>JANBXA010000114.1:11520000-12120000 GCA_030556225.1 Cricetiscus sungorus
AATTATAATAAATCTCTTAATATTGCAACTTATAGAATACTTTTTATAAAACCATACTTCTTTTTAGGGCAACTTAGGAGTGACATATTATTGACGAATGGCTGAAATAAGTTCCACTAGACTTTTGTATATAATCATCCAGAACTCTGGGAAGTAAGGGTTCATTGTAGCCAACTTTGAGTACTTTTATTTGATAAAACAAAACATGTGACTTAATGAACCTTGTCTTTACAAATATGTGCCATGCTGGGCAACAGGGGTGGGTTCTCTAAAAATAATGTGTCTTTTGTGCAATGTTGCTTAAGAGCAATAAAATGTAGATGAATTCTTCTTGATATTGTCATTATTTGGAATGTGAACTCCTTCCTTAATCTTCCTTCCGGGGTGGGGAGCTGTCTGGATCTCTTCATCATCAGCATCCACCTGATGTGTCCAGTGATGCTCTTTGTGCGTTGCTTTTCAGGTTACTTAGCCCAGCGAGATGACTTCAGGGTGTGCTGTGGGCTTCTTGCAGTACTCTATAGATGCTACAAAAAAGAGCTCCTTGGGGACAGACATTTTGTTTATTCATTTTTTTTTCTTTGTTGTATCGTTGTATCTCTGTTATCCACAAAACTGCCAGAAAGATGTTATGCCTAGTCGATATGTACTGTTGAGGCTAGGGAGATTAGTGAATCAGTAAAGGACCTGAGTTCAGGTACCTAGCACCCATCTAAATAAAAATCAGACACAACGGTATGTGTTTATGACTCTGGTACTAGGGCCGATAGAGACAGATGGATCCCTGGCTTTTGCTGGTTAACTAGTGTGGCCAAATCATTGTGTTGCTATTCACATAATCCCACGTGCACTGCACAGGCCAGTCCCCCAAGGGCTGTAAGTCCTCCAAGAGCTGTAAGTCCTAAGGGGACTTCTCAGGGGAGTGTGTGGGAACCGGGGCCTTTGGAACTGCAGAAGGGAACATGCAACATCTTCGCTCGCCTGTTTTAGCACCTTCCATTTCACTGGCTTAAACCTGTGTGGGTTCAGCTACTTGGGGAGAGTGGGAAAGGCAACAGTAGGAAGGCCAGAAGTTCAAGACCAACCTGAGCTACGGAAACCTGTCTCAATAAAATCAAAATTAAATAAAATAGGAGATGAGGTCAGCACCAGCTGAATGGTGCTTATAACTAATAGGTTTTAAGCCTGGAAGGCAGGAATACCACACACAATTCAAAGAATTAGTGAATAGTGTCACCACTTATTCATTGAGAAAATCCTCATACTTGGGAATCTCATATATTTACCCAGATAGATTCAGCTGCAAGAAAAAATGAGGCTTTCCATTTTGGAATGTGTAGTAAAAATCTGTGAATATACTCAATGCTATACTTTAGCTTCAGAGGAATGAAAAGTGGAATCTTGAAGCGTGGCAATAATAAATTTGTCGTAGAGTGATTTATCAGGGTCACTAATTTTCCATCTATATTTTCTTACAGGAGGAATGTTGATGAGTAAAACCTGTGGGTCATAGCTGTGATCCCAGCACTCAGGTGACTGAGGCAAAGCAATCATGAGGTTGAGGCCAGCCTAGGTAGCCTAGCAAGACCTTGTCTCAAAAAAAAAAAAAAAAAACCAAAACAAAACAAAAAACAAAAACACAATATAGTTAACGAATGAAGGAGCATATTGGTAAGAACAGAAGTATTGTTTTACTTAGAATTAACAATTCTGTGACCTTTTTAGAGATCACATTTATTTTTAGTTCTCTCTGTCTCTCTGTCTCTGTCTGTCTGTCTGTCTGTCTGTCTGTTCTCTCTCTCTCTCTCTCTCTCTCTCTCTCTCTCTCTCTCTCTCTCTCTCTCTGTGCACACCCATGCACACTCATGAACTCAAATATACTCTCCTATTGTGTTTGCAAACACTCATGTGTTTTATGTATGGAGGTCAGAGGTTAATGTCAGATGTTTTCTATTGATTTCTACCTTATTTTTCAGACAGGATCTCTCCCTGAATCTGGAGCTCGCCCAGTGGGATGGTCTGGCTGACCAGCAAATCCCTGGGATCTGCTTGTCTGCCCATAGCACTGGGTTGCAGGCATAGGCTACTATTTCATGGCTACTGGCAATCTAAACTCAGGTCCTTAGTGTTCTGACCAAGCATTTTACCCTTCACGGTCTCCTCAATCCTGAGATACCCGATTTTAAAATTAAATCAGATTATTTTCCTGCTTTGGATAAAATTGCTATATCAGTGCCTCTCCACTGGATGTCATCTTTTCCCACATATTCATATCCCAGAGCCTAAATGCAAGTGTGAGCTACAAACCAATGCCATGCAGGCAGCTTATTACAAATCACATTCAGACAGCTTTTCATCCACTCATGCTGTTCAGCTCTTGCTGCCAGGGCTATGTTTTAGGCACCAGCGTTATTACAACAGTAATAAAGTGAAGTCTCAGCTCCCACTACACAGGCTGATATTCAAAATATATGGAGCCAGAAAAGTTTTTGATTTTGGACTTATTCAGACTTTAGAATACTTGCATATCTAATTTTTCATGCATCTATATATAAATCTGTGTGTGTGCATGCATGTGTACACACACACACACACACACACACACACGAGTCACATGTCTTACATGCATTTATTGAGGCAACATTATAAATATTGCTGAGTCTTCTTCCCCTGTGGCATCCTGTTGGTTTTGGATTTAGGGATTCTTCATGTAGAGTTACACTTTGAGTGTGTTCAGGAGGTCAGCAAGGAGTTGAGTAGAGTGTGACAGGGAGTGAGAGGAGTGGAGAGGAGGCCTGGCTGATGGCTCAGTCAGAAATGTGTCAGCCATGCAACCTGAGTTAGGTAGGATGCCTGCAATTCTGTGCTAGGAAGGCCGAGGCCGAGGCAGAAAGATGCCTGGAGCTTGCTTGTCACCTAGTGTAGCTGATCAGTGAGCCTTGGTCTCAATGGCAGCCTCTATAATCACAAGAAGAGGGGAGAGATTGTGGAGGATACTGGACATTAACCTCTGGCTTCCACATGTGCAGGTGCACTCGTGTGCACACACACACACACACATACACACACACACACAGGGTGTGTGGGGGGGTATGCAACAGGACAAACAATAGTGGGCAGGAGGGGAGGAGAGCCTGTACATGGGGCTCCTTACAAGTCAGTAGAGATCTGAAGACTTCTTGTGGGCGAGAATCAGGCTCACAGAGAACGTTCTGAGACACACGTGCAGTTGAGCATTGGTTAGTGATACTTACTGATGAAGAATGTGCTGAGGAGTCGGTGTTGGAGTGGCTGAGATCAGAGGTTGAGAGAATTCACAGGCAGCACTTCCCTCTCGTCTGCAGTGAGAGGGGAGGGAACCATGGGATCTGCTTTGTTTTCAGAGTCTCATTCTGGCCAAGCAGGTACAGAAAGAAGCGAAGAGAGAGCAACTGGAGATTACTACAGACATCCAGGTGACTGATCATGACAAGGACTGGCATGGAAGTTAGGGAGATAGGGAGTGGTGTTGTTAAATAAAATGGTGTACATCATGTACTTCTCTGTGATTTCCTTTGATTTCAATTCTACACACACACACACACACACACACACACACACACACACACACACACTCATGTGATGTGTTTTCACAGTATATGTTGTGAAGGTTTCTAAAAAGGCAGTTGGAGGTTTCCAGCCTTTATAGCATTTAAAAAATAGAGTGCCCCAGCAAAACACCAGATGGCAGCAGAAAATAAGTTATATCTATACTACCAAAAATCACATTTGTAATGTAGCTTAAAGAAAAGGCTGATATAGCTAAGTTGCAGCCAGGAAATCAGCTTGGTGCAACTGGCACTTATACAGAGGGTTCTTATGTCTCTATGATTGTAATTAAAGTAAAAATAGAGCAAGCATGACTAATAACCAAGCTTCTACTTCTGTGACTTGTGTGTGTGTGTGTGTGTGTGTGTGTGTGTGTGTGTGTGTGTGTGAGTGTGTGTGTGTGTGTGTGTGTGTGTGTGTGTGGTGTGTGTGTGTGTGTGTGTGTGTGTGTGTGTGAGGATGCTTGTTTGTGGGTATAGGTGCATGTTTGTGTGTGTGTGTGTGTGTGTGTGTGTGTGTGTGTGTCTCAGATTTTTTGCTGTTTTGTTTTCTCTTTTTGCTTTAGATTGCACACTTTCTACATAGTATGTTAAGTTCACTTTTTTTTTTTTTTAATCTGTGGTTGGGCCCACTAATAAAAAATTCATTTTGGGGTGTTTTCATTTCTGGACTTCCAGCTGCTTTTTAAAGAATGTTTTTATTTCACCATTGAGATTCCATATCTGTTCATTAGTTTTTCTTTGACTCTTTTTGTTTTGCTTTTTAATTTAATTAACTAATTAATTTTTGCAGCCAGACTGCTGTTTTCCCTCCTTCTTCGCCTCCAGCCCCTCCCCCTTCTTTGACTCTTTATAGTCATTCATGATCACTGACTTGATCTATCTTTCTAATAGATTGCAGTCTCAGCGCATTGAGGAGCAATTGCGATGGGGTGGATGCTCCTTTCGGACTATGAGTCAGGGGAGTC
This sequence comes from Cricetiscus sungorus, assembly GCA_030556225.1. NCBI lineage: Eukaryota > Metazoa > Chordata > Mammalia > Rodentia > Cricetidae > Cricetiscus > Cricetiscus sungorus. The sequence continues at coordinate 11,524,556 of JANBXA010000114.1, forward strand.
CAGTTTTCTTTGCAACTATACTAACTAACTTTTGGTTAGAAGCTGGATTGTATCCCCAATGTTTGGCCATTCTGAAATTGATGTGTTCTCTCTCACACAATCACACAGCCAGGTGCTCAAGAGAGCCCAAGGCACCACTCTGTTCGCTCTGTCGCTCTGTCTTTGGTTGTGAGAGAGGAGGCAGAGGATTCCCACCGCTCTTGTGCATGGCTGGAGAGTGCTCCACACAGGAGCCAAGCAGTCATCTTCCCGTTGCTGCCTGGCCTTGCTCGTGCCCCATTGCCTTCAAAAAGCTTTTTAAATGTCTCGACGACACATCATCAATTCAATGAAGTGCTTACACTGATACACTGGGCATTAAGCAGGCTGGCCATCACAAGTTTGAACTTCCCTGACTGAATTACTTATCTGTGTCTTTTTTGCCTTGAACTGTTAGGCCGTCTTTTCCTTTTCTTGTTGGCTTTAGTGATTTTGATAACAGCTCCTCATTGGCTTTTAACATTGTACAGTTTATTCTCCTATTTCTTTACACGTTAGCTTCATGTATGATGCCTTACAGATACAGTGGATAAGTTGAATGCACAGATGGATGATACAAGAAGGAATTACATTGCCTGTTGTACTAGAGAACTTGGAGCAGCCTTAACAGTATCTTCTGGCCTTCACATACTTATCTACTCTGTAGTAATAGAATATATATGAAGACCCTAAGGGGCTTGGTAAATGACAAAGTTTGGGAGACGGGTAGTGAGAAGTGTGTACTTTCCTAACAGTTCACCTATGGAGATGAGAACAGTGTACTTGGCTGTGAAGACACTAGTCATGAAGGGACAGTCACTCCACCTAAGTAGATCCTTCATCTGATATGCTGAGCCCAGTCTAGTCCTCACTGCCTTGGACGTAGGGTAGGTACTGTGTGATCAGTATAGTTAGGTCTGCGTAGTTTAGCTGCTCATGAGAGGCATTAACGAGCTGTCCAAAGCCACTAGTATTCCTCAGTATTAGTTCCAACATCCCACCTATATATCATTATACCAGGTGGTGATTCAATTCAGACCAGACCACTCTGCCTTAGTGATCTCCCATCTTATAGAGGGGCAATGTAGAAATGGCATATTTGAACCAACTCTGTCAAAAGGCTTTGAAAAATAATTTTGCTCCCACCCTGCAGCTGTGAGAAGAGGTTATGAGATAACTGCCATTAAAGATTTATTATCGTCATTACACTCGACAGCTACAGTAGTGTTAGTCGTTCCTAAAATACATCAGCAGTTATTGTCTGATTACTTCTACAGATAAGTTAATTATAGGAGATTTCTGACTCTTATATAACTCTGATTTAGCGAGAAGTTTAATTACAGCAATTTTCGTGATTTAAATAAGCTCAGCATATATTTCCTGTCTCAGCGAGTATAGTAGAGGTTTTCAGCTGTGTTGAAATGCACAGTCGCTTTGTTTTTCCTCTCCATTGCAGGATTTTAGCTATACTGTAGGACACGTGATAATCCAGGACACCTGTTTCCACCAGAGTGCCGCTCCAGTCAAACGCTCTGCAGGAACATAATAGCAACTTCTTTCTTGTCATTAAAATCCCATTCTAATGCTTCCCATTGAGTTCTCCACATTTGCCAACACTAATTTGTGTAATGATTGTGACAATGTGAGTGGGAAAGGAAAACAGGCTTCTTAAGGGGAGAAAAGTAAAATGTTAAGATTTTTTAAAAAGTGTTCTGTTAGGATCTTGATCTTTTTGAGTTCATGAGAATTATGACACTATCTTTAAATCAATTACACTTAATAACTAAAGATTTACATGTTAGTTATGTGTGCCCAGACTAACTTAAAATTAAACTATAAATTGATAAAGCTATCGGTAGTTTATTTAAATAAACAAATATAAAAGTCAGTAGTGAGAATTACTTTCTTTGAAATTCCATAGGACTTTTCCTGTACCATTGTCTATTTTACAGTTATACTGGTAGCTTCTGATGGCATTTAGAATAGTAATTCTTGCCAAATAATTGTATATTTCCCTTAGACATAAATTTTATTTAGAATAGAAAGGACATAGTCCTTGTCTGTGATTTCACTTACTGGTTGGTGCTCAGCGATGTCCAAATATGGAAATCCTTCACACCCAAATGAAGGTCACTGTGGCCCAAGGTCCAAAACACTCCCCTCACTTCATCTCATCATGTGCGTACTGGATCAACTTACAGCATCCCGAGAGCAGTACAGTACAGGAAGATATTTTGACAAAGAAGAAAGAAAGAAAAACATTGCCATAACTTCTATTATAAACTGTGGCATTACTTGTTCTGTTATATTAGTCATTTTTGTTAACTCATTAGTATGCCTGTAAGTTAAACTTAATAATGGATGCTTACATATAGAAATAGTGTGGTCTGTGCGGTTAGCTGTCTGCAGCACCCGCTTGGGCCGTATCCCCTGTTGGTGAGGCAGAAAAAAAGCATGGTCCCGGCTGGCTGTCTCGCTCTGGGAATCTATGGCATTCTTCCTGGGAAGAACCATGTCCGCTACCTTACATAGCAGCGTGGAATGTCAAGCACACTGCTCCTTTTTATTAGACTGTCGCTTCCGTCACCTCCTTTGCCCTCTCTGTCTCACTTTCAGACTTCACCCTTTTCTAGTTTGCTTTCCTGAGCCTCACAGATCTGCATCAGAACTAAAGGAGGATGTCTTCGGGGAATCCTCTGCTGCCATCCCCCGCGTACTGCACTTCAGGTGTTATGGGAGATGTGTATGGGTGTTTCTTAGGTCCAGCGGCGATGACCACACTGATGCTGGCAGTAGGGGAGGAAGCCTGAGGCTGTTTCAGCAGTGTGCCACCTGGGGAGGACCCCAGGCCTCTGAGGTGTCTGAATGGGAGACCCGCACTTCCTCTCCCAGGCTGCAAGCTGTCTGAGGCTCCAGACTCCACCGTGGTCTTCTATTCTCCAGCCTGTGGAGTGGTGGAAGCTCTCTCTGGATCTTTTGTTGCTCTGCTGTTAGAGGAAGAGATTCAGAGCTGCTGTGTGCTGGCTGCACTTGTGTACTGAGGGCCACGAATACAGCAGTTAATGACATTATGTCCCTACCCAGGATGAGGATGTGTCAGGGGGAATATACCGCTAATAAGACAAAGGGGAAAAAGTTTGTCACCCACTTTGTGGGTGCATTTGTTGCCTTTTCCTGTCGGGGTCTTGCTATGCCTTCCACTCAGACATCCAGCTTCTGTTGGATGTTAGGATGGACACTTTTGGAATTTCTGGAGAGAACTGGTTTTTGATTGTTGTTTGTCTTTTACATACTGAAGTATTGAGGAAACATATCCAGGGAGCTGAGCACAGTGGTGCACACCTTTCTCAGCTCTCACAAGCAGAGCCTGGAGGGTTGTTCAAAGATCGAGGCCAGCCTGGTCTGCATAGTGAGTTCCAGGACAGCCCGGTGTCAGAATGACAAGAATTAATAAATAAAAATAACAGAGATGGTTAAAATATCTTCCTTGGTTCCTCTCCCAGATCATCCACTACAAGAAGTATTGACCACTTAAGGCAAATGTGTACGCAGTTATGCTGTGAATTCTGGACTCAGATTGTTTGTACATTTGTCCAATTGGTGTTGACTGAAATGGAGAATATAGGGTTAATTATTGTTTTTCTTTTGATCTTCCCCCCCCCCCGTTTTTAAAAAGACATCCATATATATCAATAAGGAATTAAGAATAGAAATTGTATGTATTGTAATGTTTTCCTTTCTCTGTGTCTTGGGATCACAACCATTCTTGCATGGCATTGACATGTGGGCTGTCGCTCAAGTGAGGGTTGTATTCATATAATAGCTTCGTGAATGCTAATACCCAATTATTTTTCTTGGTGGTATAGTAGGCTGATACAGAAAAGAACTATAGGAATTTCTACACACAACAAACTGATCCTTATTGCAAAGAGCATCTTCACTCCTGGGATACGAGGGCCAGTGCTCTCTAAAATATTTTGCGGGATACAATCCCTCAACCCTTGGTAGCATTACCCTTTGGAAAGCAAAACTTACGCATTTGCATTTTTCTATCCAGTGAATTGCATATTTTCTCTACTTTGAGTACTCGGTGTGCTACTGGGACTGGCCCTGCCTGTCATGGTACTGATTTTTTTTGCTGGATTTTGTTAGCATTCTCCTTCAAGATTAAGTCCTCTTTATCTGGAGCCTAGTTAACTATGTGACTGTCATCCTAAGTCTGTTCAAGTTCTGTGATACACACTTAAAACTCAACTCAAGCAGAGTGGTGGTGGCAGTGCACGCCCTTAATGCCAGCATTTGAGAGGCAGAGGCAGGGGCAGGTGGATCTCTATGAGTTTAAGGCCAGCCTGGTCTACAAAGCAAGTTCTGGGACAGCCAGGTCTGTTACCCAGAGAAACCCTATCTCAAAACACCAAAAAACAAATCAAAAAACTCAACCAACAAAGCAGGCAAACCAAACCTCCACTCAGATAGAATCTGTTTATGGTATAATGCCTTCAGTAGTCACCCTTTATGTAAAAGCCAGGGTTTGAGAAAGCTGTGCTTTAGGGAATAACCTTGATTTTTATGCTTCTCTTCCCCTAAAAAATCACTGACTCCTGAGCATTATGTACCGACATATTGGTCATGTTGTTATCGGTCCAGAGGCTGGACACAGCATTCATTGCAAATTATAGCCTCAACGTAAAACCAGTGAACTTGGGTGAGCTTTTAATTTCTGTGCTTTGTCACTTTGATTCATGCTGCATCTTGCTTTTTAACTGCCGCCACGAACCCCGGGTGCATTCTCTGCAGTATATTTTTTTTTCCGTGGCATTTGCAGACAGTCATGAGAGTCAAGCAGTACAGGACCCAGCAGGGTATGTGTTGTTGTGCCATGAATTGCATGCCTGTGTTCCTTGTGAGGAAGGAGGCCAGAGGCAGATTGTCTTTTACCCCCTGAGAAGTATGATAATAGCTTGACAGTGCACTTCCTTGAGTATTTCTCCGTGATTATAAAATACAAGTGAAGAGACTTGTTGCAAAGAAAAAAAAAAAGGGAAGTATCTTTAAATTGCCTTTGAGATTGAGAGCATCAAGCATAGTTAGTACGTTGGCACTGGATGGGGTAGGAGGGGGATGGGTGCTTACTTTTGCTTTCTTGGGCACCAGGACTGAGAATTCTATTGAGTTTTTAGATTCAAGTGTGAGTCAGAACATGGCATTGGGTGTTGAAAGCATCCCTGGCAGTGCCAGAGATTTGAGAGTATTAATCTGGTCAGCTTTTAACGTAGTCAATGTTTCCCCTGCTCATAAGCACTTTATTCCCTACTATGTGTGAAATTGCTTATTCAAAACAAGGAAATGTTGCCACTGTGAAGCACAAAGGACTCTTGAGCAGAGCTGGGGGTCTCGGATCTATTACTCCTTTTTTTGTCTTTTGACTCTGAACATCACTTAGCAATTGGGAGCTTTCTTTTTTCCTCATGTAAAATAATGCATATGTTTGGATTCCTACATTTTCTTTATAGAGTGTATGTTTATATTGGCTTGTTTCTGGTCCCTTGCTCTACAGATCTTAGTGACTCTTGGATTTAAAGCAAACAACAACAACATAAGATGCTTAGCTATCTGGCCCAGTGGTGCATGTCACTAACCCTAGGACTTGAAAGATAGAGTGGGATAGGGATGTCAGGAGTTCAAGATCACTCCTTGGCTATGTATCAAGTTTCAGACTAGCTGAGGCTATGAGAGATCCAGCCTCAGGAGAAAACAAACAAAAAAATACAGTTTACAAAAAAAGTCACCTGATCTCCCGATTCAGGTGCTATAGAAACGAAATCTAATAATCCGTCTTTGTTCCTTTTCCACAAGGCTCTTGATGAATGTGATAAACTACTGGCATGACATCCTAGTGTTCTTAATGTCTTAATTGCAAGAGAAGGATGCTAATTCTCCAGGGCTGGTTCTCTATGAAGTGTGTACTTATGGAAAGTGAGCATCAACAAGCAGAATGAGGTGTGAGCATGTTGGGGAGCCATTACAGGAGTGCTCGTGGTGGCATCTCATTAAATAAATAGCAAGTTAAGTTTTCTTTCCACCTTGGATGTTAAAGTGGAGTTTGAAAACAGCCAACAGAGAAAAAGCTAAATGCTTGGGGGATTTATTGTAAGACTCAATAGTGCCATTAATTTCCATGTACGCTTTAAATTGCTGGGGTGAAATAATGTATTCAGCAAAGAAGCAAGTTCCTGCTTCCTCCCTTGAGTCTCCTTGATTGTGCAATTGGTATCTCATTCTTTAATTAAACTTGTCCAAAGATAGGATCAGCTAAAGTGTTTACTGTATAAATAGTTTTCATTCCCAGTGTGCAAGCTTAAAACCGTGGTAGAAAGAGTTTGCCATCTGTTAAAAACCAAAACATGTGGTGTGCTGTTGCATAAAAATAAACCACACATTATTCATATAAAGGATCACAGCTTAATATATCTTTGGGGATGACAATAGTATGTGGTATTTTGGAATGTCACCACCTTCTCTCTAAATGACAATATGTTTACTAATGCATTGTAATAAACAGCATAACTGCATATAAACATAGGAAATTGAATTTTATTTTCAATACATTTTTTTCTGTCTCTTAACATTTGGTTATTTCATTTACACCAGGAGTTTAATCATTCATCTATCTTCACTGCCATTCTTTTGGCCCTGTGATTTCACTTGTGGTCCTCATATGTCAAGGATCTGTCTATCGCTACTTTATTTGTGCATATGTATGCACCAGGAAAGCTTCAAATTGGCCCTTACGGTCACCCACTGAAGCCATAGTAACACCATAGTGTCTGCAGAGCAAAGTCTTCCTTGTCAAAGTCATTGTCAGAGAAATACATCATCCGGCTTCAGGCCACCATGTGGCAATGGCTCCCCTTGTCCCAGAACCCCGGAACCCGTCTAAGGTCCCTCTGAATTCTCGAACTTTGCTTCATTCTGCTCCTATCTCTACACTCACCTTTTGCTTTGGAATCAACTCTCCTCTCTCATGCATCCCAGATTAAATCTGTGTTTCAAGACTCCAAACATCAGATTCTTCCTCAATTCCTTTTGCACTGACCCAGGTAGAAGTAGCTCTGCCTGTTCCCTGGGCAATACTGTAGACCTTGTCTTGACCCAGTTTTCAGCTTGCTCTACTACTAATTATGCACCTCCCCATTTTCTGAAGCACTTGAATTTGTGTTTATATTTGATGGGGCTTTAAATCTATTACCCTAACTAACATGAGATGACACCTCAGTAAAAAAAACATGTCTAAGCACTTTGGAGCTACTGTTGACATGGCTCAGAATGTGCCGTGTCCTGTGTTGGAATTGCCCACCACACAGTAGCAGGTACCAGTGATTAAACTGATTTGAGGACTCAGACATTTCTGACAGGATTGTGTGAGGAGTTTCGACACTTTAGACAGAACCAGAATCATAGTCTTTTGACTGAGTTTAAATCCCACTTCAAAACAACAAACAAAATGTAAGTTCTTAAGATTAAGTATGGAAATCTAAACGTGATTCAGGAGAAGTGCTCAAATGTGATATTAAGAATTAGTCTTTCTTTCCTTTAAAGATTTATTTTTAATTATGGTGTGTGTGTGTGTGTGTGTGTGTGTGTGTGTGTATGTGGTGTATGTGTGTGTGTGAGTTTGTGTGTGTGTGGTGTGTGTGTGTGTGTGTGTGTGGTGTGTGTGTGTGTGTGTGTGTGTGTGTGTGTGTGTGTGTGTGTGTGTGTGTGTGGTGTATGTGTGTGTGTGAGTTTGTGTGTGTGTGTGTGTGTGTGTGTGTGTGTGTGTGTGTGTGGTGTGTGTGTGTGTGGTGTGTGTGTGTGGTGTATGTGTGGTGTGTGGTGTGTGTGTGTGTGTGTGTGTGTGTATACATGTACATGAGTGCAGGTATGGAGTGCAGAAGGTGTGTTGGATCCCTTGGAGCTGGCGTTACAGTGTCAATATGTGTTCTTAACTGTTGAGCCATCTCTTAGCCCCTCAGAATTATTCTAAATTAAAAAGAAAATCATCTTATTGAATTGTGTTTTACCTATTATTATAATTTTATTGATATATAGTTGACAGAGAAACTGACTAAATGCAATCTGAAATTTTATCAAAGCAAGGAAGTTACCACCATCAAGAAAATACTCATAACAACAGACCCAGAAGGTTCCCTGTGCTCTTCTTCTCCTCCACACCCCAGGCAGCCACTGGTCCAGCCTCCATATGACATGTAGCTACTGGCCCATCCTCTGCACCCCAGGCAGCCACTGGCCCATCCTCTGCACCCCAGGCAGCCACTGGTCCATCCTCTACACCCCAGGCAGCCACTGGTCCATCCTCTACATCCCAGGCAGCCACTGCTCCATCCTCTACACCCCAGGCAGTCACTGGTCCGTTCTCCACACCCCAGGCAGCCACTGGTCCATCCTCTACACCCCAGGCAGCCACTGGTCCATCCTCTGCACCCCAGGCAGCCATTGGTTCACCCAAGTCCCTGTGTATTCAGTTTCACTTCCCAGGAGTCTGAATTAGGGAAATTACAGAATGTGTAGTACTTGAGGGTAGATCTTCATTGAGCAACTACTTTAAGATTCATGTAACAGTATGAAGTAGTAGCTTATTTTTATTGACAAGTAGTATAAATTTTATTGCCAGAATAGAGTTTGTTTATCCATACACTTTCAGACATTTGGATTATTTCCAGCTTTGAGCCATGCCAAACATATTAAGAAATCTGTGTACAAGTCACTGTGAAGACATGCTTTCATTTCCCTTGGGATTTATAGGAATAGAAAGATTGGATTATATGGTGTATCTTTAATGTCTTAAGAAATTTCTAAGCTATTCCAAATGAATGTACGAATTAATTTTATACTCTCTTGGGAATGTGCCATTCAGATAGGTCTGTATTAATTTCCCATTTTTTTTTTTTTTGATGGGAAGTATCGAAGTATCTTTATTCAGTGGGGCCATTTCATCCTTTTAGTTTTGTTGGTTATATAATCCATCTATGATATCTTCATGATGTGTTTTTTTTTTATAATTTTTTAATTTAAAATTGAAACAAGCTTGTTTTACATGTCAATCCCAGTTCCTGTACTCTCCTGTCTTCCCTTGTTTCCCCCATCCCATCCCTTTTTTGCTCCCCAGGGAGGGTGAGGCCTTCCATGGGGATCTTCAAGGTCTGTCACATCATTTGGAGCAGGGCCCGGGTCTCCCCCATGTGTCTAGGCTGAGGGAGTATCCCTCTATGTGGAATGGGTTCCCAAAGTCCATTCATATACTAGAAATAAATACTGACTTTCATTTTTGTAGTGACAAGTGATTTTGAGAACTTTCTCGTGCTATCTCTTCTTGGAAGAAATGTTTCTTCAAACATTGCCTAATTTTTTATTAGTAAGTTTCTCTTTTAATCTTGAGTTTGGAGATTTTTTTCTCACAGTATTTTAAAATACTTTGCAAATATCCTGTTTTTCATTTTTTGTGATAGTATGACTAATTGATTTTCAAATGTTAGACTAGTAGTATATATTTCAAAGTTAAGCCTTACTATAATATTCTCCTTTATCTGTCTTGTTGGATTGGGCTTGCCAAATGTTTGCCTAGAATTATTTACACCTGTGTCCACAACACACACTGGTTCTTAGTGTTATTTTCATATAATGTCTTTGTCTGTTATTGGTCTCGGGTGTAATGCTGACTCATGGTATGAGTTGAGAAACAGTCTATTGTCTTCAAGAACTGATGTTTGGTACTTTCTGAATTATTTAATAAAATTCTCCAATGAAGACTATTGGATCTAGAAGTTTCTCTGTAGGGAGATTTTGAACCACGTTTGATTTCTTAGATGTCCAGCTTTATTCTTCTTGCCTTACCTTTTTATGACTGTGACTTTCAAGAATTTGGTTTGTTTTATCTAGTTTGCTGGATTAATTTGCATAACATTGTTTGTCCTCTTATTATCCGCTTGTCTTGGTAATGCTAGAATATGTGGTGGGACCTCCCTGATATTGGTTATTTGTTGTTTTTCTTCTGCTTGGTCTGCTGGAGGTTTATTTGTTTAACCCTTAAGATGAACTTCAGTTTCATTGCCAACTTACTTTTGTGCATTGTAGGATACTTGGTCCATTTTCTTCTTTTTGAGAAGCAGAGGCTTCCCGCAGCATTTACAGTGATGTGTTGCTGTTACTGGGGATTGTTCTAGAAATGCCCATTAAAGTCAAGTTGCTTCTTTTTGTTGTTCATGTCTTCTGGATTCTTATGAATGTCATTTTTTTTTCTTCTTGTTCCATCCTGTACTGAATCATGAATTATCAAATTGTCTAATGGGCTTGCAGGTTTTGTATGATCTTCTTATAGTTCTGTCAGTATTAATCCATGTATTTCTTAGCTCTGTTATAATGTATAATAAACACTTAGATTATTATATTTTCTTATGGGTTAACCCTTGTATCAGTATGAAGCATGTTTCTTCATTGTTGATAATATTTGTTGGCCTGAAATTTACTTTGAACATTCTCATAAATACTCCGGACTTCTTTTGATTATTATTAGAATAACATACTATGTCTCATTCAGTGTTTTAACTGGTTTGTGTCTTTGTATTTGAGCTGTATTTCTTGTTTTCTTGTTGAAGAGCTCTAGCAGGCCTGAATATGGCAAACATGGCACTGACAAGTTTCGCCTTTCTCCCTTTTCTCCTTCGCTAAACACTGTCAGGTTACATCCCTAAAGCTAGCCATCAACATCCATTCGATTATTTGGCCACTGACTCATTCCTGAGACAAAATACCAAGGTCCAGCAATCAAAATTCATTGTTTGACTAACATGTCCAATTACGACTTAACCAATTCACTCCAGCACAGACTCCCCGTTTTTTTTTTTTTTTTTTGTTATTTTTTTTTTTCTCCTTAAAAACCACACTCCTGCACAAACACCTGCTGTGTTGCTGCTTGCTACCACTGCTGTTGCTGCTTGCTGGCTGACATTTCCCCTCCAGGGTAATAATCTCCTTTGTGCTGAGAATTTGGTGTCTGGATGTGTCTTGTGCTGACTCCAGGGGGCGAACCTCTTTTACACTCGTAGTCAGCATACTATTTAAGTCCTGGTTTGTTTTGTTTTTTTCCAACCTAAAATTATTTATCTTTTAATTGGCACAATAAACTGGGCACTTACATTGACGTGGCTTCTGGTATGCTTAGATTTAAGTCTGTCATTTTGCCTTGCTTTCTACTTGTCACATATGTTCTTCTGTCTTCCTTCCTTCCTTCCTTCCTTCCTTCCTTCCTTCCTTCCTTCCTTCCTTCCTTCCTTCCTTCCTTCCTTCCTGCTCTCTTGCAAATTATTTGAATAACATTTCTAATTCTATCATGTCTTTGCTACGTAACTGTTGTGGTTGCCTTACAGTTTATAGGATATGCCTTTAACTTTTCAGTCTGTAGCTCAAGTAGTGTGACATCACTTTCCGTGTGCCACACAGAACCTGGCACTAACATACTTCCAGATCTCATGCAAACTATTCTGCTGTGTCCTCATACACTTCACTTTTTCCTGTGCACCAAAGTCCACCCGATACTGTAGTCATTTTTCTTTGTAAATTATTATTTAAGATGATTATCTTTTAAAGATAAGGCTTTTCTTCAGCAACCTTTTAATAATAATAAACGATGGACAAATAAAATCTATTTATGCATGTAAGGACAGCCTCTGGTCCCTTTGCTCTTTGTGTGTTTGTATTTCCACCTTATATGATTTATCTTCTTCTTCTTCTTGAAGGCTGTTCTGCAACATTTCCTAGAGAGTAGTCATACTTCTCATAAGTTCTTTCTGCTCTGACATATGAAAAACTACTTTCACTTCCTCTTTGGATCTAGGGAACATTTTGTTGCGCATAAAATTGCTAGGTTACTTATTTGGTTAGTGTGTTTAAAATATGGCTCCATTCACATGTTCCATTTCCTTCTGGTAGAGATCTTTTCATCACCATTATTTTTGTTTTCTTGGATATGACCTGTTTCCCCTGTCTGCTTTTAGGATTCTCATTTTTAAAACTGGCTTGAGGGTCTCACAAGTCACTGTCTTATACAGTTTCTAGGAAGCCATTGTCCCATGTATTATATGAAATAGTTAAAACATTGTCATCATGTTTAATCATAACTTTAGTGTTTGAAGGAAATATCCCCTCCACTGTACTATTGTTTTCAACACCGCTGTCTGGAGTGGTAATGGCTTGCTTATTCATTTTATCAAGTTGTAGGTTCTAGTCATATTTGCTTATGGTTAAACATGTATTTTTTTCATATTTGTTAATGTATCAGAAACAGTTTTATCCTCTTCCTGTTGCCCCAATAAGTACAACATTCCTCATTCTCTGGAGACCAAGACAGTCATCATTAAGTTGCTTGTCTGTGGGCATCCTCTCCTGTCAATCATCTCTCCCAAAAGCCAAGATTAATAACTTCTGTAAGGTGTTCATTTTTAGTTTCAGGGTCAAACTTGAAAGGCTCTCTTGAGATTTCTCTTATTGTGATGATCAGATTGGTTTTAGAGATCGATGGTGAAATCTCCTCTGATACACATAAAAGTAGAAATCCCATGCAACGTCTATTGTGAAATAGATGATAACTAAAGGAAGTCACTACTATGCTGCTAACCACATCAGATCTACAGAACCTGTTGATAGTGAATCAATTTGATGAAAACTAATCACTAAGCTGTCTTGTAGATTCCTAAATCGTTACCGATGTGGTAAGTTCTGACCTGTCTTTAGATGTGTCAGAGATTTCGTGCCTCAGAGTCACTTGCTGTTTACTCATTACTGGGGTTTGGGAGTCCCTATTCATTTTAGGGTCTCTGAGAGACACTGGTACACAGTCAGGCTAGGAGATTACATAAATGGCATTGCTTTGACATTAAAGGGAAATCACTGTCTCATGGAAATATTAAAGGAAGGAAAATTAAAATACCTTTAAGTACTGTTTAAACAAAACTAATGCAATTTGGTAGATAATTTTCTGACATATATCTTACATACATTTCTGCTTTTTGAGGGTGGATGTTGTGCAGAATTTCAAGGCAGGCAGTTAGGGACTACAAATCTGATTTTAATGACCACCAGTTATTATAGTGAGCAGCAACGCTTTGGGGGTTGTTAATATGGGGTAGTCCTATATATTTCACCTGCGTTGTATTTGGCAGTGTACTTGTTCTGCTGACTTTTCTGCCTTTTTTCCTACACCTGATGTTTGCATTTGCTGCTGAGCATGTACCTGATCAAGACTCCCTCATCCTTATGTATTTATTTACTGAGAATGGGACCAAACCCTCCTGGTGTGAGCATGTGATCCACCCTGGAGATGTACTCCTGGCTCCTGCTTTTGGTTGCTTAGATACTCAGTTAATGGTTAGAGAACCAGAAGACCAAGATTGTTAGAGCTGAATCTGGAATTAAGCCGGGGTTGAGCTCTTCCCTCCTGAACAGAGCCCTCGGAGATGGTGTTCGTAATGACTGTGCATAGGAGTGTGGACTGCCTGGCCATTGATGGAGCTTCTGTTACATCTAAAAAAGAAAACACATCACTTAGTGTCTAAAATTTCTAATTTAACATATGGGGTCACATCTGTTAAAGGATTATTACTCTAGAAGGGGAATGATGTATAATTTATTAAAATAACCCTATGGGGAGACAGCCAACTCCACTTAATGAACTGAAATACTTGCTGGCTCCATGGAATGTTCCCAGCTGAATCTCACAGTAGTTCCATCAAGGGGGCAGATGAAAACAATTGCCCTTTATATAATGTTTACTGTGTTGTATTAGTGTCTCTCGGCTGAAAAAAAAAAAAAAACACTTATGTTCCCTGTTCAGTGGAAGCTTTGATTGTTGGACTCCTGCTGGTTTGTAGTTGATATTTAATTCTGAGAACAAAGGTCCATTGTTCACCCAATGTTGGAGGCAGGGAAGGGGGCACTGTCCACCCTACTCATCACAGTGCCACAGCAAGCTGGCAGGTAAGACCAGCTCCTGGAAGTGGTCCAAACACACCTCCTCTCCCATACTTTTGGAGTGTGTAGCCCTAGAGATGCGAGCCTTGGAAGGGGTTACTTTGGGACCAAATACATTCATTTTCCTTTATCACACAGCAATAACACAAAGACCCCTGCCCAAAGTGTTCTGCGACTGTCTGCTGATTGGGTTTCTCAGCAGCAAATAGCATGCCCAGCAAACTGATTTCAGAACCAGTGGGATGCTGAGCAGTGGGGAACACCTTGCACAATTCCCACCTTTAAATGAAAGAGAAAATAGCGGAGGGCCCCAGCCCTGTTCCCTGCTGGTCTCTAGGAGCACTGGAAGATGCAGACATGCTCGTCTTGTGTTCAGCACGTAAATTTTCATCAAAAATCCTGACGCAGGAGTCTTGAGGGGTTTGCTCTGTAGTCTCCTCCTCCTCATGTGTCTTAATGTTTTCTTATGTTGAAATTTGCAAGTGAGTTTGTTTTAGAAATATCAAATGTAACTTCTGGTTTTAATTTAGAAAGATTAAAATGTTTAGTAGAGTTTGTCTTAATTGTTATTTACCATGATTAATGAAGTAAAATTGCTTTAGCTGACTCTTGGCTTCATCCAGCATCTTAGGTGGAAAGCACATTTTTTTTTTCTCCTTGGATACTGTAGTGTAATTTCATATTTCTTCACCATAAATTATTCTGCTTTTCAAATTAATTGACTTTAAGTTGATGAATTTTCATCAAATTCTGCCTTCGATAAGTACTGTAATAAAAGCCAGTCACTAATATTTTTCATGATTAATCTTGACGAATGCTTTTACAATTGAGGTACCCTTTCCCTGAAATATTCCGAGATACAAATGTTTTGGATTTTCTAAGTTAGGAATATTTACATATACAAATGAGATGTCCTGAGGATGAGACTCAAGTCTTGCCATGCAATTCATTTATATTTCAAATATCCTTAATTCACATAGCCTGAAGTTAATTATTTTATATTTTGATGGTTAATCTCAGTTGTCAACACTACAAGATGTAAAATCACCTGGGATACAAGCCTCAGAGGTTTTATCTTGATCACTTGAAATGACAGGGGAGTACTCACTCATGGGTAGCACCTTTCCCTAGGCCAATTTTCTGGACTGTATGTATAAAAAGGGGAAAGTGAGCTGAGCACAGGTGTTCATCAGTCTCTGCTTCCTTACTGTGGGTGTCGCCATAGGTCTTAGCTTCTGACACCCTGCCTTCCCAGCCATGATGCTTCCCTGCCACGATGAACCTTAGAATTGTGAATCAAAATAAATCTCTCCATCTTTGCATTCATTTTTTTCGGGGTATTTTATCACACTAAACAACATAAGTCAATTTTTTTTTTTTTTGCATGAAACAAAACTTGTAAGTATTGAAGTACCAGATTTGTAACATCATGTGTCACTCAGAAAGTTTTTGAACTTCTGGGCATGTGAGTGAAATTCCATCCCTCAAGAAGCTGAAAACAGCCAGTCTCCCTTCTTTGAGGTCCTACCAACAAGCCAAGTTGTGATTTCCCCAGAGTCTGCCTGGGGGACTACTGAGATTATTAGACTAACACAGGGCAGTGGGTGAGGGGTTAGGTTACATGCACGCGTGTAGGCGATGCTAGAGAATCCACACTGCAAGGCCTGTACACAATAGGGATGGTGGCTTTCCTGTGCTGTGTAGATGGGGGTCTGCTCCACTCATCCTTCCTCATCTATACCCTCTAGCCCCTCCCAGGGACTCTCAGGCTACATTTAATGAGAGTAGAGTTGCATGCAATTTGTTATGGGGCAGGGGGGTGACTGCATACTTAGGCGAGGGTCCCATGACCCGACCTGCCCCATCCTCTCCTTCCAAGAGGGAGGGTCAACAGTCAACAAATCCAGATATGATGCTCTTTGGCAAGCAAGCCTACCTGGATGGTAGAAGATTGCAGCAGTTTGCCTGGGAGGATAGTCCTGTACAACCGAGCATTTCAGATTTGGGTTTCATTGTGTTTCTTGTTTTTAGGAGAGGGTGTCATACAACAGCAGAGATCAGAGAACAGTTTGCAGGAGTGATTTCTTTTCTGTCCTGTGACTTCTGTGTCTCACACTCAGATCATCTTAGCATGTTCCCTAACTTACTGGGCATCTCCTTTGCCTAGACTGGAATTTTGGACTAGACTGTCTCAAAATGGAATGGGGTTTAGGGAGCATGAGAAGCACGGTGTGGCTTCAAAGGTATAGCATGGGTCAAAATAGTTGCCTAAACCTCTACCAGGGAAGTGTTTGACCATGGAGCAAATCTGAACGTAAAACAAAACAAAACAAAACTTTACACATTTACTAATACAGTAGCTGTACTGGGTGTTTTTTTTTTTTTTTTTTTTTTTTTTTGGTGTCAACTTGACCCAAGCTAGAGTCTTTAGAGAAAGGAGCCACAGCTGAGGAAATGTCTCCATGAGATCCAGCTGTAAGGCATTTCTCACTTAGTGGTCAATGGAGGCGGGCTCAGCCTATGGTGGGTGGTGCCATCCCTGGGCTGCTGGTCCTGGGTCCTATAAGACAGCAGGCTGAGCAAGCCATGCGCAGCAACCAGTATGCAGCATCCCTCCATGGCCTCTGCATCTGCTCCTGCCTCGGGGAGTTTTAATTCCTGCGCTAATTTCCTTTGGTGATGAGCAGCAATGCTGAAGTATAAGCCAAATAAACCCTTTCCTCCCCAGCTTGGTTTTTGGTCACGGTGTTTTGTCTCAGCAATAGAAACCCTAACTAAGACAGTAGCTCATGCAGCTATTATTAAGAACTGTATTAAGAAACAGGATTTTAAAGTAAACTGTCTTTCATGGCAGTGTAGGCGGAGTCAAATACCCATTGCACTGATGGAAACACAGGAAAGGGGCAACACTGCAGCTCATACTCTCATCTTTCTGCTAAGCCAGAGTGTGTCTGTGTAACTGGGTGCATAAGACACAAAATGAAGGGGAATTACTATGTCTTTTTTTTCTTTTTTTAAGCTACCTTTATCTTTAGAGACAGTAATACAAAGTTCAGTTAGTTCCTTTGTACAATGTACTACTTACACTAATATTTAATTCCACTCTGCCATCATGATCAAAGCCTATGAACAACCCACTTTCTCAGTGTCTGGGCCAGATGCCAGAGATAGAAAGCATTGTAAAGCATGTTGGCTTATAGTCCACTGGAGACAAGCTGAGGCCCGGTCTTGGCTTTGCTGTTTAGAGACTATGCATCCCGAGTAACCACCAAGTAAGTGCTCAATAAATGCCAACTATATGTCAACAGAGAACTTCTCTGGTGTAAGAACATGCACCTGTAAACCCTTGGAAGAGACTTGGAAGGCTGAGGTAGGAAGATCCATCAGAGACCAAGTCCAAGGCCAGATTAATCATAGAGTCAGACCTTTGTTTCATAAACAGAACAAAGAGAATAATAGAGACCCAGAGCATAGCTCATTAGGTAGAGTGCTGGACCACCATGCACGGAGCCCTGGGCTCAGTCTTGATCCTTGTACTTTGTAAAACCTGGCTGGGTGGCTTATGTCTCTTATCATGCCTGTAATGGAGGCAGGAGGATCAGATAGATGTTCAAGATCATGTTCAAATACATGGCGAAATCAAGGCCTGCTTGGACCGTGTTGAGGAGACGGGGTGATTTGATAGCATAGTAAGCAAAAGCAAGCTGTGTTGTGGAGTTTTGGTGTCCCACTAAAAGCAGCTGAGCTTCACAAATGAAGAACCTCCTGTTTAGCTGTGCTTGTATCCTGCCATATCTGTACAGACCTACTAAGTGCATTAAAAAGCTTAAATACAAGAGACATTTGAAATAAATACCAATGCTCTTTTTGCAAGGTGTCCTGTGGGAAATAGCTTGAGCCTAACTTGCTTCTTTTTCTTGTCTTTCTCCACTGACCTTCCCACTATGGTCCACTGAACATTTTGGATTAGATGTTCTTTAAAGCAACCTACTTCGTTGCATACCATAGTTGCTTATTACTGTGGTGTTATAGGATATTACTTTAACTATGTGAAGATGTTTTACATGTGTTATGATGCATTTGTTTCATTATGTAAAGATGTGTTGCTCTTTTACCTTGCCTGCCTAAGGCACCTGATTGATCTAATAAAAAGCTGAATGGCCATTAGGTAGGAAGTAGGCGGTTAGGTGGGGCTGGCGGTCAGAGAAAATGAGTGGTGGAGGAGAAATCTAGGATAGAGGGAGAATGGAGAGAGAATGAGGGAGAAAGAGGAGAAGTCACAGCAACAGGAGCAAGCAGGCATGCAATCGGTTCCATTTCTCAACAGATTGTGACCGAGTTACCTAATAAACCCTTTTTGCTCTGCTTAGACTGCTACCCTCGCCTTGGGTGCACTCAAGTTTTCCATTTTTTCAGGGATGTTCCACTGCTTCCTCCTGGATACATTAATTTTACTCCTATTCTGAAAGTTAGAAATGCTATAAGAGCCAAAGTATTTTTTTGTGCGTAGAAACAATTCCACAGCAGAAATTCCATATCTGACCTTATGTGATAGATGTCATTCAAGTCAAAGAAGCACTGAACTACTCTAGAAAATTCCCTCAGGCGTGCATGCTGTGTTTGTACTTGTGGGTGTTTGTGTGTGATACATACATACATGCATGCATACATACATACATACATACATGTACACACACATATATGTACATGTATGTATGTATATATGTGGTAAATACAGAATAGATGAATTTCATGTGTAGACTTGATTCTAGTAACCAAGATAATTTATTTTATATATACAAAGATTCCAAATTGCAGTATTTTTGAAATCTAAAAGACTTTTTATTTGTACATTTAACCTGTACTTACTTTTCTCAAATTCAGTTTTCTCAAATGTCTCAGGGACATTTGCCGTGTTTGGAGAAGTGTTCCTCAAAGGCTATGTGTTGAAATGTCTCTGGCTCATGGCACTGCTACTGAGATGGAAAGATATTGGGTCCCCAGTCCCCTCTCATCCTCTTTTGCTTTCTGGTGGCCCTATGTGAGCGCCTCTCCCTCTTTGTGCTTAGTGTCATGATATACTGCTTCAGCCCAGTCCTGAAACAAGCTGATCATGGACTAAGGCCTCTGAAAAAATATCCCAAATCCAACCTTCTCATTTGTTGTTACAGTAATGGAAAGCTAACTTTACATAAGGCTCTGGCTTCTTTGTGAAAATTTCTGTTGAATTCCAAACACAACCATGATATTTAGAAGGTTAAGATTTTGAATTTTCTCTTCTTAGTGACCACTACAAGATAGAGTAGTCAGTGCCCACTTTGGAGCCTCATATCTGTTTTCCCAGCCCATGATGTCATTTCTCATGGGATCTACAAGATTATTTTGAATAGTGTAGCACTCTAAACAAGCTTGTTTCAGAAAGATTCTCAGGACAGTATGGCACTACAGGCATAGAAAACAGGTAGGGGATTTAATTTTTCATGTGTTTTATTGGAGACATGATTTCGCTTGTTTTGAGCATATCAAATAAAATGTGAAGATTCTGGGTATTTTGTTAGTGGTCAACTTCTCCCATGTAATGCACTCTTAAACATCTTCCATGGCCTAAAGGGAAATGAAAGGAATCATGACTAATTTTATGCAGATGAAGAATTAAATGTTAGTGCCCTTCCCATGCCTGTACTTTTCCTTTATATTTGTCTTTACACATCCCCTATATAAATCTCTGCAAGGGAAGCAGAGATTTGAAATGCAGCTGTCTCATTTTCCATCTTTGTAGTTTTGGAAAAAGACTTGTATGGACAGAGATTGAAAAACCCTTCACTATACTGTAGACAGAGTCCTCACGAGCCATCTTAAGTTATCCCAATTCAACAACAACAAAAAAATACCATCCTTCCCAGTCCCTTATATGCCCACTTTGAAAGACTCAGTGGCTGGATAAGATGGTGCAGGTCTGTAATTGCAGCTACTTAGGCAGCTAAGGCAAGGGGATTACAACACCCTGACTTCCCTGGGGTGTAGAATGAGTTCAAATCCAGCTTTGGGAAGTTTAATGTAAATCTCCCTTCTTGGAGGGCTGTGGTTGGGAACGATTCAGTTTTCTTTAAGGGGTGAGTGTATATAGGCAATACAAATTGGACTTGTGGTTGTTTCTTCTTCTTCTTCTTCTTCTTCTTCTTCTTCTTCTTCTTCTTCTTCTTCTTCTTCTTCTTCTTCTTCTCCTTCTCCTCCTCCTCCTCCTCCTCCTCCTCCTCCTCCTCCTCCTCCTCCTCCTCCTTCTCCTCCTCCTTCTCCTTCTTCTCCTCCTCTTCCTCCACCTTCCCCTCCTCCTCCTTTCTTCTTTTTCATCTTTCTTTGGGGGAAGGTCACAAGGGTAGTGGGACAGACCTGGGAGGACTGGGAAGTGAGTGTGATTGGGCTGCATGATGTGAAATCCCCAAATAACCAATAAAAATTATGTGGTGATAAAAGCAAGAAGGAAGTGAGCAGGTGGGCCGTGGGGACAGGCATTAACAGCCACAGGCTGAGCACACAGGTTGGGTGTGCTAAGTGCTTCATATCCAGCGTTGATGTAATTCTCATCCCACCCCGATTTTAAAGCAGGAAAGTGAGACTCAAGTTTAGAACTCTCTGTGTCATATATATATATTTGTATGAGTCAGCTGTGATGGAGTTGAGCCTCAGACTTTTCCACCACACTTTAGCTGCTAAACTCTCCCCTCTGGAAGGCCTGTATTTACCTGTTGTATGACAGTGATGAGAGGGTGGGTGGCAAAATGCCACCATGAGGAGGATGAAGAGAGGAGGGTGAGCAAGTGGGTAGGCTGGGGCTTGGATGGCTTGGTTGGTCTGCTGTAAAATGGTGGAGACTTCATCTTTGTCAAATGCTGATGGAGCCCAGGAACAGCTAGCAAGTGATACATTCCCCAGGCAGACAGTGAGCCTCTGTGTGTGGGTGCATGGATGGACCCTTGGGAATCAGAATCTTGCTTTGTCTCAGAACAAGGTAAAGGTTAATAAGTTTAGTGTAAAAAAAAAAAAATGAATTCATCTTTAGATTGTTCTCACTTATCCTATTTCTGGGAATGAGTCCTCTAGTCTATCTGGGAGCTTCTGCTTTACTCTTCAAGCTTCTGCCTTTGATAAACTGGGTTCCCAGGGAAATGGCACACCTGAGTTCCCAGGGTCATTACCCAGTGTGCACCAGCAGGCCTTGCCCTTACATCTGCAGAGTGTGACATCCTTTTAGAAGGACTTTGGTTTGCGTAGGGCCCCAGACCATTTACTAAATAAATGATAAGACTCAGCTTTGATTTAAGATAGGGTCCCACTCTGCAGGTGCCACTCTGAATGGTTTGGCCTCAGTAACTACAGGGATGGTTTTGATAATAGGGGGAGAGCCATTGACGATGTCATGATGGAGGAGAGAAAAGCCTGGGAAGGAGGATGAAAGCCTTGGGAGGAAGGAATATTTGGGGAGAGAGCTAACAAACCGAGCAGCATGTGGAGGTTTTATCAGCCACATGACTGGGAATAAACGCATAGGGGTATTTTCAAGAAACATCAGAAAGGTCATTTTAGGGAGAAATTGGTATAAGAAATAGTGCTGAGAATAAGAAGTTTGCGAATATGCAGTATCTGCATTCAGTAGAAGCCTAGACAGTTCAGAGTAGTTGTGGCTTTCTGCCATAGGTTTTTCTGTCAAGTGTGGATCTGGATCATGACATTCCCACAGCAATGACAACAATAAGGACAAAGCTTGCTGGTTGAAATCACCAGAACAGGTCAAGTAACATCAAGGATATTTTAAGTAACTAGGAGATTTGGGAAGTGAACGCACACTGTTGGAAAAGTTCGCCTACTGACTTCTTTAAAATGGTGTCTGCACTCAGTGTGTACAAAGGGAATTATCTGTCTGTGCCGTGAATTGCAGGATGGCAGTATTTTCCTAGGTGTTGCCCACTCTGTGTTCACCGGTTGAAAGTGAACTAGAATATTCTTGCTCCTGCAGTTACATGGACAGCAAAAGTTGGCTTCTCATAACTGCCTTGACAAAATCCAAATTAAATAGAAAAACCTCTTTTTTTTTAATTTTTTTCTGTCTCTCTCTTTCAGTTAAGAAAAAGAAGCCTAAACTTCTGAACAAATTCGATAAAACAATTAAGGCTGAACTTGATGCTGCAGAAAAGCTCCGGAAAAGGGTAGGTTACTGTTTTTGTTTTGCACAAAAATGTGCAGTGGTTTCATAGTTAAAAACTTGGAGGATTGCAGGGTTTTGGGACATAAGTGAAGGACTTTAAAGAAGGATTTTCCCATGGTTATAATGAATGATAAACAGACTGAGCTTCCAAGGAGCTCCTAAGTCATTGGGATTTAAAGAGCTGCCACCATGCCCAGGGTGTTCGTCTGTCTTGCTCATTTGGAGAAATTATGGTGTTTGCCTTAAGGAGCACTGCGTCTCTAACAGGGCAAATTAAGGAGGAAGGAGCAGGAGTCACATATTCACTTCTGCTCTCAAGATGTGTTGTGACCAAACCATCAACGTAACTAAGTCTTGTTTGTGATTTTTTTTTTTTTAATAGCGAGTAGTTCCTAAGGATACAATCCTGTATACAAGGATAGTTGAGGACTTAGCCAATGCCTCAGATGGCTGGGGCAACCTCATCCATCTCCTACATCCACGATCTGTGCTATGGGGAAGCGCACGCTTGCTTTTTATTATATCCAAAATTGTGTGAAGTCAGATCACATTTGAATAATCTAAGTTGTAAAGCCTTAAGCTTGCATTTCTGTATTCATTGATGTGTATACCCACACCCTGCTGTACCCGTGGAGATCTGATAACAACTTGCTGGCATCTGTTCTCTACTGCCTCATGGGTACCCAGCATCACATTTGGATTGTCACGCTTGGTGGCAAGTGCCTTAGCCTGCTGAATCATCTTGTTGTCCCTGAGTCATTGAATTTTTAAAAAATGATATGTGTTATTTGAAACTTCTCTTTATCCACCCCACAGGGTTTGATATAACCCAATTAAATATTATTATCATTTATTTTTGGAATTATTTACCTTAATGTTATTATTATTATTATTATTATTATTATTATTATTATTATTATTATTTGGTTTTTCAAGACAGGGTTTCTCAGTGGCTTTTGGAGTCTGTCCTGGAACTCATCTGTAGACCAGGCTGGCCTCGAACTCACAGATCCGCCTGACTCTACCTGTTATGTGCTGGAATTAAAGGCGTGTGGCTACCACTGCCTGGCTAATGTAATTATTATTGTCATGGTATTATAGCTGAAAGCTATCTGGGGTGTTTTTGGTAGGAGGTACAGGCAGTGAGGAAATGTCACAAAAGCCCAGTAGGATGGGCACATGGAAGGTCACACCACAGCCTAGAACCATGCCACAAATGAAGTTACATCCCCTTTCCTGCAGTGGAAGGGCAGAATGAGAGGAAGAGAAGCAGACTGGAATACGTTTTCCTGCACAAAGCTGTGTGCATCGAACCCACAGAGAAATGCTCTGCTGTAGATGTAGGTGAAAGGGTCTTGATCATCGCACAACTTCCCACCTCGCTCCATGGGATTCTGCAGCCCATCTGCGTCAATTGCCAGAACTCTCTCTATATGAGTAAGCTACATTGAGGAGCAGGCCATTTTTAGGCAGTTAATTACAAATACTATATGATTTTCAAATCAGTTTTGAATAGCAGTATTAGTAGCTAGGAAAGATCTTGAGGGAGAGAAGCTAAGAACAGACACATTAATATTACAGTCAACTCATGTGTGAGCACGCATGTTGATTGCTATGAAAGCCACATGGCCTGATGCTTGAGATGATCCAAAGGATAAGATACCAAAGAGCAATGATGTGCTCTAAAATTTCTTATGAATCTTGGTGCTCCTGTGTTTTGCTCTGTTAGTGGTACACTAAGCATAATGGTCATCAAAGTGGCTTTGGCAATTAATGTTGGCTGTGAAATAGGCTGAAATGGTCCACCAAAAGATAGCCAAATGTTAATCCCTGGGACCTGTACAGGTTTTATCACCTGAAGAAAATTTCCTTCAAATGTGATTACGTTAAGGATCTACAGGTAGAGATTATATTGGATTCTTCCTTTGGTCCCTTAATGTAGCCATGCTTCCTTGTAAGATGGGAGCTTGATACAGACAAAATAGAAGGTGTCAAAGACAGAGAAGAGAAAGTGTTGAGATATATATGAGTGGTGGTGCCCAAGTCTATGAGTATAAGAGAGGAGTGGACTTCCCTCTGGAGCCTCTGGAGAAAGCGTGGTCTTGGTAGTATCTTTATTTCAGGGAAAAAAAAAAAAAAAAAGAAATGTAATTTTGATATCTAATTGCCCAGAACTGAGAGAACAAATTTCTCTTGTTTCAAGCTACCAGACGTATGATGATATGGTCCTACATCAATAGGAAACTAAAGCCCACACCAGTAGACTGAAAAATGACCTCCCTCAAAAGATAACCCTGTTTCCTGGCACTCATCAATGTTGCTTTGGAACCATTTTAAAAATGGGTCTCTCTAGGTCTGATTTTCATGGACTATCTGGAAAGAACCCAAATGAATGTGTCCTTTTTAGAAAGGTAGACAGAGATTTGGTCCAGACAGAAGGCAAGACAAACAGATATAAAAGAAGACAGCGTGAAGATAGAAGAGGTTAGAGTGATGTGGTCACAGGCCAAGGAATGCTGATAGCTCCAGGAGCTAGAGTGGCATGAACAGATCTCCTCTGGAGCCTTCTGACACCTTGATTCCAACTTCAGCCTTAGGTTTTCCAGCCTTGGAATCTGTAGTAACTTGTTACCTTCCCCATGGGAGACTGAAGGTATTTATTTTCTAAAAAGAGTGGAGAAGGAGGCGTGAGCTCATGCGTGCTGCAGAGACAGCCATGTGTTCAAATTCAGCTGGGTGAGCCAAATCAACCCTAACTGCCACTGAAGACCAGTGCTCTGGCCAAGTGGCCCCCACGGTCTTCTTGTTTATTCTTCATCCTTTTCAGACACGTCAAAGCCATGCTGGCCTCCTTGCCTCTGACAGGCCTGAGGCAATCCCAATGCCTGTATCGTTTGCCCTCATATGTAACTTAAATGTCTTCATTAAGAAAGCATGTGGGGACTGTGTCGATTGAAAAGAAAACATGGTTATTTTAAACACAATTCATGTTTCATCATTGTCAGCACTCCTGAGTTTCAGAATTAAGATATTCTCATTACAGTTTTGTGTGCTTGACACAGCCTTGTTTTCTGAAATGTAGGCAGCTCTGTTTAGTGTTCAAAAAGAATTCTAAAAAATTCTGACTCAATCATTTTCCGACTATTAAATACCAAAACTAAGATTCATTCTTCACCGGGCTTTTATTCACACAGTTGTTCCTCTCTAACAGGGTAAAATCAAGGAAGCAATGGATGCATTTGAGGAATTGGTTCGCAAGTACCCTCAGAGTCCACGAGCGAGATATGGCAAAGCACAGGTACCTGGGTCCATCTCAGAACTTGTTCCTGGTGCTCACAAATTCTGTGTAATCAGATTTGTACGCTCACATTTTCTTTTTAATGTCTAGGCCATTTCCCCCACATATATATGCATGCACACATGCACACACACACACACACACACACACACACACACACACACACACACACACACAGGGAAAACACATGATTTTAATTGAGGCAGTTTTCAATACTGCATATATTCAGCCTAGTAACACCAGATGACTTGCCTCCAGTTTTACAAAGGAAATAAAGGTGGTGGGCACCTTTGCCATTGGTCCTCTGTCATCCTTGACCCCTTCCATTTGGATTTTTCTCATGGTTTTCATTTCAGGCTCTTTGGAGCTATTAGGCTCCATTTGGTGACTGATGATACTAAGTCTGCCTTGGGGTGGCCTTTTACAAATGTGCCGTGGCTGGCACATTGTTTCTTTGACTTGGTTCCTTTCTTACCAGCCACCCTCCTCCTCATTTCTTTCTCCATCTGGCCTTTGTCATCTGAGTGTCACAAGTCTTGGCTGTACTCACCTGTATCTCATTGAGCCCAGCTGAGCTGGGAATGTCTCTCTTGCATTTGTCTGATAGTCAGTCAGATAGGGTTACAAAAGAGGACACAAAACTGGCTCGACATAAAAGAGTTTGTTGTGTTCCTGACCTTAAGATAGGAAGCTGGTGTCCTATGCCCTGTCACATGGGAAAGATGTCAAGAATGGAAGGCAGATCTGGAAGAAAGGCTTAGCATGATTTCTGGGGGCTTTCCATGAGAAAAGCAAGGTTTGGTGGAGGCATGAGTCCAGGACTGCCTAGTGTGAACAGCTGGCAAGTCCAGGGCTACAGGAATGGCTTCTAGTTGCAGAGTACCTAGCCCTTGTGTATGCGCCTGCCCTCGACAGCAAGGAAGACGCGACTCTGGATAGATCTTCATGCAGTTTTAATCAGGATCCTTTAAACATGTTGCTTCTGGCCTGAGAGAGAGAGAGAGAGAGAGAGAGAGAGAGAGAGAGAGAGAGAGAGAGAGAGAGAGAGAGAGAGAGGAGGGAGAGAGAGAGGGGGGGACCCCTGCACAGGCTTAAATACCCTTGAGCTAACCAACCCCAGTGAGCCACGTGGACCCTGCAGATAGGCTACTCTAACGCAGAAGCAGACAGGCTGAACAGACTTAACCAAATAAGTACTTGTTTACACCAGAGAGCCTTCACCAACGGGAATGTGTAAGGCGGAAGCCAGCACCACTTTAAGGCGTGGCACTACGCGGCTCTCTACACCTTGGATGTCGCCTGCTGTGGTGTGGGGCCAGAGAAAGGCCAGACTCTGCTCTGCATAGAAGGGCTTGTTTGCCCATTTGCTCTTTCTCAGACAGCAAGGTGTCAATTCTTATAATGTGCCCATAGATTGAAACTGTTTCCAGTATAACACGAGGGACAACTGAAGGCTACTTAATTAAAAGATATGTAGTGAGAACCCACTGTGTGTCCACCTCTGCTGAGGAATGGAGAGAGATCCTGCAGCAAAATGTACTCACAAAGTTCCATTATGAAGGAAAGAGGATGCTTAAAACAAGAAGTACCGTGCATAGATATGCCAGTGGTATAAAAAGGAAGCAGCGTACAGTCACTGGACATGTGAGTGGGTCACATGATAAACAGGGTACCAGAGAGGTAATACTTGAGTAAAGCCTTGGGTGGTTTTGTAGATGACCCTGAGTATATCAGATCATAATACCCAACTGTGTATGCTGTAAGCTGAAGAAAAGAAGGCAATGAGATTCCGCAAGCCATTTATTGAGTCTTGGTTGTAGATGATATGAGTGAAGGTCACAGAGCAGGCAGCACTTTCATGGGAGGGGACGGTAGCTGAGATGTGTCAAGGTCATGGAAGGAGCTGTCTAGGTAGAGGGAACAGATAGACAAAGGCCATGATTCATGGCAATTCTCTTGGCATCAGAAACCTGAGGGGAAAGAAAAGGCTGCTGGGGGCAGGGGCAGACACAGAGGCCAGCACTCCTCACAGCCCTTGCTCTCCATGGAAGCCTTTGGAGGCTATTACTCGTGCAGGTGACCACCTGGTGGCGTATCGTAAAGATTGCTTTGGTTGCCAATTGGAAAATGAATTATGAGGGCAGAATCAGGTGCATGGAAAGTAGGTGGCTGTCACAATGTGGTATGGCTGAGGTGCCGGTGGCATGGCCTGTGTCCTGGCCGTGGAGGGTGATACAGGCATGCATAGATAGATGGAAGGGTCAGGGACAAAGGATTGGCCAGTGACTCCTGATTTGTTGTGAATAGTGGAGGAGAAAGTAATGCCAGTTACTGGTTAAGCAGATCAGCTCTTGATATGAAATTTGCAGTTGCAATGGTTATTAGGCATTCATATCGCTGCATCAAGGAGACCACTAGATTTGTGGAATTTGGAACTTGAGTAAAGCCAGACTAGTGAAAAAAAATAATATATGTCAAGGAGTAAAGCTCCTGTAGTCCTTCCTGAAGGAAAGAGAGGGGTGTTGAAGTCTAGCTTCGGCGGGGTTCAGGTCCCAAAGAGGAGGGGCTGCTGCATATCTGAGGGTTCAGCAAGCAGCTCTCTCTCCCTCATCCAGAGAGACTCTCCTTTATATAACATATTGACAATATAAATTGTTTCACAAGCATCAGAGCCCTGGATCCCTTTTCTACTTCCTCATTAATTACCCAGGGTGAAAAAGCAAAGTGCAAAACAGACAGTCTTATCTGAAACAACATCTTTAGACAGAGGCTGTCAAATCAAGAAATTACAAATTTCTCGGGGTCTATAAAACATAGGACCTTCTATATTTTATGGTTGCCTGCTCATATGGTTACAATAAAATTATTGTTTGTCTCAATCAGATTGTGAATAGAACCATTTGATGTTCTCTAAAATGTAAACTTACAAAATATGTCGTAATAACCATTAAACTGGCTGATTATAGCATTTTTCTGTTCCTTAGTTTTATAGTAGGGATTTGTTCTTTATATATGCTCCCAGAAAGGAAGACTCTGGCATAGGGCTTCATTATAGGGCAGTGGGTATACGTGTGACATCTTGTATCCAGACCAGAGCAAGACTTTTCTCAGAATCTACTCTATGGCTACCGATCCTTGGGGTACAAGGAAGACTCTTCTGTGACTCTCCTTTCAGTTTTCACTCTGGAACATAAACATATCTATTTCCCTGAGGGCTGCATAAGCAGAAACTCTCCATCGTGCTAGCAACTGCTCCTAAAAGCGAAAAGGCCACAAGCCAGAGACCAGATCTCTTGACAAAGTTTTGTTGGAATTTTGTCAAGCAGCAGCCTCCAACTCAGGACTTGGGTCATCCCTCGTCCCATAGCTTGCGCCAAAGGAGATGACCAGTCAGACTGGGGAGCAATGGGCAGAGAGCTACAGAAGTTAGTGAGCCAAAGAAGAGCAGACGTTAGCCCCTTGTGTGTGCCCCTCACAGCTTGTGACACATCTACAGGACGACAGCATGCCTCCCTTTGAACTGGAGATGGAGACCACTTGAGATCCAGCTGCTCAGTCTTTCTATCCCATTAAACAGTAATTAATTAAATTTTCTTTAGTTAAATTTACCTAAATCAAATCTGTAAAACAAATTAGTACAAATAAGTTTCCCCTGTCCTTGGTACATAGCAGGTGCAATGCATAATGGCAACTATGTGGTTTTGGTAAACTAAATGAGCCATAATCTTCTAACATTGGGAAGCTACATTGCTATTGAGAGAGAATGTTTGTTACCAAAAGATCCAAAATGTCCACATAAGTGGTGTGTTTTGTCATTAACATCAAATCCTTTGGTCATGGAAAGCCCGTGAACTGCAGCGAAAATGGTTGTGCAAATGTTAATTACGGCAAATTTTTTTATGCTTTCTGAGTTTTCTCTGTGTGTGGCTTTAATCATGGTCTGGGCCCTCTGGAATGTAGTGATCTCTGTATGTGTAGCTTTCTTTCACAGGAGGAATTTGAGATGTGGGCCTCAGGCAGTATTTTTTAATCTGTAAAATGTTATGCTACAGATGTTATTGATATTAACACTAATGTGGCATAAAACAAAAGTTAAGCGTGGCAAATTAAGTTTTAATAGAGTAATTTAAAGGAAACTTTAAATTTATGGGAGTTTTAAAAACTAGACAAATTTTGTAAGGAGGACTAAATTATGACTTTTCCAATTCTCAGTTATCAAATGAAGCAATTTCTTTGCAATATCTCAACAGATCTTAGTCAACACCAAGTCTAAACCAAACTGTAGTGTCTATATTTTTAAGTATCACTGATTACATGCTAATCTTGGATCTCTTCGAAAACCAATTTTGATGAAGTTCCCTAAACAGTGACCACAAAAATTTTTAAATTATTAACTGAATTCACTTCAGTATCTTTCACAAGTCATTAGTAGCTCTGAGGTACAAAGCGACACGTCCCCTAGGCAGTTTGGGTCAATTAGTCCATCCATAGAATGTGACAGAAATATTCTGTCACAAGAATCTCACTCTCAGGCTGGCTTGTGTGATCTATAGATATAAAACTATTAAAAACTAATCATTCCGTACCTTTCCAATTTCCAAACAAATGCCACTAGTTTCGCTCATTAGAGTTCTTAAGAATTTTATGTTATTTTGGTACTTATGCTTGCCTAAAGTGAAGGTGCCAGGGTCTTGAGAAGGGACAGGAACATGGATGGTATGCCTTTCTCTCTTTCCAGCCTAACTTTGAAGGAGTGGGTGGATTATGGAGGTTGGTGTTTGCAGAGACTT
The DNA here is from genome assembly GCA_030556225.1 of Cricetiscus sungorus. NCBI lineage: Eukaryota > Metazoa > Chordata > Mammalia > Rodentia > Cricetidae > Cricetiscus > Cricetiscus sungorus. Next base: position 11,554,890 of record JANBXA010000114.1, read on the forward strand.
CACCCCTGTTGGGTGGCTCTGCAGACTCCAGGTAGAGAGGGTTAACATTGTAGTCTGTAGAATTCCCTCAGCTTAGGGACATTGTCTCTGTTCAGTCAACTGTCACTATTCATGGTTTTGGAAGTTAACTCTCTAAAGCCACACCCACAATTAGCTGATGGTGAAGCAGAAAAACGGGCTATCAATAGTCAGTGGAAGGGTGTGTGACCAGGATGGATTCTTGACATGGAACTTCCTGTCTGGGAACTGAATCTGCTGGGTGAGCCTACAGTAGATTTGAAAAGCTAGTGGAATGGTCTGATATGTAGTTCCATCAAACAAGGCTGAATTGCTGTTGACTGTTCTTAGCGATGTCTTTCCTAACACATTTTTGTCCCTTATGAATCCACTTCTATTCACGGCTCCCATTTGAGCCCTCTGTCCTAGCCAGTACATGTTAGCACATTTTTCTGATTGATGTGCTGTTTTCTGCAAAGAACATTCGCACAGATGTCTGTCAGTTGGTGTAGGTTCTTACAAATGACTTGCCATCTGAGAGGAGATATGAAGGTTTTCTTACCAAGTCCTTAAACATTTTATATTAACCCAGCACACAGTTTATGTTAAATAGTAATCATATCCACACATTCTGATTTAAAAAAATGATATGCATTAAATTGCTATAATTTTTCTTGAATGCTGATCTTTAAATGAAAGTCTGTAAAATCTGATGAGCTGTTGAGGTCCATCTCACCCACTCCCTACTATTTTTCCTGCCTCCTGTATTTCATTCCGAATTTTCCATCTGAAGTTGAAGATCTTGGGTTTTGTTAGGAAAATGAAAGTGTTCAGAGACTTTACCCTCTCACACAATCGTACTGATACCTTCTGTCCACCCATTGGCAGATATGAACTGTCCTGTCCCCTTCCTGTCTCGTCTGCTAGAAGACTTCCATGTGGTTGTGCCCTTTCTTGTCATCAGATTTTTCCCTTTCTGCTGGTTTTTTTGTATCTGCTGAGGACCGTGATGTGTTACCTCATCATGACGACTTCTCCCTGGGTTCTCACCCCCCTTTACCTGTAGACACATTCTTCTGGTTCCTGTTGCAGCTAGCCTCTTGGAAGAGTTATCTCCTCCATCCTTCCCATGTTCTCTTCACACAGCTCCATTCTGATGCATGTCTTCAGCAAATCCATGGAAACAATGATGCCAGGGCCACTGAGGCTCCACAAGTCTGTTATGTTCTCTTTGCTGTCTTCCTCTTGTCCATCTTGGCGACCACTTGGAGCATACTTCCTCTTAAAACCCTTATATTCCACTTGGCCTCTGGGACATGTTTGTGTTGTAATCTTCTATTTAACTCATTCTTTATCCCCTTTGCTCATCTTTCTGTGTCTCCCCAAGTTCTAATGATCTTGAATCATTGGATAATTGTAGGATTTTTCTTGGAACTCTTCTGAGTCTACACTCAGGACTCTTCTAACTTGCCAATTTAAATATCTATCCTTCATACCTCCCATGTATTCGTCCTTAACTCCAACCTCTCCCCGAATCCCACATCCAGAAATGGACCTTCTGAGTATTCATCTCCACTTGATGTTTCACTGACTGTGTCCAAAACTGAACTCCTGACTCCATGCTCCCCCAAGACCCACCTGTATCCTACCTTCCCATTCTCAGGGGATGACAGTTCAGTCAAGTGGCCACTCACACCAAACCATGAATTCCCTCTCTCTGTCTGTCTCTTATATTACATTCACTGCATTGTGGACGTCTTGTCCTGGCTATCAAGATGAATCGGCAATCCCATCTCTTCCTGCCACTCATCACTGCTGCATCAGCCCAGGTGACTGCCATCCCATGCCTGGTTTCTTACCTGGCCTCCCGCCTTCCACTCTTCTCTCGGCCTGTTCTCAGTACTATGGTCATCACAACACCCTGGTCCCCTTCAAGGCACTAGGTCGTGTGAAAAATCCACATCTTTCTCCTCACAGAATAGTTCAGAATCCTCAATAGCTTTCCAGGCCCTGAGTCACCTGAGGCCACTGTCACCTCTCTTCCGGTCTTCCCTTTGTTCCCCAGTGTGTCACAAAGCCACGGCCCTGCTATTCTGTCTGCGTTAGAAATCTTTCTCCTTAGCCTCACACACAGTCTGTCCCCTCCTTTAGACTGCCCTGACTATCCTGATTAAATCAGTAATTTCCCCACTCCACATTCATCACGCTGCAGCCCATTGTTTCCATGCATAGCACCTTTGTTTGTGTTGTGTCATTTTGTCCTTTCCTGAGTGGAAGCAAAATGAGGGAAGAGCTCGCCCTCATTTGTTCAATTAGTGTGACACATGCGTAGAACAGCTGCCTGACCCCAGAAAAGAGCTGCTAAGTGAACGAATGGATGGAACGAACGGAAGAGCATCCTGCAGACTAGGCTCCTGTGTGTATCATGTTCTCATATAGAATGATGCCCATCCCCACCAGCTCTAGGAAGCATCGTCTTGATTTTATAGCTTTCCTCGTCTGCACCTTAGTAGCAACATTTCCCTCCTGATACTTAAACAGCCCTTGCCCTGCTTTCGTTTGTGCATTATTAGCTAAAGGAAGGGCCAGTTTTCTCTTTCAGAAGCGTGTCTAAAAGTTAACTGAATCTCTGGGGGGATTGACAAGCATAGAGGTCATGGGACATTGATCTGTCTGGGGGTGTCCCCTAGTGTGAAGATGACTTGGCCGAGAAGAGGAGGAGCAATGAGGTTCTGCGCAGGGCCATCGAGACCTACCAGGAGGCAGCCAGCCTGCCCGACGCCCCCACAGACCTGGTGAAGCTGAGCTTGAAGCGGCGTTCAGAAAGACAGCAGTTCCTAGGTGAGACGCAGAGAGCTAACTTGGTGAGAGATGGCACAAGTCCACCTTGGGTGGCAGGAACGTGGTGCCTTCTCAAAGTCAAGGTGTCTAGGAGGAAGCCTAGCTTTACAACTCGCTTCTGATAACTTGTCTGTCTTAAACAGACCTTTTCTACATTTAACTAATACTAACCTTAGTAATTATGTGCATGTACATGTGTGTGGGGGTCTGTGTGTGCGCTCGCGCGCGCGTGCGTGAAAGAATGCATGTACAGAAGCACGTGTCTGTGAATGTCCAGACCAGAGGAAAACCTAGGTTCATTTCTCCTTGGTTTTTTAAGACAGGGTCTTCACTGGCCTAGAGCTCTCCACAAAGTTAGTCCCAAGGATCCGCCTGTCTCTGCCTCCCAAGCACAGGGATCACAAGCCTGCGCCACCACGTGTGGCCTTTGTACTTGGATTTTGGATATCACACTCAGGCCTTTGTTCTTGCCAGGCTGGTCAGCGATGAGCTTTTCTCAAACTGACATTCACGACTGGTGGCCACTGAGGAAAGACACCCAAGCTTGACCTCTAGCCTGCATTTACATACACACACATGCACATAAACATATACAAAATCATTGTGGATTTTTATACATTCATTTTTGATTTTTAAAGAATTTGTAAAATATTATTCAACTTAGAAGTATGGACTTCTTTGGTTTTTATACCAAGAGATTCTCTCGCCTCCCAGCCGTAGAGCAAGGGAAGATGTCTAACTTTTCACAGAAATTCTTCAGTGTTTAGTGTGGTCCCTTCTGCTGAAGTAAGGATGAGGTAGGGTCACATGAGGAGGCTCTGAGGCAATTAGACAAAGGTCCTGAAACTGCAGGGAGGTGAAGTTTCCTCACAGTGATCGGGGGACCTGGGCACAGAGTGGAAGGGGCAGGCAGGGGGTATCTGCAGGGGTTACTTTGGTCCGTACTGCTGTCATCATTTTACTAGGAGAAATTCCAAGGCAGAAGGAAAGTTTGAGCCTGGGTGGGCAGGCGGGGAAACTGAGGGGTACAGAAAAGACACCGATTTGTCATGGCGGCTTGGACGAACAGCACTGGCGTTCTGATTGGATGGAACAGCATTGACCAGCAGTGGGGTGCAGGCCACGCAGTGCGTGCGGGGACCGGCTTTTCTGCCAGAGTTGCTGCTGCCTCCTGACTAACATCCCTTTTGCAGGCAGCTAGTCGCTGTAAAGTAGTTGTTCACTAGCGCTTGCCTTTCCTAGCTCTTCCTTTTCCTTTGACGTTTGTGTTTCCAATTGTGACAAAGAGCAGTGACAGTGGCCCAGACTGATTGCCTCTGAAAGCCAGCAAGTAAACAGCTGCTGGGGTTTCCTGAGCCATGGAGTGCACCGTAGCCTGTCGTCCACCAGAGGCCCCCCTAGTACTGCAAGATGTCTCCTCTGCACTTTAACTGGCTCAGCACCAAGAGACAAGGGACTTGTGTTAGCTAGAGAAGGCATCCGCAGGGAAGCCCGCTCCTCGTCCCTCGGTGCTCATTTAAGTTTGCACTGACGGCTCAGCCCCGAGTCAGACTTTTCATTATCTCCCCTCCATCTGAAAATGGAGCTAATAAACCACAGTGTCTCAGCAGGGCATTATCCTCAAGAATTAGACAGCTGACGTTTCCTAAAGAAGGAATTTGAGGTAAAAGTTTAAATGTGGATTGACTCAGAAAATAAGCCAGTCTTTACAATTTATGGTTGACGTTGTACTTAGTATCTACATGTAATAAGTATGTATAGCATTATACCTGTGCTGATTTGAGAATCCATTCATAGATGAGGTCAGCGGTCAGATGTAAGGTGTTTTTCAAGCTCTGTTAAGTCTGCCATCCTGGTTGTATTCATAGTACAAAGGCACACATAATATTTTTATTTCTATTCATTGCTTTTTCCAACATTAGGTCACATGAGGGGTTCCCTACTTACCCTCCAGAGGCTAGTTCAGCTGTTTCCTAGTGATCCGACACTAAAAAACGACCTTGGCGTAGGATATCTCTTGATGGGAGACAATGACAGTGCCAAGAAGGTTTATGAAGAGGTAAGCACAGGTCTTCCGTGGACCACACCGATTATCTTGTAAGTTCAAGTGCTGATGGGAAATTACTCTTTATCTTGGATGACATAGCATGTAACTTACTATGTCTGAGATACTCTGGACGTCATTTTCCCATTTCTCCTTTTTCGCCCACCCCCTCCTGGAGCCAGAATGTCATCTCTCACAGGCTGGCCTCAAACTCATGGCAAACCTCCTGCCTCAGCCTTCCAACTGCCGCCATAGCCAATTTTTCTTACCCTGTTTTTTATTATTTTTTTTCTTTTATTGTCATGTCTCCATCGTATAGAGTGGCATGTCCCATAAAGACTATTCAAGTATACACATACACTGACAATATTCACCCCTGTAGCTTGATTGGAGCAGTTTAAATTTTAGTTAACTGTTATTCTAACATTTAAAATTTTTTATCAGTCTATAATTTTTTATCAGTCTAAAATTTTTTTTCAGTCTACAACTTTCGAAGTGTTTATTAATGAGGTTAATAAATGTAAAAATTATAATCTTTTCAAGTTTTGCAGTATAAGCCTCTCAGACAATAGTAGTAGATTATACTGTTTTCAAAAGGGCATTGATGCTCCCATCGTCTGACCAGGATGACTTTCAAAAGATTTCTACATTACAGTAGACATTTTAACAGGAAACCACTAAGTCTCAAGCATCTATAAAACCTAAAAAAAACTGGCTCCTTCAGGCAACGAGGGCATTTATTTGGCACAAAACAAGCAGGATGTCAAATGAATTTTGAAGCAGGGGAAAGCTAACTTCTGTAAATCCAAGATGGATATGGGTGCTTGTTACTCTTTAACGTAGACCTCTGGATCAATGGTCTCCAAGCTGCTTCCTTTACTGGAAATGCTGCGACAGTGAGCTAGCTGTGTAATAGGAGGGGCTGGTCTTAGTGATAATGTTGTCAACAGCAGCAGTCTCCCCCTCAGTCCAGAGACTGGGTCCACTCACAGGTGGTACTTGCCTCTATTGCTGTTGGTCCTTAATTGAAAACCATTGCATCTTGAAGCTATGGTCTTTTTACCCTTGTTATTGCCTTCACTGTCTTTATTGCTTTTGAGAAAGCAGAACTTTGGTCTTGGCTTGTTTGTGGCATCAATAATAACTGCACAGGTGGACTGAGGCTACAGCATTTCAATGTGCCATCCAGAAAGGACCCGCACCAGACCCTAAGATAATTCCATGTGAGACATGGTGCCTGCTAACATCCCCAGTCTTCCATGTCCTGCAGAGTTAGGTTAAAAGAAACGACAGGTGTATCAGTGATTCAGGACCATGTGAATGTAAAAATGAACACATCGTCAGAGACACAAAAATGGAAATACGGTTGTCCTTCCGACTTGTATGTCCCCTCCTTCCCATACTCTTCTTTCTTCTCCTTGCAAAGTTCTTCTTGCTTCCCATCTCTCTTATTTCTTTCCTTCCAGTATCCCAGTGATGTACACCTGTGCCGTGCACCTGCCCGGTCACGGCAAGCTTCGAGTGCATCCTGATGAGTGTGCAACTGCATCTCTCTCCCCTGTAAAACTCTTCCCTGGATGCACTCAGCTCTCTGAACTGACACCAAGTCAGAAATGGGAAGCATTTCCCTTCACCCTGAAAAGTAAAATGATATTGTCGGTGCACCTGAGACCACGGTCTCTCCTGGCTGAGCATACTAGGGCTGCATAAAGCCCCAGATATTGCCAGATCACAGGACTGATTGGTTTTCTTTTAAAAGAGCATTAATATATTGAAAGTAATGCAAGGTTCTCCTTTTTTAAATTTTTTTCTTCCTCTTACTTCTAAGCTAATGGCTGCTCCTTCCCTAAAGTTTGGCCTGGTGCATTTATGTTTCCCAAGTTCATTTTAGAAACTGATACCAGGGTTGAATATTTTTTTTCACGTTGATTTTTTTTAGTTCATTTATGAAAATCATTGTGAGATCCTACTTTTAGTGGTTTTGTTTTGTTTTGTTTTTCTAGCACAGAGACTAGCTTCACAGAGGTTTGGTAGAAACTGCTCATGTCTGTAGCTTTTGGAGGTCCCTCCCACATCTCTTTTCCAAGGCAGTGACACTGCCAGCAACTTGGGATCCAAAACCAGCATCATTCCAAGTTCTTTGCTGACCCCACACTTGGTGGAGCGCTATCCTCAGCCGGCCCGCAGTTACTAAATGCACACACCCCAACTCAGGACCTGAGCTTATTGAAGCAACGCACGAGGTGTCTTCGTGGAGTTTCCAGTCTGGGGCCAAGTCACCACTTGTCATGTTGCCCTCACCTTCCCTGTGCATCCCCCCAGACACTGGGGACCCAGATTCTTCTGCAGGATTGATGCCTTTGTTTGACCTTCCTCTGCCCCCAGCACCACCTGACCGTAACTCTCAACTCCAACCCTCCTGTGCTCTCACAGTACTGTTCTACTGTGTGTCCTCCCAGCTAGCAGAGCTCAGTCAGATGTCTGGAGTTGTTTATAGGTTTGAGTATTATCTATATATATACAATGCATATTATCTATATGTGCAGTATATACTTTATAAGAAGTACATGACCCTCCAAATGGGACTTGAAGCTCAGATGAAATGTTTAGAGCACTTTCCAAATTTTACTGAACTGACAAAAATCCTTTTCACTCTCACTAAAATATTGCTATCTCAGCATCATCACCATGAAGAGCTGCTCATGGTTTGGTGATAGCCATGCATATAAATGCATCCGCGATGAATGCATTGTAAGTATTCGCCCCCGAGTGGATGCCTAAATATGAAGACAGCACTTACCACTCGTGTATGCTATACTGCAGTGAGGTTTTTGAGCCATTGCTAAGGAGATAGGGATACTGGAACAGAAGCACTGTGGTACTGTAGCAGTCAGTTTGCTGATGGACATAAATACTGAGCATCAGTCAGGTAGTAGATACAGTATGGACAGGCCGAGTCACACCCCAGGAATAGACAGAGCACAATTTAACATTTACTCGTGTGACTCATGGCGATACTCAATTTAGAACATGGGTTCTTTATTTCTGGAATTTTCCATTTAATATTTTTGGGTCATAACTGACCGTGGAAAATGAAGTCTTAGAGAAAGGAAAATAGGTGGTGTTTTTTTAAAGTTTTGAAATATTCTTTGCAATAAGTTTTTACTATGGGTAAAAAATGTAGGTAGATAGATAGATAGACGAGATGATATTAAGACTGTCTAGTGTCATTTTACCCTCAGTCTGGATTTCTTGTAAACCCACCTGCGTCTTTGTCTATGAGTTTATTAAACTCGTAAATTCACTGCACATCCACCTACAAAGTGCAAAGGCATGATGTCTAAATGTAAAGAAACAGATGGGACAACAGATGGGTCAGCTCTCTGGGGCCTGAGTCCGGCCCACCCTCCTGGTTCTGTATGTGCCAGATAGGGTGCCTGATGACTGTCCACCCGTACATGAGCAGAGAGCCGTGGGCTCGATTCCCACAAAGTGCGTGTGTGTTTCAGAGCACAAGTGTTTGTCATTCTTTTCCCTGGGGAGGGCGGTTATTCTTTATGTCCCTAAACAGAATGTTCTGAGATTCAATGTGACCCCTGCCCCCTGCCTTCTTCTCAGATTTCCTTGCCTATTGTCTTGTTTGTGTTTCACATCATTCCCTTTTCCTCTGTGTGTGTGTGTGTGTGTGTGTGTGTGTGTGTGGTGTGTGTGTGTGTGAGTGTGTGTGTGTATATATATGTGTGTGTGTGTGAGTGTGTGTGTGTATATATATGTGTGTGTGTGTGAGTGTGTGTGTGTGTGTGTGTCTGTGTGTGAGTGTGTGTGTGGTGTGTGTGTGTGTGTGTGGTGTGTGTGTGTGAGTGTGTGTGTGTATATATATGTGTGTGTGTGTGAGTGTGAGTGTGTGTGTGTGTGTGTGTGTGTGTGTGTGTGTGTGTGTGTGTGTGTAGGCAGGCCAGAAGAGGGGATTGGATCCCTCAGAGCTGGAGTTACTACAGGCGTTTTAGAGATTCCGGTGTATTAGTGGCTTTTCTCTTGCTGTGAACATATCCTGACAAGAGCCACGTAAGGAACAGGTTGGGTATGGTGGTCTGAATGAGAAATGCCCCCAGAAGCTCGGGATTTTGACTTTGGGGGTTTCTAGCCTTGTTTCCTTTCTGTTCCCTTTCTGGTCCCTGTGTATACATGGAAATATGATAAGACAGCTTCTTGCCACCGTGCTTTCTCTGGCTGTCATCATGCTACTCCATCACTGGAAACAGAACTGGGAGGGAGGGCTGGGAGTGGGGTGCATTTCCTAACTGGGAGATGGTCAGGGGTAGAATACACTGGACTAGTGTAGTAACCTTTGACAAAAGGAATTCTCACACAGGCAAAGGGATGACCTGCTAAGACACCCTGGTGGGAGTTTTTGAGCCAAAGGGGGTATTGTTAGAACAAATTATTTTGTGGGAAGGGTGTATTTGACTTGTTATGAATCACAAGGAGTTCAGTGTGTTTCGGGTGAGCAGCTTGAAGGGGCAAGAGTAGAGGCTGTAGAAATGGTCCCTTGAATGTGGCCTTTCATGCTGAGTAAAATGAACCTATGGAAGGGTCAGGAGTGACCTTGGATTTCAGTGGTTTCCCTTGGGGTCCCATTTGGAGAATGAAATGCAGGGGTGCAAAGTGTCAGCAGCTGAGAGGGTCCTTAAGTAAGTGCAAAAGAGAGGATGGGCTTCTATCCCATATGGTAGCACGTAAAGAAAGTATTGAGTGTTACGGTTTTAAATATGCCTAAAGGTCAAGATGGCCAGAAGTGGGAATGAATGAGGGGCAGCAGCCAGTATGAGCCCAAATCTCTGCAGTTTAGACTGTCCGCAGTGAGCCCAGTACAGGCATGGTGGCCCCTTGCTAGATTCCTTGCTCTTCCTCTGTAAAGTTGTCGGGATAGCTGTGGCTTCACTTGTCCTAACTGTCTCAGAGATGGAGAGGAGATGTACTAAGGCATCATCAGCCCACAAGTACCACTCAGATCTTCTTCATCTCCCTCTGTGTTCAAGAAATTCATTTCCTACGCAGCTTCGCAAGTTGAATGCTTTTGTGTTGATTTCTTGCTGTTAATATTTAATTTGGAGGCATTTTGCATAATTTATCTTCAAGTCATAATAAATGCATGTAGTAATGAACAATGGGGTACCTTATTTGAAATATCCACCTGGGCTTTGTCACAGACTGTTGGATTTTTTTTTTTTCACTAGTTTTATATTCAGTACTCATTGTACTCCCAAGGATTCATCTTCATTCGTAATTCTTTATGCTTATTATTTCAAAGTACTCTCCCACCTCCAAAAGGTTGCACAAGCAGGACACAGGTGGTACACTCAGGTCCTCAGCCATTCTGGGTGCAGCCTCAGTGTAGAATCAGAGGATTCAACTGATGGCTGGCTAACACACAGGCTCCCCACATTTAAAACTCTTCAGTGTGGCTGTTCAAGACCCTCAGGGCTCGACACACAGATGCTGGAATGTTAAACCTGTAATAGTTCCTCAGGTATTTTTTACTCCCACACCCATGAAAAATACAGGCAGTTGTTTGGTTACAGCTGTCAGAGTCACCCTCATCATTCAGTATGACTGTACTGTTAGAGCAGGTCAGCCTTGGGAGTGGTGCTGAGCCCTCAGTGGGGATGTGGGATCGCTCCACAGCAGGTGTCATTTTTATGGTCAAGGAAATGCCACTATAGTTGCCTTTATGGTCACTACACATCTGCAGCAGTTTGCTCAAGATTCTTTCATGTCACCCTCTGCCACTAACTTCAGTGGCCACCGGTGATTGTTTTAGTGAATGGATGGGCCCGATGTGTTGAGGTGTGTATAGAGCAATGTGTAAGATTCAGAGTGATTTTTCTCGAATCACTGAAAAACTTGGAAGTCACATGTCAATTGACAGGCATTTTTCTGGTTGCAGTGTTAAAGCCACACCCCAGCGGTGACTACCTTCTCATTCACAGCTTTATCCAGTAAGTGTGAGACCATCTCGAGTTGCGTCTGTTTTTGTTGATGATAGCAGTGAGACAAAGTGCTACCACAGTGTTGAAGCTGGGGCGTCATTACCCATCCCAAGTACAGCCAAACCAAGTAGAATTTGATTGACATCACTTGCACACTTCCTTCTCGTCACAATAGCTCTTTGTTTTCTTTGAGTTCAGGTTCTGAATGTGACACCAAACGATGGCTTTGCTAAAGTGCACTACGGCTTCATCCTGAAGGCGCAGAACAAGATAGCTGAGAGCATTCCCTTCTTAAAGGTATCTGCCATGGTCTCCTTCAGTCTGCACACTTCCTGGAATCATTGAGACCACTTTGGTTATGGCTTCTAGTTGTTTGGCGTGCCCTGTGGAGGCTTCCTAGCATGGGGGGCGCATGCTTCATAGGCAAGTGGTAGGTACCTACACCCCGAGTGGATGTCATCCAGAGTCACCAACCACATGAGGTGCTTTATTTGGAGTCACTGTTGCCAAAATTCCCAACAGAATCCATTTAAGCAAAGTTGCATTTGGGCTCATAGTTCCTGGGAGTCGCTCTGGGTCAACGGGATGGCATGGCAGAAATGGGTGACACTGGCTTGTTCATGTTGTGGTCTCAGACCACTAATCAAAGGACAGGAGTTTGAGATAGAAGCCCACCCCTGCTGACCCTACTCCTCAAGCGAGTCTCTTTAAGCTCCCAAAACAGTACCTCGTAGTGAAGACCAAAGCACAGGTAGCTGCAGGAGATGCTACAGACTTGACCACTAACAACATGAGCAGGCACTGATTGGAAAAGTCCTTAGGAAGAAATTCTTAAAATTTGTAATTTCCTTATAAAATGGTTTTCATTTTAATTAGCATCCCCAATGATCTAAAAATAACAGATTTCATTATGACATTTATTTACATTTGTTACATAGCATATATTGGCCATTCATTCCTCCCCAGCATGGTTTTTACGTATTGGCAAGAAGTAGACAAAATTCATTGACGAGTCTCTTAAAATATAGGCAGTGTGCTAAGAGCTTTCTTCACAAATTAATTAAGTCTGCTCTAAAGGCTTCCAGCTGCCTCCATTGCATGTAGACTACATAGGCTTGAATGCCAAAGCTTGGCTAATGGCTCAAAGTCCTAAAATATATTGTTACTTTTCCTACTACATTAAACTGAAACCTGGGCAGCTTACCAGAACCACACTTGGTCTTGGACAGGGCTACTGAATAAAATTCTTGCTGTAATAGAAATGTCACTTAGGTGTACTATTCACTCCCACCACATGAGGCCACTGAACATAGATAATGTGGCCACTATGGCCGAGGAAGAGAATTCAAGTTTATGTAAGTTCAATTTGTTTTTGTTTGAATAGTAACACTATGGTGACTAAGAGTAAGTTCTGCTACAGAGAAGAGCTACAGTATGTACAGGTAGCTGGTGAGAGCTTCCAACCCATTACAGTGGCTTCTGTGGCTGCTTCAAATAATTCTCACCACTGCAATTGTTGCCTTTCTTGAGAATTGTGCATAGTCACACAGACTTCTAGTTTCCTATTTAGTCCACAACCCTGGGGCATAGAGCTGAGCGGTGGTGCCTCTAGTTGGAATGTATTCTCATCTGTCCCAGCTATTATCAGTCACTGCAAACCTTTCCGTTCTTTCTGGGTGTGTGTGTTGGTCTGATTTAAAGTACCCTCACGTCTCCTTTCACTCTGGAGGCCTGATAGTGTTTTCCCAGCTACATCAGTGGAGAAACAAGAGCTAAGGCAGACATTTAACAAAGTAGGATGCTCCGTGCCAGTAGTTCCAACATTGTGCAAATAACGTTTCTTCAGGGAGAAGATAATGACCTTTTAAATGTGTGTGTATGTACACTACTAAATTTTTTTTAACCACATGTATGTGGAGCATTGCATCCACATCTTGCACATGGAGAATAAAGAACAACTTGCAGGAACCGACTCTCTCCTTTCAACATGTGGGCCCCGAAACTCAAGTCATCAGGCTCGGCAGCAAGTGTCCCTCCCTCTGAGCCATCTTGCCAGCCCTCAGATAACAAGCCTTTCGTGGGGAGACCTCAAAGATGCAAATTCTCAGAAAATAAATCCTTGCTATTAAACTATTTCAGTCTTTGGTTGATTTTTTTTTTTTTTAAACAAAAATCTCAATTCCAGTGCTTGTGTGAAAAGTGGGAAAAAAATAGCAAAGCATTTCACAATGGAAATTGTTCAGTAAAAATTACATGTGTCAAAATTTCAGTTGGCTTGAATCCTGTAAATTTAGTAAGAGGTTTCATTAACTACTTGTGACACATTTGTTTGGGGTGGAAAGAAATATCACTTACTCCCCGACTGTCATCACTTGAAACACGAGCAATGAAGTGTTTGGGTTCGGGGATAAAAAGACTTTAGGTGGCATATGGTCAGACTTGGAGAGCAAAATAAATGTGAAAATACTCTGCCAGAGAAATCATCTGCAGTATTGAAATATGATCACTCCCACTGTAGAAGTACACAGAGCCGCATACTAATTTATGGCCTAGGCCACTATTAATGATAGCTGTATTATTAAGTTTAGATTGGTAATCTCATTTTTACACTGTAAAATGTGGACCAGCCTCACTGTCAGAATTTAATATTGAGACACAATTTTCATAATCTTGGGTTTTCGTGTGGGATATTGTAGTTCGTACATAAGGAAAATCTTCACAAACCAAGGAATGAGACCTTAAATATCACCCTTTACATGGTAATACTGTCCTTTTCCAGGAAGGGATCGAATCCGGGGATCCTGGTACAGATGATGGCCGGTTTTATTTCCACTTGGGAGATGCCATGCAGAGGGTCGGGAACAAAGAGGTATTACTGACTTTGTGACTACTCCAGTGGACAATGGAGTGGGGAGGGACTATTTCTGCTAGGAACCAATTAGAACATAACAAACATTTTAGCACAAATGATTAAGGCAGTATTCTTATAAGATCTTTGGGATTTGGATTGACTGTTTGCCACGTTTTCAAATAAGTAATCTGAAACGTGACTCTTTTGGTATGTGTGTACCAGTGGGAAAGTCTGAGCGTGTCTATATGTGTAGAGAAAGGTAAATGCTGCCTTGGAAAAGTATCTGAAATTAAGAAATATAGAAGTCTCTAAAGTTGTTTTAAGTTTTAAACCATTTATAGAGTTTAAATTTTCTTTTATTTTGGAATTTCAGCAGTAGTTATTTTCAGAACTATTTGACTAATCCCTAAACACCATGGTCTTAATGGATACCTATGTAATTGTCATTTTCAATTTAAACTGAACATTTGTTGCTAGGATAATGACAGGTACCAACTCTGTCTCTCTCTCTTTCTCTCTCTCTCTCTCTCTCTCTCTCTCTCTCTCTCTCTCTCTCTCTCTCTCACACACACACACACACACACACACACACACACACACACATGTCATAACTAAAACAAGTGGCATATTTTTGTGATTACCTTGTTTCCTGAGTACAGTTGTCATCTTGAACAAACATGACATTAGTCGTAAAATCATGTACCATGGATTTCTAGCCTTGTTACAATCCACTATGACTTACATGGCGACAAACAATGAAGCCAACCTCTTCCATCCTATACCATGTAGAAATTCTGAGTCAGCTGTCTTTAGAGTCTGAAGATAAAAGGACAAATGGGACAGTGGCTCTTGGTAACCACTGCCTTCTATAAGTGACACATAAGGACAACATAGCTTCACATTTCTAATCTTAGTGAGAATATAAGACCCTCTGGATAGCCAAAAACTCAGAAGCAAGGGGAAGGGGGGGGTTGTAGGGTCATGACTATGCAGTCTCCTGCAAGAAAGAGAAGTGATTCAGTGCAGTAGAGGTTTGGATGATTGACATTATTTCCTGTCTACATTTCTCTTTACTTGTACTTTCCCCCCTTTAACCTACCAATCCTTTGACTAAAATATAATAAGGCATTAGACGTGAAGGGAAAGACGGGAGAAGACATCACTGATGGGTAGTCATTATTTTGTTCCTTCTTGGTTTTTGATGTAGAAAGAACCCTTCTTTGAATGAGAAAGATAAGAAAATGTCTGCCACAGTATCCAATGCTGGGTAAAAAGTCTTGTTCAACTACTGTAAATGTAATTGTCACTAATTAATTTGTCTTTGAACATTTCGTGGTACAGGGCAAAGACAGATAAAAGAAATCTGCTTTATCTCCTATCTTAGATGAAAACAGCTCTTACTTCAAGGACAATGAATTCACTACTGAACACTTGTTATGAGCCCCGTATTTAAGCCTGGGGGACTGTTCTACCAGCATAATTGACGTTAGTATGCAGAGATGAGCGCACAGTTCCTGAATTTGTGAAGTTCACAAGGATTAACTCTTCAGGGAATAGAAACAAGCTGAAGATGCCCCGTAGCCCAATACTAGGTGTTGAGTCTGTGTGTCAGAACTCACCTGCTGGGAAGCAGCCGCCCCCTCCCCACACCACCACCTTTGCTTTCATCTCCCCCCCCCCCAAGCTCACTCCCATCCTTAAGGGATGGAGGTGAGAGGCAAGCCTACAGCCTCTGCTGCAGAGGCTGGTGAGAAAACGGACAGGAAGACAGGCCACGGCAGCCCTGTAGCCGTCAAGCTCCAGAGGTTCCCTAACTTCAGCCCAGTTTTATCTTCATTCTCATTCCCCCTGGTGCAGATTCACAAGTCTGCTGCCAGTGAGAGTGCATGGAGATCACACAGCAAGCTCCCCTTTCTCCTCGGAGCTATTTTTCTCCTAAACTCTGACTCTGGTTCCTTTATTGCTAACCTCTGAGTCAAAATTGGGGTCCGCCTTGGCTCCCCGCTCTTTTCATTTCTTCCCGAGGACCACTTCTGAGGAGCAGGCCTGGGCTCATTAGCCCAGCTGAAGAAAGCTGGAGAACTCTTGCTATCGACTTTACTATTCTTTATTGTGGTATCAAACTCTTGATAAATAAGAATAAAGTTAGAGGTCCTTTACACAAGTTTCTTACTTGACTGAATTTCTACAAATGTTTGTTGTGATTCTGAATGTTTTTTTTTAATCTAGCCTAATTTGTTGAGTCCATTCTGTAATATATTAGTAGAAGTGATTTTTAAATTTCAGGTCTATCATTGTGAGGATTTTATTTCTGATAAAGGGGAAATGATATAGCAAATTTAAGGCTCTTAGTTTATAGTGAATACTGTGAGTATGAGAACAGGCTGTAAAGCAGTATGAACAGGAACTAGAAGAGCCCCGCTCACCCAGGCATCTAACACAGGGCAGCCTCAAACCTAGAGGGAATGTAAGGGCCCAGGTAGAAGGAAGTTTCTGTCCTACCTGGTCCCATGACCACTTAGTCCCAAATAAACACATAGAGGTTTATATTGATTACCAACTGCTTGGCAGATGGTGGCGTTTCTGTCCCACCAGGTCCCACAGCCCTTTAGTCCAAATAAACACACTGAGGATTATATTACTTATAAGATGATGGCTTGGGCTTCTAATTTGGCTAGCTCTCTCAATTATTAACCCATTTATATTAATGAAGTATCTCCAAGTAGTCTTGGCTTACCTGAGAATGCCTGAAGTCCTATCTTCCTGGTAGCTACATGGTGTTTCTCTGGCGGCTCCTCTCTCATCTTCCCAGAATTCTCCTAGTCTGGTAGCCCTGTCCATATTTCCTGCCAGGTTACATCCTGCCTGTCCATTGGCCAAACAGCTTTATTCATCAACCAATAAGAGAAACATGTTCACTGCATACATAATGACATCCCCCATCAGGCCCAGCTGTCCAGGCATTCAGCAACCTCAAACCTAAGACCTTGAGGGCTGCAGTGGAAGGCACTGTCTACTGTTTGAGTTGTCCTATAATTACTTTTTTCTCAAACTAGCAATTCTGAGACCAGACCCAGCTATGGCAGAGATGTTATGTAGGGTGCCACTGGAAACCCCTCTCCAAGGACAATGGGCACATGGGCAGGCAGCTTTGGAGAGGCCCACTTGGGAGGCAGATGGCAGATGGCCTCATTTGGACCAGACACATGGAGCAAGTACTCTGTTGCCAGCTGTCCCTGAAAAAGCTAGCTTTGGTGCCAGTTGTATTACAAGAGCCAACCTGGAGCCATGAGTGCTGTCCCTTACTACAGAAAATGTAGTCCACCATGAACAAAAGTTTCCTACGAAAGCATCAGATGTGGGCTACCACCCTATTTGTTGCCAACTCAGAACAATATTTTCCTTTTATTTATTCTGTCACCATAGGACAGCAAAGAAAGTTACTATGAAAAGAAATTACTTTTGATTTTAGCAGCCTGATTCAGTAAATAGTAAATGTATTTGAGATGGTTTAAATCATAATCCATCCCTCTTAAAGAAAATATAAAAATAGAGCTTACAAAATGAAGGCCAAGTACAAACATGGCCTCCTTTGGCATCTTAAGTTATGTGTCTACTGAACAAATTAGTTCTAAACTGGCTTAGATATATGGAAACCAAAATAGGTGGGGCATGGATCCAGATTCCACAGAGCTGACAGCTTGAGAGTTAAAATAAATGCTAGTGTTCACTTATCCTAAACGCTTATAGAAGCGCTGGTAAGCGACAGGATTTTCACCAGATCTCATCAGGTAAGATCTTCATTAATTATCTCAAAGTAAGATAGTCCCTGAATTAAGAAGAGTCAGAATTTTTTCACTTTTGCAGAGTGAAAGCAGTCCGCATTTAGTAGAACCCACACTTCAAATTTTGGCTTTTGAGTTCCACCCAGGACAGCAATATATAGCACCATACTGCCTGTGATGCTGAGCAGTGGTGGTGAGTTTACGGCACTGTCTGTCATGTATCACGGCGAGTACCAAAGATCCCCCTGCAGGAGCATCTGTGCTAAAGAAGAGTCTGCTGTCCACTGGGGGAAGGAGGTTTTCACTGCAGAATATTTACAGTGGGTCTGCAAGATGGCCGCAACTCAAGGAACATCTGTATCAGCTTACATTACTTCCTTTAATTTTGAACTAGAAATGTTTCCTCCAAAAGAGCGCGGTGTGAAGCAGTCTTTCTGTTCTTTCAGGCATATAAGTGGTATGAGCTTGGGCACAAGAGAGGACATTTCGCCTCCGTCTGGCAGCGTTCCCTCTACAATGTGAATGGCCTAAAGGCTCAGCCGTGGTGGACCCCGAGGGAGACTGGCTACACGGAACTGGTGAAGGTGAGTGCCGGCTTCCATGACAGCCCACCCAACCTGCTTGCTGGAACCACAGGCTGTGGCAGGAGTGTTAGAGAAAAGGCACTTCCTTCCTTCCTTCCTTCCTTCCTTCTTTCCTTCCTTCCTTCCTCTCTTCCTTCCGTCCTTCCTTCCTTCCTTCCTTCTTTCCTTCCTTCCTTCCTTCCTTCCTTCCTTCCTTCCTCCCTCCCTCCCTCCCTCCCTCCCTCCCTCCCTCCCTCCCTCCCTTCATCCCTCCCTTCCTTCCTTTCTTCCTTCCTCCCTCCCTCCCTCCCTCCCTTCCTCCCTTCCTTCCTTCCTTCCTTCCTTCCTCTGCTCCATCCCCCAATGTCTTTTTATTTGTTTTTCTAGACAGGGTTTCTCTGTTACAGCCCTGTCTGTCCTGGAACTCCCTTTGTAGACCAGGCTGGCCTTGAACTCACAGAGAGCCACCTGCCCCTGCCTCCCTAGTGCCAGGATTAGAGGTATGTACAACCACACCTTTATTTTATTTATGGCATTTGATTTCTAGTAAAGAATCTTCTTCTAGCTGAAGCTTCATGAGCAGGGCCTCCATCATCAGTCCTTCTCTCATCATTTCTGTCTTTCAAGCACCCAATGCCAGCTCGTTAAGCTCTGAGGCCACACAGACCTTTTCTAACCCAAAGCTTCAAGATCTTCTCACAGCCCTTCCCCAGAACAACAGGGCCAGATTCATCACAGCAGCGCCCCACGTTCTTGGTGTCAATTTCTGTCCCAATTTGGTTTCTGTTGCTGTGATAAAGCACTGACCAAAACCACCTTGGGAGGGAAGGGTTATTTCAGCTTATAGGTCCCAGTCTGTCAGCAGGAGAAGCCGGGGAGGGGCTCAAGACAGGGAGCTAGAGGTAGAAAATGAAGCTTCCAGCATGGCGGAGTGCCGCTTATTGGATTGTTGGGTTGCGCTTCCATCGGTTGCTCAACCCACTTTATTGTGAATCCCAGGGCTAGCTGCCCAGGCATGGCATTACCCACAGTGGTCTGGGTCCTCCTCCTTAAATCATTAATCAAAGGGGGAAAAATGCTCCAATGCACATGCCCAAGGGCCAATCTGATGAAGGCAACTCTTCAATTAGGGATCCCTCTTTCCAGGTGATTTTAACAACTTAATAGCTATAAAATATGCGAGAGTTTTCCACCACTAGCTTCAATCAGGATTTAAAGATTACTTGTGATGTTGGTAGATTGGTGAGTTTTTCATGTTAAATGTATTGGTAGGCACATTAATAAAGTGGGACTTGGAATAGATTTACTAACAATTTCTACATGTTGTTTTATGTTTCAAGTGGAAAAACAAAACCAAACAAAAAACATACATTATTGTTCAGAGGGACTGCCATGTTTTAGACTCAGCAGTTTGTAGAAGATGATATATTCTGGCTTCCCAGTAACTAAAGATCTTCTGGATGAGGAGGACAAGAGTGACAAACGATGCTAATTCTCGGGCCCGGATGTTGGACATGGGGAAGCTCCATGTACTTTCCTTCTTACCATTAGGTGTATATTTTAAATTAGTCACATTTTTGTATGATAAACACCTAGAATAACAAGCCCTTGAAATTTACTAGACTTTACAATGAATTTGTTCTGCTTGGGAAGAGGAGCTGAAATATGCTCTCAATGGATTCATGCAACAGGCTCTATTTGACTGTTCTTGTTCCTGTAACTGCCTGCTTATAACATGAACTCTGGTCATAAAGTCAGCCCACCCCCTCAGGCTCTATGCACTTTGTAGATCAGAAAACAGTTTAGCAATGGTACACATGTAGATTTTGTTAAGAGGCCCACATCTGAGCAGAATGGGTATAAGACCACCATCTATTGCTCTTAGTGTGGTCTGTCACGTTATATTTCCTCATAAGATTCCATCTCCTCCCAGAGCACACACTGGGCTCTGCTAATTCTCCTACATTGTCACCATTTCCTAGACTCTTGCTTACCTGCTGTCACTTTCAGGAAGCTTTCAAATTCAAGTGACAGAAATGAAACCCAAAGATTGCTTCAACAACAGGGAGCCCAGTTGATTCTCCTTGCTAGAAGCCTGGTCATAGAACAGAGGTCATGTGTGGGACAGTTAGGAATAAGGTTTCTTGGCTTTACATTTTCTTCTTGGTCTGCCCCGTCCTCACTGTGATATAACTACCAGCATATAACTAGGGCTGGAGCTGGGAAGAGTTAAAATGCCACTGGGCCACCACACAAACACTAGAGACTTCCAGGCAAACCCTTCCCTATTGGTCAGCACTTGTCAGATGGGTACTCCCAGCAGCTCTCAACAGGCTTCCAGGAGGAGAGAGGGTAGACCTCTCCACCAACCAGGAACTGGACCAACGGCCTGTCTGTCCTTTCATTCCAACAAAGGCACTCCAGGCATCTTCTCTGAACTGAGTGGCTTACCTGTGGGTGCCTGGAGGTAGGGGCTTAGCTGTTACTGGACATGTGCTTGCCTGCCTAATTTTTTTCTTTAATTTTTGCCATTCTCTTTTAAAGCTACCTTTACTGTTTTGGTTTATCTTCAATGAAAACATTGACTAAAATTATACTACCTAAACAGACTTCCTACTTTGTGATCTGTATCCAACTATATTAACATCAACGTTCACTGTGAATATTTGCACACCATCTAAACTGGTCCCTAAGCCTTTCTAATGATGGTTTTGGTCAGTGTCTTGGTCCATTTGGAATGCTGTAACGAAATTCCACAAACAAAATGTCTCAGCAACAACACAGATTTAGTTTCCAATATTCTTGAATGTGGGAAGTCTAAAATGAAGATAGCAGTAGACAATGTCTGGTAAGAGCTTGCTTCCTGGATCACAGATGGTGCCTCCTCACTGCATCTTCATCTAGGGGAAGAGAGAAGGCAACATTCTATCAGTGCATCACTAAAACTGGGTTGTATTAAGCCAAACTAGATTATTTTAAAGTGTTAACATCAACTAATATATTTTAAAAAAAAAGGAAGAAAGAAAAAGAAAAAGGCAGACATCAATAAATGTTGGAGTGTAGACCAAGAAACTTCAATCATTGAACACTTTGGATGGGTATTTGAAATGGTGCCACCACTTTGGAAAACAGTATGGTGGCTCTTTCCAATAGTTGAACACAGAATGAGTACATAAAATCAGGCTTCTTCAAAGTGACAACAAATAGACAAAATGTGGTATTCAGTTTATCTGCACTACAACAATTAAAAGTACTGGTAACTAGTACAACACAAATGAACCTTTAAAAAATCGTGCTAAGCACAAGCGGCTAGTTACAAGAAGAGTGCATTATAGAATCGTGTTCATATGAGCTGTCCTCACTAGGCAAGTCAACAGAAAATCGTGTTTTCCAGGGTCTACATGGCTGGGATAATGAGGAGTGAGTGATCTCTAATGAGAACAGGCCTGCTTTCCAAAGTGAAAGTGTTTTAAAAACTGAAGTGTTAATGATTCCTCAACGCTGCAAACCCCACTGAATTACAAAAGCTAGTTGAGTAAGTTGTATAGGATGGGAAGTAGAGCTGGATAAGCCCTTCAAAATGCATAGCATGTAATAGTGTGCAGTCAAATACAAAGAAAGCAGCTATCTGTAGAAAGAGGAGGGGCCTAACTTCATCATCACCAAAGCAAAAGGGTGCAGTAGTTTATAGCGTGCGCTCCACAGCCTCCCTGCCTGCTGGACATGCTGAGTCACTCCACTGGCTGTGTGACATTGCCTGTGTTCTTTGTATTTCAGTTTTGTTATCTGCAAGATGTGCATGGTGTTGACTCTACCTGTGGTCTGAAGATTCAATAAATAGGCATGCTCAATAAACATTAGCTATTGTTACCATGATGGTTGTAATTTTAATTGCATGATTTTGTGAATTTCTAAAAGCAAATGTAAAATTAATTTGTACTAATGTAATAATTATCATCCACTGAATGCCTTCTGCCAGCCATCAGTGTGCGGAGTGTGTTTATGTAATATTTCTAATCTAATCTTTACAGCAGCTCTAAAAGATCATTACCCACTTATACATGAGTGAAATACAGATGAGAAAGACACTTGCTGAGTTCCTGTGTCTAATGGTTTCAGGACTGGGATTTTAGGCCAGGCCACTTTACTCTTAAGTCACTGTCCTCCCTGTGCCCTAGAACGGCCTTCAGCATTATTGGAATTTGCTTAGATCATATGTTCTTCTTGTGTTAGCCAAGTATTTGTTTTATAATTGCATTTAACTGAGCTTGTCAGTTTCAGCACTAGCAGGATTCGAGCTCAGCTTACTTGAGGAAGTGAAGCAGAGCTTGGATGTTAATCTGAGAGTCCAGTAGCATGGACTCTCAGCATTGGTGACATCTGGCAGCTCACTCAGTTCTATGGGAGGCTATTTTACTTCGCCACCTTAACTTACTGCAGGAACATTACTATCATACAACAAATGACCTTTCAAGAAGAAAGCCACTTCAAGGCAACTGCTACCAGTGATGACTGAATATTGAGGCATCACAGGATTCATCACTTGTGTAATTGCCATCACTGTGTAGTTGCCAAACACACATTAAGATAGTCTTCCATTTCCCAGTCCCAAATTTGAATATTCTGGGTCATCATCTAGTCACTGATAGCTTGAAACAGAAACCGTCCCCATATGGTGGGTGTCACATTTGGCTAAAATGCTGTCAAAATAATTTCTTAGAGTGTGTCTATGATGAGTGACTTGCATTATCCACCAGTACGTTTTTATTCAGGATACTCAGTGGGTTCAGAGGCAGAGAGTGAAGTTTTTGTTTGTTTGCTTGCTTGTTTGTTTGTTTTTGTTTTGATGTGGGATGAGGCTGAGTAAAAATGCAATCTTATGCTGCATCCCCACTTTGTCAGCTCTCACCATTCCCCTATTCCCTGTCTTGTGTAGCATATGATTTAGCAGTTCTGGCATTGGGGTTATAAACATAGATGGAAGCGATATCGAAAAAGGTTGCAATGGTATTTTCCCTTCGGGGTATATTTTCAGTACAGGTAGGTAGGTGGTTGTATACAGTTCACAAATACCGGAGTGCCAAGTTCCTGGAAGATGTTTACCTTAGAAATTGATATAAGAAATGGGGTTGAAAATAGAAATTATTACTTGTATAAAGAGAAGAACAGTTACACCTTGAGAATTCCACTCTCTATTTGAGATTAGCAGCTTGGTCAGCACTGGTTTGTGGAGAGTTTAGATGTAAACACGTGCATAGAAGTCACTGTAAAACCCTCCAAACACAGCAACAAAGAGCACCCCAAACTGTAGGTCAGTGGCTGTGGGAAGGGGGATATCTCACTACGGGTGTGCACAGAGCATTTTGAAGAATTAGGATGTCTTTGATAATCTTTATTTTTAAAGAACTTCTAAGGGATTTTTAAAGGACTAAGAGGACATAGACCAACAGAATGACCTATTTTATCGGTATAGTGTAAACTTTCCTTAGACTACATTCAGTACTGCTTGCTATGCTCTTTGCTTGGTTAATTAATGAGTTATCTTTCTGAAGGCCTGCCGAACAGTGTGTGTGGCTCAATGCCAGGCTTTACTTTGAGCTAAAATTTAAGTTGACATTTCAGGTAAACCAGGGATTGGGACATTAAGGATCCATCTATTTTGCTTACAGGTCAGTATAGCATTTGTGGGATCATATGCAGTAGGTACTGTTCAGAATGCTTTGTGTGGATCAACTGCTATAATTTCTGGTTAGCAAAGGCCTATTGGGAGATAATAGAATCTTTAAAAAGAGGGGTCTACTGGCAAATCTTCAGCTCATTTGAAGCGTGCATTTGAAGGGGGTCATTGGGGCCCTTCTTGCCTATCGTTTATTTCCCAGCAATGTGATGAGTGGTTTGGCTCAACCATGGGTCTCTATCAGGTTAAGAAAAACTGCTAAAGGTTTTCAGAGTGTTTTAAAATATACATAGGCTTGGGAGAGAAAAAGAAACAGGATACACAGTAGGTTCAGAGGCAGAGAGTGACATTATCTGAGTTCTTAAAAAAAAAAAAAAAAGATATCCCTCTGGTATTTCTTTTTTTCTTCTTTTTCTTGGTGCGTCCTTGCCTCCTTGCATTCAGTACCGAGAAAAAAGAAAAACTCTTGCGTTGCTCTCTGAGCTTCTCAGGCTGGCTGCTCCGATGTCAGTAAACAAGCAGTGTGTGGGAGATGTTTGCCTTTCTTCATAATGTGGTTTCATTTCAGCTGGAGAAGTTGCCAGCAGTACTTTGCCAGTGGTGTGACAGACAGCAAAGGAATGATGGGTTAGAGCGTCACTCTGTCCAGGCCCGTTAGATGCTGCTCTTTCTAAGAATGCCATCGTGTGGGAATGACTTCACCTAGACAAAGGGAAGAATTAACCAATAATTATTGTGTTAGGGCTGCAACAGTCCTTTCTCTGTGACTAAATATTTGAATGTTTTCAATGAACTTGAACTTGCTTTGGAATGAAATGGACTGAGGAGGCAATAATGACAGATTTACTAAGGGGCTTAGCGATTTTACATAAAAATAAGTGCTGAATTGTGGGGAAGCTTCCAAAGCAATTCTTAAGATTTACACAATAGTTTAATCTTACTGTTTTAAGGCACAGTTCAGACTTTTTGGACCTCAGTGGCATCTTCTCTGGAAGTGGCAGTAAAGCCAAACTGAGGTGACTGGATGACTGAAGGCTTTGTCCCTACAGGGAACCTTGCAAGGGGTGCCCACTCTTAACAGGCAGGAACATTTTTGTTCTCTGCTCTGACACACTGAGCAAGTAACGAACGACATTCAGTGGAGACTGCTTATCTCTAAATTTAAAATAATTGCATCAGTTTCTCCTGTCTTGCAAGGTTTTGTTGAGGCTCCCCAAAACACGAAACAAGGGAACCCAGCCCCTACCATGTTCCTGTGTGCAGTAAGATGCTGAGATGGTGGGAGGGCGAAGGGCCAGCCTCCAAAAGCCACACAAGAGGAGACTCAACCACAGCTCCTGACACTCAGACTGAAGAGCCAAGTAATGCAGAGAGATCTAATCTATACTCCCTGGGAAAGACAAGCACGGGGGTCCAGGGTTTCCAGGTTCATCCTCAGAGTCCTGACAAAGGCTTCAGAAAGATACTTCCTGAATGGCTTATTCGCCTGTGTTCAGATGTTAGCTGCGGCCCGATGTAAAGGACACAGCCTGGCTTTTACCCTGCCTTCAGGTGCCTCATAGACCCAAGTGAGGAATCTATTCTCTTCAGCAAAAGCTGCTTCTAAGAGCCTCGCTAAGATCACCATCTATAAACCAAGTGTGGCAGAGAGCAAAGCATTGCATAGTCTGCTGAGTTGCTTTAAGTTGAAAGGCATTTCTTGTTCTCAAAGTAAATGTGTTTGCAGTATTTGTCAACATTGGAAAAATAATTGGCTTCATTGGCAATGCTTTTCAGGAGTTCACGGTGCAGTGTTTGATATTTCCCAGTGATACTCTATTGCTTGGAGTGCATTTTAGGTTTAAAACGCTTACCCTGGTAGTTCATGGTCTGTGTCTTGATAGGCATATGTATAGATCAGTCTCTTAAGTGTGACTCTGCCTGTGCATGTGTGTCTCATTTGCTGTCCAAGTCCCTGGAGCCCACAGCTTGGGATCTTTCTTCTGGCAAATGCAAAGACCCCAAGACAAAACACAACAAATCTGTGACCCTAAGGCCTCCAGGAGCCTACCTGGCTAGCCAACTTTATTAAAATAATCAACGAAGGAAATCAGTTTAGCATAAATCAGGCTTGCAGAAGGCCACACTCATGTCTCTAGTGACAATCCAGAAGGCTCAGCAGTGGCTTCTGTAACATTAGCCCAAATGATGGGGGTCTGACTCATGGATAGCACCTTTCCTGGGTTTTGTCCATGGTGCCAAGATGGCATCTAGCTCCCACAGTCTTCCCTCGGCCCCCCAAAACACAGGTGGCCAAGCCCAGCTCTCTCCAAGCTCAGAATAAATAACTTCTGTTTTCATTTGACTGGTCTTGCTTTAATTTCACAATAAGAAATGATAGCAGCTTCCTTTTATCTTTATGTTCAAGCTTAGAAAAACAGAGAGCTAGTCAGAGTGCATTAGAAAGAGAATTTGTTTCTTTGATCTGTAGGGGTTTTATTAAAATCCCTACACAGAGTATTTGCTGTGAGACTCTATTTTCTGTAGCCTGTGCTCTCTTCTACCTCAGCCCTCCCAGAGTAGAGGGGAGGGGCAATGCCTCCATGTTGATGCTTTTTCTGAAGCCTGGAACATTATTGCATATGGCTTAGAATGCTATGATTTAAGACAACTTATTTTTTTCTCAAAAAGGTATACAACTCCTAAAATAAAATAAATAATTACCACTCCGAAATATGTTATATAAACCTAATGTAAACACTAAACATATTCCTAGAAAGTTAAGTAAGATTTGGTATGTGATATATGAATGTACCATGGTTATTCTAACTCTGGCTAAATGCACAGGGTACCTACACACCCCTTTACTTCATTTACCACCAGAACCTGTCCCAGTACCTGATCCCACAAGAGCTTTTTCTGCTGTCTATCCCCTTTCTCAGTTTTTCCAAACCACTAATCATCCAGAACATCTCACTTAGATTACTCTGAGCCCTATGAGTTCTTGTATTATGTTTTTCTATGGATTAAAAGCAACTTTTTTTTTTTTTTTTTTTTTTTTTGAGAAAGGTCTCACTATGTAGGTCCGGGTGGTCTGGGACTTAGAAATATGTTCCTCAGCAGTGGTGGGATTAAAGGTATACATCAACACACCCTGCAAAATATAATTTTCCCCCTTTCTCCTTGACTCTTATTTGTAAAATGTGTATTCGCCCTCTTATTGATGGAGCTGTCTGGGTCCTCCCATCTGCTATTTGCTGCCCTAGCTAGAGCAGGTTCTGACTTGAGTGGGTTTTACTGCGGTGACTGAATTCTACCACGTGCTAACCAAAAGTACCTCCAAATGTAATGGTGTTTGAAGCTAGGACCTTAACAAAGGCAAGTGCATTAAAACAGGCCATCGGGGAGGGCACTAGCCCAGTCTAAATGGAGCCCTTCTCAGAGGATGGGGTTTAAACCCACCGGTAGAACCCAGAGGTGCTGCCTTTAGAAGACAGGCCATGTGGGGTGGGGGACCAGGGAAAAGGCAGGGTAGCAGGTTTCCATATGCTCTTTAAAGAGCCTTTAGTGGGTACCCCATAATATTCTCAGAGACCTTTGAAGGAAGGTTTTAAAATGAGGAAACTGTGGCGATCAAGAAGTTACCCAGAATCACACAGCTGATAGGTGGCAGAATCAAATTTGCAAAGTAAGCAGTCTATCTGCAAAACAAAGGGAGAGGGAGAGGGAAGGAGGGGAGGAGGTGGTGGTGGAGGAGGAGGTCTAAAAGGCATCAGGTGTCCAAGAGTAGCCCTGAAACAGCACAACGCATGATGCTTTTAAAGTTATTTAAAAAAAAAAAAAAAGAAAAGACATTGGTCTTAGCAATGCTTTTCTGGTATGACTTCAAAACCACAAGCCCTGAAAAAAAAATAAACAAAAAAACAAACAAGCAAAAAACCCAGAGCAATGGGAGTGCATTACATTTGCACAGAGTGGAAGCAGTCAAAAACTGAAACGGCGGCCTACAGAATTTGAAAACATATTTGCAAAGTAAACAGATAATGAAGATTTTATATATAAAGTATATGAAGACTCATGGACCTCAAAGGCGGGTGATATGACTTAAAATGGCTAGGGAATTTGTCTAAAGAATGTATACAAATGACCAAGAGATGTGTGAAAAGTGGACAACATCATTACTCAAGGTCATAAAAATCGAAACTTCAGTGAGAGGCTACATCCAGCCTGTTGAATAGGGAAGGAGAGAAGAAGTTTCTCAGGCTTTGGTGGGGGGAATGTAAGTTAGTGTAGCCATTATGGGAAATGGTGGGAGACGTTTTCATAAAACAATTAGTAGCCTATAATACGACCCAGCAATCATGCTTTTGGGTTTATAATCCAGAGAAAGTGACATCAGCATGTGATCCCCATCCCCCAACTCCTACCCCAATCCATTGTAGCATTTCTCACAATACTCTAACATGCAACAATACTCTGTCTATCCACCCGCAGGTACTTGGATAAACAACATGGTAAATATGTCCAGGAAAACACTGCTTGGCCTTTGAAAAGGTGTTGTTTTCATTTGCAACATCAGTGGTCCAAAAAGATACCAAAGTCAAGCATAGGGAAATAAATTCTGCGTTACCTTATATGTGAAATCTGCTGAAGTCAAACTTAGTTGTGATGGGCTAGGGAGTGGAGAGGATGGGGAAATGTTGGTCCAATGGCACATTGGGGGGGGGGGCAGGCAGCTGGGTGCGTGTAGCATCCAGCATGGATGATGAAGGATGTGGTCACAAAATGTAGAAATAAAAAGTGTCATATCATACAAACTGAATCTCCTTAACCTTGCTCAATTGAAGATTTCAAGATAAGAGATTCTAATCACACTGGATAACAAGAAAAACTAAGAAGAAGCGCACTGGGCTTTCTCTTTTGAGGCCACCAACCATCTCCCAAATCAGGACATGACACAGAGATGTATTACTAGTTTCGAATGCTCAGCCTTGCTTAGGCTCTTTTCTGGCCAGCTCTTTTAACTGAAATTAACCTGTTTCTCTTTATCCACCTTTTGCCTCAGGGTGTTTTACTTCCCTTTCCTCCTGTACATCTTCCTTTCGCTGCTTCTTGTGTCTGCTGGCTGGCGGCCACCTGACTTCTAGCCCTGCGTGTCTCCTGCATTCTCTTGTCTTCCTCCCTCAATCCCAGGTTTCTCCTCCTATTTACCCTCTGCCTGCCAGCCCCACCCATCTTCTTCCTGCCTAGCTAATGACCAATTAGCTCTTTATTAGATCAATCAGGTGCCTTAGGCAGGCAAGGTGAAACAAATGCATGTTTACATAATTAAATGAATTTAACAAATACAGCAAAAACAAGTAGAACACACCTTTCTACAGTTAAAGCATATTCCACACCATAAGCAAAGGTAACACATCTTTGCCCAGTGAAAATAATAATCCAAACAAAGAAAGGATTAGTTACCCCCCTTACCTCCAAAAAAATGTACATTGTACATAGTCTAACCTTTGATCAGGCTCAGCACACCCTCAGATATTTTTAGGCATATGGTTTTCCCCGTGGTGTGCTCTCTCAAGAACAGTAGTCTAGGAATTATAAACAGCCTAGCATTAGTCCCAGGTTAAGCAAGGGCATGGCATCCCAGCAGCAGCTGGTGTGGATCATGCCAGGAAAGTGGCCTACAGGATGGTTAATTGGAAAATGATAAACAATTCTATGAGGTTTTTGACAAAATGTGGAATCCTGCACCCAAACATGCCCAGGGTAGAAGTGTTTCAGAGTCTGCTTTTGGGGGTTATTATAATGAGATGTCTTGGGGATAGGAGCACAAAGTTCATTTGTGTTTCAGATGCACTTTGTACCCATAGGCTCAAGGTAACTTTATACAATATTTTGCATAATTTTGCACATGAAACAGTTGTGTGGTTTGTTATTTTCTATTTGTTGTTGCTCAAAATGCTCCAGAATTTGAAGCCTTTGGGGTTCCAGGTAATTGGAGTAGGCACACTTATTTGTGTCATTAAGAGGTCTTATACTGTTTTCAGAGACAATAAAGGGATTGTTTACATGCTTTAGAAAACTAAGGCACCAAAAGAGGCAGAATGCCTACCAGCACATGGGAAATGAAGAATGATGGCTACATCTCAAGTATGAATGATACTTCATTGCTATAATATTAAAAAAAAAAATCTGAATGCAAGTTTACCCGGATGTGTGATAGATTTGCAAAGTTAATGATCACCAAGATGAAAAAAAGAGAAAGCTATCAAGATTTTAAGCTGCTAACCTTCCTAGTAGGTGGGTGATAGAGTCTGTAATTTGTAACCAAGAGTAGTAGTGTATGCATCTTATTTAGGTATAAGCAAGCAAAGAAACATTTAAAAGAAGGAACTGTGAGGGTGGTCAGGCTGGGGAGAGACCGTTGTGTTCATTGTAAGACCCTGGTGTAATAGTTGGCTATTTAACAAGCTTGGACTTTTTGTCATGAAGTGAAAAGTTAGTGAAGATGAGTTCAGCTTCAGGTTTTTTGAGGCAGGTCTAAAGAGTATAACCCACGGTTTATGACCCTGAGCTGTGACCCAGCTTCAAGACTTCACAGGAGTCAGTTTTGCGGAGCGAAAAGAAGACCGGAAAACAACCGGATGTTAGAAAAGGCTGTAGGGTGGGGCAGGCTGGAGGAAGATGCCTGGGCAGGCTAGAACATTGGTGGAATTAAACCTGGCACACTGCAATTAGAGGCGCCTGAGATTCTAAGTCCATTTGTAGAAGAGGAAAGACATGAATATAGCTGAGGTTTACTCAAAAGCTAAGTGTCGATCATAGGTTTAAGATGAAGTTGTGACAGATGTCTGTGTTTAAAAATCCATAAAGCTACAAAAAGCAACATGCATCCAAAGGCATGGACTTCCTAGAAACCAGCTCCGATATACAGATCACTCATTTCTCTTTCTGGTTTTATCAAATGGATGAATGCAGGACCAAAGAGACCATATTTCAAAGGAAGCCTTACACCTTAAATTCCATTCAGAGGCATGCAGATCTCTGTGAGTTTGAGAGTTCAAGGCCAGCCAGTCTACAGAGCAAGTTCAAAGGAAGCCTTGAAAAATGTATAGGCATTGCTCACTCTGTATCCAAGTTTCTGCTATAATTTAAAAAAAAAAAAAAAAATCTGTGCATCTCAGACAAGTGGAGAAAATGCATATTTTCTTTTTTACGCTCTTGGTCTGGATGCTGTGTCCCTGCCATGTCCATGTGTTGGACCCTTGACTCCCATTGTGAACGCTTTCAGAGGTGGAAATTTTAAAGGAGATCTGATCATGAAGCTGGGCACTTACGAGTCTCCTGTCTTACCCTGTGCCGTCATTGTTGGGTTTTCCGGTGAAAAGCACGTCTATGAAATAGCTCTTACACACACACCAAATCTTCCAATTCCTTGATGTGGGACTTAAGTGCCCAGAAATAAAAAAGAAAAACTAGATTTCTGTTGTTCATAAGGCAGTCAGTCCGTGGTATATGCTGTCCCCACAAAACTGATTAGCACATATGCACACATGTACTCAGTGTAATTAGGTTTGAATTTTGAATACTTTTTTTCCTTAGTAGATGGTTAAAGCATTTCCAGGCCCTCTCAACAGTGCCTGAGCATGCCTGTGTGAACTACTGTGCGTGGAGCCTATGTCAACCCCGATTCCTGAGGACTCTGGGGAACAGGCTAATGCTCACCACAGTATCGTTTCTTTGCCAAAGTGTGTCCCTCTTTCTTTCCATGGGTGCCTTAGGAATGACTGAGAGGGAGACGGAGGGTTTCTGGTACTGGTTCTGCTGGGCACAGGCCTGCAGGCTTAATAACCACTCCAAGAGTCAGTTTGTTTTTCCCAAGGAGAAAAGCTTCCCTAAAGCAACAGTAGAGATCTTTCCAGCCATTAATTTCTATGGCAGAGTATTGAAGTCAAAAGAGAAGATAACAAGTTCATGTCCTCCAGTGGATATAGACATCTGTGTAGCTCTTGGTTGGCCTTAGCAGTGTGCAAAGGAGTGATGGGCGTACCCACACATCCATCCGCCCCTAGATGTGTGCTATACTAGTTTTCTAGGTGTCTCTCGGTCCACTTAAGTAGACAACCAAGGTCTACCATGGCAAGTAAGATGGGGAACGTGTGTGGCGTTTTAGCACATGGTTTGAAGTCAGGTACTAGGTCTCCTCTGCATTGCTTTGTGCTTTCTGGGCTGGAGCTGTCACCTGGCTCAACTATCACATACAGGGGAACAGAAGGCTTTATAACAAAATCCAGGTAGGCTACATGGCTCAGCAGGTTGAATTTGATTTCCAGATCCCACATGGAAGGAGAGAAAGGACTCCTTTAAATTGTTTTCTAAGCTTTTAATGTACACTGAGGTGCATATGTGTTCCCATTCACATATCAGTAAAAATAATTAATTAAACACATGCACACACACACACACACAATAAAAAGAAAAATCATTACTACCATGGAAACTGCCTTGGCAACATTTCCCACGGAGACTGAGGGTGAAGGTGCAGGACTGACATTTTATGTAAAGACAGCCTGTTCTTTGGTAGAAAATTTAAGTTATATTGAGTGATACAATCACTTTAACATTTTCTCCTGGGACTCTGTGCCCTATTTTAGTAACAAAAGATCAGCTGTTCCCAACGATGCCCTTAGAATCTGCTTTCAAAAGGAATAAAAAGAATTTCTAAAATACCGGGGGTGGGTGAAGCAATGGCTTGCCCTTATAAGGCTCCGATAACATCGTTTGGAAAGTAATCTCATGTGTTAGAGAGGTAATTCTCTCCTTGTCTATGTGACAGATTCACAAGAGTCAAACAGATTTATCCAGCAACTTGAACAAGCTACAATAACACTGTAGAGGAGCAATTCAGGTGCATTCAGGGTGTGCTCGGACTGCAACAACCTCGGGGGGACATTTTCCTTCTTTCCCATCGTCTTCCAAATCTTAACAAAACCGTCCGGTTCTCTCACTTGGGGACCTACCACAGCAAGGGCTTTTGGGTCCCCCTTTATTGAAAGCGCTGTCTCTTTGACTTACTGGCTATAAACTGCTAGCTCGGGTGAATAAATAGAGAGAGTGGTTGTTGGGCTGTGTTGAGCAAGGGACAAGTGACCGGGTACCACTCCACGCAGGCTACTGGAGGAAAGGCACAGGGTAAAGGGACCTGGTGATGGCTGTCACAGAAACAACTATCAAAGCATCCTCTACTTAAATCTCTTGCCCTGCAATACTTTAAGCGCCCTCTTGTTTTCACATGATGTAACAGCGCTCACTGATGTCAAAAGAGAAGACTAGAGATCTAGCCTTATGGGTGACTCCAGAATTGGGGAGCAGTCTGCACTCAATGCCTCTGAGTTCTCTACCCCAGGAGCTGATTGTATTTGTAAAGTAGAAGCAAGGCAAAGCAGTTGTATTGGTTGCAGCTTGAGTCTGTCCGGTTTGAGCATGGCTTAACAGTTTTCATCTGGTGACTGGCTGAGAGCCGCCTACTTACAACCTGTTTACATGTTATATTGCGGTGTGCACTAACTGGGATAATGTTTGAGGTGATTTGAAATTATATATGAGGGTAGTGGCTTCACTCTGGATGGGTGTAGTCCCCACACAAATCTTAAAATCTCTTTTGTTGTTGTTGGTTTGTGTTTGTTTTGTTGTTGTTGAGTCCTCTACCTGTGTAGCCATCCTGATTTAATCAGATATTTTTTCCTACATTAAATCATGAGTCCCTGGAACATGGATTGGAAAAAAAATCATTCTATTTTGTGATTCTATTTACCCAACAGTGGGTCATTTTTCTTGATTGACTCAAAGATAGAATATTGTTCAAAAGCGAGATCAACCCACTTCCAGAAAGCACTCACTGTTTCCTCCCTGTGTGTGGGAATGTTGCTCTCTGTGTCCCCACTTCCAGCTTGCTAATAAGCCACCCACAATGTGGTATGCCTGATCCCTGCTTCTTGTTGAAATCCAGGTAGTTCATACCTACTTGTCTATGTTCCCCTATCCACTTTTTATGGAGCACAGGACAATGGGATATCCATTCCCAAACCATGGATGTATGCTTTATCTCCGTGATGCTCTGTAGACTCACAGACCCCACCCTGCCTGTTTCTACCCATTGTCCCTTCCAACATTCCTACCCCCAGGGACAGCACAGTGAGAACGTGACACGAGTCAGCAGGATCAGACACTGAAGCTGCCCACATCAAGCCCCAGCAGAGGCTAAAGCAGCCTCATAAATAAGTTGAGGATGTGTTTGTTGGGCTGACAAACATTCTAAACAGCCTGTGTTTTGTGGTTAAGTGTACAATGCATCCTGTCCCAGTGGCTAGTTGTCCAACACCTCTGAACGTTTAAGTACCGCTTACCTTGTCAAATGGCATCGCTGTAAGGAACTCTCTTGAAAGTAAATCTGTGGTCCGTATTGCAGTGTGGATGCTGGAGTCACGTGAACTTTGTCATTGCATTCTCAGCAACATCGGTTAGATTGGAGAGAGAGGAAGGAAGGGAGGTGAGGGTGAAGGGGGGGAACTTTAGGCAAGTCACAATATAAGTATTATAGTGAGAATGATTTCCATGGTTTGTAAGAATAGGTTTATACTCCGTTTTTTATTTTATGTGTGTATGTGTGTTCCCTTCATACATGTTTATGCACTGCATGTTTGCCTCATGCCCACAGAAGACTTGGAATATCCTGGAACTTGAGTTAAAGACGGTTGTGCTGTTAATCTTGAGATTCACAAGTGAAGGGCCAGTTCTACCACCTTGGGCCAAATTAAAGCAAGTTTTTATTAAAGTTGTACATACCAACCAAGATGGAGTTTGGTTAGAACCACTCCCTGAACTACGCCAGCTGGGTGGTGCCTAGACTTGTTGCTCTAGCTTTTATGGACAAAACCCATAGGCCATAGTACTTTCCCATGAGTCTTCACTGTTAATAAGAACTACAATTCCCAACATTCCAGGAAGTTGCCTGGTCCATGGGCAGATAGGGCTTATTGGTTAACTTAGGGTCTAACAATTAGCCACCTTGTGAGTGCAGGGAACAAAACCCTGGTCTTCTGCAAGGGGAGTTAGCAAGTGCTCTTAGCCAGTAGTAAGCTGCCTTCCCATCTCAATTCCCTCCCTCCCTCTCTCCCCTTTTCTCTCTTAATATACTGGAGAAGAGGTTCCGAAGAAATTAAAATAAGCAATCTAAATGTAAGCAAGGATTTTCTTTCTTAAAACAAATAAGAAAATGGAAAGTCATTATGAGATGTCTGTGTTTGAAGTCTTTAGAGAGAAACTGGAAGTTAATCCGTGACGAAGGCCTCACGGTGATGGATAAAGCCAAGGGTCTCTTCCTGCCTGAGGATGAAAACCTTCGGGAGAAGGGGGACTGGAGCCAGTTCACACTGTGGCAGCAAGGTGAGCCCTCGACTTCTAGGTCATCTTCTGCATGCACTGACCAGGTGGCAGGTGGTAGGGGTCTTCTGCTGACAGGCTGCCTGGGAAACCAAGGGCTTTGATATGCACTCGTTTTTAAACATGTGTGTTTGTACACACATATGTATTTCGATAAATATGTGTCTGCAATTGTCCTTGTCTTCTCTGTTAAAGAGTGTGCTATTAACTGTACCTCGTGTGTGTGTGTGTGTGTGTGTGTGTGTGTGTGTGTGTGTGTGTACATACGTGCACACCGGGAAAGCCCACCATGTCCATCGCTTTCTGAGAAAGGGGTGTCTCTGACCTGTATTTGCTATATTGTAAAGTGTAGGTGATATTGTGGGTTAAAATAATGCCAGTGTGGATGGGAGCTACTGCCAAGGATAAAGTTGTTATTTTCACTATGTTATGACTGTTTTCTAATTCCATATTCATAATTTCTCCTTTTGTTTCCTTGTTCTCCTCCTCCTCCTTTCTGTTGATTTTATTCTAGTAAGCATTTTGATTGGAAGGCCTTAGTAGATTTGTTAGGTTCTTTATTAAAATAATAATTTTGAATATGTTGTTTAAGATGCTTCATCTACACTGTGTGCAATTTTCTACTTGACTTACTAGTGTTAAATACATTCGATTTATGTCCTGATTTCCATTTTGAATCCAAACAGTTTTGTGTGTGTGTGTGTGTGTGTGTGTGTGTGTGTGTGTGTGTGTGTGTGTGTGTAGCATAATTTTTAAGCCACTCTATGTTATTTTGTTATACATCCCCAATAGACCTATATAGTCTCTAAGTAGTATTATTGATCCTGAACTGTAGTGGGGGGGGGCGGGGAGAGTGTTGCAGAGATTTAAACTCAGAACTTCACCTGTTAAGCAAACGATATACCACCAAGTTGTATAAGAGCCTCAGCTCTTATATCCCTTTTTGAATGATCAACTTTTTATTATATCTTTGATTATTTAAAATGATTTTTAAATTTAAATGTATTTGATCATATTCTTCCCCTCCTTCCAGATCCTCTCCTCCTCCCTACCCACCCAACTTTAAGTTCTTTCTCAAAAACAAAACAAAAAACCTAAGTAATGTTCTCTTGCCTGCCTTCCCCTGACATGGCTCAAGGATGCCAGAAAGCCAGGGCTAAAAACGCCTTATGATGTTAGTCCTCCAAACTAACGTGAGATACACGTTAGTGAGATACTAGTGGAGATACACTATTATTAACTAAAAAGCGGTGTACCCAATGAGGAAGCAAAAAGTTCATCGGCAAAGAGCCAATAAAACTGCTGTGGTCCACTTGACTGAGGCAGAAGTCACGGTGTTGTATCTCTTAGAATTCATTTTGTTCTCAGCCCAAGATTAACATTAAAGTCAAACTCATGTTTAGATGTAAGATGTAGTTTCTTTTATGGGAATTCTGAATAGGAAAATAAAAATTTCTGTTTTCCTTCTCCATGAGAGCAAGTGGTACTGCATACAATCTGAGCATATCTTCCCGAGAAGAGTGGTGAGAAGTTTTACATGGTTCAGGATGTTGGAGAGGACACTCAGAATCTGTGTTCTTGATACAATTACTCATTACAATCCTTTTTCTGCTCAAAAATCCTCACCCTCTTCATTTAAATGCCTCATTATCAACATTTAAAGATTCTTTGAATACTGAAAAATAGACTAAATTCCAACTTAATGTTTTGATGTCTCTTAGAAATGCATTTTAGGCTAGGTGTAGAATATCGGATACTTTCCTCTCTTAGAGGTTGCATTAATTTCCAGTGCGTGCTATAACAAATTGGCACGGACGAGTAACTTGATAGTGTGTCTCAGAAGTGTGCAATGGGTTGTTACCCTGCCACAGGCTTCAGAATCTTCAATCAGCCATGGTTCTTGTCTTAGGTGCTCTTCAATCTCTAAAGCCAGCCACAGCTGCTCAGTCTTTTACCACCTGGATGACTGACTCTTCTCTCTCACTTTGCATTTTTAAGTGTGCTGTGGTGACGTCAGCCTCTGCCTTTCTCTTGGCCTTCACATTCCTAGGGTGAAGATGATTCTACAAGCACATGTGGTCCAAATGAGAGGAAGATAAAGTTTTACTGAAGTTTTCGGTGTGTGTGTTTCAGTAGGATCTCACTAGGTTGATTGGATTGGTCTCGAACACCTAGGCTCAAGTGATCCTCCTGGTTAACTTCCGGAGTAGCTGAAACTACAGATGCACCGCAGCAACTGTGGTTTGCTTCTCACAATTGTTTTTACGATGCTTTATTCTAGGAAGGAAAAATGAGAATGCCTGCAAAGGAGCCCCCAAGACCTGTGCTTTACTAGAAAAGTTCACCGAGACAACAGGATGCAGGCGAGGACAGGTACCAAGGGTGTTTTCAGAGATGGGAAGAACACAGGGTGTGGTCAGGGAAGAGGCGGAGATGACCTTTACAGAATCACAGTTATTTCCCTGGGCTCAATGGATGTCTCTTTTTCCATTCTGTTTTTAGTGGAACATAATTTCATATGGTTGATGTCAAAATTTGAAGGTGGAAAATGTTGTGTTATGTCACTTGGTGGAAAATGAGAGTGCTTGTGACTATAAACCCCAGGGGTTACAAGGACTCTCCTGTGAACTGAGTCTCAGTCTGCTGCTTCTTCACACCCTGACAAATGGATGATCCAGTGCCATTCTTTCTGTGCAGATCAAATATTCCATCATGCACCCTGGAACTCATGTGTGGCCACACACAGGACCCACAAACTGCAGGCTCCGAATGCATCTAGGGTTGGTGATTCCCAAGGAAGGCTGCAAGATCCGCTGTGCCAATGAGACCAGGTATATTTCCTTTGTCATTTTTCTATTTCACCCATCACTCAACAGCTGGTGTTCCTTACAGAAAGTCCGTGTTCGTGGGATGTGTCCTTTCTTTGTACCTGAAGTAGACAGGAACTAAGTGATTTACATGTGGACTCTAGTCTGTGACCTCTGTGCATTCTGTGTGTGTAGTGATGCCATTCCAAGTCAGGGCAGGCCTCTGCCATTTACTCCAGAGCACTCGCTCATTCACCTGCCTGCCCAGCCTCCTTGTTTCTTCTGGGTGCACAGCCTTGCATTCAGAGTCAATTCACTTGCCTTCATCAGCCCACATTGCCCATTGCCTTAGGGTTCCACAGCTTGACTTGTGTGTATACATAAGAAGTCTGCCTCCTTGAAGAAATCACTCTGTGGTGTCTCTGATTTGCTCTGGAGGGAGCAGCATGGTTCAGTGAGTGACTACCACGCAGAATCATTTCTGTCACTATGTGATTTTGACTAGTCACTTAATCTCTCTAAATCTCAGCTTCCTGGCTTATAAAATTGGCCATAATACCAACTCTGCAGCGTTGTGGCTCGGATTAAAGGGAAAGAGCTGAAGAAGCCCGTAATTCTCCTCCTGGCATCAGCAAGGCAATACAGCAAACATTAGGATTCGGTGAAGTGCTTTCTCCTTCTCTACTCACAGCAGCGGATTCGCCCTCCTGTGAACAAGCCACCCTTGAAGGAGCCTTGAAAGCTCTGTCATTTGTGAAGAATTTTCTAGGTACTTCTTCATAAGTTTAGAAACATCCCCATTACTGAAAACCCACTGCTGCTGTAATTAGCCAATCAAATCAAATGAATAAATCCAGGTTTAATCTGTTCAAAGCATTCCTGGGTGATGGAAGTGGAGCAGAAAACCAGGAACCATGAGGTAAATTCAGAGGTGGGGACTTGTAATGCCCTCTGGGAGTAGAGTCACCCGTGGTGGGCTTTTTAGGGGTGAAGCCTGAATTGAGCCACTCCAGGGGAGGGGCCGAAGCTTGACACTGGGAGGGCGGGGTTTGGAACAGGGCTCCCAAACATTCCAACCTCTTTAGATAAATCTAGATACAACCAGTGGGTGGGGTTTCCACCTAAACACCCTTTTCCCCTAGAAGTCTTTTTATTTATCCAAATTATACCAATTAGCAAGATACAATTTCAGCTCATAAAAATAAGACCTGCATTCTGACATCTTAGGCCATGTGCATAGTGTGGGCCTCAGAGGTCCCTGGCCAGCCATCAGTCCCTTAGCTGGATGATTATGCTAAAACGCAGCTCCCAGAGCTGAGAAACCAAGAGGCGATATTCTTCTACATTGTCTCTGATGGGAGGCAGAATGCAGAGTGAGACACATGTTATGGAACACTCCGTGGTGGGTCATATGAGGCTTTCCTTGCCCGGGCAAACATGATCAGGAAGATTGTAGGAAAAGCAACACTACATAGCCCAAGGGGAGCACAGGTCAGAGGTTACAAATGGGTCATCGGCAAGGACATCACTTGTCACTAAGGTCTGGTAATCTCGGGTAGTGTTTTGTTTTGCAGTTTCCTTGGCTTGTTTATTTTTTAGACAAGAAAGTTATGGGTACTGAAAGCTGAAAGAACACATTACAGAACATCTATGAAATCAAAGGCGCCAAATCCGAGCCACGCTGTGTGGTTCAGCAACCGAGGGTAGAGACTAAATAAAGAGGAAGGTGGGAGAATGAGTGTGGCCAAAGCCAATCATAGCAAGAAGGCTTCTGACACCAAACTTCCGGGCTCAGTCTGCAGACGGGGAGTTACTGCGTGACAGGAAGAGACGGTAGCAACAGCTCTAGCCCACACGGTAAAACATTCCAACGTGAAGAAGACTGGAAACTGGGCACTCCTTGCAGAATAGGAACATTTCACTGTAAAATAAAAGACCCAGTGACCGATAGTGGGCTTCAAGCTGATTATCAGAAAATCAAAGCAGCTGGCCACTAGCTTCTTACCTCAGGTTGAATGAATGGGCTGGTCCTCTCTCCACAAGCTCTCACCAAACCTCAGACTGTAACCTCTCCTCAGTGTGGCTGGAGAATGAATGCCCCTCTGAGACCTTGCTTCTGTCTTATATACGTCCTTAATGTTGGGATTAAAGGTGTGAGCTATAATTCTCTTTAGGACTGACTCACTTTGTGTAGATCTGGGTGGCTTTGGACTCAGAGAGATCTGTCTACCTGTGGACGCTTGGATTAAAGGCATGTGCCTGGCTTCTATGGCGTGTGGCTGACTTTGCTTTCTGAATCCTCAAGCAAGCTTTAATAGATCATAAGTAACATATCACTGCATTTTACATCCGAGCAATTTGACACGTTAAAGGCATCAGTTTAGTATGTGTGACTCTATTGGTTTAGTAGCGCTCTCACCCCAACATTTTTTTTCACCCTGCCCCTGTACCAGCCCTGGTATCATAAATTGGGCTCAGGTGTGACATCTCATCCTGTGGTTCCATTCTAATTCTAGCTGTGATAAAACACTGACCGTAATCAATTAGGGGAGGAAAGGGTTTATTTCAGCCTA
The DNA here is from genome assembly GCA_030556225.1 of Cricetiscus sungorus. Taxonomy (NCBI): domain Eukaryota; kingdom Metazoa; phylum Chordata; class Mammalia; order Rodentia; family Cricetidae; genus Cricetiscus; species Cricetiscus sungorus. Next base: position 11,595,439 of record JANBXA010000114.1, read on the forward strand.
TGCTGTGCAGTCTGTCATCTAGAGAAGTCAAGGCAGGCACTGAAGAAGAAGGCCATGCTGCTTGCTTGCCTGTTTGCTCTCCATGGCTTGCTCAGCTTGCTTTCATGTGTTAACCGGGATCGCCTGTCCAGGGCTAATACCTCAGCAGTGGGGTGGTTCTTCACATCAACCATTAACCAAGAAAATGCCCTGACAGACCTTCTCACAGGCCCAACTGATGGAAGCAGTGGCTCAGTTGAGATTCCCTCTTCCTGGGAGACTCTAGTTTGTGTCAAGTTGACCAACACTAACGGGTGCAGGCCTGTGAGCTTCTCTTTTCCACTTCCCTCCCCTCTTTCCCTTTGGTTTGCAGTGTTCTTATCTGTGTCATAGTCATGTCTGCTGTTGATAACTTAGAATCAAGAGCAGGAAGGTAAAAGTGACAGGGAGAGAGAGACACACGGAGAGGGACAGAGGACAAAGTTGATCAGGGGAGCCCAAGTGAGACCCTCTCCCAACAAGGTGCTGAGAGAAAATGCTTCAAGCCCGACTGTGCTGTGGAATGCCTGTTTTAATCTTAGTTGGAAAAAGGGTTCTCTGTGGAGTTAGGCCGTGTTCATTGTACTCACATTTGACATTGAGCAACATAGCAAACCCTGCCTATGCCTTAGATGCTGCTGTGTCTTATCCTATAAAGAATGAGCTCATCAAAGTCAAGAATCTCACTCAAAGAATTAAAGAGAACTTTAGTGCTGGAAGGGATTCTTGAGTCCATTTTATTCCATTTCCAAACATCATGCACATGGGTAAACCGAGGCCATAAGTGAACAGTTTGCCATGGTCCAAGCTAGTTAGCAGCTGTCATAGCAAAAACACAAGTGCTCTGGCTTCCAAGACAATGAAATACCAGGGCAGGGCTGGGGGAAGGATGTTGTTCTGTCAGTGTGTTAGGAGGCAAATAGCAGAGGTGTGCAATAATGCAATTTCACATCAGTGAGAATAAGTGCCAGAATTTCCACACTAAGGAACCTCAGTAGATCAGAATTTATAAAGGTTGGCTTTTATTGTTTCTGAGCTCTGAATCCCTTTCCTGTGTTCTACTTAGCCTGATTAAATGCCTCATGGGTCACCTCAGCCTGGCATCCTCAGACACTGAGAATATCCCTGGGCCAAGATCTTGAGCTAAATTGTTGGGCTGTAACAGCAACCCTAAAGGATTTCCACAGCTTCTATAGAATCAGCCGGTCCATCCTGAGTGAGCTGGCCTTGTTTTCATGAAGTTTCTATGGTTAAAAATCATAATCATGAAAAAAAAAAAATCACAACCATGTTATAACTTTTGCCCAGTTCAGAACATTCTAGCAAAGCTCACTGACAATTTTATCTGTAGGATTTTTAGGTGGAAGACTAAGCATGTAGAGTCTTCACTACTCTTATTAATATTGGTGGTAATCGTGTGACAAAATTATAGCTTTTAAGTATTCCTTGCCACCATTATGCCATTATCTCTACTTAAAATTATAATAATTTGGGAAGTTGAAGGATTATGCAATATTGCCTTATCTTATTACTGGATATTCTTTCATCTTTTGTCATATGAGGCAAGCCTTCTTCTCTCAATGGTCAGATATTCAAACAGTAAGCAGCATATTCATCCAGCCCCTACACCCTAGACCTGTATGGTGAGTTCTCACAGAAGGGCTGTGGGATCAGCTCCAGGAGGCTGCCTCCTGAGGCTACCCTGGGGAGCTTCACTGTCCTTTAGCTGCCTGTATCATAATTCTGTCATGACTTAGTCATATTTATTGAAAAGCAAGTGGCCCGGAAACTGTTTGTGTTCCATCAAGCCATTGCTATTCATTCAGAAGAGGCCTACAGTCCTGTGATGACTTCAGCCCTGACTCTCTGTCCAGGCTGGTGATGTTGGTCCATAACCCTGTGTCAGCTCAGGTTGTGGTGGACTTGGATGAGATTCTCTTGTGCTGCTGCCCTTTGCCTCTTTGGAATAATTGAAGCAGCAGTTGTGCCCCTTCCACCTCTTAAAACCAGTGAAAGGATAAAGGACAGTGTTTTTAAGGAAAGTGTCTTTACTAAATAATTACCATTGCTGTTTTCTATGGAAACAGAAAGTCCAAGGATAAATATAAGCCCAGATGGACATATTACCCTGATGGGAGATTGTAGCCTGTATGTTTCCGCCAGCCCCAAATAACACTCAGAGACTCTGTATTTGATACAATCCTGTTGGCCAGTTACCATTACTGTTTATGGGCTAGCTCTGCCCTAATTATTAACCCATTTCTACTTATCTAAGTATTTCCACGTGGTCATCTTATCGGGGAGCCGCAGCGGGCATCTTCCTTCCTCCCCGGGCTACATCTCGACTCCTCCCTACTACTTCCTCTTTCCTCCTTCTAGTCTCCTAGCCCCGCCTATCTAGTTTTTTATTGGCCAGAGAGCTTTATTAACCAGTATGAGAAACATATATACAGAATAACATCTCCCATCATCTCCTCTTTTCTGTCTAAAGTAAAAGAAGGGGTTTAACCTTAACATAGCAAAATATACCATACAACAGTTATCAAATAAGAATCACAGTTAACAACATTTAGTCCATTAACATTTTGTAAGACTTAAAGAAAATATCATCTATCCTGTCTTTGTGAGTCTAAAGTTCTATATGTAACTTATCTTTAATCCTAACTAAGGAAAACTATAACCAAAACTATCTGTCTTCAACTCCTTCAAAGACCATAGAAGGATAATATATAAACTCTAGAAATGACAGAGACAACTCATTGCCTGGTCAGGCACCCGAAGTTCTTCTTAATGTTCCATCTTCAGCCCATAGGCCATAGTGTGTGTCCAGACTCCTCAACAAGGCAGGAAACTTTTCTCTGTGTCCTGTAGACTGTCTGGCTGTCTGGCAGCCTCTTCCATGAAGCAGGAATCCTGTAGTAATGTCCATCTTGAATCAGCAGTCACCTTTTTGTGGGTCCTGCATGTCCAGTTTCTACAACATAAAGTCAAACAGTTCAGAAGAGCAGTACCTTGCCCAAAATGGCTAGTCTTACCATATTAGAAGCAAACTCCATAATGTGTTTCTTCGATGTCCATCTTCCTTTCTTCTGTAGGTGGTGTTACCAGGAGCAGTTGTGCCTCACTGTCAAGAAAAACCCTAAACCATTTTAAATGCCATATTCTGTAGGTCTTTGAAAGGTTTGAAGAATGCCTATTCATCTCAAATACATCTCTGCATATCTAGAAATCCTAACTCAATTAACTCTAAGTTTTAACTATCATAGGTAACTCTCTATAATCTGTATTAATTTATACATTACATTTTCCAATGAGCTATATAAGCACAATACCTAAACAAGAGGAGAAATATACATATCATAAAATTGACCTTAAATTTTATCAATAAAAGAAAATCCATTACAAAGCAAAGTATTCATATCTATACCATAATTCCCTTTTTACCTTTAAAAAGATTGCTTGTGGTTATAGCCATTTATAACCAAGCCCATTTAGATGAAAACAAACATTTATAAACAATATTTGGGAATTTGGGCGTCATTCTTTCCAAACTACTTCCTGCTGGTAGAGGGCGCTGTCATGGGGGTCCAAAGAAGACGCAGAAATCTTGGCAGTAGTCTGCAAGGCTTTGTCTCAACTGCTTTGAATGTTGGATCATCTGGGGAGCTGTTTCAGGGGGTCTGGCTTGATCAAACCATTTAAGTCTGGAAAGAATCCATAGCTTTTCATTTTCTGTGGAAACAAAAATAGAAATCCTTTTCCCCAGTAACTTGTCCTTAGGCTTAAATTTTGGAGTCAAAGCATTTTTAAAATATATAAATTGAATTAATCCAGCAGCATTTCTTTTATCAGTAGTTGTTATTTTCTCAGCAATCAAATAATTTAAAGACAACACAATCACGTATAGTATCCAACATTTCTCTGTGCTTTCCATCTTTACGTGGCTTTTTTATTACTCTATTTATTCTACTTCTATTTTTACGTATTTTGAGACAGGGTTTCTCTGTGTAACTTTTATCTGTCCTGGAATTCACTGCATACCAGGTTTACTTTGAAATCACAGAGATCTGCTTGCCTCTGCTCCCGAGTGCTGGGATTAATGGCGTGCGCCACCATAGCCATCCATTTAATTCCTTTTTTCTTTTTTAAACCATTGTATCCTGTTTCTTTTTCTCTCCCAAGCCAGCGTATTTTTTTAAAACACAGTGTAAACCTTCATTGCAGCTCTCCTACACACCAATGAATTGTTAGCAGAGCTCTTTAAAAGCAAGGCAGTTTTTTGCCGCTTATGCTAATTTTGGAAACCTCCCTTAAAGGAGCCGCGCAACTCTCTGTCTACAGCAAAACAAATCCAACCGAGAAAATGCTGCTACCAAGAAGTCTTGCTAGTCTCTGTTCTTTGTTTCTAAAACATTTCTTAAGCTTTTATTAGTTTTAAGTGAAAGTTCTTATAGCCACGTTGGACGCCATCTGTAGCATGTATGTTTCCGCCAGCCCGCCAGCCCCAAATAACACTCAGAGACTCTGTATTTGATATAATCCTGTTGGCCAGTTACCATTACTGTTTATGGGCTAGATCCCACTTCTGACACCATTATGTTACAGCATGTTTTTCCTTCCCACGCTGGCTCCATCTCCTGATGGGAGATGTTATTCTGTATATATGTTTCTCATACTGGTTAATGAATAAAGCACTGTGGCCAATGGGAAAGCAAGATAGGCGGGGCTAGGAGACAAGGAGGAAAGAGGAAGTAGTTAGGAGGAGTCAACATGGAGAGCCCGGAGAGGTAGAGCGCCAGTGCCACTCTGGCCGGTAAGATGAGCCATGTGGAAATACTTAGAATAGTAGAAATGGGTTAATCATTAAGACAGAGCTATCTGGTAAGTAATTAGTAAATGGCCAAGGATTGTATCAAATACAGAGTCTTTGCGTGTTATTGGGGGCTGGCGTGGCGACCGGCAGGGAAAAACGTGCTTGTAACATATTACCCCATCTAGTTTTTATTTTGTGATCACTGGATAGCCTATGCTGGCCTCACTTTCACCATGCAGACAGTTTAGATTCATGATCATACTTCCTCAAACTCCCCATAGTCTTGCTGGTGAGATTGGCCAGTGAGTAGAGGTTCCTCCTTCCAAGTCCAACAACTTGAGCTCAACCCCTAGGGTACACATAGTAAAAGAAGATAACCATCCCCTGCAATGTATGCTCTGACTCCATGTGCAGCTGAGGAATGCTTAGAAACACACACACACACACACACACACACACACACACACACACACACACACTAGTTGTCACTAAAATACTTTAAAATGAATGTTTGTAAAGAAAAACTCAGTGCACAATCCATGGAAATATCTTCCAGCTTTAGCTTTATTTTTTTTAATGGTTAATTAATGGTGCAGTCTTGTCAAGCCTTTCAACATTGCAAAACCACATTGTTACCTATAAAGTTCATGCTCAAGAATCATGTGTCAAGTTATAAAAATCCCACAATATTAAGTATGTTGAAGATTTTATGTTAGGCTACGTTCATAACTAGCGTGGGGCACGTGAACCCCACAGGCTGCAAGTAAGACAAATTTGGGTACACATTTGACCTAAAATACTTGAAAAGCTATAAACAATGGTTCTGAAGTCATCTTATCTGCACTAGTTAGTATGTTCCATGAGAATCACTGTTTGTAATTCACAGGAAATGTAAGTTAATGAATGGAATGATTAAGGGTTTTGTTGTTGTTGTTGTTTGTTTTGGTTTTTTTTTTGGTTTTGTTTTGTTTTTCGAGACAGGGCTTCTCTGTATTGCTTTGGAGCCTGTCCTGGAACTCTATCTGTAGATCAGGCTATCCTCGAACTCACAGAGATCAGCCTACCTCTGCCTCCCGAGTGCTGGGACTAAAGGCGTGTGCCACCAAAGCCCAACTTGATTAAGGTTTTTAAACATGCCTAAATCTTTGGTTTTATTACACCTATCAAAATATCCTGGAAAAAATACCATTTTTGCAATGGAGAACTTTGTACATTATTTGAATTATATGTTGACTTTTAAATAGTTTTCAAATTTTCTGGTGCCCAAATAACTTCATGAGACATTTGTCATTGGTATCCAAGATATATTTTCAGTTTTCGCAAGTTAAGTCCTATTTCATAAGGAATGATGTCAAATTTATTCTTGGTAGTCTATTGTCTTTTCTATATTTTCTGTTTTCTTCCCATGTCTGTTTCAAAATTTCTGCTATGAAGTTGAATGTCTACAATGTCTTTTTTTATGAAGTCTGCAGATGAAAATGCAAGTGCAAGGGTGCTAAGTTCAGCCATTCCCCAACTTAATATAATAATAATAGCTCTACTTATAACATTCCAACCTTAAGACTGAAGAAATGACACCTGCTCAGTAGAAACTGAACTCGTAAGTTTGACCTTTTCCTGGGTCAGCAATGTGTCCTAGCACCTTCTAGTGACACTGGGAGACAGCAGCCCAACTTCACCCAGCCATTCCATCCCTTGAATACCAGCCAAGACTCTGGAGTGTGCTCTGTTGCTGGAATTTGCTGGATATTGGTTTCCAATGAATAAGATTAGCAATTCTGCACATTGATATACAGCGGGCTTTGCATTAGATGACCTTGTCCAGCTATAGGCGAGTTCTCAACATTCAGAGCACATGTAGCATAGGCTAGGCGAGCGTGTCCAGTCCACAGAGTGTATTACATGCATGATTCAGAGCACATGTAGCATAGGCTAGGCGAGTGTGTCCAGTTTGGATAGTGTATTACATGTATTGGTCATGTGTGGAACTTTTGGTTTTTGGTGGGTTTATCAGGGCATAAGTCACGATTAAGAAGCATCAGGAACTTGCCCCAGATCACTCAAGTGACAAAGGCCAGAACTAGAAGGTTTTGTTCTGCTCCCTTTCGAAGGCCATGGTGTCCCACTGTGTTCAGATGCCTTTTGCTCTTCTCTCGTGTGTCCTTTCTGCCTTTCAATTTCTTTTTATTTGTTCATGGCAAAATACACATCCTAAAGTTAAACATGTTAACTGTTTTAAAACATGTTCTTTTGCTTTTTGGGTTTTTTTGTTGTTGTTGTTTTTATTTTTTTCTTTTTTGCATTATGGTCACTCACATTGCATAATCATTGCCACCACCTATCTCCAGAATTTATATCAAAAGACTGGACTATTGAACACTAAGTCTGTACCCCTTCCCCATCTTAGCCCGACAACTTCCACTCCTCTTTAGTCTCTATGAGCTTGACCATCCCAGGGCCTTATACAAGTGGACTCATACAGTATCTGGCCTAGTGACTAGCTCATTCACTTAGCACAGTGCCCTTAAGATGCATCTGTGTTGGGTTGGGGAGATGGCTCAGAGGATAAAAGCACTTGCAGCTGTAGCTTAGGAATCTCTGCCTTTTAGGAGGAAGCCTGACACAGGGTCCAAACGATTTTGCTTTCAGCTCAGTCCATTTACTGAAGATCGATTTTATGGAAGAAATGAGATCCAGTGACCAACTTCTTTGTTTCCTGACTGGTATCCCAGCTTAGAAAAACAGGCAGATTGGGAATTAATCTTGTTTATTTTCTTAGCTTCATCTACTTTGCAAGTGGGTTATACGTGGAATATTTTAAGTCAGTGCTGTAAAGCACTCTACAGGGCCTCCAGCAGCATCTCAGAAGAGAGCTCTGTGAGAGCCAAAATATGAATAGAATGTTAGTCTAAACAAGACATCAAGAGAGAAACATGCAGCTGGTGGCTGTGTAGTGTGCCTCTCTAGCCCACGGAGCTGAGTCTGTGTTCCAGTATTCATGTATAGATATTAATGTAAAGATATATATATATATATTAAGTGATACTATTATGCTAAATGCTGTCGCTGTATAAATAAAATTTTCTTGAATATTAAAATTCTATTTAAACATTTAAAATTTTGTATTATACCTTAGCAAAGAGTTACAGTATAGCAGGAACTGTGCTGTCTGGTTACAATATTATTATCAGGATACACATGTCTTGATGTCAGAATTGGTGTCATTTCCAGGAGACCTTCAACAACATCCCTGGCTTCTAGCCACTAGAGGGCAATAGTGTGCCTCACACCTTTTGTGACAATGACAAATGTTTATAGTAGTTTCTAAGAGTGGGGAGGCAAAGTCCCCCCAGAGAAGAATAACTGACATATTGGATGAATCGTACAATAACATTTCTAAGTTAATTAATTGATAAAAAATAACTAATATTTTCAATAAGAAGTTCAATCAGACATCTCCATCTACCACCCACTTACCTGCTCATCCCTTCTGCTGAGTGCCTCTCAGTTGTGAATCTTGAATTCAGTAAATGTGTTGCTTAGCACAGTTCCCCTAAATACAGGGGATACGGTTTTCACTGAACAGTTTATATGGATGGAAACTTAGACTGTGCAGCAAATGACAAAACAGGCATTCATTACCATGTGAAACCAAACCAGAAAAGAAAAGAAAATTAAGAAAAGAACAAACCAAAAAGAAAAAAAGAGAAAAGGTAGTCAACCAACCCTTCTCTTCTAAAATATCTTAAATGGAGAGATGGACATTTTCTTGATGTAATGTTATCATAGAAATTAAGCTGTCAACAAGCTTCTGGTGATGCTCCTGTCTCTCAGCCTCCCATCTCCCCATAGGAGCACTAGAATTACACATGATCATGCTATGTGCCCAGCTTTTATGTGGCTCCCGGGAACAGAAACTTTGGTCTTCACCACCCAAACATCTGAACCAGTCTCTGAAATGACAGATGTGATAGCTATGGAGATGTTGACCTGGAAGTTGTCCTGTGTATAAGCTATCAGGGCATGAATCTAGACCAGTGGTTCTCAACCTGTGGGTAGAGACCCCTTTGGGAGTCAAATGACCCTTTGACAAGGAGTACATATCAGATATTTGCATTACAACTCATTATAGTAGCAAAATTACAGTTATATAAGTAGCAAAGAAAATTATGTTATAGCTGGGGGTCATCACAACATGAGGAACTGTATGCAAGGGTCACCGCATTAGGAAGGTTAAGAACCACTGTTCTATACACTTGTTCAGCTAAACAAATCTGCTTTAAGAAGAGATCCAAACTAAATGGAGGGAATGAAATAATGTCAGTGTGTCCTCGTCACCAGCCTGTGTCCTTTGCCTCTCTTTAGTGCAGGGTAGGAAGACTGGTAAAAAAAAAAAATAACAAAAAACCTCAACGCTCTTAATCATTAATGGAAGACTGTTTTCAGGCACAGTGTTACGGTCATATCCAAATGGTGGTCAGAAGGCGTCCTCCTGCCTATGATCCCGGGCACGTGAAACTCCCAAGGCCACTCTGACAGATGCATGTTTGTCTTTTGCAGGACGTGGGAAGAAGGCAAGGTGCTCATCTTTGATGACTCTTTTGAGCATGAGGTATGGCAGGACGCCTCATCTTTCCGGCTGATCTTCATCGTGGATGTGTGGCATCCTGAGCTGACCCCTCAGCAGAGACGCAGCCTTCCTGCAATTTAAAATGAGTTGGCACAGCCTTGATCGGGTGCTCTTGAGGGAAGCTGCCTATCCACCTCTGCTGGGCTGTGGAGACAAGTGCCATGATTCTTCATCCCCCTTGCCTTGTAGCTAAAGACCTCTAAGGCTCCTTCTGGATTGGGCATCACTGGGAGGAGTATTTGCCTTACTGCAATTCATTTAGGAGGCCCCTTGCTTCAAGTCACTCATGACAGCACAGAACTTCTGCCTGGATTGAAGGGGAACACTTGGCTGTGCTATATTGCTAGCCAAAGATATTTTTTTACATAGGATAGTGTCCACATCGGTGTTCACCGAGGATGTACTATTTGTAGAAACTGAAAGAATCACGTTAGTTTGTAATTTTTCTATGCAGTTATATTTTTCTAGGTAACTAAAGTGTTCTGTCACCACCTACCCCCATGTTTTTTGTTGACTTTAACGACAAGAAGTATAAATGCTTTACTTCTTACTGTTAAATAGTAATTTCCATGATAAATTCAGACATAATTCCTTTCAGAAAACAAAACAAAAACCACCTTTGAACAAGGCAACTTTATTTTCCTAACTTAAATGGGAAGTTACTTCAGGATGTACAAACTGTGCCAACCCTTGCCCCTGAGTCTACCTGTATATCTTCATGTAGCCCCAGTGACTTCCCTTTTCTCTGTGCTAATGATGGAAATTCTATCAAGCTCTTATTTCTAAGAGCAACACTTTTTTTTTACACTGAGCAAAGCCATGGAAACATTTCATGTTCTTATAAGAAAATACCAGAACTAACGGGACTCAGAGAGAAAATGTGACATGGAAGTGAAATTTCTCACTCAACATCGGGTGGCCAGGCAGCCTGGACTCTGCCTTCTGTGCACGGGGCCTGGAATCTGCAGTGTCTGCCCCCTTGGATCCACTTGAGTGCTGAGAGGATGACTACCTCTGAGAGTCTCCTCACAATCTTATCAATGTAGAAAGTGCAATGTAGGAAGTCCCCAGGAATGCTAGGATTCTTCCCTGGGTGTAGGTCGTCCAGCTTGTTTGATTCTGAGTTTGCAGACATTTTCCATCTTCTACACTCAAAAACCTTCTGCCATCTAATCATTATTTTGAAATAGGGCTTTGCGCGTGGGCTTGATTTGAATACTACAAGCTAAGGCAGAGAAAGAGCAGTAGGAAGTCAATGTGTTGCTCCTTCCAGAGATGATCAGTTGACTAGTAAAGCATCACTGCCTTTGAGTTTCTATTTTAAAATTAAAGCTAATTCAAGCTTAGAATGTAATGACATTCATGCACTGATCTCTAAGCCAGTCGAACAACAATGCTATAGAAATGACACGTTCCAGCCACACAAGTAGAGAAAACGTAAGTGCATTCTTTTCATCCAATGTCAATAGAAGAAGCTTTCTGTACCTCATTTAATGGGCAATTCTTTGACATTGGAATTGATTCTTTTTCTTTTAGCTTAAGGATATTAGCTCTTAGTAGAAAGTTTACAAAATATATGTGTCCATCCTTAAAATAGGTACATTTTCCTTCTTTTGCCAATGTTCAAAAATTCCTCTAAAACATATGGCAAAGGTATGGGAGGAAAATATCAAATCACTACCGAATTCCAGAAAAGAAAACAAACTCTTGGGAACCAAAAAGATATTTGTGTTCTTCAGTGTTTATTAAATGGAGGAACTTACAAAAGGCAATACAATCCAGTGTTCATGTAGTAACACTTGTTCGCCTATTGGGTTTGGTTCGCCTACATATTACCTACACATAGTGAAATGCAAATCATATGTTCTCATTGTTAAACCATCACCTTACGTTCATGTAATAAAATGGTGGAAATGAGTGAAAATTAGCTTTTGACTTAGTAAATATAACATGGTTTTTAAAATATGGTCATCACAGTAGGATTATAAGTATTGTCATTTGAAAGTCAGAAGTACCTTTAATAGTACACAAGTTGACAGTCAGTGATGCCAACAGCGTTTGAGTACTTGGAACCCACATTTGTTTTATGAGCCGAAGCAATAAAAGCTTTTCTAATTCACTTGAATTTTTCCTTTCTCTTACTTGTATCATAAGAAAAGAGTTTTCAGCAAGGCCTTGGGAGACATTTTTTTCAGGGTGGCTTTATGATTCAAAAGGTCAATACAAAATGAATTGGTGTTTTCATATAGTGTGATGCAATTGTTTGAGAAATATTTTAAATTCTGGTTTGGTTTTACTCCTTCAAGGTTGGAACATAGAAGTAGGTTTAGTTACTATTATCTGCTAGTAGAAGAAAAATAATAAGCCAACAGGTAAACTGAGAAAGTGTGTGTGTATATCTAGAATGTAGCTCGGGGCTCCGGAGTAGAACACGTGGCATAGAAAGAGAAGGCCCTCAGTTTGATCTCCAGTATGCGAGGGAAGGAGAGAGGGAGGGAGGGAAGAGAGAGAGGAGAGAAAACAAAGGAGAAGGAGGAAGAAGAGAGAAAGGGAGAGGAATAGCGGAAGAGAGACAGAGGGAGAGAAGAGACAGGGGCAGGAATAGGAAAAGAGATGCGAGACTTGTCCACAACTAGCAGTATTGTTTAGGTGATTATGGCTGGTTGAGAGTTAAATTGATTTCCTGTTTCCTTTAGGTTGTTCAACTAATAAATCAACCTACCCAATGCTTAAAATATAAAATATTTTGCTAAGCGTTGCCAATTAAAGTTTTCATTTGACATTAAGCACATGGTAAGTGCCTATGTCCTAAACATAGGTGGGGGATGAGATATCTACATAAACTCAAATGGTCTGGGAAACATGGCGTAAATAAAGTATCCTAACTTTTGATGTCTGTTTTCTTTCTGACTCCCTGTGAGTGGGGACTGGGGGTCCATTTCTAAGGAGAATGTGTAAATGTCTTTGGCATTTCATCTTGCATTCCTGGTCTTCTCTTAGCTCAGGGCTTACATGCTGAGCCATCTTTAAGGGTCTTTCTTGGTGACAGACTGTCTGCCCATGCAGGACCTTTCTCCACAGGATGGTGGGGACTAAGTGACTTGCTAGAACTTTTCTTTGCTGTAGAAACCCAAGAACTAAGTTGAATGGACTAGTCACTCATCCGTGTGGTTTTTGTTTTTTCAATTGAGTTGCCTCCTCTCTGTAGACATTCCCCCAGATGCCTACAGGAAATCACTTTGCTAAGATGAGGCAGTTGTTTGTCAACTGACTGTGACTTCTTTTAAACCAGTTCATGAAGTCAGCTGGTGGCCTGACAAACAATGTGATGTCCAAATCATTTTTGCAGGATATTTAAATTAAAACCCTTGCAAAACGCCATACCTGCAAGGTCGTACTTTCAGGGGGAACACCTAGGTGCTGGCGATGGGTCAGAAAGTAAGCCAATAAAACTTGAATTATTGTAGCTACTATTGTCTTGGGGTTCTGCACACCATTAAACTTGATGCTGTGTCTGTATGGTTGTATTTATTTGGAAATGCACTTCGTCTTAATTTGTAAAACCTGGAGAGGGTTCCTGTGTGAACCCTTAGTTAGAGCACTTCTTGTCCTAATGTATATGCAGCAAATTCAGTCTTTCCTTTTTAAAGTATATTTGCTACCATAAATATGTGGGGAGGGGGGATCATTTTTACATAAATGCCTTGCTTCGTCCCCCAACCCCTCCCTAAAACATAAATTAATTAGATAAATTAAGTAAAAGCATCTTTCAGATCTTTGTCCAGTGTGGGCTGCTCAGACCAATGGCTGCTGACAGTCGTGGCTGGGGTGGAGTGGAGGACTTCACATCGAGCCCAGCGGGTATCTGGATGTCAGTCGTACAGGTGCTTCTGGGGTGCTGCCCCACTGGAGGAAGGCTTGTGCATGGGAGCAGAGCGTCACATGGTGTGACTCAGTCCAGGGCCAGCAGTGGCTGAGTGTTCTCGTTTTCTCCCTTCTCTTCGTGTTTCAGGGTCCCAGCTTCTACCACAGACTGAGATCTAACAGGAGAGAAAGGAAACACACAGTCATAGATAGTTCATGCTGGTAACCGTTAATCCTCCTTGAGAATCAAGGCATGGAGAATAGCTACTTAGGATTTCCTTTCTGTCTGTTTCCACACACTAATTAATTGATTGATTAATTAATTAATTAACTTATTTATTTTCTGAAGATGGAACCTGATCATTCTGAGATTCTAACCATAAGTCTTTTTCTTCTGCTGAATTTGATCTTTGTCTTTTTGCTGCAATATACTGTAACCATGAGTGTAATATCTGTGCTTGTTATCTGTCTATCAGATGAAAATAAAGGTGATCCCAAAGACACACAAACACTAATTAAGTGTTTTGTGTGCACTTGGTTTGAGTGTCTACAGCTTCTTCATACGTATGAGGTTCCACAGCCATGAGAAATGTTGCTACTGTCTCCATTTTTATGTGGAGAAAACAAAGTAAGGGATTAACAGACAAGTCACTTAGGCAAAGCAATATGACGAAGTGGAGAGCAGGGCCTGCTCATTACAGCTCTGCCCCTGGAAGCACTGTGGCTTGCAGAGCTGTCTCTCAGAAAAGCTGATGACTCTTCTTTGCACTCTCCTAGGAAAACAACTTGCTGCCCAACGTTCTTAGTCCCTTTCATATTGTGTATGCAACACAGAAAGCACAAGTGTAAGAAGTAAATTAAGGCTGAACATGGGTGGTATATTTGTGTAATACCAGCTCTGGGGAGAAAGAGGCAGGAGAATCATAATTTCAATGGTAGCCTGGGCAGTATAGTCGATTCCAGATCAACCTAAATTGCATAATGAGATCCTATTTCAAACTAAAAGTTAAAAAAATGACTATAATTGCCGTGCAGTACACAAGCAGCTAATTTCTACTATAAACACCAGTCAACTCAAATGACATAACTACCTGGCATGTGCAGTGTTCAGGGGTAAAATGGACCCATCTGCTGTTGGGATGGCCAGTGAGCTGCGGGCAGTAGTAGAACTTTGCATTTGTGATACATTTCCCCTGCATTTCTCTGCCTTTTTCACTTAAGAGCCCAGTGTGAATGTTGGAGTGTAAATCAGGAGTGCTGATTTACATAAGCACCAAAAAAAAAAAAAAATCAGAAACTCCAGAAGACATCAAGACAAACAGGCCTGGGGGTTCAAACTGGTACAACCAGAATTTGGAAGGCTGAGGCTAGAGGACTGTGGACTCAAGGCTAGCCTGAGCCATATTTCGAGGTCTTCTCTAAAAATGAATGAAATGGATGAGACAGAGGATCACAGCTACCCACACATCACCTTCCTCACTGCCTGATTGCTTTGCACTAATGATTTTGCAAAACTAAAGGGCAATCTACCATGGAAACTTTAAAGGATACTTCTCTTCTGTCATATAAGTCGACTTTATATCACAAAGTTGCACATGGACCAGTCCTGGAGCCAGAGTGAGGTGCTCATAGGTGCTGTTCACACACGCTTATCGAAGACCCATCTCAGGAAGCTCACTCCTCCATGCCTCCAAAGGTCAACCCTGAGAGTCTCCTTGACATTGAAATCAAACCTGGATTTGAAAACATCTATATCCTATCTTTTGTTTTTTCTCCCAGAGGCAGAGTTACTGCCATTTGTCCCTCTCTGCATGCAGGGATTGGGTTCAAGGGTCCTCCTGAACATCAGAATCAGCAGATGCTCAGGTCTGTTACGTGCAGGTTTTTCCCTGCCGGTCGGTCCCGCCGCCACGCCAGCCCCCAAGTAACACACAGAGACCCTGTATTTGATACAATGCTGTTGGCCAGTTACTACCATTTCTTATCTGCTAGCTCTGCCTTAAATATTAACCCATTTCTATTAATCTAAGTATTTCCACATGGCTCATCTTACAGGCCAGAGCGGCTGGCATTCTACCTTTCTGGTCTCTCCATGTTGACCCCTCCTTCCTACTTCCTCTTTCCTCCTTGTCTCCTAGCCCCACTTATCTTGCTTTCCTATTGGCCAACAGAGCTTTATTCACTAACCAGTATGAGAAACATATTTATACAATAACATCTCCCATCACAGGTCCCTCGTGCAGTATTTGAATAAACCTCTGCTCAGCCTCCTGTAGATTATAATGCCTGACACAAAGTACAGACCATATTATTTAGGGAATTAAGACAAAAAGCAAAGTCTGTACCCACTCAGTGCTTGAGTCTACTGGATACAGCCTTTGGCTGTAAAAGCCTCCACATGTAAATTCCCACCAGGAGTCTGCTTCAAAGCTCTCTCTCCCTAACTACACTTCTCAGTGAGGTTAGCAGGATTCTACTTGTGCCAAGATTTCTAGGATTTTCCACCCCTGGCTGTATTTATGGTGTGACTGTAGAATAGAGTGGAATGATTACTTCATTTGCCATTGTTCTTCTGGGGTTATCAAGGACCATATTCTCAGTTCTGGTATCAGTGTACACAGGCTGTCCTTATAAATGATACTGCTCACCCATCTCCTTCCCATCTTGAAGGTTCTATTCAAGAAACTTAAGGTGGAATAATAATTTTCATCTTTTTAAACTCGATTCATATTTCCAACCTGTCTCCATCCTTTTTGATCTTAAAATGACTTGTCAATCCATGTTATTATCTAATGATTTTAATGGTGATTAGGTTTGTTTTCAAACTTTCTCTTCTCACACTATGATGAGAGAAAATGGAATAGATCTCAATGTGTTTTCAGGCCATCATTTATTCCCACTGATGGATGCTAAGCGATGCTTGTGAAGCTTTCCTATATACCAATCACTATGGGCAAGTGTGTAGAAACCTTCATTGTTAAGTTACCCAGCCACCGATCCAGAGAAGAATGCAGAGTTGTGCAGATGTCTCATTGGCCAGCTAGAGAGATCTTCTTGAGAAGAGAACATGATACACTAGTATCATCTGTCTTTATTCAGATGGCCAGTGTTCACGCTCCCTTCCACATGCAATATAATTGAGACCTAAGTTATTTCTTTCAATAGATACAGCAACAGCGAAGACCTGGAATGTCTTACCTAACACACTGTGTCTTGGTTGACTGGTAAATGACATTAGGCCTGTTCCAAGACATCGAGAATGAGGAAGCAACCAACATTTTGCCCTAGGTTTGTATGTTCTCTAATTGAGAAGAGTGTCATGGCTTCTTGATTTTCAACGTGATGGAATTCTTTTTAACTAGTCACATAATAGATATTTAATATTAAGATTTTATATAAGTGACTCACTGTTTCATGAAAATTTGAAAATCACTGGGAAAAAATAGCACTTTTTTTTAATGGAAAGGGTTAAAATGACATTTAGTCAATGTGAGCACATTGGGAAGAGGGACATAGGCATCCAGAAAATTCCTCATGTTCATCTTCTGGGTCCTAAAATGAGATCAAAGTTTAAATAGAGTATGGAGGATATGAACAGTCTGGGTCGAGGTGTGGTCTCAAATGGCTATTTGGATTTCAGTCTCATCCTGTTTAACAAGTTGCTAGAACTGTTGGAAATCTCTTTTCAGGAGACAAATCAAGACCTGACTCAAATCCCCAAAACCTACATTTTAAAAGCCAAACAAAGACATCTTTGCAATCCTGGTGCTGGGGGAGAGGAGATGGGTAGATCCTTGGGAGTTAGTCCAGGCTACCCAGGCTGTCCAGTCTACTCCAGGCCAGGGAAAGAAACATTCATAAAGAATCAAGGTGAAGAGCAGGTGAGGGACATGGTCTGAGGTCTGAAGTTGTCCTCTGACCTACACAAGAATGTGCAAACATGTATATGCATGCCATGTACACATGCACCCATACAATGTTCACATAACACACACACACACACACACACACACACACACACACACACACTTAAAGAATCCTAAGCAGTCTGTGTAACTTTTTTTTCCAATAACTACAAATGACAAAGAAATTCCCCCAAGGGGCTCCCTGTTGGATTAGAATGATGGTGCCACCACCAACTTTATGTCCTTAGATAAACTCTGCCTCTTCCTTTGTAAGTTGGAGATAGTAATAGTGCCTATATTACAGGGGTGGTAGGATATTGGTGATTAGTAGCATAAAGGAACACATATGTATTATGGGTATGCATATGGTTAATGTTAGCTCTTATTATTATCCATTTACATACGAATACCATTTTCATTCTTTTTATTATTCTTATTTGTATTTTGAGATAAGGGCTCACTATGTAACTCAGATTGGACTTGAACTCACAGTCTTCGTACCTCAGTATTCCAAGATCTTGGATTACAGTCATTGTGCCAATGCTAAAATTTTTATAGAAACATGTCTTCCATATTTGTCAGGGAATCCAATAATTAATACAATTATCCATTACTTGTAAAAACTTAATTTTTGTCACAGTGAGTGAAATCAGAAGAATAGAAGACCGTCTTTGAGAATGAAAGTGTCATAAGAATCACAGGCTGTGGAGCCCCATCTTTATTTTAAAGCTGTGGAGCCCCACCTTTATTCTAAACACTGGAAGGTATTTAGTAAAACCTCAAGACTCTTCAACTTAGGTAGCTTTCATCCCAATGCCTCAGACACCTTCAGGGGATGAGAACAGTTAGTCAGAGTGGGAGCCAGTGAGAATGGTGAAGGGAGCAGAGCGGGTTTAACTGAGGACAGAGCTCAGCTATCAGAAAACAAATCAGAAACAGATTGGAAGGAAGGGACAGGGGGATGCTGTGGAAGAATCCTTCTGTACACTGAGAGAATATGTCGCTATGACTGGTTTAATAAAATAATAATAATAAAAAAAAGCTGACTGGCCAATAGCTAACAAGAGAAAGATAGGTAGGAAATTCAAATTGAGAATGATGGGACGAGGAAGAGAAGGGTCAGGGGGGCATCACCAGACAGACAGAGAACAAATCAGACACACAAAATGGGATAGAGGTAAAAGCCACAAGCCTCAGGGCAGCACATAGAATAGAAATGGGTTAAGATGTAAGAGCTAGTTACAGCCTGATGTGAGTTTTCTATCTCATTTATTCACAAAGGGTTTTATTGTCCATTGTGAAGCCATCCTAGTGATGGGAATTCTCCTGCATCAGTCTTCCTTCTGTAAATGAAGTTAACGGATTTCAATATGTCCACTAAAACATGAAAGTAGAAGTACCCAGTCTTTGAAATGTGAACTAATTTATAAACTGTTATCACGTGGCAACATGTCCCTGAGCATGCACTTTCTGAGAATGAGTACCTGAGGCTCAGCTTACTTGATAACAGAGAGAGCCTGCATCTCCTCGCTTGAAGAAGATGAAAGACAAGACCAAACCCTAACCAAACACACACAGAGCAGATTGCTCATGCTATAAAAACTTTTTATGAGTAATGATCAAACTATTGTTTTAAAAGAGTCACTCAACTATACATCTTATATGAGGGTACTTGAGGTCAAGACTAGTGTTTGCTGTGCCCATTCTCTTTATAAGGACAGCAGACACCGAAGTGAGAGCTACAGGAGTTTCAGGGCCTAGTCTGTGGCTGAAATAGTCCCGTCTCTGTAGTCATTCAGTGTTTGGTGTGTGAAGTTTTGAGAGCATGGAGGTTCCTGGTGCTTTGCGAACACACACTTTGAAGTGAGCTCAGGTGTTGAAGACAGTCATAAGGAGCATGAGATACGTTCATTCTGAACGCACAGTTACTTCTGGCAGTTCTTACCAACTATTACATCAGAACTTGAAACAGCAGCCGAGAAAACGACTACATGTGTTCACACTGCCGAGTGTGAGCTGAGTCGTGCTTCTTCAGCATTAGACCAGCATGGAGAGCCGTGAGTCAGTCCCTGCATCCACAATCCTTTCTCTCCCTTTGAAATCGGCGGTGTGAACCCTGTGACGTCACCGCTGGGATGTGATGTTTGGAAGAGGGAGAAGAATGATGGGGGCTGCCAAGAGCTGAGGGAAGGTTGGTGACTCATTCCATCCACAGGATGGCTTGGAAAAGAATGGCGAGTTCTCTTGATAATAGCGGCCTTTCATAGGTCTGTTTCTTTAACCAGATGAGGGGATGTTAATGGAACTTCTTTGACATCATTAGATTGGTCTGGATCAGTCTTCTTCTGAAGACTATCAGAATGGGCCTTGCAGAGCGGGCAACTGTCTGCATGATGCAGTCAACTTGGGGCTGCCATGGTGGGAACTGACAGCCAAGACGGCAGCAGATGGTAAGCAAAGCCCCAGTGAGTAAACGTGAGGAATTAATGGACAAAGGGGTGAAGGGTGAATGGATGCACAGACAGATGGTGTTCATCCAATGGTCACTGAGATAGCATTTTGTCTGAAAAGGAGTAAACAAAATGGGGCATTTTGCTGCCTGATTTTTTTTTGTGAACTTATAGCCTGGTGCATGGTGTATACCCAGAACTCTCACATTCAGAAAACTGAGGCAGGAGACTGGATGTTTGGAGCAACTCTGGACTCTATAGCAGATTCTAACCCAGCCTCAGCTACACATTGATGGCAAATCTCCATATAAATGTATGAGTAAGTAAATACAGGGCAAGAGGGAGATGGGACAGGGGACATTGCTCCATTGCTAAGGAAATCTGGGACGGAGATGGTCACCAATGCCCACTGCTGAGAAAGATCAGGTTAGTTCCATGGCTGCGTCTTGTCAGTGAGGAGGCAAATTTCATCACACTCAACATCCTTGCAAACAGGATTTACTGAGCAATTGGGGCATCTTAGAGTCAGTGAACGGCGAATTTTCCTTTTTGAAGTTTAGAGGCTGCAGATCAGGATACATGGAGAAGAATCTCTGGGCGTGTATTCAGGAAACTGCGCACAAGGCCAATAGGGCATAATGCTAGGTGTGCAAGACTTTGTCCTGGGGCAACAGAGACTTGAGCAAAGGCTTTAAGTGGGGGAAGAAATGAAGTGCTCCTTCCCTTTCTTTATCCCATGTGTGTGTTACATGTAAGCTTATATAAGGGGATATGGAGGCCAGAGAACAACCTTATGGGAAACTCCTCATGGAACCTTTTCCAACACCCTTCTCTGCCTGGACTGAGTTAGGAGCCCCAGTAGGTAACTCCCGGGTACACCCACAGCACAGTGGGGCCCTAGAGGAGGGCTGCGTGTTCAGCAGCATCCGTCTTCTCCCAGACAAGCAGGAGCATCTCAAACCTGCTCACAGCTTAGTCCTCAGCATCTAGTGTTAATATTTGCCCTTCATTTAATCTACACAGCACAACGATAAAGTAGATGAGGAGTTGTTGTTCACTTCAGACAGAGGAAAACTAACTCATAGATCGCTAGCTACTCAGACACACAGCTGCTACCTTGAGTTCATGGAACCTGGCTCCATATCCTAGTCTCTTAATGGCCATTCATCCTATACTAGATGTTGGCACTTAGTAGAAAACTTAATGAATGGTTATTGAATGAATGAATGAATGAATGAATGAATGCTCTAAAAAAAAGAATAAGAGCCATTAGTTTTAATTGCTTCCGGAATTTTCAGAATATAGGAGGGATCACAAGACTATTTTTGTGTCTTAGAGATTATTTCAAATCCTAATCAAATACTGACTACAAAGGTTATGTTACCATTCACTCTACTACAGATTAGAAGGAGTGTTTCCTTCCTCACTCCGCAGAGTAGAGCGTCTATAACAGTATTTGCTGTTGTGGAATTCCTTCCTTCCTGTTCTCCCCTTTTGCTCCTTGGCTATTTTCTGCATTTCTTTTTCCGCTTTCTACTCCCTCATCTGCCCTTCATAGAGGGTGCCCTGAGCACTCTGATTCACTAAGATCCCACGAGACAAAGGACATCTAGTGAGGGACCATGCAGGGTCTGCTCTTGGAGAGTGTTTGTGATGGGAGATGTGATTCTGTATATATGTTTCTCATACTGGTTAATAACAAGATAGGTGGGGCTAGGAGACCAGGAGGAGGAGAGAGGAAGTAGTAGGAGTGGAGATGGAGATGGAGCCCAGGGAAGAAGCAGGACGCTTGCCGCGGCTCCCCAATAAGACGACCACGTGGAAATACTTAGATAAGTAGAAATGGGTTAATAATTAAGACAGAGCTAGCCCATAAACAATGATGGTAACTGGCCAACAGGATTATATCAAATACAGAGTCTCTGAGTATTATTTGGGGCACACGTGGCAGCGGGACAATAGTGGCAGAACCAGCAGCAGCCGGCAGGGAAACCTGCCGTAACATGTTTGAGCTACGGGAGTGTCATTTGAAACTTGACAAGACTCACAGATATAGGATAAAAAAAGTGATGCTTGTTAACAAAAGGAGAGAGTGGAGAACTTCCTTGGGAACGTGGTGTAGAGTTGATGAGTGGGGAGTGGCTGAGAACCAGAGTGCGCAGTCCTGACATTGTGAGAGCCGTGGGAGCTGAGGGTGCTATGGGTGGGGGTGGGGTGGGAGGGATGAGGGGTGGCCTTCCATAAAGGCAGACACTGTCAGCATGAAAGACTGAAGTCTGGGAAAGGAAGTGCATAGGCAATGGTTCCCATGAGAGGGAGAAGAGGAGGCAACCACACTGATAAAGACAGACTTGCCACCTAGGCCAGAGGGCAGGCTCAGGCTGGGACGGGGAGGTGAGCAAAATCCGAAGGTCCTGTGGGAACAAGGCTCTTTTTCAGACAGGGGAGGATGGAGGCAGAATGCTGCTGTTACTTGTTTCTCCGCTCTTCTCTTTTTGACTGACTTTGCCTGTCCTATGCTCATGATGCTTGGCCACATTCTGAGTGTAAGGAATGAACGATATAAAGAAGCCTAGATTTGTCTTTATGTGTAAAATACATCCAAAGAGACATGGCCAGCAGAAAGCTGATTTCTGACCAGGAACTTAAAACATCTTCCCAGAGGCCCGATCCTTCCCTGTCTCTCTGGAAATCCTTGTGCATGTTGCTGGGGAAGGAAGACTATCAGTGTTTCTCACACTGTTTTCTAGAGTGTCCCACGGTTTGCATTGTCATCCTGCTGTCACTTGACACTCACAGCAACACCCAAGGCCAGGCATGTTATTATACATATGGTATAGCAGAAGAAGCTGAGACTCTGTGGCTGGCGAATGAAGGTGACAAGACCCGGAAATAAAAATAAATACAGAGGAAAATAAAATAAAATGTAGCCATAGTTCAAAGTCACAGAACTGAAGCGTGTGGATGAATTAGGAGTCAGTGCAGCAGACACAGGGACCCATGAGGAGGAGCCCGGAGCAAAGTGGAAGCTCCCTGTGCTGATCACAGAGTGATAGGGACCCAAGTGCACTTTCCAGGTGGGCTTGCCCAGGTGTTTCCCTGCAAATTCTCATTCCTTGCA
This sequence comes from Cricetiscus sungorus, assembly GCA_030556225.1. Taxonomy (NCBI): domain Eukaryota; kingdom Metazoa; phylum Chordata; class Mammalia; order Rodentia; family Cricetidae; genus Cricetiscus; species Cricetiscus sungorus. Next base: position 11,618,240 of record JANBXA010000114.1, read on the forward strand.
GTCTTAATGGAAAAATTCAAATAGAGCTGTCTGGACATCTTAAGCTCAAATGGAGACTAAGAAGATGGCTCAGTTGGCAAAGTACCTGCTATACAGGCATAAGGATCTGAGTTCAGATCCCTAGAGCACAGTTTTACAAGCCAGATACGGCTTTGCACTCTTATAACCTCATTGCTGGGAAGGCTGAGGCAAGAGAATTCCTGAGATCACTGGCCAGCCAGTCTAGCTGAATGGGAAATATCAAAGATCAGTGAGGGACACTGTTTCAACGATAAGACGAAAAGGGAATGAGGAGGACTCCTGATGTGGTTCACGGCCTACACACACACACACACACACACACACACACACACACACACACACACAGACACACACACACACACACAGACACACACACACACACACACACACACTATATGCTCATACAAAAATAACAAAACACCTTCTACAACATCATTTTGAAGCTAAAAGTACTGCACTAGCTGCATACAGCTCTTCAACATGACACGGCTTGCATGTTTCTCTCATACACTATGTCAAATGTTTTGCTTTGTTCATATGATCATCAAAGGCTGTAAGAGGATGGTTGCTGCCTGGCTGTTTAGGACAACAGCTTCAGCTTAATTGGAAGCAGCAGAGAGTTTGTTTATCAGTACATGTCACACAAAATGGACATGCCTTGCCTTTGCCTTTGTTGTCTGGGCTGTGGTTTCTTTTCCAAGAGGTTGCATCCAAGCATGGTGCTTTAGCAAATGAGAAATCTCTCAAAGCACATACTATTTCGTTATTCCCCATGTCGTCCTTTTAAAGGGGAGACAGCATGCCTCTTTACATGGGCTTTAACGAGCCCCATTCATTTTCTTGCCAACAGATTCATCATACAGATTTTCTTTCACTCCACTGATCCATGGCTACATATGATATGATTGGAAGAGATGGCTGCCTTCATTCATGCCTCAGAAAAGAAAGCTAAAAGCTGCATGTCTTTCTTTGTCAAATTCCCATGTAAGGAGCAGGCTAGACAGCTAATTTTCTCCATTCTTTAAAAAGATGCTAACAAGTTCCGGTTAGTGTGTGTGGGCCACTCCTGTATTTATTAGCATGAATAAATACAGGACTTGGCTTCCTTAGAAGTTTTTTTTTTTTTCCTTCAAGAAGTTTTAGCATTTAAGTACTATTTACCTGAGCAGCAATGACACCCCAAAATAAGTTCAACCTTATTTGAGATGGCCACCAGACTCCAGACAGCTGAGAGGGTAATATATAGACTGTGGCCCACTCACTAAGAGATGATGAGCTATATGGCATCTGTGGATGCAGTGAGCATCTGCTCTTTTCTTCAAGACCCCTTTGCCCTGCTGCTAAAAAGACAGGGTCCTCCTGTTCACACACCACCACTTATCATTCTGTCACATGGTTGGCATTTCACCATGATCTAGAAAGGAATAGTTATCCAAACAACATGAACTCGGGCTATAAAACTAGGGTAGGTGCTGAGGAGACGGCTTACATAGTCATGTGCTTGCACAAGGTAAGAATTTGTTCCCGAGAACCCACACAGAAAAACTGGGCATGGTAGTCATGCTTGTAATGCCAGCCCTGCTGTGTCACAGATAAGCAGATGTCTGAGGCTTACAGGCCAGCCAACCTTGCCTACTTAGTGATCAGAACGAGACGCCCATGTCAACCCAAACTAAAACCAAAAGGGTAGATAGTGCTTGAAGAATGACACCCAAAGTTGACCTCTGACTTTCATATTCATTACACTTACGTGCACTTACAAACAGATACATACACACACAAGAAAGAGAGGGAGAGAGTTTTATAGCAATTTCTTCAGAGTTGAAACATTTCAACCTACGGGAGGAGGCTGCTTAGCCCTGGGAAGTTCTAGAGGAAACTCTCTAAGACTCAAGAAACAACTCAGCAGTGGCCAATAAAGCCACCTTGAATCAAGGATAGAGTCAACAATTAACCAACCAGGAGTAGCCATAGACTTGTTGGAGGACTGGGGAATTCAGATAGAGAGGAACTGGAAGAGAGAAGGAGGAGCTGAGGGAAACTTCTGGGGCTTTTGATCAGGAAAACATGGAGTGTAGGCTCAATCATTCCTCTGCTGTTCTTTGGATTTATTGGGTTTTTTATCACAATTCCTGACTCCTGAGTTTTTAATTACTATTAGTACAATTTAGGTAAACATTACACACAAGTTTCGGGAAGTTCCTGAGATTTGCTAGATTCACAATGTCCTTCCATTACCAGGATTACATGAATAGTAATGATTGCTGAAGAGAGAAGACACTCTGATCTGTAGATCCGCCTGCAAGTCATGCAGTGAGCTCCAGGGTTCCAGTTTTAATGAGTTGTGACCCATGCAGAGGGATGCCACTATCTTTGAGTTTTCCATACTCCATAATGTCACTGGTTCAAGAAATTTGACTTTGGTGGGATTTTTACTTCTTTCTGTTGTCAGTTCTCTGTCAGGGATGAGTGGACATTTGTTCACATATCCCCCAAAAGCAGTGTTACACACAGTGAAACACAATACAAACATGCATACACACACACACACACACACACAGAGAGAGAGAGAGAGAGAGAGAGAGAGAGAGAGAGAGAGAGAGAGAGAGAGAGAGAGAATGTGCACTACATTCTTAAATCTCACTAAGGTAATTGCCAACTCTGTTGATAGATGAAATTAAGTCAATTGTTTTAACTAACCAGGCAGGAAGTGGAACACATGGCTGGAAGCTTCCATCTTGCTCAGAAATTTGAACTCAATCAAAGCAATCTTCTGCTCAGCCACTCCCCAAAGCAGGTGGCCCACAGTATCATTATGCCATCTCCTCACTTCTGTGTGCAATCTAGCCAGATGTTCTAGGAACATAAGGATGAAGATGTTTGGCCAAAAGAAACAAAAGCAGACTTTTTACAGCAAAGCTGATCAAGACCACTAAACACTGGCTCATCCATATGAAGCTGGAACCAAACGTTTCTCTAAAATAATGGCTATTCTTTCCTTGTGACTGAAGTCATAGCCAGAGTCATTTAGTCTTTCCCAGCTGTGAATTTGTTTTCTGCGCCTGTGTTAGTACACTTTCTATACCTACACAAATATCAGAGATGATCAAATGGTAAAGAGAAAAGACATATTTTGACTTATGTTTTCAGAGATTCCATTTCATAATTGATTAGCTCCATTGCTTGCAGGCCTGTGGCTACCCAGGACATTACATCATGAAGGGAGCTGGTGGCAGATGAAAATGACCCATTTGGTGGGGTTTGGAAGGGAAACAGAAACAGGTAGACACACATGTCTCCAATGACCCAAGACCTCCCACTCTAGAGCTTCTACACATACACCCAACGTCTTAAAGCTCTACTCTCTCATAATAGTACCACACTGGAGAGAGAGCCTTTGTATTTAATGCATCAGACCATTCTAAGGTTCCTAGTATAAAGCTAATATTTAGCTTTATCTATAAATATGCTGCACCAAAACACTTACTTTAGGATTCCTAGAAATTATTAGATTTGAGTTTTGACTTTATATAAATAACTCATACCACTTTCTGAACAAAAACAAATTTAAAAACCAGGCATAAAAATATTTCAACCTAAACATATATCAAAGGAAGCCACGACATCTCATATCAACTTAGGATATCAGCACTGTGTTAACAACCAAAAGTGGGATGTTCATTATCTACCTCATAAGTGAGGCAGCAGCACTGCGTGTGCGTGTGTGTGCGTGTGTGTGCATGTGTGTGCATGTGTGTGTGTGTGTGTGTGTGCATGCATGTGTGTGTGTGCATGTGTGTGCATGTGTGTGTGTGTGTGTGCGTGTGTGTGCGTGTGTGTGCATGTGTGTGCATGTGTGTGTGTGTGTGTGTGTGTGTGTGTGCATGTGTGTGCATGTGTATGTGTGTGCATGTGTGTGCATGTGTGTGTGTGTGTGTGTGTGTGTGTGCATGCATGTGTGTGTGTGCATGTGTGTGTGTGTGTGTGTGTGTGTGCATGCATGTGTGTGTGTGCATGTGTGTGTGTGTGTGTGTGCATGTGTGTGTGTGTGTGTGTGTGTGTGTGCATGTGTGTGCATGTGTGTGTGTGTGTGTGTGTGTGTGCATGCATGTGTGTGTGTGTATGTGTGTGCATGTGTGTGTGTGTGTGTGTGTGTGTGTGTGTGCATGTGTGTGTGTGTGTGTGTGTGCATGCATGTGTGTGTGTGCATGTGTGTGTGTGTGTGTATTACTCTCCCAGGCTGACATTGGTCTTTCTGCTCCATGATAGGCACCTGTGACCCCAGACCCACTGACATGCTCTTAGAATGCACACTTATACTATGGATGGGGTGGGCAGGCATGGCTGTTTGCCTGGTATCCGGATACTATAAGAAACGCGTCTTCTCACTGTTCCTCATCTGTCTGCATTAGCCCCTCTCAGATGGACTCTATTTAATGTAAGTAGCCATAGCAACTGCATCTTAGGTAGAGGGATCCAGCTTATTCACTTCATCTGCTGAGCAAAGAAAGAACGTTCCCTCCCTTTCGTTGCTTCTGGGCTGTTGAGAAGGGGTTGGTTGCTCCACAACCATTAGGCTTCAAGTCTCTCATGAAGTTCTTGAGCTGGACAAGGCTAGAGTAACGGACAGTAAGTATTTGTTTTTGTTTTTGACACAAGGTCTTTCTATGCATTCCAGGCTCGCCTAGAACTTACAATTCTCCTGCCTCAGACTCCCAAGTGCTGCAGTTGCAGGCTAAAGCTCCTAATTCTGTCTTTAAAAAATCCCTTTCCTGACACAGCATGGCTCCCAGGCTGAGCCGAAAGTGGAAAGCAGATGCTTCTGAGAAGCCCAGGAGGGAACGTGGAGCCTAATGGTCAGTCAACGTTCATGCATGTTGGGTTTCCATACATTCCCCACTCCAGTCACCTCAGCAATCCCTCCACAGAACCATGAGGAGGCAAATATATGTTGGGCAGGAAGTCATTCTGCATTGGAAAGAAGCTTGGAACAAAGCAAGTTTATTAATATGAGATTCTCTTTCACCCTGTATGAGCTCTCGTGATGTTGGCTATGAAGAAGGAGAAACGGTATAACTTTACACTAAAAATATTAAGTTAGTGTAGATCACATGCCAGGCAAAAGACACTAATGTGTTTGCACAGGAAATTAAGAATAATGGGAAAAGTCCTCAGGTCTAAAGTCAGGAGGCTCAAGCTTCAGCTGCAGTCACAACTCATGAGCAGCAGAGAGCAAAAAGATGGATAAAATACTTCCAAATTATCCTTCATATTACATGAAACTATGGGCATTTCACACATGTAAGAAACTAAAAAGTATCAAGTGAATCTGTTTTGTTAGAAATCTAAGATCTTACAAAAGTTTTATAAACTAGCAATGTCTGTCTGTATTACAGAAATACAGATTTGTGATTACTCAATAAATGAGACACTCTCAGTAGTCAATGTCATTTAGGCACCCATAAGCACATGGGTGGTAACAGGAAAGATCTTTAGTGGTATAGATCCTGACATCTTCTAGGAGACCTCCAAGGACATCTTCTGCATCTGAAATGTCATACATTTTAGAGACGTGTAAGCAACTCTCTCTCTCTCTCTCTCTCTCTCTCTCTCTCTCTCTCTCTCTCTCTCTCTCTCTCTCTCTCTCTCTCTCTGAGACATATACATCTTTCTTTTGACTGCAATCATATACAGTGAAGAAGTAGCTTGTTCAAGTTTAGCAAGAGGATGGGTTGAAATATGCTTTCTCTTTGGCCAGCCCTGGAAGGAACTACCTGTCATGGTTGAGATGGGGACACAGTTTGATTTGGTTCATGCTCATTCAGCTCCCAGCCACCTCTATAGCAATCTTACATAATTCAGGGCTATCCCCTGCCTTTGCTGAGTAATCTCATGGCATAATCCTGCAGATCAGATCTGTCTTTTCCCTGGCCACGGTGACAGGTCCAGAGGGAAACACAAAGCCTGGCCTTTCAAAGTCCTCCCTTCCATCTGTGCCCAAGAAAGCCAAGAAAGAAAGAAAGAAAGATGCTTTTTATTTCCTTGAGACCATCAGCTGCAGTGTAAACAGCCGCCTTGGGGGTGAGGAACATTGGAAGAAATAAACAAAATAATGAAATCCAAGAGCCATTTGTGAGCTCCAGCATGCTGCAAGCCGCCAGCCCTTACTTCCCCTTCTCAATATTGCCTGTAAGCCAAGTTCCTGCCAGAACTCCCTCCTCTGCACCAACAACCAGCAGTCAGATGGCTCCAGCTCCAGGGGACAGCTCAAATTCCCAAGCCCAAGGGGCAGAGGCTATAACCTTAATGAAATTTGTCAATAATCTTTTAACCCCTACATGTATGGATACATATATGTATATTATATATGTGTATGTATGTATGTATATATCATAATATATGTCATACACATGTTGTGTGAATATATGCATGGATGCATGCATGCATGTATGTAAAACTCTCAGGAAATGGCTAATCATTCACCAGTAGTCACTTCTAGGATCAGAAATTATTAAATATTGCTTAATGATGAAAAGATATGGCATCAAATCTGCATATGGATTTAAAAGTCATGCATTTACTCCATGGGAAAGAAATTGCAGACTTACATTTCTAAGTAAGCCTACTTCAGGACAGTTGGTTTCCAGCCCCAGGCCCTCCCTCCTCCATCCTCCGTCCTCCCTCCTCTGTCCTCCATTCCCTCTAACAAAGCCCCTTTTATGTGGGCATTATTGAAGCCTGAGGACTCCACACTTGTATCAAACTTGGTGGAGAGAACCTGGATTCTGTGTTCACCACTAAAGAACTGTCACCTCATTCCTGCAGCCACCTTTATCTGACACATCTCATTATGTGTAATAATGAACTTCTCTTCTTTTTTAAGGCAGTTCATTTGAGGTTTTCCCTCATTTACAACAGAAACAATCATTGCTGATGAAAAGAAAAAAGAAAAAGGAAAACTGCACACATTGGGCTACATGCTCCTTATTGAATACATCCTAATACATTGAAGCAATGAATTAGAGAGGAGGAAAAGGGCTTAACTTTTAACCCATTTTAACTTAAGTGTTAAACTTAAACTTTTAAAGAAACAGCTACCAAACTGAGAAAGAGGCAGAGAACTCCTAAGAAAATAATAATGAAAATACCCAGGAATGTCGGGCTCAGAGAGGACTCAGTGGGTAAAGTCCTTGTTGTATAAGCATAACAACTCAAGTTTGAATCCCAAGGACCCATTTAAGCCAAGTTTGGTAGCACATGCCTACAATCCCAGTGCTCATACATGAGATGGGAGGCAGAGATGGACAAAGATGGTCAACTAGTGTGGCATACTCAGTAGTGAAAACTAAGAGGAAAAAAGAAATATAGATGGTAAGAACCAGCATATTAGAGTATCCTCTGATTCTCACACATTCTCTGTAGCAAGTGTGCAACACACACACACACACACACACACACACACACACACACACACAGAGAGAGAGAGAGAGAGAGAGAGAGAGAGAGAGAGAGAGAGAGAGAGAGAGAATCTTAGTTAAGGTTTCTACTGTTGTGAAGAGACCATGACCACAGCAAGTCTTATAAAGAAAGACATTTAACTGGGGTCAGCTTACAGTATCAGAGGTTTAGTCCATGGGTCTGGCATCTCCAACCAACATCTTGAGGTCTCCAAGGCAATTCAGGCCTCACTGTCACAGCTTAACACAATGGCCTCTCTAAACTTCCATGCTGGGACACCCCTGCCACACACCTATCCTCAGTAAGATGGATCTCAGTGAGATGGAGTCCATTACTCCTTTCTTCTAACCTTGTCTCTAAAGCCAGAACAATGTAGCCAAAGCTGCCAAGTTCCTGGAACATAGCATAGCCCCTTTGTTGAATTACAACTTTTACCAGCTTTCTGTTTTCCAAGGTTTTCTTCATTGCCTAAGCTTGGATATCCTGGAAATTGATCTGTATAGAGACCAGGCTGGCCTAAAACTCAGAGATCTGCCAGTCTGCCTTCTAAGTACTGGGATTAAAGGCATGCACCACCACGCCTAAACCTAATCTGTTCTTTAACTCCTTTTCACAAGTTGGAAGTTTAGCAGGATGAGATCTTGCCCTGAGGTCACCACTCCTTTTATTTCTCTTCTTAATCTGTTTATTTCATTAACACAGAATGTTGCTCCGTTCCATTTCCTGGTGCCCCTTTTCTCTTCAATCTGTCCATTTTGCATTTTCCCTTGCTCAGTTTGCTTTTTCATCATAAATCTTCCTTAGACTCAACACTAGTAACCACACAACAAAGCCCATGCCAGGCTGTGTTGAGATCTCCTCTGCCAATACCGCCAATGCAATTAATCCCAAACTCTTCACTTCAGCGCCAGCCCGATTCTTTTTTAGACAAAGGCAAAAGCAGCCACATCCTTCACCAAAGTATGACACCAAAGCTCTCTAGGCAACACACTAAAATTCTTCTTTGAAATCTCTTGAGCCAGGCTCCCACAATTAAAATCACTTTCAGCATCACTGTCTTCTGTGCTCCTACTATTAAGCCCCACTTAAAACATTCACCTGATTTTCTAATTCAAACTCCAGCTGGTAATGGTGGAGCATGCCTTGAATCCCAGCACTCAGGAGGCAGAGGCAGGTGGATCTCTGTGAGCAGACCAGAGTAGACTAGCCTGGTCTACAAGAGCGAGTTCCAGGATAGCCTCCAAAGCCACAGAGAAATCCAGTCTCAAAAAAACTAACCAAAAACAAACAAACAAAAACTAATTCAAACTCCCAAAGTCCACATTCCTCCAAACAAAAGCATGATCAAGCATATACCCCAGTCCCTGGTACCAACTTCTGTCTTAAAGGTTCTATTGCTTGAATAAACACCATGACCACAACAACGCATATAAAGAAAAGCATTTAATTGGGGCTGGCTCCCAGCTTCAGAGGTTTAGTCCATTATCGTCAAGATAGCACGCTGGCAGACATGGCTGCTGGAGAAGGACTGAGAGTTCTACATCTCGATATGCAGGCAGCAGAAGCAGCTGTGTCCCTGGGCGTGGCTTACCCATGTAAGACCTGAAAGCCCACCTCCACAGTGACACACTTCCTCCAACAAGGTCACACCTATCTATCCTAACAAGGTCACATGCTTATGGGCCAAACGTTCACACACATGAGTCTATGGGGGGGGGGAGGCATACAAAGTCAAACCATCACACATAACATATATGAGAAGTTAAATACAAAGCTTCCAGAGAGTTTAATATTGGAGCAAAGAATGCCCCAAACCCCTACCTGATATTCACTAGGTTAAAGATAATAATTCTGAAATCATCTCTTTAAAGAAATTTCCATCAAAATAATAACTATCCTCTCTTCTGACTGAGGACAGAATCATAGTTATTGAAGGGAAAAAGAACCAGAGCCTGATGCAATCACCCCTTGGTGAGAGCTGAGTTGTCTCAGCTTTTACTTTACACCATTTTCTTGAGACACACTGTTTCAGTGAGCCACTTGGAGCTCAGTGGCCATGTAGGCTCAGAGGCCTCATCATAAAAAGTGATCAACTCCCAAAGACGGTCCACAAGATACCACTTCCCTCCACATGAGGTGAAGCATGCAGAGAATCGTGGCAGAGACTAAGACTGTGCTACTCACTGGCACCCACAATGCCACTCCAAGGTCATCAGTCTGTAACTCTGAGGCAGCCATGCAGCAGGGGCATGCTGTCCCATCACTGTCTGTCTGGGCCTGGACAGTGAAAAATGAGGCTGCCTGGATATCTGGGCTTGAGGAAGAGATGGGAAACCCGGAAATTTTATCTTGAAGTGTTTCCCTATTTCTGTTTTCATTTTCCCCCACATCCCTTCAGGTTCAAAGAGGTCAAGAGATGCCACAAAATTCACAGTTCTGTCCCTCCATCGGTGAGGTGTCTGGGTCTGAGGAAAGTTGATTCTTAATCACTACTGGCCCCTCAGTACATGTCTGTTCAGTATGGGCTGAAACGTAAAATGGCAGGCCCTCTGGCCCAGAATGGAAGGGTTCTGAGGCTTTCCAGACAAACCTTCCTAGGGAAATGGACAAAGTTAGGAACAAATATTGAGGAAATATTTTAAATAGAGGAAAACCTGAACAACAGCCTAAATAAATGCTCTCCAATGACGCAATGGCTGTAGTTGCGTATCAGTGTTTCTAGGATCCTGTGCAACATCAGATACGTAAGTTGCTCTGTGGGACACAGATAGTTGCAATACAACCATGTAGACACCGGAAGTTCTCCCACCCTTGCTAAATTTACAGTCTGTAGTTCTCACTCCAGTCCCTCTGGAGTGGAGTATTTGAAGATGGAGTTTTAAAAGGGGTCATTAAGGTAAAATGTGGTCAGTAGAGTGGGCTCTAAACCAATATTTCTGCTGTTCTCATAAGAAGAAATTAGGACACAAACACACAAAGAAGGGAGATCTTCTGAGGACAAGCCGCCTGTATGCCAGGAAGAGAGGCCTCAAAAACGCCAACTTTCCCAGAACCTGGATTCTTTGCTCTTTCTGTTCCAAAACTGTGAGGAGCAACTTTATTGATCTTTAGGGAACCCAGACTGCCTTACTTATTAGTGCAACTGCAGCCAATGAAGCCTCACTATTAGATGTCAGAAAACACCAAGGTGTGAGCAAAAATGCATACAGCCACCCCCCCCCACGCACGAGTGGAAGGGCTGCCCCTGTTGGGTTACAGTGGTTACATATGGAGAGAGATTGGAGTGGGGACTGAGGTGGAGACTAAACGGGATTTCAGCCTTAAAAGCTAACGGTTGAGAGTCTACTAGGATCATTTGTGTAGCAAATTTAAAAAGACACCTTCATGCTGGGGATGCAGATCAATATTAGGCTGTGTGAACTAGCAAGAGCAGAGGCCAGATTCAATCTCAGAAATACAAGAAAGAAATCCAAGTGAAAAGCAACCTTCTTTCATGGCACTGTCCTGAGCAAGCATGCAGCACACATCAGCTAAATCCTGCTCCCTCTGCGGATTTACTCTATTGCACACCACCCTCTTTGCACTTGCAAGCCTGCATCACAGTGCCATTCATCTTTGTAAGGCTTTGCACCTCTGCCCATCCCTCATGCTTGGCACACCCGTTCCTTTAACTCCAGAGTTTCTGACCTTCAATCCAAGAGCAGCTCAAGTGCCAGCCATTTTATCAGCGTGCACAAACGTCTTTCTTGGTGTGTTTTCTGGGCACCTCTTTATCATCTTATTTGTATTGATGATCATAACGTCTAATGGTGCTACGGTCAAATAATGCTCCTTTGGTTTCAAAGAGATGAATGATAGGCATTTCTCTGTTGGGTGGTTTTGTCGTCAGAGTATCCCAAAGACCTGGCATTCCATCTGAGTATCTTAACAAGCAGACTGCAACCAGGATATACAGTTCTTCCCTTGAATTGTGTAAAGGGGACAACTGCATTTCTGAGTCATCCTAGGCCCATTTGCTGTACCCTCTAATGAAAAGAATTTGATTTAATTCTGTGTCCACAAAGTTTTTGATTTCTTAAGCCATAGTAGATGTGCATCAGTCATCTCATGGCCTCTGGAAAGCCTTACCTTTTCATGGGCTTGGGCGAGCACTCTCTCTCCAGGTTGGAACAGGTGTGTTTCACGTGCATGGCATTATAGGAAGTGTGGGTATAGTCATTTTCATCGCTGTAGTCAGGACCAAGTAATGTCCGGGCCCAAGTCCCCATGTCATAAGGAGGAAGGGTTCCTCCAAATTCAGAGGGCAGAAACTCAGGATGTATTAGCTGGTGAAGGCTGTTTAAATTGTTTCCATGTAGGAAAATCTGGAAAGGAAAAAAATAATACCAACATAAAAATTTAAAATAGGACAAGTGTTCAGTCTAATACACAATTTAGCCAAGACAAATTATATGTGTCTCTGGTGAGATGGTGTTCAAAGAGGCCATTTATTTTGTGCCCATGGCTTAGTCATCATAAAAGGCTATTTCAGGCTGGGCAGTGGTGGTGCACACCTTTAATCCCAGCACTCTGGAGGCAGAGGCAGGTGGATCTCTGTGAGTTTGAGGCCAGCCTGGTCTACAGACCTAGTTCCAGGACAGGCTCCAAAACAATACAGAGAAACCCTGACCCACAAAACAAAACAAAAAGGCTGTTTCAGTGCTTAGGAAGTTGGTCGGATTGATAGTAGTTTTAATAAATGACGTTGAAGAGTAGAGCGGACATTATCTGGCAACCACTAGAATGTGCACACAACAGTCATCTCCTAGTTACGCCTAAGAATGGGAAATGGGGAAATAATGGCAAATGCTCCACGGTTACTCATGCTTTGAATGCCCTGCTCCTACCTGAGAGCTCTGACACCCCGTTCCACCATCTTTTCAGGCCCCACCAAGTACAGCTTCTCCCTGTAGAGGTCCTGGACCCTTGCCCATTCTGCTTTTCCTCCTTAAATCCATTCCAGGCCCTACCCACGCTGATTCTCCACGCCCTTCCTCCCATATACTCTTCTGTATCAGATGGCTACTAGCTCTGTTCCAATGTGTTCCATTGGGTCTTAGGGAGAGGGATGATGGTATTCTGCTGACATACCCTGTAATTCCCAAGATGCTGTGTATGCATTAGATAAACACTCAATCGGTTCCTGTTCAGTGTAGAACCATAACTTGAGAGTGCGTTGTAGGAAGAGCTTTGGGGAAGTTTGTCTTTCTTGTTTGCATAAAGTCCTGATACCCAAACAAGTCTGTGTTTTCTGAACACAGCGTTTAGTGATCCAAAGTGGCCAAAATGAGGAACAGGGGAACTTCACATTTTAGTTTATTTTTTAGATAAATCCACAAATGGCATGTAAGAAGTAGATAATTGTCACTGACTACAATTTAGAAATTGACCTTGAAAGTTGATGTAAAGCACATCTGTAGAGACGTTGGTTCCTAGACACATTGAAGGAATGAAGTAATTGCATCCAATGCATGAGTTACACACAATTAACTACATGAGTAAGCAGGTGGCACTCAAGTAGAACACCGTCAACTATATGCTTGGACATGCATGACACAGCTGACAACGGTGACATTTAAAGGTGAGTTTGAAAACACCCACATTCGGACTTCAGCAACAAACTCCCATTACCTCATTCTCTACCACTTTACCCTGCTCTGTAAATAGCATCATGACAAGACAAAAGGGAAAAGAAGGTATGTGTGGAGCTCAGCGGGAAACCACGGTCCCTGGGAAGACAATGAGCATTTTTGATATTATAGTTGAATATGACTGAAAGTTCATAAAAAAAATTTATTGTGAACTAAGTAAAATATTCTGGCTTTTATGAAACTCTGCAGTAGATGCTGGAGTATGAGAAGCATGCCAGCCCTGGCCCTGGTGTTTACATTCAGCGTTGTGTTCACACACTCAGTTCTTAAAGGTCAGGGCATGCTGCTGAAGACGACTCCTCTGGGATCCCTCCTGATTGTGTAGCGGGACAGAGAGGAATGCAGAAGTAGGAGGCTGGGCCCATTTTTACTGGGTCAAGAGCTCCAAAACTCCCTGCTTTGATTTAGCTGACAGTGTCCACTGTGGGAGGAGTTCCTACTGTCCTCATTCTAGGTAGATGATGCAGGCTTTAGAAGGCCTGAAGTCATGTTGCAAACAATACCGGGCACATGGTTCTTGATACTGTCCTGGGAAGACTATAGAATGTCTCAGAAGGTCCTTGTTTCTTGATGCTGGAGATGTCTAGTTCTAAGTTCTGTCTTTGTTTGGAGATTGGAACTTGTCCTTGTCTCATAGTCCACTACAATGTTCTCAAAAAACCAAGAAGCATGCAAGGCTTAGGAATTTGGAACCCCAGGTGTGTGTGTGTGTGTGTGTGTGTGTGTGTGTGTGTGTGTGTGTTCATACTACTTCTTATCATCAGTCACATAACTATGCAAGATAATGAATATCTAATCACAATTGTGGTTATCAGGGTACAATGTATTTATATATTAAATTGATTCATTGTATTCTCTAAACACATACAATGTTTACTTGTCAAGTATGTTTTAATAAAACTAGCGGGGGGAAAGATAGAGGGTAAAAGGGAATAAAATCGCCAAGTGTCTGGTATGTGAATGGCATTTTGCTCTGTTTTCATATGCTGCCTTATTAAATTGCTTCAAAAAGTCTGTGGAGTAGGAGTTAATTTCCCACATAAAAAATGAGGATGGTGCGATTCAGGGTAGCTAATAGATGCTTGTTACTCAGCTGAATAGAATTCCATGCTGGCCCTTCTCTGATGAAAGAGACAGACTTCTCAAATTGACTGATGCCATTATTATTTCAAGCCTTCCTTTAGATATTGTTAAATCCAATGAACAATGAACAATGAACTTTCAACATTACAGACGATGGATCTAGCTGTTGCCATCCAAGGGCTGGGGGGGGGACATAAAGAACCATTTTTCATAGTGATGATACAAGACAAAATGGCAGCTATAGAAGTAGCAACTGGGTGAATGCCTATGATCCCAGAACTCCAGACTTGGAAGAAAGAGGATTAAGATTTTGAGGCTAAGGGCTGGAGAGATGGCTCAGCAATTAAGAGCCCCTGTTGTTACTCCAGAGGACCCAGGTTCTGTTGCCAACACCCACATGGCAGCTCACAATCATCTAACTCCAGTCCTATGATGTCTGACTCCATCTCTTGGCCTCCATGTTCATTGCAGAATGTGGTAAATTACATACAGGCAGGCAAAGCACTCATTTACATAAAGTAAATGAGTCTTAGAAAAAAAGAATTTGAGGCTAGCCTGGGCTCCGTAATAAAATTCCCCACAAAGAACCAAACATACCCCACAAAAGCAAAGGCAAAAAGAATCAAATAGGAGCTAGAAGTATCTTCATGCACCATTCCCACGAGCATTTGCAATGAAATTGGATCTAGTATTTGCATGTTTTCCGAGTTTCTTTTGGTTTGTCTGGCACTCTGAAAATAACCCATTATGCTGAATTATTGATTAGATAAAGTCATTTGCAAACTCCCGCTAAGGTGCAAATGTTCAAAAGTTGCAAAAACCATGGTAAACACTATTGGCGGTGGGGGTGGGAGGTTACACTGACAGAGTGCATACTTGTCACCACACACTGGCACCTTTCTCTCCCCCATTCAGAAGTTAAAAGACACTTTACCCGCTTTCTTGTCTTGTCTTTAAGGAATGGCTTGATGAGCGTGTACAGGGCATGGATGTACCAGGGCTGGTTGACAAAATGGACTCCTCCAAAGCGGGCAGGAAAACTGTCCTGAGAAAGAAATACACAGAGCAAGAATGCACATCAGTTACAACAGTCCAGACTAGGTGACAGCAGCATAGCAATGCAGGGGAGAGCCTGCTCCTCCAGCAGAAACTTCCACTTCCCGGTAAAGAAAGAACTCAAACCCCCAGCTCCTGTCCTGCTGACCTTCCCCTGCTAGCCTCTTGCATTCTTCCTTCTCCTTTCCCTCCACAGCCTAAAAGTTGTGCGTAGGTCAGGCCAGTCTTCCCAAATGACAATGACTGATCGATCTAGGTGGTACGGAAGTATGTGAGACCCAGATCATCGGGAGTGAGAGCTTTTCAAGACTTTGGTGAGCAAACTTCAGTTCCTGAAGGCCTGAGACAGCTCACACTCTCTGCTCTCCTTCCCTTTTCTCTCCAATATGTTGTGTCATCTTGACAATAGCCCGGAACTTGAACTTTTTGGCTGAATTGAGCAGGTTGCACAGGACAAGACTACAAAAGGACCCCAAAGGATTTTATGAGCAGAGGTTCTCTGAATTGATCCTGGCTGATGGTTTCTGTCTGTACTATCTGTCCACCCCACCCTGGAAACACACAGCAGATCCTAGAGCAAAGACAATGCTGATTGACCACCCTAACTGAAGAAGACCATCCCCCTCCTCTGCAAATCAGCATGGTTTGAAAATATCAGGCCTTAAAAGCATTTTCAAAATGACTTTTAGCTTGGAGTCCAGACCAGAACATAAACCCATGCTTTTCAAGCTGGTAAATTGCTCTGAGGGCTTGAGATCCACAGGAGGGAGGATCTTGGCCAGGTAGTCCTGATGTGTGGTTTTAGCAGACTGAGTTTGCCACTGCTAATAGAATAGAAGCAGAGGCAAGACCTAAAATCTATTTGTGTCACCAGGCATGCTGTCATTCAGGTTCACTGCAACAAACATCTTGTAATGTGTTAGCAAGACAAGAAGCAGGACAGTGAGTAGTTAGGCGGCGTGCACTCTCTGTGGGTGTATGGAGTGCCATGCCTCTTTTAGTATGATAAGAAGCAAAGAGGGCCATTCACTTTCCCCAGTACTCTCTGCATCTACAGGATCCCTAGGCATCTGCCACAAGGAGACACGTTTCAATGAAAGAATATGGAACTGAGATTAAGGGCTGGCATTCCAATGTCTTAAACATAATTTTTACATCTAGCCAGACATTTTACAAAATAGGAAATATTGAAATATCTTAAAGGCTAAACTAGACAATTTCAGTTTATGTATTCATTTTATTTATCTTGATTTTTAAAACTCAACAGAACCACCACCAAATACAGGGATTGAACAATCATTTACACTAATGTAAGTATTTGCCAAGATGTGTGATATTCTCCAGACATGGCATGGCTGTTGCCCTCTTCAGTTCTCCACTAACATTACATCAAACTAGATCTTACACAAATTTTGGCTCATTGTCCTTCTATTGAGGAGAATGAGAGGGACTTGGGAGACAGTGCTCTATAAGGAGGCCTGGGTACCTTCCAGTGCCTAGTAAGTCTCAGTGACAATAGTTTTCTTTTGTGTAGAAGCAGACCATAATCACCCTTGTTCTTGGAAGTAGTTCCTCACCCTCACTCAACAAGCTAGACTTGAGTAGAATTGTTTTTTTTTTTTTTTTTTTTTTTTTGGTTTGTTTTGGTCTGTCTGGGGAGACTGTAGACTGTATGTTTCTCCCAAGGAGGCTTATGAACAATGGTGATCTTACTATTACATCTGCTTTCAGAAAAGTCAAAGTTTTCAATAAGCTGGGTTTGTGTGTGTGTGTGTGTGTGTGTGTGAGAGAGAGAGAGAGAGAGAGAGAGAGAGAGAGAGAGAGAGAGAGAGAGAGAGAGAGAGAGAGAGAGAGAGGGAGAGAGAGAGAGAGAGAGGAGGGAAGTTGGAAGTTTTGTTTGTACCAAGCATTGAACACAGGGCCTTGTTCTTGCTAGGCAAGCACTGTACCAGCAAGCTACATACCTAACCTAATGCTATCTTTTTATGTCTAGCTCGAGACTGAACTATGTTTTTTCATTCCATTAAAAAAAAAAGAGGTCACCCTACAAAGCGCTTCCCTTGCAACAAGGGCAAAACTTTAGCTTCATTTCTTTGGTCCTTTCAATCTCTTATTCAGGAACACAACTTAAATGATGAATGTGAGCTCTAGAGGCTACAGAAAAAGAACAGGAGTGATGTATTTACTCACAAAACCCTGGCGTTCCTGTCTTTTTATTATTTACTGGAACTAGTAAGAACATGTATATTTCTATTGGTAGTCTTTGTACTCTATATTTTTAGGTTAGTAAGGTGGAAGAAAATGCAGGGAAATACTCTAGAGACAGTAGAAAAAAATCATAATGACAATATTAACCTTCAAAAATACCTAGAGACACTTATGAAACATTGGTCATCAACGATATCAAAAAACACCCTCTGCTTACACCCAGGGAGGTTGAAAAGACACGCTCCTTGCAGCAATTCTAAGTTCTCTCTAATTTGGCTCAGGTTCATGATTCTGCCAGAGAGAGTGCAGGCTTTCATTGCCCTCATTCAAGTCAGCCTGGGAACACATGCAAACAAAAACACACAAACCTGGGCTTGGGTTCAAATAGAAACAGGGCCTATCTTTTCTTCAGGTCCCTCTCATAAGCTTCAGATGAGGGTCTTCCTGCTTGATAGTGGCCATGTGCAGATGTTTGGGGAAGCCTGACTGTGTGTTAATTTGTGTGTATGTGTGTGTGTGCATGCACAGCCATACAAGTGCACATGGAAATGCAGAGGGAAATATTGAAATTAGGAAACCCATTGTTGTCATTTGAATTTGGAATGTCCTCCACGGTCTCATGATTTGAGTCCTTGTTCCCCCAGGTTGGAGGGATGTCTTGGGAGGTTGAGGCTTTGTAAGTTGAATGCTAGGAATGGACCTTTGAAGGCTGCGTGCCAGCCCTAGTTCTGCCTTGCTCTACACTTCCTGCTTCCTGATCTGCCAATCTTTGGCCACCATAGACCAAGCTGTTTCAGCCACTAACCCTCGCTCACCGCAACAAACTGTTTTCTCTGAAACTACTAATGACGGAGTTCTTCCTCCCATGATGTCCTCGTGGGAATTCTGTCACAGCACAGTGACAAACAAATCAAGCTTCTCTGAGTTAGCATCTGTCACTGCAACACCCTTGGCTGACCACATAGTGAACTGCAGGGAAAGGGGAAGCTGTCATCACTCAGGCATCTCCCACAATCCTAAGGGGCTTCATGGAAGTGCATGTGTCTTGTCTTTGAGAACAGACCTCAAATTGCCTGGCCTTGATCTAGTTAGTTCATGCCTTGTCTGGCTTCATTTTAGCACATACTTATGAGAGCCCATTATGCCAAACACTGGGTCAAACATGGGATACATCGTCTAAACTGAACTTATCTTAAATGCTGAGTTGCCAGAGTCTTTTTCTGCCTCCTGTCACCTGAGAGTTGCCTGTGTCCCCGCCTTACCACACTAGCAAAGGCAACATAAACTGTCGCCCAAGTGAGGGTAAAGTTAGATAAGGGATGTCCCTGTGTGGACCATGCTGGGAAAGACCCAGGATTGGTCCAGAACCTTCTTCCCGAAGGTCAGTAGCTACCCCCGTCATCCATACCTATTATGTCAGTAGATACCAACTGGAGAGAAAGGTCTCCTCTCAAACTTGCTTTGGTAATGATAGCTTCTTGACCTTCCCTACTGGGAACTTATGTTCATATATTATTTATAAACTATTTCACCCAACAGGAGAATACATTTTCTATATACACATTCATGGGCATATATCAAGGCAAAGCAATCCAGGCCACAAAAATGTCTAAACTAAAGCCACAGAAAAGCAGTCACAAAACTATATTCAAAACTGAGAATAGAACAAACTAGAAAACAGAAAAAAAAAATCTCAAAGAATTGGAAACAAAACCACTCAGTTCTAAATAACTCATAGATGAATCAAAGAACGTCTGGAGAAAAATTTAAAAACATATGTAACTCAATGAAAATGAAAATAGAGCCCATCAAAATGTATGGGACACGGCTAACCCAGTGCCACAGGAAATCTGCAATACAGAACGTACGCTCAACAAAAGAAGAAAAGCCTCAGTCGATAAAGTGAAGCCCAGCAAGTTTGGAGAAGAAAACAAAGCCACAGCAAGAAGAGAGGAAACAATGAAAGTAAGAGCAGAAATCAATGGCATTTACAATGAGGTAATGCTTAAGAAAAAATCAATGAAACCAAGAGTTGGCTCTTTTGGTAAATAAAATTTCCCTGCTCTTATCAAGGCTGACAAGAAGGGATATAATGAGATACCAATGTCAGCAATTAAACTGTGTCTGTCACTTTGTCAGCTTCAAAAGGACAGTCAGGGGACAAATCTACAGTTCTGCATGGGGACTTGACAACCTAAAGGCCAGGGATCACTTGAATTCAGACTGCCACAACTCATCAGGAAACAGGTAATTCTAATAGCCCTCTAATTAATTAAGAAAATTAATATTGCCATAAAAATAATTCTTCAGGCTTACATGGTTTCATCAGAAAAATCCACTTCCATAGAATCTCTTCCAGTAAATAAAAGGAACATGTCTAAAATGACAAGGATAACACTAACCAATAAAATTACAGACCACTGTTCTCCATGAGTGAAGATGAAGATTCCCTCACACTATGTTGGTAAATGGAACCTAGTTGTTTACGAGACAAATCACATATATGACTAAGCAGGGATTGACTCCAGGCCTACAAATCTGGTACAAGGCTATGTAATTGTATTGACATCTTCTAGTTTTTGTATCTGATACTTTGACATGTGAAATCTTCCTGACTAGCGAGGAGTTGTCACACTCATAGAGTTAGAAAGCAAACGAGGAGCCTAGGAGCTTTCCTCTCACAGTCAAATGAGTCACCCATCTCACACCTCTATGAGCATCTTTTTCAGGCTCTTAAATGCTACACGGTCATTCCTTTGCATTGTTACTCCAGGTTCAGAACCCGATTGCATGGGAAGACCCCACTCCCAGGGGTCCTCGAAATGATTCAAACTGTTCAATCTCAAGTCAGCTTAGGTCTCTTCCTCTCTCCCATTCCTTCTCTATTGTTAAGAATACAAAAACATCCATGGCCTAAACTTTCACAGCACTTTTAGAAAATACAAATTGGTCAGTTCAAGATCTAGATCTAGGCAGAGAGACTAGACTTGACTCAAAAGCAAGATCTACACAACAGAGGACTACTATATAGAACACCCCCCCCACACACACACAGATGGGTCATCTCAGTTCTGAATGCTGGTGAAGATGGAGGGATACAGTTACTCATTCATTAACAGGAAATAGAAGAAAACATGCCCATTTTCAGAATCGTTTATCATCCAACTACTGTAGCATTAACACAATGCTTTCTAAGCATTTAACCCAGAGAAATTATATCCACAAAAAGCTGCTATGTGCACAGAAACCTTATTTGTGGTAGTGAAAGCGAACACAGTTAACACATTATTGTGTCCATACTATGGGACAATCAACAACAAAAGGGGAAATGAATGCTGTATACAACAACCCAGGCAACTCTAGAATATATTGCTCAGGGTGGTTTTGTGTGTGTGTGTGTGTGTGTGTGTGTGTGCATGTGTGTGTGTGTGTGTGCTGAGCATGGTGGCACACACCTTTAATACCAGCATTCAGGAGCAGGTAGATTTGGGTCCCTGTGAGTTAAGGCCAGCTTAATCTGCATAGTGAGTTCTAGGTCAGCGAGCACTACATAGTGAGTCTCTGTCTCAAAAATAATTCTCTGAAGTTATACACTGTAGGGATCCATTTGTGTGGTATTCTTGAAATATAAAATTAAGGAGTGGGGAGAGAGCTAGGGGGTTAGCAGTAACTTGGAAAAGGTAACTTGAGCAGGCCTCATACTGACAGGATGTCCTGTAATTTAGCCATAAAAGAAAGATGGTTGCTTCTGCCTCCAGGGAATATTAACAACGAACAAATTGTTCAATAAAATCACTGCTTCCAGGATCTTTTATTTGCTATGGGTGTCATAGACAGAGTTACGTGGTCCTTGTCACCTCTTAGTGTGCACATCGCTTTTTATGGTAGCACTGCCCACACGTTCCTAGCACACCGTTGCTGTACTGTGTGTTCATTCAGAATTCAGCAACACCATGGTGCAGGCCAAAGCGTTTCCTTTCTATTTTGTTGATGTTCAAATTAAATCCCACTGTTCCTAGTGGCTGTGGGTTCTCTTTTCTGCTGGATAATGCAGCACTTACTGCAGCTGTTCGTAAGACTTGTAACGCCTGCAGGCTAAGGCACTCTACAACTGGATTCAAAACTGATCTAAACCTAAAAGTTACATAGCCTTGGGGGCTGCCCTCTGGGGCTTTCAATCGCCTTCACCTCTTCCTTGTGCTTTCATAGGGGAACTAAAACCGGACTGCAAACATTCACAAAACCAACAACTCACCTCATCGCTTAAGATGCTAAAATATGAATGCAAAGGAGATAAAGGGCATTCCACAGAGCCATCCTTACCTACAGTCCCTTCCTTTCAGCTGAAAGGAGGCCCGGGTGTCTTTCAGGGCCTGGCAAAGGTATCATTAGCGTAGTCGCGTGGATGAAGTTCTACAGACACAGTAAGGACGCAGCCTTCACTCAGACTTTATCTATTCCACTCATGCATGCCCTACCAATGACCTCTACTCGTCACTTCAAAGCAGGAGGAGAAAAACATCTTGAGCAGCGTAAGTTGGCTGCACAGATGCAAGAGAGCATGTAAAAATGCTACACTGCATGATGACGGGTTTCTACCATGCCACACGGCAACCGATAGTGTGGAAATACATATGCATGCATTTGCAAAGATATGAAGACCTCATGCATAAGCTGTGTGTGTGAGATTTACACGATGTAGATATCAGGAAATAGCGTGAGAGCACACAGAACCTGCCCACTAGGAGGAAGGCTGGCAATGGTGTGTGTGACCACAGAGTGTGGCTTGTCTCCAGTTCTCCCCCAACATTGTTTTTGTTGCTGAACTCAGGAAATCTGGCAACTTTCTGGTTCCATATGGATTTAAAGATGTTTATTTTTTTTTCTATTCCTGTGAAAAATGTGGTAATTTTTACTGGTATCATATTGATTCTATAAATTGCTTCAGACAGAAAGGTGAGAGCTACGCTCATCAGTGGGCATTAGGGTAACTACTTCAAATGCAGTTAGGATAGGAATTATACTAGTTTAGTGATGTGGCAGTAGTAGGCTCTCCCATGAGACCCATGAGCTCACTGACCCCGGAGAGTTGGCTAGGTTTCCCTTGCTAGGGCTTCCTTCCGGTTGAGTAGGCCTTAAGTCCAACTAGACAGCTCTTAGTTACTGCCACTGTCGTGCATTTAGGAATGTTTTGTCAGGCTGACCCTTGTGGTTCCTGGGTGTTATGGCTCAGTTGATTTGCGGACTGTTTTTCTCCCTCAGCAGTTTTATATAGCTATACCTTCAGGTACTATGAAAGTTAGTCCTCGGGAGAAGGATTTCCGATCTGACCTAGCTCGAACCTCAAATCCCTGTGCCTGAAATGTCCTCGATCATAAAGACTCACGGTTGACGTCTGGAAGACAACCAAGGACAACAGCAATGACCTCTCTTGTTTGAAGTTGTTTGGACTCCTCTGAGCAACATCTTGAAAGGAGGCTTTTCCTGCCTGACTCTGTGGTTTCTGTCAGAGAACCTACAGCTCCTGAGGGGCCATTATCCTTAACTGGTACAACTTTATTGAAAAAAAAATATAGATGTACATGCACTTCTTTGTATTATATATACTTTTATGTAAGTGTAAAACTATGATCTCACACAGATTTTCCAGACATCTTGAGTGTTATTTAACCCTCTCCCCTCTCTCCTTCTGTATAAACCTACTTCCTCATCCTAATTAAATTCCTACTATTTTTCTGATTTTCTCCTTTTTATCACTGCTATCCTGATTATTTCTCTCCCTAGCATTCCTGATCCTTCCTTACCCCCTCCACTGTCATCACTTTTTACTTTCTTGGTTTCTGTTGTCATGCTAGGTTATGAACCGGAAGATTTGGTATGAGGAACTACACAAGAGGAAATATGTGGCATTGTTTTTCTGGGTCCAAGTTACTTCACCCCATATATTTTCTAGTTTCATCCATTTAACTTAAGTTTCCATGGTTCTATGTTTCCTACCACACCTTCATTTATCAGTTGAAGGGCCTTTGTATCATTTCCATTTTCTAGCTCTTGTGAGTAAAGCCGCAGTGAATACGGCTGAGAAAGTATCTAGATTAGGATGTCAGGTCCTTTGGACACATGCCAAAGAGTGGCATGGCTGTGCCATATAGTAGATTTACCTTTAAGCTTCTGAGGTTTTCCACACTGATTTTCACAAGTCTGCAATCACACAGTGAATGAAGGCTCCTTATCTTTGTAAGATGTTTTGTTGCTCATAGCCATTTCGGCTGTGGTGAGGTGCAGAGTACTTTATAGAAAAGGGGCAGAAAGATTGGGAGAGTCAGAGGACCAGGAATTTGCTATATGATGTGTCTTCTAGACTGACAGGGAGGCTGCCCCTATGATACCTCAACCACACGACTACCTAAATTATACCTGAAAAATAACAACATCAATGGACATGCTAACATGGAAAGGGAGGTCACATGGGACCCTACACCTACACAAAGAACAATAGGAACATCATTGTGCTGAGAAAGGGAGAAGTAATTATTCTTGGGGAGGTGCCCCTAATTAGTTGTCCAATAACAAGTGGTCAGTCTTGAAATCACATGCGTATAAACAACATTAAACAGTCCCAATAGGTTATATTTATATGTGTATATGTGTGAAAAATCATGAAATTTGAAAGAGAAGATGAATATGGTAAGGGTTGGAGAGAAGGGTAAAATTATATAGAATCACATTTTAATTGCAAAAAATAAATTGAATGAAGGGGGAAAAATAAGAATTTAAAGTAGGATTCTAAGTATTCAGTTATGTTTTCCTCTATGCTCATAAAGTACACTTAAATACTATAACCAGCAAAATGTCAAAATAACAATAATAGAGGGGCTAGCCAAATCTTTTGTGAAGAATAAATAATGTGACTGACTATATTTGACAGCCTTCAGGATTTAATTAGCCAGTACTAATCTGCACAGTTTACATCTTTTACATCTTTTCCCTAATAATAAATGGAAAGATTATATTAAACAAAAAACACAGAGAAAAGGGGAGAAGTGGAGGGATAAAGTGATGGGGGATGTCCTTCTGTATACGTTTCTCTTATTGGTTGATGACTAAAACACTGTTTGGCCTGTAACTAGTATAGGCAAGAAGATAGGCAGGGCCAGGAGATGAGGAGAATTCTGGAAAAGGTAGGCCATGTAAACCACAAAGTGGTAAGAGGTTGGGACCCTTCTCTGGTAAGATAAGACGGCATGGAAATACTTAGATTAACAGAAATGGGTTAATAATTAAGAGAGAGCTAGCCAATTAGAAGCCCAAGCCATTGGCCAACAGTTTCATAATTAATATAAGTCTTTGTGTGCTTATTTGGGGCTGATATGGAGGCGGGACAAAAAGTAACACCAGCAACAATAAAGTGAGGGAGAAACGAGGGAAGAAGGATAGTTGAGAAATCAAGTGATGATGCTTCTCTGTTAAATCTTCAATGAGGCAGTAGAAAACTGACCATAAATTTAGGGTCTATACTGGAGACAATGATACCGGCCCTGTGCCTGAGGGACATTCTTTAGTGCAGGAAAACCAATGTTATCTCACTGGCCAACTGTTGTTAAGGGAAAATGAAACACTTTCTGATAAGATTTGAGGCCTCATCCACAGGAGCAAGCTCTATATCTGGAACTGTTAACCGGGTTAGTCAAAAGTGCATGGCTGGGGAGACCATATACTCTGGGGTCGAATCTGCTAATGTTATTTTGCTAAATGCATTAAATGTATATTCTGCCAATTGCTTTATAAACATTTATGCATAGAACATAGACCTTGGCTGCTCTCAACCTTGGTTCAAAAACTTCATTTTGCTGTGGGCATCAGTCAATGCAGAGATGCATACTGGTCAACATTCTGAGGATAAGAGACAGTGTGCTCAGTCCAGACAGGACATCTGCATCAATAAAGCTCCAAATAGGAGAGCTATCTACTCTGCTAGCTTTGCCAATCTCATTGCTAGCCAGGCAAGATGACCAGTAAGGTGACCTCGACGAAGACTTGGAGATAAAAGGGGTGGGAAGTAAATCCAACCACCTGGTCACTCTATATCAGCAGAACTGAACCCAAGCACTGGAAACGTAATTTGCTATTAAAGTCACGTCCAGCTTTTCTAACCATGGTGACCTTAAAGAGGGGTTATAGCTGACTATTATATAGTAAATACATTATGGTTATTACACAATGCTTCATCTTCATTCAAGTCTCCCTAAGGACCTGTAAGTGGTAAATAGATGATTGTTGCTTGTTATTTAAAAGCCAATTCATGGACAGCCCCAATCCCTCGAATGATTCACAGAGGAAATCGATGCCAGTAGAGACGGCTTGCTTTATATGACTCTCTCTGCTGGTTAGTGCTTAACTCCCAGTCCTGGTGTCTCTGTGAGAAGGAAGCAGAGCAGAAAGGATATAGAGAACATTCAGGGGAAGGCTTCTGCAAATGTTGAACTTTTAGCTCGTCACTCATCCTTTTTTGTCTGTAACTAATTTTGCAGTAAGTATAGCAACCCTTCAAAGTCCTAACAGATATAACTTGAGAGGAACGCAATAAAACTGATAATAGTTAATAATGAATTATTCAGGGAATGGGAAGGTGGCTCAGAGGGCAAGTGCTCTCTGCACAAGAAGGAGGATCTCTGTTAGAACACCAGCACCCATGTAAAAGCATGTCAGGGGTTCACATCTGTAACCCCTGAGGAAGAGAACAAGTAGAGAGATGGATCTCTGAGGCTCTCTGGTTAGTCTAGACAAAACAGCGAAGTTCATGGTCAGTGAGGGATCCTATGGAAAAAATAAGGTGAAGAGTGAGATGAAGACATCTGACATCAGCCTCTGGTCTCTACATGTGCAGAGGGCTAGGTGTGCCTGCACACACATACACACACTCACACACATACATACATACATGCTCACACATATACATACCCACACACATATATACCCACACACATACACACTCACATACATGCACACTCACAGACATACATACCCATACAGTACATACTCATATACATACATGCTCACACATATACATACCCACACACATATATACCCACACACATACACACTCACACATGAACACTCACAGACATACATACCCATACAGTAATACTCATATACATACATGCTCACACATATACATACCCACACACATACACATTCACTCACAGACATACATACCCATACAGTACATACTCATATACACACAGCACACACACACACACACACACACACACACACACACACACACACACACACAGAGTACACACTTACACACATACACACAGAGTACACACTCACTCACATACACACAGAGTACACACTTACACACATACACACATACACACACATAGAGTACACAGTCTCACACACACACAGCTGCACACATGAGTTATTTGTATCTTGTGCACCAAAAGCCATACTAATAAATTTTACATACTATCCCATCTAACACTCAGGGCAACATGCAGGACTCCATTGCTATGTTGTCTGGCTTTTCCAGATAAAAAGACTCTGTCCCACTGTGAGTGTTTAAAAATGTGCCCCATCCCTAGGTATTATTACAGCCCATGCTGTAATCTTAGTGTTCTGGGCTGGTGCAGGAGGTTCAAGAATTTACAGCCAGCCTGGGCTACATAGCAAGACTCTACCTCAAACAACAACAAAACTGTTGTCTAAATCTATGCATCACCCAAGAGGCTGGATGGGACTGGACTCTGCCTTGTCAGACCTCATAGTCAGACGGACCCCATTGCACCACAGACTCCACTATAATTTGTTAAGATTCCATGTATCTGTAAAGTATAGACCTTTTCTGATCTTCACATGGGCTTTTGAAGATGCATATCCTACAGCTTTAGCTGAAACAATGAACATTTCTAAGCACATTCCAAGTGCACCTTACAGCATCCCATTCTTTAGCTGTAGGATTTACCCTGCTTTTGACAAGAGTGCCATGGGTTGGAGGTCAAAGTTATGAGAAAAGAAAAAAAAATGTGCTCTTTTAAAAACATATATTTTCCCTGTGTATGAGTGTTTTGTCTGCAAGCGTGTGTGTCAGGATGCACGTGCCTATTGTCCAAGTGGGTGAGAAGAACTCGTCAGATACCCTGGAAATGGACTTACAGATAGTTATGAGCTACCATGTAGGTTCTGGGAATCGAATTTGGATCCTCTAGAAGGGCAGTAATTTCTCTTAAACCAGTGAGCCTCTTCCCAGTCTGAAAAGAGCCTTAGAAGGGCAAATATTCTTTATGTTTTGCAGGGAACATTAAAGATTAACCTGCATACTCTGTTTGGGTCCTATCTTCTTGGAGTGTACTGTACTATTCATTTCAATATTGTCTTATTTGGCGAAAGATATGAAACATCCAGAATTCTCTTATATTTGAGTACATTCCATGTTCTAATCATTAAATATACCTCAACATTCCATTCCAAAATATATGAATAAACTCAATTATAAAATAGAGAGACGATTCTATTAGGGTGGCCTTAAAGAAAGCCGTTCCTTTGTGAGGGACGGGGGTTGTGGTTTTTATCAGCATATTCTCCTCAGAAGCCCAGTCCATCTGTCCCTGCCCAGTGGCCGCTAGGTGAATCCATTTGACTAAATTTTGGGGAGCAGAATGCAGGTGGAAACAAAGTCTTTAACTTTCAGATCAGAACATCAATTAGCAGTGAACAAACCATACTTTCTCCCTGGCCCCTGTGGCTGGAAATGAAGGACAGAAAAGAGTTACGGAAAGAAAATAGCATCTGTCTCATTGAAGGAGAGGATTCTTATGGTCACAGACAGAGGCAAAAAACATTCATGGAGATGAGAAGTAGAACTGTTGGTACAACCCAAGGCAGCATCAGGCATCTTACCCTGATGAACCTGAAAACACTAACCACCTACAAGACAACTCTGCATTGTCCTTTAGAGGTTCAGTGTCACCACATGTGTCTGGGGTTAGAACAGAGCTCAGGAAAACTCTCTCTCTCTCTCTCCTCTCTCTCCTCTCTCTCTCTCTCTCTCTCTCTCTCTCTCTCTCTCCCTCCCCCCCTCTCTCTCTCTCTCTCTCTCTCTCTCTCTCCTCTCTCTCTCTCTCCCTCTCCCCCCCCCCCCTCTCTCTCTCTCTCTCTCTCTCTCTCTCTCTCTCTCTCTCTCTCTCCTCTCTCTCTCTCTTGGTGAATGAGTGAATGGATTTGGTGTCATTCTAAGAGCAGGATGCCAGCAGCAGCAGAAACCACAGGGACATGAGCTAGGAACTGGGAATGGATTCACATGGAAGGGAAAAGCAGGATTCGTCTGACCTTGTGCCAAGTCCCCCATGGAGAAAAGAGTCTATCTGTTATGACCCTTGCATGGTGGGGTGTGCATTACCATTTGGTTCAGCATAACAATAACTATTTAGCCCCCATGTACACAGTATAACCTTTGCTGCCTTTCTCTGTATGTATACATATATACTATAAAAACTATATATGTATATTATATGTATATGGATTTGAACACAGATGCTAGTAAATAACTTGGGAAGAGTTTTATTCCTTCTCATGAAAGTTGTCAAAGCTGGGACACGTGTTACTTATCCTCATTTAATTATTCAGTATGTCAAGTGAATGTATTGCCTCACACTGCATCTCATAAATAACAGCTATGTGTCAATCTATACTTAGAAATTCCCAAACATCACTTATTCCTTTTACTCACCTGCCTGCAGTTTTGAAGGGAGGCCTAAACTGATTTGTGACAACTTCACTGTCCAGAGGAAACTCTCTTTTGGTGTCAGAAGTGGAACTGAGAAGTTTCCCTTAAAACTTGATAAAAGCTTAAAAAAGGGATTTTAGAAACAAAGGAACAGGGACTTCTTGGTAGCAGCATTTTTCTCAGTTAAACTTTGTTTTGATAGAGACAGATTTGCGCATCTCCTTTAAGGGAGGTTTCCAAAATTAGCATAAGTGGCAACCCCCCCCCCCCCCGCAAGGATTTTAAAGAGCTCTGCTAACAATTCTTTGGTGTGTATGAGACCTGGCAATGGCAGTGATCATATCTCCAAGCCGGCAGCATGCTGCTGGATGTAGCGCAGACCAAGGCGGTGAGCACAGCCCTCACTGCTGGCAGTAAAATAGCCTCTGCCATCTTGGATAGACTGGAAAAAAAAAAAAAAAAAAAAAAAAAGACTGTGGCTTTCATTTTAGGAATGTTGTTGTTTAGCAGAAAAAAGACTCATGGCCAGAAAAAGATAAAGATTTAAATAAAGACAGATTCACATTAAGAAAAATGCTAAAGGTTTACACCGTGTTTTAAAATATACGTAGGCTTGGGAGAGAAAGAGTAAAGAAATAAAATGGTTTTAAAAAGACAGATTGTGGCTGGGTGTGGTGGCACACGCCTTTAATCCCAGCACTTGGGAGGCAGAGGCAAACAGATCTCTGTGATTTCAAAGGAAACCTGGTATACAGAGTAAATTCCAGGACAGACAAAAGTTACACAGAGAAACCCTGTCTCAAAATATGTAAAAATAGAAGTAGAAGAAATAGAGTAATAAAAAAGCCACGTAAAGATGGAAAGCACAGAGAAACTTTGGATACTATATGTGATTCTGTTGTCTTTAAATTGTTTAACTGCTGAGAAAATAACAACTAATAAAAGAAGTGCTGCTGGATTAATTCAATTTATATATTTTAAAATGCTTTGACTCCAAAATTTAAGTTCAAGGACAAGTTACTGGAGAAAAGGATTTCTATTTTTGTTTCCACAGAAAATGAAAAGCTAGGGATTCCTTCCAGACTAATGTGGTTTGATCAAGCCAGACCCCCTGAAACAGCGCCCCAGATGATCCAACATTCAAAGCAGTTGGGACAAAGCCTTGCAGACTACAGCCAAGATTTCTGCATCTTCTTAGGATTCCCCATGACAGTGCCCCCTACCAGCAAGAAGTAGATTGGAAAGAATGACACCCAAATTCCCAAATATTGTTTATAAATGTTTGTTTTCATTTAAATGGGCTTGGTTATAAGGGGTTAATGACCACAACCAATCTTTTTAAAGGTAAAAAGGGATTTATGGTATAGATATGAATGATTTGTTTTGGAATGGATTTTCATTTATTGATACAAATTTAAGGTCAATTTTGTGATATGTATTTTTCTCCTCTTGTTTCGGTATTGTGTTTATATAGCTCATTGAAAAATGTAATGTATAATTTAATGCAGATTATAGATAGTTGCCTATAATAATCA
Organism: Cricetiscus sungorus; assembly: GCA_030556225.1. Classification (NCBI taxonomy): domain Eukaryota; kingdom Metazoa; phylum Chordata; class Mammalia; order Rodentia; family Cricetidae; genus Cricetiscus; species Cricetiscus sungorus. The sequence goes on from JANBXA010000114.1 coordinate 11,649,022, forward strand.
AAACTTAGGTAAGTTAGGTTTTCTAGATATATAGAGATGTATTTGAGATGGACAGGCATTCTTCAACCCTTTCTAAGACCTACAGAATATGGCATTTAAAATGGTTTAGGGTTTTTCTTGACAGTGAGGCAGAACTGCTCCTGGTAACACCACCTGCATCAGAAAGAAAGATGAACATCGAAGAAACACATTATGGAGTTTGCTTCTAATATGGCAAGACTGGCCATTTGGAAAAGGTACTGCTCTTCTGGAATGTTTGACTTTATGCTTTAGAAACTGGACATGCAGGACCCACAAAAAGGTGATTGCTGATGCAAGATGGACAATGCTACAGGATTACTGCTTCATGGAAGAGTCTGCCAGACATTCTGCAGGACAGAGAGAAAAATGACTGACAAACTGCCAATACAGGTGGACAGTTTAAAGTTTCCTTCTTTGTTGAGGAGTCTGGAGACACACTATGGCCTATGGGCTGAAGATGGAACATTACAGAAGAACTTCGGGTGACTGACCAGGCAGTGAGTTGTCTCTGTCATTTCTAGAGTTTATATATTATCCTTCTGTGGTCTTTGATGGAGTTGAAGACAGGCAGTTTTGGTTATAGTTTTCCTTAGTTAGAATTAAAGATAAGTTACATATAGAACTTTAGACTCACAAAGATAGGACAGATGATATTTTCTTTAAGTCTTACAAAATGTTAATGGACTAAATATTGTTAACTGTGATTGTTAATTGATAACTGTTATGTGATATATTTTGCTATGTTAAGGTTAAAACCCTTCTTTTTATTTTAGACAGAAAAGAGGAGATGATGGGAGATGTTATTCTGTAAATATGTTTCTCATACTGGTTAATTAATAAAGCACTGTGGCCAATAGGAAAGCAAGATAGGCGGGGCTAGGAGACTAGGAGGAGGAAAGAGGAAGTAGTTAGGAAGGGTCAGCATGTAGAGCCTAGAGGAAGCAAGATGCTGGGCTGCCGCTCTCCGGTAAGATGAGCCACGTGGAAATACTTAGATAAGTAGATATGGGTTAATCATTAAGACAGAGCTAGCCCATAAACAATAATAGTAACTGGCCAACAGGATTGTATCAAATACAGAGTCTCTGAGTGTTATTTGGGGCTCACATGGCGGCGGGACTGGGCGGCTGGTGGCAGTGGAGGCAGCGGCGGGGAAAACGTGCTTGTAACACTCTCTATCATACAACTGCCTCAGTGGTTTCAGAAGATATAAACCCTGATTTAAACAGGGCTAAAGAATGGGTGTATTCGTAAGTCTAAAGATGTCTACAAAAGAATTGTGAAGGAATGTAGAATTTACGACAACCTTGACACATGAATCTGTGTACTGTGTAGGTCTGAGTGCTCTTTCAGGGCACAACACAAAAAGCACAATTAGCTTCCTGATACATGTCAACCATTGTGAACACTTGAGTACTTTTTTTTCCCACATAAAAAAGCAGCATCTATTGACATAATCAAATAGAGCCAAATATGTTAGAAATGTCTAGAGAGAAAATAACAGCTCACCTGTGAGACTCATGACATTCTGAATTCCAATGTTGGTGCTTTTAACTCAGCTATGTGAATCATGGAAATCCAAAGGACCAAGGGAGAGGTGATTATTACTAATAAAATTAGGTATTTGTCCATTAAAGAAAATATACCACCATTCTTATACCCTGGGTGTTGTGGTTTTCCTGGTCTTTATTACACAAATCCTCATAAATGTTTTATATTTTATATTAGCAGTAAACATTAGATTTGTTGAAAGTTGTATCACTAAGCTATTCTATTGTTAGTTAGTTCTTTCAGAACTTGGTATTATCTTTTTAAATTTTTTTATGAAATCATCACACACACATACACTCCTGCAGAGTGACATCATTAGGGAGTATCTGGAAGAGAAGAGGTGTGTGTTTTCATATGCACATAACTCAAGTCTGCTAAACAAGACACAAGCCCTCCAAGAAGGACTTGCTTGGGAGCTGAGAAAACCTTTACTTACAGAAAAAGACAAAGGGTTCTTGCATTTCTGAGACCTTACTCTACATGCTATACCATTATCATCCTTTTTAAATCTTCATTTTATGATAATATTTTACCCATCGTTTTGGCTGAATATTTATTTTCCTTTTATATAAACATGTGAAAATATGTCTCAGGAAAAGCTGATATTATCAATATTTAAAAAATTCTCTCCCTCTTTTAATTTTTAATTGACGTTCCCATTCTAGCATTCAATGCATTCAAATTCATAAAGTAAGTTGTTTTGGTCATCTCAGCAAGGAGACTCAGTCGCAAATTGAGGGACATCCATCACCTGAGGTGTCCTAACAAGTATTCATCTCTGAGACAGGCAAATGTTCTCACTCATATTTGAATGGCTTATTCCTATAGCTTTGAAAGCTTCATCCCTTGACTTGTTGCTTTTCTGTTGCTACTTCATGGGAGTGGGTTTGGAACAGTGGCATTCCACATCAGGAATGTGTCAAGTCAGGTGATGGGAGAGGAGTATGCTGCTTCTGCCAGTGGGGCTTCCCTGAGAAAGAGGCCTGCCATGAAAGTGGATGGAGGGAGCTGTAAGCTTCCCTTGCCTCTTCATTTCAATTAACCTTGTTGCTCTAGTGTTGGGATGTGTTTATGGAGACCTTTGGGAATATGACATGAAGGCTTTGCTGTTCCTCTAAAGCAGTTTTCAGCAAGTTACTTAATCAGCCTGCACCCACTTTTCTCCCTACAGTTCTGCAGGTTAGAGTGACCACTCTGTAGTGTAACCCCGTGTCTGGGTTCTCTCTCCTAAGCCTTAGTTTCCACTCATCACTTTCTGATAGAATATGCATCTCAACATGATCATATGACCAACCCTGTTCCATGATGTCTTTGTGTCTTGGTTGTACATTAGTAATGCTCACAGACCATGAATACCATAACCAATGTGGATCAGGCCTGTTATTTTAATGTTCTTTCCCTCCTCTGGGTTGGAAGGCTGTGTCTGATCCTTTTCCTTCTACCCATACCACTCAGGCCCACAGACACTGCTCTGAGAGAGTCAGAGGTGACCGAGGAGGAAGAAAAAGCAGAAACGTGCCTTCTATGGTTCTACATGAGGGGCCGCTCTGCTCTCTGTTAGTGGCCAGTCATCTTCTGGGTACCAGATCCCTCAGGACAGGCCTATGAAATTTAGTTCCAGGACCCCAGTAACCTGTTACCTCTGATTCCAGCTCTCTGCTTCCCTTTCTTGGTAACTGCTAGCTTGCCTCATTGGCTTCTCAAGTTTTCAATCACTGGGTCAGTCTAGGAGGTTCCTTGAATTAACAAAATAACTTCTGTTTAAATAGTCGTGGGTTGTCTTCTCCTAGTAGAACCCTAACTGAGACAGAGATGCCATATTGTCATAAGTACTGTGTTTTAGCATCCAGATGGGAAGCTCAAGCTATGTAATACCAAAAGGTACCATGCTTAGGCTTTCTGGGAAAAGAGCATAATGCCTTGTAGGACTGAATTGGTGTCAGAATCCAGATGAACACAGCTGTCCATGTGAACATAAAGAAGATGAAGGTGAGTCTGCTTAAAACTCTGTGAATTCTGGGCACAGATGACACTCGAATAGGAAATAAAAACCCAACAGAAAGGAGCATAAAGCTGCATGTCCCAGCAGGTCTGACAGTAAAACACCTCTTGCATGAGCCCAGGGCTGTATTTCATGATGAGGAGTGACCCCCTGTCTGTCCCTCTTTATCCCAGGCTTCAGTGGCCATCCAGATCATCAGTATGTTCCTACCATGTGTCACAGCCTTGGGGGCATGCCCTGATAGATAGGAAGACTCCCGATCAACTCCAAGCAGGTTTTTTTCATTTCCTATTCATACTGTTCTTGTTTAAAGATCATAGTGCTGTCCAGAGCTCCTCCATGCAGCCTCTCCCTTTGCCTACCTATTTACTGGAGGGAAGGGGTCATAGGCTCCTGGGCTGACTTCATAATTTTCTTTTGAACAGTGCAGACTTGGGGAAACAGTGGGAACAGAAGACATAAATAAGACTGTGTATGTCTGCATTGACAGGAAGGTCTGGGAGACACCCAGAAAGTAGGTACAGCCAGATGTGGGAAAGATATGTAGGGGTAGGAGTGACAGACTGAAGAGTATTAAGGGAGATAGAAGGATTGGGAACCAAAAGTGCACAACATGAAGCATGTCTGACCAATGTCAATAACATCTCTTTTAATGTCTGAAAGAGATGCGAAATAAATCCAATCTACATGCAATTGAATGGTGGTATTTGACTTACACTTGAAAATTATCTTTTGTCAATTCCGTGCTATATGGGCTCCTAAATTTTAGTGGTTTTCAGTTTGTCTGATTTGCATAATTAGCACCCAAATGATAGTAGCTTCTTGCTTTCATGTTTCAAAAATGTTGTCTTTACAGTTAGCCAGAAAGTTGCTAGAACTGTTTTTTATTTATTTATTCATGATACAAACATTGATGAAGATCTTGCTATGGACCAAGCTGTGTATAAGACTCAATCCTGCCCATGAAAATGGAATGCATGTATACACACACACACACCCATACACACACACACACACAGAGAGAGAGAGAGAGAGAGAGAGAGAGAGAGAGAGAGAGAGAGAGAACAACTGAAAAAAAAAAGAACCAGGAATTTAGGTAGGAGAAAGGGTAGATTTGAAGGAAGAAAAGGGGAAGAGGAAAAGTGATGTAATTATATTTAAATAAAAAAATGAGTGAAAAAAGTAGGGTTAGTATAAAAAGATGCTTCATGCTCTAACTTTCTACTTGTAAGCTAAACTAGTTCAATCAACCATTATGCTTTTATGGCATTGAAACACACTATAGTGAGATAGGTTGAGATACACTGGTGTGGACAGAGACAAACATCTGACAGTAGCTCTGTATTCTCTTTTTTTCTTTATTTCACTACTGGTGATCAAGTATAGGGCCCTAGGTAAGCTAGGCAAAAACTTTAGAACAAAGATACTAAGCTACATCCTAGCCCCACGAGGTCTCTACTCCTAAGGAACCACCACAATATTTTGTGAAAACATTACAAATATAAGACATTATTTGTTGTGTGATATTTTGCTTATTTTCTGACAAATAAAGCTTGTCTGGAGATCAGAGGGTGGAGGTAGTTAACCATGGAAGCTGGGTGGGTGGTGGCTCATGCCTTTAATCCCAGCACTTGGGAGGCAGAGAGAGGAAGTGAGAAGGTGGGACATAGGTAGCGTCTTCCCTTTTAGGATGGAGGCACAGTGAGAGAGGTAGGAAGCAATGGCAGCTGCTCCTGGATCTCTGATCTTCCAGGTCTTTACCCTGATATCTGATACCTTGTTTTATTGATCAAAATTAATTAGATTACTTTGGCGCCCGATATGGGGCATGAATTCATGAAATAGCTGCTTGCCCATGGTTTTGCAGCCACCGGCACCCATCGGAGCTGCACATTGCGGGAATTACCTCTAGTGGAGTCACTACACCCTCCCTTTGTTCCCCAAGCCCTCTGAGGAGTCTGGGATTTTTCTGTTGCAGCCTATCTATAGCAAATACCACAGGCACTTGGGTTCCAAAACCCGCTCGAGTCAGCCACTTTGTCACTCTTCCCTGTGCAGACCACTGGCTCTTTGGCTTCTTTCCCCCACGGATTGTGGGCTTTCCCTGGACCTCTTCCTCGGGCTGCTGACACATGATCAGGCACAGCTGTCTTTAGCCAAGCTGTTCACCACTTGTGTTCTCTGCTCAGATGTGCTACTCTTCACATTTCACCGTCATTGTCAGCATATTTGGTGAGACAAATGGGAATTCTTAAAGGGAGGAATTAGATTTTTAAAAACAGAGTGTTTCCCCCATGTTGAAAAATGGGAAATAATTACCATAGACGGAATTAGGTCTCTTTATTATTATACAATGAATGATTTAAAAATGGAACAATTAAATGGGGGGATAATTAACTTAGATGGGATTTACAAAACATTATTTGTTTTGATAATTCTTGTTTTATTCCTAAAAAGTTTGGTTGATATGAGTGTCAAGTTGGTTGATATGAGTGCCAAGATACAAGCCTTAAAAAAAAGTGACTAGAGAAAAAAAAATGTCAACTTGACTGATAAGTAACAAGCCTTAAGAGATAGTGAGACAAAGATAAAGGAATTTAAGGGAGATCCAACCTCAGCATTACATTTTAAGGTTAGAGAGGAACCACCTAAGGTTTTCAAACAAACAACCTAAATTTATCTAGTCACCTTACAGGACCAACTACCAAATAACAGGTATCCCCAAAACTGTTGCAGCCTATCTATAGCAAATACCACAGGCACTTGGGTTTCAAAACCCGCTGGAGTCAGCAGGTTTTGGAACCCAAGAGCTGACTGGATTCTTATGGAAATGTTAGATTTGAGGAGATTTAAGGAAGAGCTACTCTTATATGCTAAGCATTAACCTTTTGTGAAGCAGATGTTAAATGCATGGTCAACTAGTGAAAGAATTGTTACACAACACTGGAAAGACTTGGTTATAGCATTGGAGCCTGGTACTCAATTACAGTGAAGGGCCTGATGGAACAATGAAGTAGGGCTAGAGGTATTGAAATCTTCCAAGAGCAAATTCTTAGAGAAGGAGATTATGCTGATGTACAAAGACAGTCTCTATGTGATGCCCATGACTTTGCTCTGTGCCAAGCAGCAGCTTGGAATGCTTGAGACAGAATTGAAGAAGTCAAAAAGAGAACTGGGTCTTTTACTAAAGTTATACAGGTCCCAAAAGAAAACTGTACTGATTTTTTTTTTTTTTATAACGAAGATTGACTTCAGCTGTAAATAGAATGTTATCAAATTCAGAAGCTAGACTACTGTTAATTGAATCTTTGACTTTTGAAAATACTATTCCACAATGAAAAAGTGCAATTAGGCCTTTACAGGCAAGATTAACACCCGTAGAAGAATGGGTCTCAGATACAGTCAATATTGAATTTCATTACCACGATGATGCTTGGATAGAAGAGGTGACTTGCAGAGGTTTGAAGAAAATTTAAAATATCAGGTGTTTTAATTGCAATGAACAAGGTCACCTGAAAAAGAGTTGTAGACAAGGCATTCCTGGAAAGAATTTTTTCTTCTAAGAATAATCCAAACAGAAAACTTCTGCCTTCTGGAGTATGCAAAAAGTGCTGTGAAGGTCTACATTGCACCAATGAATGCAGATCAACAAGGGAGAGACAAGGTAACCCTTTGCCATTAGGGAACAGCTTGCAGGCCCCCATGTCAAATTTGGTTCAATAATTCCCTGTCACCACAGGGGAAAGTCCTCCCCAGAGCAATTAAAGGACCTCCTGCCTATTGTTAAAAACCACACTGCTCTGGATGATAAAGGAGTTTTAGAAGATTTTTTTAAAAATCAGAAGTAACCATAACACAAATTATTTTGGAAAACTTGAGTAAATGATCGAAGACCAAAGTTAAAAATAAATGGTATTCTACAGAAGGAAAGCTATGGATGCCATCAAAACTGATAAAGGTTGGATTTGAACAAGAGAGGCCCCTTGATTAGAGGAGTTGAGGTCATCAAGCAGCAAGCAGGGTCACCATTCAATGTAAACTAACTTAGAAGACTAACAAATGCTTCTTGCTTGATCAGTTATAACTTGCTAAAAGAGAACCTCCCCAAAATTGGAGTTGGGGCATGGCTTTGTTTTTGTCCTTCTAGGAGAATGAAGGCATCTAGCTAAGGAAGCTAAAGACCAATGAGGCATCTGAAGAAAAAGGACAAACCATCCAGAGAAAATGTCTTAAGAAAAAGAATAAATTGGCCTATTGGTATATCACATTTCCAACAGAACAAAGTTTCATAAATCTTCCTAAATGTTTGTTTCTGCTTTTCTCTACAGACAAGTAATGCAAACAGTCTTTTTGTAGTCTGAGTCCATTCAAAAATTAAAGCTGGCTTTGGAGTTAGCATGTGGCTTTCTCCTTCTCTAAACCAGAGCATGCCTGCTAAAGGAAAATTCAAAATTTGTGTCTCATGTCAGAAGAGCCATCTGATATGGATGAACAACTAAAATTAGAGACTATTCTATTGTCACCAGTGTCATAATTCTTTGGCTTCATGTTGACTCTTTAAAATTTTTCTATATGTATAAATATTATCCCAAACTTCATAAGATTGATATATATTTTCAGCTTTTGTCACAATATTACTGGTCATAGAGAGTATTAACTAATTCTAGAAAAAAGGCTTTATCTAGCTTCCTGTACATGATTTTGGGTTTGAGTTTCTATCAAGTAACTAGGAATTAAGATTTTGGACTCTGGGAGTACACAACAAATTATGGATCTTTAACATCTTTGAGATCTGCTGCATATGGCATTTAAAATGTTTAATTATTCTGTAGTGAACCACGATCATGAATAACAATGACCTTTGGAGTCTCCAAAAGGAGGATGGGGCCCCACAACAATGATTCCACCAGGACTATGGTAATGCCATTAGGCTGACAAACAGCACCAAAAGTCCAGCTTCGGACTGCAAAGTGCTCAGGACAGTTTCAAGGAGGCTAGCTGAGATGGTTCAGCTCCACAGACTACTCTAACCAGGACTTGACATAAGCTCTGCACTTTCCCATTACACAGAAACTAGGCAACAGATGATACACTAGCTCTCCCAGGACTTGATAATTACCCCAATTTTTTTCAGGGTCTCCTAAAGATGCCTTCTCTACCAGACAGCATGAAGTATTTTTAAGAACATGATACCCACATTCCCAAGAGGTGGTGTGGACAGTTTTTGGTTGTTCAGTGAATTATGTATGTTTGTCATCATTTAGGGGAATGGTTACAAGTTGCTCTTGGAAATGGTCAGGAAAAAAGTTGAACAAATGAGATTAGAGTCAGGGATCTTGTTCTGAAGAGAAAAAGGAGGGATATAGAGTAGATAAAAGGGTAGATTATTGAATATACTTTTAAACCAAAAAGACAACTACTAGTATTTTTCTTTTTAACTTGCCTTTAAAAATGTATTCATGGACATTTGTTCCAACTTTTGACTATGGGAAAATGGTGTTATAAGCATTCATATGAATGTCTAGTGTTTTCATATAAACTTGAGGTGGAAGTTTTGGTTTCTATGGTGCTGTTATGCAACTACTAGTCTTAAATATTTTACATTGGTATGTATTTTTTGTATATTGACCAAAGTTGAGGTTAGTTTTGTTATAGTGGATATATGTTTCTACTCTTGTTTAAGGTATTTTTGTATATTGATACAAATTTGAGGTTATTTTTGTTAGAACATATTGTACATACATTTCTACTCTTGTTCAAGGTATTGTATCTCTACAACTCACTTAATAATGGAATGCAAATTTCTAGTCCTTGAAAGTTATCATTACAAACTATTTAGGATAATAAAGAAATGCAGGCTAATAGTCATCTCTTACAATCAAACTTGTAGTTGTGTTAGGTATGTTTTCAAGGTCAAACATACATTTTAGATAGACAAGTGATCTTCAAACACTTCAAAGATCTATGGAATAATGGCATTTAAGATGTTTTAATAACATAAGATCTTTTGTTCTATGACAATGAGACATTCCTGTTCTTGGCAGCACCAATCAACTACAGAGACAATGATGGAAGAAACTCCATCATTGGAGTTTGAAGAAACTCCACATGGAGTTTACTTTCTTTGTGGCAAAAGTAAGCCACTGGGAAATAAACTGCCCTTGCCTTGACTGCTGACAATGTGCTGTCCAAATTGGATAAGCAGGACGCAAAAGAAAGTGACTATCGAACTCTGCCAAGACAAGGCAGGACTGTCTTTCAAAATTCCTGCTTCACAGAAAAATCTGTCAGATATTCTATGCCTGTAGGTGGAAGATGGATGCCCCAACATTACAGAGGAATCTTGAATGACTGTCCAGACAGCCAGCTGTTTCTGTCATTTCTCACATTTTTTTGAAGTTTCTCGATTACACTTCTTGCTTACTTAGGTAATATTATTTCTTCCTCAGGTCTCTGATGGATTTAAAGACTAGATAGTTATGGTTTTCCTTGTTAACAAATTCAGAAAAGAAACTCACAAAAGAGGTAGAAAGTGTATAAGGTTGAAAGACATAAAAGAATAATTTTGGGTTGATAATACAAGTTAGAATAGAATGTGAATTAGGTACAACACTTTGGACTCACCAACACAGGGTAGATAAGGAAGTATTTTCTCTGAATTTGTCAAATGATAATGGACTAGGCATTGTTAATGTAATTATAGCCTGTATATAATTGTATGTAGTTATTGCACATATTGTATATAGATTTTCTATGTTAGTTAAAACATTTACTTTTTATTTAGACAAAAGAGGGAAATGTTGTGCATTTGTGTTCTAACAAATAAAGCTTGCCTGGAGATCAGAGGGTGGCATTAGCCACTAGTTACCCATAGAGGCCAGGCAGTGGTGGCTCATGCCTTTAATCCCAGCACCTGGAAAGCAGAGGGTAGAAGTCACATGATGGACGAGAAACAGGATCTCAGATTTTTGGACTGAGAAATGGAGAGAAGTAGGAAGCAGCTAGCAGCTACTCCTGGTTCTCTGATCTTCCAGATTTTTACCCCAATAGCTGACTCCTAGTTTTTATTGATTAATATTAATTAGATTAACACTTCAATTATTTTCAAACAACATAAGTCCATATACAGTAAAATAAAAAAAATCATGATCTGGAAATAATCATGGACTTTCAGAATTATCTATTAGGTAAACCTTCCCTACATTAAATAATTCATATGACAAAAACAAATAGTAGGAAAAATGTTAGGAGTATGCTATGGTGATGCTGTGGACCACCTGGCAGAGGCATATGGGTTTAAGAATGAGGAAAGGCAACCAGTCCAATAGCATACTCAGGTTGGTTTCAATAATAGAACAGAGACAGAATGTGAGAGAGAGTGGGGCAAACACTCATCTATAAGCCCTGTGGTCCCTGCTGTAGGAGCCAAACTCTGAGCAAACCTGGAAGCCACAGGCCTAATTGCACATCCACGTGAAAATTTGTCCATAGTTTTTCAGAGTTAGAGCCAGTATTTGATGACATTTAGTAACTTATAATGACCTTCATGCAAAATAGTTCTGTGTCTGACTTTACAGCAACCAAGCACAGAACTGAGATTTTACCTATGCACTCTGAGTACACCCTACAGACAGGTGTCCATGCTACTTCACTTAGCCCTCCAAACATCACCCAGTAGATATTTATAGAGCAGATGAAGAAGCGCATGGTTTGGGGACAATAAAAAACCACACTCTAATTGTCTACTGTCAACTCTAATTACAAAATTCCCAAGCTTTGCATTCAAGTTTTTTCCCCAGTTGCAATGTAGCTATTTTGGGCTAGAAAGGGGTGCTGTGAAGTGAATGTTAATGGGAAAAGAGTTTTTCACTGGGGTGTTAAAAATATTCAGAAATTAGATGGTGTCAACAGTTGCACATTTCTGTGGATGTATTAAAGTCCACAGATCTGTGCACTTGAAAGAAATGTATTTCATTACATATAGATCACATATCAGTGAAATTACTTTTTAAAAAATCATTGTTGACAGTCTCTACAATATGCCTTATAACCCACAAATCCAAAGTAGAATTCATTGTGTGTAGAACAATAAATTAGCCCTATTATTGAAAGCAAGGGGATTTATATTATAATCCAATGCAAATAATGACCTTGGACTTGAGATACATTTTGTTCTGTTGAATTATGAAAGCCATTTAAACAGAAGACCAGCATGCAAATGAACATGGGCCCTGAAACTTGGGACTAGAGCTATTTCACCATCAGAGAACTGGTATCAGACTGTTGCTTTATTTTGTCTTTTACCCAACATGCAATTATTGAGAAACCTGTCTAGTAATTTTATATTTTCTGTATTTCTTTTTTTTTAAAATATATCTCTTAGTTTTAATTATGTGTATGTGTGTGCCTATGTGTGGGTATGTACAAGTGAATGCAGGTGCCCTCAAAGGCTAAAGGCATTTGATCCTTCTGGAGTTGTGAGCTGTCTAATGTGGGTGCTTGGAACTGAACTCAGGTCCTTTGCTAGAACAGCACTCTTTCTTAACTGCTGATTTATCTCTCCAGCCTTGTACTTCTTCAGTATTTCTTGGGAACCAATGCCATCACTAGTTGCAGAATGGTGTACAGGACAGGTTAAACTTCTCTAAGGCCACTTGAAAATAATACTGAGTTACTCAGATCCATTTGCTATCACACTAAGACTTTTCATCTCTCAGATGGAAAGCCATGGTAGAGTTTATACAGAAACCATATAAATGGGTTCATTTTGAATAGAAATCTTGACATTTGTAGTACAAAAAGATGGAAGTCTTTTCCCAGCAGAGGGACTTCTTATATTTTGGGTGTAGAACTCTATCAGTTCCCTGTGCAGCCTTCAGTGCAAATACTTCTGCAGCCTGTGGCTGGTAGGCAGCTGATGGCTATAAGCCTGCATGCTTCAGGAAAGGAATTAGCAGACACAACTGGTTATTGAGCATTTGAAATATACAATGTCTAAATGGATGTGTATTGTAAGTATCTAATAGCCATGAAATTTTGAAAACTGGGGTTCAGAATATAGACATTCTCCTTATGTAAGTGTATCCTTCACTTCTTACCAACAGGAATTCTCTTTACAATGGTTGGAGATCACAAAGGAAAAAAAAGAAAAAAGAAAAAAATCAATCGAAATGCGAAATGTGAAACCCATTTGCAATGGATACATCTACAAAATAGCCCTATATCCAAGGCACAGGAAATATTGCTGAAAAGGTGGAAGAAAGATTATAAGAGTCAGAGGATCAGGAATTTTGATGTGAGATTGTGTCTCCTAGGAATATTCACAAGCTACACCTATAAAATCTCACCCACATGAGTGCCTTATGTGAGCTGAACAATGACACCATCAATGGACATGCCAAAATAGATGGGGAAAAGCCCACAATACCTGAGCCCTACACAAAGAACTATAGGCGACTGGGAAGCAGGATAGGACGTGTTCCCAAGGGAAGAACAAACCAATTGGTTGCCCAGTGCCAAATGGTCATCCCTGAAAAGATACATACAATTAACATCATATAGATTGAATAGGTTATATTTACAAATACATGTGAAGAGGCATCACCTTCACTGATTAGAAGAAGAATCAACGCCTGTACCTATAATTACCAAAAACACAGAAGGGTAGATAGTGGTGTAAGAATTCATTCAGTAACACAAAGAACAACATGGCACCACCAGAACCTAGTGGGTCTACAACAGCAAGACCTGAACTTCTCAATACAGATGAAGCAGAAGAAAATGACTTAAAAATAACTTTTTGAAACTGATAGAGGTCCTAAAAGAGGAAATGAAAAAAACAACTCTTAAAGAGATCAAGGAAGAGACAAACAAAAATTGGAAGAAATCAATAAAACCTGTAAATGGAGTTCTTAATTGGTCTAGACAAGAAAAAGCTGGAGTTAGATATAGAGGGAAATACTGAGAGATTAGAGAGAAGGAACATGCCTTACCTCCTTAGTGTCTCAGCAGACAAGAGAGCAACTTCCTATTTCTCCCTGCTTATATCCTGTTTCTGTCCAGCTACCTCACTGTCTGTTTGTACAGACCTCCAGACCTCTATGGTTAGCTAGTGGCAAGCTCCGTTCTCTGACCTCCAGACAGGCTTTATTTGTACAAGCAAGCTATTGTCACAAAATGCCTTAAGAAAGCAAAGAAAACACAATCAAATGGGTAAAGGAAACAGTTCAAGACTTCATAAATAAAATAGAGAATAAAAAAATAAAATAGAGAATAATAAAGAAAACACAAACCAAGAGAATTCTGGGAATGGAAAATCTACACTACAGATGAAAGCACAACCAACAGAATACAAGAGATGGCAGAGATAATCTCAGGTGTTGTAGACATGATAGAGGAAATAGATTTATTGGCCAAAGAAAATATTTAATCCAACAAAGTCTAAACACAAAATATTCAGAAAATCTTGGATGCCATGAAAAGACCAGACCTAAGAATAATAGGGATACAAGTAAGAGAATAATACCAGCTCAAAGGCACAGAAAATATACTTAACAAAATCATAGAAGAAAACTTTCCCATCCCAAAGAAGGACATGTCTATGAAGATACAAGAAGCTTACAGAACACCAAATAGACTGAACAACAACCCAAAGGTAGTCTCACCACATAATAATCAACTAAACATACAGAATAAAGAAAGAATATTAAGAGTTGCAAAGGAAAGGCCAAGTAACTTATAAAGGCAGACCTATCAGAGTAACACCTGACTTCTCAAGGTAGACTCTGAAAGCCAGAAGATCATGGATAGACATTTTGCAAATTCAAAGAGATGATGGATGCCAATACAAACTGCTATTCCCAACAAAACGTTCAATCATCATTTATGGAGAAAACAAGATACTCCCTGACAAAAAAAAAAGATTTAAACAATACCTATCCACAAATCCATCCCTACAGAAAGTACTAGAAGGAAAACCTCAACCCAAGGATGCAAGCTGCACCCTCAAAAATACAGGAACTAGATAATCTCACACTAGCAAATCCCAAAGATGTTAAATAGACACATACTACTACCACCACCACCAAAACAAAAAATAACAGTAATTAACAATCACTGGTCATTAATATCCCTTAATGTCAATGGACTCAATTTGCCTACAGAAAGACATAGGCTAACAGACTGGATGCAAAAACAGAATCTGTCCTTCTGTTGGATACAAGAAACACACACCTCAACTTCAAAGACAGACATCACCTCAGAATAAAAGGATTTTCCAATCAAATGGGTCTAAGAAACAAGTTGGTGTACCTATCCTAATATCTAACAAAATAGACTTCAAATTAAAATTAAACAAAAGAGATGGAGGAAGACATTTCATATTCACTGCAGGAAACATCCATCAAGATGAACTGTCAATTCTGAACATTTATTCCCCAATACATGGCACCCACATTTGTAAAAGAAACATTACTAAAGCTTAAATCACTCATCAAATGCCACACACTAATAGTATGATACTTTAACACCCTACTATCACCAATGGACTGGTCTGCTAGACAGAAACTTAGCAGAGAAATAAGGGAACTAACAGATGTTATGGCTCAAATGGGTTTAACAGACATTTACAGAACATTCTAACCAAACACAAAAGAATATTCTTTCTTCTCAGCTCCCCATGGAACCTTCTCTACAACTGAACATATATTTGGTCACAAAGTAAATCTCAATGAATAATAATAAAAAATGGAATAATCACCCGTATTTTATAGGATTACCAGGGCTTAAAGTTACAACACAACAATAACACACATTGCAGAAAGCCCACAAACTCATGGAAATGGAATAGTGCTCATTTAAATCATCACTGGATCAAGAAAGAAATGAAGAAAGAAATTAAAGACTTCCTAGAATTCAATGAAAATGAATACACAATATACCCAAACTTTTGGGCCACTATGAAGGAATGCTCAGAGGAAAGTTCACAGCAAGTTCATATGTAAAAACAAAAAATCAGGATGGCCAAAATAATGCTGTACAATAAAGGAACTTCTAAAAGCATCATCATCCCCGACTTCAAGCTCTCCTATAGAACTATAGTAATAAGAACAGCTTGGTATTGGCATAAAATCAGAGATGTGTATCAATGTAATTGGATAAAAGACTCCAACATTAGCTCACACACCTAGGAACATAAGAGTTTTAAAAAGAAGCTAAAAATTAAAATAGAATAAAAGAACGCATCTTCAACAAATGGTGCTGGTATAACTGGATGTAGAAGAATGTAAATAGATCCACATCGATCGCCATGCACAAAACTCAAGTCCAAATGGATCAAAGACCTCAACATAAATCTAGCCACACTGAACTGACAGAAGAGAAAGTGGAAGGTACCACTAAACAAACTAGCACAGGAGAACACTCCTAAATAGAACACCAGTAGCACAGACCCTGAGTAGCACAGACAATCAATAAATGGGACCCCCTGAAACTGAGAAGCTTCTGCAAAGCAAACGATACAGTCAGCAAGACAAAACAGCAACATACATCTGACCTCATCAACCCCACATCTGACAGAGGGCTGAAATATGTAAAGAATTTAAGAAACCAGACATCAAAATAGCAAATTATCCAACTAAAAAGTGAGGTGCAGATCTAAAAAGAGAAACTGGGAGGGGGTAGAGGGGAAGGGATGAGGGATGAGAACAGGACAGAATGAAGTGGTGGGGTTAAGGGAGGAACAGAACAGGAGAGCAATAAAAGAGACATCTTGATAGAGGGAGCCATTATGGGGTTATCAAGAAACCTGGTGCTAGGGAAACTCCTAGGGATCCACAAGAATGAAGCCAGCTAAGACTCCTAGCATCAGCATAGAGGGTGGCTGAACCTGCCTTCTCTTGTAATCCTACCGTGATTGTCACCATAGAACCTTCATCCAGTAACTGATGGAAATATATACAGAGATCCACAGCCAAGCACTGGGACAAACTCTTGTAGTCCAGCTGAAGAGAGGGAGGAGGGATTATATGAGCAAGGGTGGTCAAGATCATGACAGAGAAACCTATAGACAGCTGACCAGAGCTAGTTGGAGCTCGTGGACACTGTGGACTGACAGCTGGGGAGCCTACATGGGACCAAACTAGGTTCTCTAAATGTGAGTGACAGTTGTGTCTAGCAATGGGACCAGGATCTATCCCCAGTGCATGAGCTGGCTTTTTGGAGCTCATTCCCTATGGTGGGATGCCATTCTCAGCCTTGATGCAGGGGGAAGGACATGGTCCTGCTTGAACTTGGTATGCCAGGCTTAGTTAACTTCCCATGGGAGGCCTTACCCTGTCTGAGGAGTAGACAGGGATGGGCAGAGATTGGGGGAAAGGGAGGAGGGGAAGGAGAGGAACTGTAGTTGGCATGTAAAATGAATAAAAACTTAAAGTATAAAAGTAAAAAAGAAATACATGTGTATACATGCATGAAATAATAATTCCTAAAAAAGAGGCCATGAATTTGAAAGAGAAGGGAGGAACACGTGTGAGGGTTAGGAGAGTTTGGGGAGAGTAAAGGGAAGTGACAAATGTTGGAATTACATTATTATAATCTTAGAAATAAAAATGTAAAAGTATAAACTGTTTTTTAACATTTGTGAATATTAATTACACATCAAAGTGGCAGTGTCTAAGATAATTGGGTTAAAGTACACTTTCCCTTTCTCTAAAAACAAACAAACACATCAAAACCAAAAATCTCCTAACCTGTCCTTTCCTCTAGGATGGAGGAGAAAGCTAAACTAGCCATGAGAAGGAGACAATGAAAATCAAGATGGGTGGAGAAAGAGGTGTGGCAAGTACCCCCAAGCCAAATTTTAGAACTTTTCCTAAACAAGGAGAGAGTATGAGAACCAGGCTTGAGATGCTGATTTTACGTGCTCCCTCTCCAGTCATTCTGCAACTTTGACATCATTGTAAAAGCAGATGGAGTGTACCGTACGGAACTGAGGGCTTGCCCTTACACAAAACTAAAGGAATTGACGCCACGTTAGACCAGCTCAGTTGGATGGTTTGTGGAATTGGGCCCGAGAAGATAGGTGGATTAAAACCTGCTGGAGTCGTTGCCGACACAAAAGCGCCACTTTCAAACTCTCTTTTTAATATACATGTGGGTAGAAAAGTCATAGCAAGGAGAAATAGATAATTACATTTGCATTTCATAAAGGATAATCTTAATGGCTTGTGTTTGTTTCTTTTGTGTGAATAGTCCCAATTAAAGGACATCCACATTTTGTCACACTGACTGATAATGTGCACAAAGCTCACGAGACCCACTGTATTCGGGGCTATTATAAAGATTGCGTGACTGTAGTGTCCCTTGAGAGGAGATTGTCTGATGGGGGAAATCATAAGAAAAAGTAAAACAGTTGTACATATGTTGTGATTGTGACGTTTTCGTACTAGTGGATTAAAGAGACCATGTACCATTTTGTAAATAATTAAACTCTCTCCATACTATTACTTAGTTAATAAAGTGGCTACCATCATATGACAGTAAATAAACCCTACGGCAGTTGTAACTTATTCACAGATATTAGTCCAACCTATGTTGGCATCTGTGTCAGTGTGTTGGTAGTTGATATGGGTAGAGAACAGGAAATGCAGGAGTCAGTCTTTGTTTTAACATGCTGTGCTCTTCATCAAGAGAAGGTCTAGGCTTCTTCACAGGCTCAACATGCTGTGGGCTTTGCCCCATGGATGAGTGGAAGACCTCTGTGAAATGAATGCGTTCACTGAGAGCCACAGGCGAAACCAATGATGCCTGGGAAGCAGATGAAAGCTCATCACGATGACCATGGTGGGGAAAGTGGGAGCCAGAAAATATCCCTACTGGGGCTACTGGGGCTACTGGGGCTTCCCAGTAATAACTAACAGCTCCACAGGGTTATCTACGTGAATACAGTGTCATGGGCAGCTTTACCATGTGTGAAATGTATTAAAAATGCTTATTTTATGGAGCTGGAAGGATGGACAATTAGCTTTTAGATAGACTTAAAACTGTACACATGTGCTTACGTGCGTGTACATGTGTGTGTGCATGCATGTGTGGTGTGTGTGTGCTTGGTGTGTGTATTTGGTGTGTGTGTGTGTGTGGTGTGGTAAGTGTATGTGTATGTGTCTGCGTGTGTGTGGTGGTTTGTGTAGTGTGTGGGATGCCTGTGTTGCTGGGGATGAACTCTAGAGCCTTGCAAGTACTAGGAAGTGCTTCATCGCCAAGCATATGCCCATCCCCAAATTATTCACTTAGTTTTTAACATGCCACTAGTCTGATTTAGGACACACTCTCTATTAGCAGTCATCCCCTCAATGAATAAATAATTTTAATCACGGTTATATAACACTGTCGGGACACCATTTTATAATTAGGTGCAGAAAAGAAAGTGGATGCCCTCTGAATGGAGAAGTCCCTTAAGACCGTTTCTATGCTTGTCCTGCCCTAGAAAATATATAAAAGTCATAGCTTGTTTTGAGTAGCTAATGAGTGTCATTACTTTAAAATGCTCTGTGAATTAGCTAATGTTCTCTATGGCCTGGCTTTGAGAATGTGCTTAGTACGTTACTGTTGAAGGAAAGGCACAGAGACCCTCCGATGAGTTTGTGAGTCACAATTACCTTCGAGTAGCAACATAAGTGCCTGTTTCCTGGTGCCACGGTTTGGGGAATCAGAGTGGATCAATAGGGAAGTGGGTGGGTGCCACTATGGTGTGGGGGCAGGGAAGAGGGAAGACCAGCGCAAGGCAAAACCCTTTGGTATGAACCTCATGGCATAGTTTTCCCCGTAACAAAAGTCAGTACTGTTGAGACCTGCAGAAGCTACCAAAGCCTGTGTCATCCCGTCACTCTGCGCTCCAAAGTGAGCATTCACCACCAGGGGGCGGTTTGCCGTGGAAAGGGCTAAGAAGACAAAGTGCTGACCTTTCTGCAGGCTTTAAAGACGTTTGTTCAATTCTGAAAACTTGGGTCCAGTCAGGACTACAGAGCCATACTCTGTCTCTATTTCTTTTTACTTCACAGTCTTTGGACTCCCTATACGATTGTTTCAGGCTTTTATTTCTACCCCAGTTCTTGTTTTATTTTTCTATATTTTATGTGAGCCTGTTTCTATTTAAGGCGATGCTACCTCATGAGAACTTCTGCAGATTTTTTTTTTTCCGGTAGAAAGCTAAGCATCGGGCCTTAGGAAGAAAGTAGTCGAAGCATTAGCCCCAACAACTCAGACTAACGGGATAAAAACACTTAAGGCAGGTTTTTTCTTCTTCTTTTCCTTTCTTCTTTCTTTTTTTGTATCCAACTATACAGATTCACATTCTTTTCTTCATCATGCTTAATATAATGTTCACTTGCATGTTTATCAAGTGCATGCTTTCTTCTTCTCTGGACCCCTGTCCCTGTGATGGTAGACCACATGGATTTTGCACTCTGCAAAAACCAGCACCCAACACAGTGGCAGGCATGCAGTAATGCCTACTGACTCATGTTATTCTGGCACGTATGTTATCCCAGTTCCACCCACACACATGCATTCTCATGAAATCAGTTCTTACTGTTAGAAGACCCTTAGGGGTTTGAGTTTTTGTTTGTTCATTTGCCTTTGATCTTTGCCTTTAAGAAGAATATTGCCCATAAACTGCTATATTTCAAAAGGTCTTTAAAAGGATCTTCAAGAGAAAACAGAAACCCACACTGGAAGAAAGAATCATCTAGCCAGAACAGAGGCAGACCCGTACACACACAGTATTTCTTAGCTAAGAAAATAGTCCTGTGGGCTGCAGGTGTAGCTTAGTGGTAGAGTGTAAACTTTGCAGTCCTGTCTTCCTCAATAAAAACTTCAAACTAAGGAAATCCATCTTTCAATATTTGAATATCTTCAGCAAAGCTGGGCTTTTCTGAGACTGATCTAGAGTTTTGATATGAATACTGCCAGCAGAGGGGAGCATGCTATGACCCTCGACGAAATTTACCCAGGTCCCCCCCCCCCACTACCCTGTCTGCTCTACGACTAGAGCAGAGTGGCAGAAAGCTGTCTCCTCATCTAACTTCAACATGGAGATAAACAGAGCAGTGTGTCCTGCTGCTTGGTTCCAGAGAAAAGAAACACATGCTGATTGGTTTGAACTGGGACTCATTAGGCCTCCTGTTCTGCCGGGATCTGACCCACAGGAGTTGACTCCACCTGTTGTTTGAATGGAGATGGTTTCTGCCTCACCCAACATGAATTGAGAAAGGTCAGAATCTTTTAAAATGTGAGGGCATCGTGGCCAGGTTAGAAAACATCTTGTATTCAGTTCAGGCATAATTGAAACTGCATTTGGAAGATCTACCAGTGTCCTCATAGATTCTGAAAGGAGAAGCTGAGCTCGTGAGTATTTATGCCTTTATTGCATGGAGTGTTGTTTTATACCTCTCTTCATTTCCCCTCATTCCCCTGCATCATATTGTTGTCAGTTAAACAGAGGGGTGCTGGGTACTTACAGATCTCAGTGCATAGTTTAGCAGTGACATCCAGCTGGGGTATACCAAGGGAGGCAAACCTAGGCATAGTCTAGAATGTAAACTTCAAAGAACATGCCTCAAAAAACCAACAGTCTAAACAAATGGACAAAATCAACGCTATAGTGGATGTTGGTTTTTAATTTTTAATTCTCAGGTAAGAAAATATTTCTGTGGGCTCCAGATGTTTTGACTGGAGTACTTAGTTGCATACCTTTTTGGGTATTGACTAGAAAATTTGATGAGCAATAAAAACATCATTTTAAAAATAGTAACAATTATTTGTTATTGTGGGGTATTTGATCTCACTCCTTTGAGTCAGGGGGTGGAGCCAGTGGCTAGCTGACTGGAATTAGCCTCAGAGAAGCCAGGAATGTAAATAGAGAAGGTGGTCAGGAACGAGAAGGGATGGACTTGGAATTCACACGCTTTCTTTGATCTGGGTCATGTGGAAAGAAGAGGCCCTGGCTGGGTCTCAGGTAAGAAAAGGAACGCCAGTTGATCACTCCTCCCCTGATTCTTTGATCTATAATGTTCTCACTCCAATATCTGACTCTCAAGGTGTTTTGGTAATAGAACAATTTAACAAAACACAACAATGTGTTTACAAACATATGCTTGTTTTAGAGACAGAGACAACCATCACCAACAGACAACTAGAATCTTTGGGGAAATAAATCAGGAATTAGAAAGCTAGTTTAATTAACAGAAAAAGAAAGTAAAGAAACTCTAGAAAACAGGACAGAATGAGAGCCCATTCTGGGGAGCTTTTGCTATGAGGAGAGTACAAAGCCTTCATTGTAGAATGAGTGTGACAGCAGAGATTTGGAACCACAGAGAGCCTCAGCGAAATTTTCTCCTTGTTTAACTACCAGGTAATTATTAGGGGAGATGGCGATGAAATAGAGATACATGGGCATGGAGCAGGCGAAGGAGCGGAGGGGAGGTAATGCACGATACAAAAGTAGGAAGAGTGGAGGATAAAGACACGCCAAACAAAACAAAACCCTAGAAACTAAAAATGCATGGTGGTCACTAAATACACCATTGAAGAGATTTGCCGTCCAATTGCACAGAGACCTTGATGTTCACGTGCTATATAGATACTGGGATAGTCTCTTCAGCATTGGAGAAACAGCAAGAAGCCTTTTATTTTTTAAAATTGTATTTAAATTAAAAATAATCTTATTTTACATTGATATCTCAGTTCCCTCTCCCTCCCATTCTCCCTGCCCCACCCTTCCATCCCATCCCTCATCCACTTCCCAGGGAGAGTGAGGCCTTCCATGAGGGGTCATCAGAATCTGTCAAGTCATTTGGGGTAGGGCCTAGGCCATGCCCCATGTATCTAGGCTAAGGGAGTATCCCTCCATAGGGAATGGGCTCCTGAAGTCCGTTCCTGCACTAGGGATACATCCTGATTCCACTGCCAGAGGCCCCATAGACTGCCCAGTCCCCCTAGCTGACACCCATGTTCAGGGGGCCTGGTTTGGTCCTGTGTTGGTTCCCCGGCTGTTAGTTCCCACTTTCTCAGGTCAGCTGTCTCTGTGGGTGTCCCCAGCATGGTCTTGACCCCTTTGTTTATCACTCCTCCCTTTCTGAAACTGGATTCTAGCCTTTTTAAATAGACCCATGCTGATGTGTTGACTTGATACCTCTAGGAGCAAAGATCTCTCCCTAGGCGACCCTCTCCAGAAGTCCTGGGAAAGGTCAGACAGTTATTTTCTGAGCCCTGGCCTGGAGAATACCTTTGGCTGGAAAGAAAAAGATTTGGCTTAGAACACTATGGTACTCCATGCTGTGGAATCTGTTCTGAGCTGCAGAGACTCCCTAGTTCTCTAGAAGAAAGACAGGCACTGTTAACTGCTTGAAGATGCTGGGGTCTCAGGCACTCCAGTGGAGAGTTCGGGATCAGCCTTTCCTAGGATAATGCCCATTGCCTGACCACAGATGAATATACCCTCTGACTGTGAGGCAATCAGCATCATGTCCAATATAGGAAGCATGATACCCAAAAGGGTCCACACTCCACAGAAGGAAAATTAAGATGGTGAAGAGAAAGGCTCTGTACCTCCTAGGCGAGTGGCCACATTGAACAGCCTCCATCTGAGCCCACATAGAAAGAGACCCAATTTAATACCGGATACTAGACCAATAGACTGTTTTGTCCTGCACTCTTCTTGCCAGCCCTTTTTGAGACAGGCTTTTTCAAAAGGAAGAGGACTTCTCTCTGCTTTCCAAGTGCTGGGATTGTTCGCAGATTGTGGCATTGCATCTCTCTACCTCTTTGTCTTTTCGTTCTGATTTTAGCTGAAGCTGCTCAGCTACCTTTCCATTTTTTTAAATTATGCTCCCACTTCTGTCTTTCTATTTTCTTTTCTTCTTGCATTTTCTTCCTTTGTTGCTTTAATACAGATTTCTAGTCTTAGCTTATTTTCTTCCCATCCCTACCACCAGCAACTAATACTTTAATGTACACCATGCTACCTTTGTACCTCTATTTCCTCAAAGATATTACAATCAAAGGAAGATATGTTTTAATTGGTTGTCCCTGTATTGTATAGCAGATCTATCCATCGGACATAGTTGCCATTAGGCCAGTGGAAGGGAATAACACTACAATCTAACTTCATTTGAGCATTGTAAATACTTCATGGGAAGGATATAGATAGAAATAGCCAGACAACAACCCAATCCCAGATGTAAAACTCTCATATAGAAACACAGGCAATATGAAAAAAAAATCAAGGCCATATTGTTTCCTTCAAAGCATTCCAGTTCCACTATAATAGAGTCAAAGACCTCAACATAAACACAGCCACATTAAACCTCTTGGAAGAGAAAATGGGAGGTACCCTTGAATGAATTGTCACAGGAGACCACTTCCTGAACACAGCATGAGCATCACAAACACTGTGTGGCTGTGTGGCTGTGTGGCTGTGTGGCTGTATGGCTGTGTGGCTGTGTGGCTGTGTGGCTGGCCCCTCTTTTTCACTCCCGATCTTCTCTCCCCTATTTATTCTATCTTCCTGCCAAAACTGCCTATCCCTTCTCCTGCCTCATTATTGGCCATTCGGTTATTTATTAAGCCAATCAGGTGTTTTAGACAGGGAAAGAAACACAGCTTCACAATTAAACAAGTGCAACATAAAAGAATGCAAGACATTTTCACATTATTAAATGAATACTCCACAGAATAAACAAATGTAACACATCTTACAGTAATATCCTACAACAACCCTGCCTCAAAGAATAAGGGAGAGAATGAATGGCGAAAAGCTATCATCAACCTCTGGCCCCCACACACATGTGTGTACATATGCATGCACATCTGTACACACACAAGCACCCATATATAGCCAAACACATGTACCCACATGTGCACACCACATACACAAACACAGGAGAAAAAAAGCAGATACTTTATGATATGCCAGTAATGGACATGCTGAGAAAGACATCAAGAAAAATAATCCTATGCATATCAGCTTTGAATAAATAAATAAACGAACAAGACAAACCTCTTCTAAACCTGCCCAGGGAGTAAAAGACCCCTGCAGTGAAAATGTAAAAACACTAAAAAAGAAGTTGAAGAAGATACCAGAAGATGGACAGGCCTCCCAAACTCATAGATTGGCACAATAAATATTATATTTTGGTAATATATATTATGAAAAGTGATCTACAGAATCAATGCAATCCTCATTAAAATTTCAGTGAAATTTTTTTTTCTCAAAGTGGAAGCAGCAATCCTTAACGTCACACGTGAGCACAAAAGACTGAAACAGCCAAACAGCCCTGAACAAAAGGAGCATTTTGAGGAAGTATCACAATACAGGATGTGTAGCTATACTGCTGACCTGTTGAAAGAAAACCCGCATGGGACTGAACCAAATTAGAAACACAGACCATAGAAGAAGCGCAGCAGGGTTTTTTAAACTTTCCCATTCAATTCCTGTTTTCATCTGAGTTATCATGTGGCCTTGCGTACATAGGCATGTAAAATAGGTGTCCAAATGAAACATTTGCTGACAGTAAATTTAAAAAATTAATTCATTAATGTGACACAAATATACTGTTTCTTAAGAGCTGAAGAAAATTTACATGCTAATGAGAGAGATCCCAGCTATATTTACATAAAATTAAAATTAATCTTGGCTGAATATTTATATTGCAGGACATAGGAGATCTTCACCCTACTGACTGATAATTTTATTTTCGATGCTACAAGTACTACTTCACCTAAATACATAGAACAAGATGGCAGAAGCATATTCAGGGCCACTTAAGAAATTGTTGGAAATTCTATCCTAATCCCAAGCCAAAAGCAATTTAAAAAACATCAAGCACTGTACTACAGTACAATCCACAGCCATAAAAATTGGATCTTTACATGCTGAAGAACGCTTGTAGGGGAATATTTACAGTGTTTTCTGCAATTAACGGCTTCTGTAAGTGTACAACACTTCACATGCACAGTAAAGCACTGTATTTCTCCACGAACAGTGATCTCTCATCTGAGCCAAGCTATTCTGGGCAGTGTTCCTGGTGTTGCATGGGGTCTCAGATGCCAAGGTGCAAAGTAGTCCTGTGAGCTCAGAAGCAATGCTGCACTGCAGCTGCACGTGCAACACAGGTGTGCACTGCAAAGACCTCCAGTCGCTGCGTGTTTCATTTTGAGTTACCTCTGGTCACTGATCATTCATAAATCTTTTACTATTGCCAAGTGTTTACAATTTCCACACTCCATTCTACAGGGGCTCCCAATCTGTAGTTTGAGAAGCTGGGAATAGAGGGCCAGAAATAAAAGCACTCAACTAGAGCCACCTGTTTACTCCCCCACCCCCAAGGAAAGAAAACGCAACCTTTCAACAAGTGGTACTGGGAAAATTATAGCCACACGTGCAAGAATGAAACTCTATCTTTATCTCTCACCCAACATTAAAATGAGCTGAAAATGGATCAATACTTTCTGAAACTGTTAGGGGAAATACTTCAGGGATAGATGTAGATATAAACTTTCTGAAAAGGACTCTAGTAGCTCAGGAAATAGAACCTGAGTTGATAAGTGAGATTGTATTAATTGTAAGTTCCCAAGACAGCAAAAGAAACAATTGAGTGAAGATACAACCTACTATTGAAGAAAAATCTTTGCTAGCTATACATTTAGCAAAGGATTGGTATCTAGACTACTAAAAGAACTAGAAAGAAAGAAACAGCCTAAATCACTCCCCCAAAACCCTTAACCACTAAATGGGCCTTTTGAAATGAACTGACAGTTCTTAAAAGACATATAAATTGTCAATAAACTTGTGAAGAAAATGTTTAAGATCTTTAATCAATTAGGGAAATACAAATTAAAATTACATTGGGATTTATCTCACCCAGTCAGAACTAATATGGTCACAAAAACAAATAAGGACAAACGTCAAAGATTCACAGAAGACAGAAGTCTATTGTTGGTGAGTGTGTAAATTAGCACAGACACTGGAAATCTGTGCAGAAGATCTTCAAAAAACTAAAAATAGAAATGCCAAATGATCCAGCTGTGCCACGCCTGGATACACATCTGAAGAATTTTAAGCCAGCATACCACGAAGATACATGCACATATAATGTTTGTTGCCTTGTAATTATGGAACCAGCATAGGTTTTCATCAACAGATGCATGAATAAAGAAAACGGGGAGTGCATACAGACAGGAATTTTATGGAAGTATATTGTTAGTAGCGAAGGTAGATAATCATGTTAAACAATGTAATGCAAATTGAGAAAGACACTTATCACATATTGTCACTTATTTGTAGAGATTAACTTTTATTTAGATACCTAAAATCATTTATATAGTGACATGAAAGTAGAAACAAGGTTATCTGGGAGAAGGGAGATGATGGGGGGAGCAGGAAGGGTGTGGGGTAAATAGGGACAGAGTCCTGATACACTTGAAAGATAATCTTTCTACCCTTTTTTCTGTTGTGTGTGCACATGCAGAGGTCAGAAGACAACTTGTAGGGTTCTTTCCTTCTATCATATGTAACTACACACACGCACGCACGCACGCACGCACGCACGCACGCACGCACGCACGTGTCCGGGACATGATGCATGATCAATAAAAATGTAAAAAGGAGAAAGATATTAGAAAAGAATAACCTCTTTTTTTTTTTTTTAAAGTTTCTTGACTTGTAGGAATTACAGGTAAGTTCCTCCCTTGCTCCATGCCTTATCAAGGCAATGTAGTCCGTAGGCAAATATCAAGGGATCAGAAAATGGGTCTTGGAAACTCTAATTTCAGTTCACCTTGGGCCCATTGGGCTTTAATTGTGTCACCAACAGATTGGCAGATGTGCAGCCAAAGTCAAGATATGGAGTGCAGAAGCATCTAGAATAAAGATGTTATGCCAGAAAAGCCCAAGACAATATGGAGACCTAATGAAAATGAAGAGTAAAGTGTTTAGCTCTGGGGCTAGATGCTTCCAGAGTATTCTCCACAGAAGAGTGCAGAGAATGAGGCTGAATTCTGCTAATGCGTGAGTGTAAAAGGGAAGCCCGACTTCCGGTTCTGCTCTGGGGTCCTTTGGCTGTTGAGTGCAGGTTCCCTGCTGTCAGTCTTCAGTGTGTGTTCAAAGTAATTTCAGATCTCTTAGAGGAAAAAAAAAATCCCCATTTCACCGTACTTCCTTCCTTATTTTCACTGTATCTCTGCTTCAATAAACAGACTCAGTTTGTGGTCTTCTTTCTTTTTCATTTGTTCCTCATACTGCATTTATTTTTTTCTGTCTCTGTCTCTTTCTCTGTCTCTGTCTCTGTCTCTCTGTCTCTCTCTCTCTGTTCTCTCTCTCTCTCTCTCTCTCTCTCTCTCTCTCTCTCTCTCTCTCTCTCTCTCTCTCTCTCTCTCTCTGTGTGTGTGTGTGTGTGTGTGTGTGTGTGTGTGTGCCAGTGCGCGCGTGCGTGTGCCAGTGGAGGTCAGAGAATAACCTGTAGGACTTGGTTCTCTCTTTCCTCCCTGTGGGTTCCCTGCACCAAATCTAAGTTGTTGGGCTCATCAGGAATCTGCGCCTTTACCTGCTGAGTCATCTCCCCACCCCTCTTTGTTTAATTTTTTTTTCTTTTTTCTTTTTCTTATTTTACATACCGATCCCAGTCCCCTCTCCCTCCCATGCCTCCCATCCCCCCTCCTGTCCCATCCCTCTACACACACTCCCCACGGAGGGTGAGGCCTTCCAGGAGGGATCATCAAAATCTGTCAAGTCATTTAGGGTGGGGCCTATGGCCTCCCTCCTGTCTCTGGGTTAAGTGAGTATCCCTCCGTGGGGAATGTGCTCCTGAAGTTTACATCCTGGTTCCACTGTCAGAGGTCCCATAGACTGCCCAGGCCTTCTAACTGAGACCCATGTTCAGGGGTCTGGGTTGGTCCTCTGCTGGTTTCCCAACTGTCATTCTAGGGGTCCGTGAGCTCCCCCTTGTTCAGGTCAGCTGTCTCTGTGGGTTTCCCCAGCCTAGTCCCCTTTGCTCATCACTCCTCCCTCTCTGCAACTGGATTCCAGGAGTTCCGCTCAGTGCTTAGCTGTGGGCGTCTGCTTCTGTCTCCATCAGCTATGGATGAAGGTTCTAGGATGGCACATAAGCTAGAAGGAAACATTCCGAACAATCCACGGCATCTTTGTTTAATTTTAAAACGTACTGATTTATGCTTTGACTCACCTGACATTACTCTTTCTCATCCCATGTTTGTGGGTTGGACCACTCTGGCAAAACAACCCACACGTGCCTGTGGGCAACTGTGCACATAGTGGTGTTCTTTCTTAGCACCGGAGTACCACTGGTAACCATTCCACCAATTCTGTGCTCTATGCAACACAGTCGCTAAATTCATCTGTGTCCCACCAACTCACTCCTTTCTCCACTTCCTGATGCCAAGGAGACTAATTGAATTCCAAACTGCCGGATAGTTTTATCTTTCTGGAAGAGTGGTGATTAATTTTCTGTTCTTTCCTGGGTCTCATTTCATTTGACCCTTAAAAAGGAAGGAAGTTGGTGCAGAGTTTGCCTACAGCACATGAGATAGACACAGGGGATGGGGGGAGTAGAAAATTTCATATTTAAAAACAAATACAATGTTACATGGTTGAGAAAAGCTATTTTTCTCTCTTTCAGCCAAAGACATTGAGTCTAGGGTAAACATGGGTCTGTTCTCTTGCTTGACTCAGGAGCAGGCAGAGCCAGCAGCCTGTGTTTAGGGATAGTGCTTTTTAATGATTTTTTTAAAATGGCATAAAAACAGACAGGTGGACCAATGGAACTGAATAGAAGACCCTGACATTAACCCACACACCTAGGAACACCTGACTTTTGACAAAGAAGCTAAAATAGAAACTAGAAAAAAGAAAGAAAGAATGAATGAATGAAAGAAAGAAAGCATCTTCAACAAATGGTGCTGGCATAGCTGGATCTTGACATGTAGAAGAATGCAAATAGATCCATATCTATAACCATGCATAAAACTCAAGTCCAAATGGATCAAAGACCTCAATATAAATCCATCCACACTGAAGCTCATAAAGGAGAGAGTGGGAAGTAGCCTTGAAAACATTGTCACAGGAGACCATTCCCTAAATATATCACCAGTAGCACAGGCACTGAGAGCAACAATTATAAATGGGGCCCCCTGAAACTGAGAAGCTTCTGTAAAGCAAAGAACATGGTCAACAAGACAAAATGGCTGCCTACGGAATGGGAAAATATCTTCACCAATCCCACATCCTACATCCAAAATGTAGGAAGAACTAAAGAAACTAGATATTAAAATAACAAATAATCCAATTTTAAAAATGTGGTACAGTTCTAAACAGAGAATTCTCAACTGTAGCTGGAGTTTCTTTTCAGCCTGTCCCACCACTGTCTCAGCCTCAAATAACCACACAGAGACATATTAACTATTAAACTGTTGGCTGATGGCTTAGGCTTCTTATTGGCTAGCTCTGTCTTAATTATTAACCCATTTCTATTAATCTATGTATTGCCACGAGGCTGTGGTTTACCCTGAAATACAGAATGTTATTCCTTTGGCAGGATGACGTTTCTTGGTGGCTTTTCTCTGCTCCTTCCCCCGAGCCTTCCCCTGGTCTGGTAGCCCTGCCTATACTTCTTGCCTGGCTACTGGCCAATCAGTGTTTTATTTGTTCATCAACCAAGAAGAGAGACATATATACAGAAGGACATCCCTCATCACTCAACAGAAGAATCTCATGGCTCAGAGGTTAAGAGCACTGGCTGCACTTCCAGAGGTCCTGAGTTCAATTCCCAGCACCCACATGGTGGCTTACAACCATTTATAATAGGATTTGATGCCTTCTTCTGGCATACATAAAAATAAATAAATATATATACTTTTTTTTTTAATGAATCTTAAATGGCTGAAAGACACTTAAGGAATTGCTCAACATCCTTAGCCATCAGGGAAATGCAAATCAAAACAATTCTGAGATACCATTATACACTGATGACAACTTATGCTGGAGAGGATGTGGAGTAAGAGGAACACTCCTTCATTGCTGATGGGAGTACGAACTAGTACATCCACTGTGAAAATCAGTATGACAGTTTCTCAGAAAATAGGGAAACTGCATTACCACTTTTGGGCATATACTCAAAGAAGTCACAATCATACCACAAGGATATTAGCTCAATTATGTTCATAGCAGCATTATTTGTAATAGCCAGAACCTGGAAACAACCTAGATGCCACTTAACCGAAAAATGTGGTACAGTTTCTTACCACAGAGTACTACTCAGTGGTAAGAAACAATGGCATCTTTAAATTGGCAGGCAAATGGACAGAACTAGAAAGAACCATCCTGAGTGAGGTAACCCAGACCAAGAAAGACAAATACAGTATGCACTCACTCATAGGAGGATAGCAGACATAAAGCAAAGGATAATCAGTGTACAAGCCACAACACCAGAGAAGCTACAACCCTCTTCCAGAAACACTCTCTGAAGAGCAGATGGGAGGTGGGGTAGGGGAAAGGCGGGGTGAGAGGGAGAAGAGGGTGGAAGGGGAACTGGGGAATATAAAAAAATATCATATG
This sequence comes from Cricetiscus sungorus, assembly GCA_030556225.1. NCBI lineage: Eukaryota > Metazoa > Chordata > Mammalia > Rodentia > Cricetidae > Cricetiscus > Cricetiscus sungorus. The sequence continues at coordinate 11,680,221 of JANBXA010000114.1, forward strand.
TAAAGGATCAGGAAATCTATAAAGTATAATAAAAATTAATTTATTTATTTTACATCCCAACTGCAGCCTCCCTTTCATCCTCTCCTCCCTCCTTCCTTCTTCCTTCAGCCTTCCTCCTCATCTACCCCTCTTCCATAATCACTCAGAAAGGGGCAGGCCTCCCATGGGCTTTAGCAAAGCGTGGCATATCAAGCTGCCACAAGACCAAGCACCTGCTCCTGTACTGAGGCTGGGAAAGGCAATCTAGCATGAGAAATATGTTCCCAAGAGTCAGCCAATGCACCAGGGGCAGCCCAGCTCCCACTGCCAGGATTCCCACAAGTAGACCAAGTTACACAACTGTCATATATATATATATAGAGAGGGTCTAGGTGGGTCCCACTCAGGCTCCCTGGTTATTGGTTCAGTCTCTGTGAGTTCCAATGATCCAGCCTAGGAGTTTCTGTGGGTTCTCCTGTGATGTCCCCGATTCCCTGTCTTCTCCAGTTCCTCCTCCCTCTGCCCAGCAGGACTGCCTGAGCTAGGGCCAATGTTTGGCTATGGGTCTCTGAATCTGCCTTTTTAATACTGGGGAAATGGTGAGACTTTTTGCCTGCAACACACCATTGCTTTCCATGGAATAAAAACATTTGTTAGGATTTCAGAAAGTTTGCCAAAGTAAAACACAACTTTCCAGCACCGAGTACCTGGATGATTTTGCCTGAGGTGTGACCATCAAGAAGATGGACTGCAGTGTGGTCCTGAATGTTTCTAAGCCTTCTCCTTCTGAATTAAGATACCCACCCAGCTCCTGACTCTTCCTCACAGAATGGCTCTGGCTAAGGGACTAGATTAAGGATGACTAACTCTAGGCATTGATTGAAAGTCCTGAGTACTTAATTGAATAATGCCTTAGGATGTTTTTCTACCTAAATTTTCTTTGGAATGTAGATTTTCATGTTTGATACCAGTAAGAATTAATTTATGGGGTGAAATTTCACCTATCCCGTAGAAGACTCTTAGAAGAGAGGCTAGCCTTCAGTGGCTTACATCCCACAGTAGCTAAAGAAGTTAGTTGCACCTGGGGTGAAGAAAATGAGGAAACAGGATAACCCAGACACTCAGGATAAACCCACCAGAAAACCATAAAGTTCAATAACTAATGCTAAAACCAAGCCTAGAACTTTGTGTTTTAATTTCTGCTTGAAATCGCACAAGAAGTTAAAAAAAAAAAAGCCTGCAGAATAATCTAGTCTAAATAATTCAGATGCATAGAGCATTCCTCAGAGCACAGCACACACAGGTGCACAATGGGAATCCAGACATGAAGTACCGTCTCCAGCTTCAGCCACACCATCTCATTTTTTCTTTATGTGTGTCATCATTCCCCATGTCACTCCATGCCCTCAGCAACTGCCACACAAGATTGGTTTTCTCTCCACAGTCTAATTGCATCTTAACACTTGTGCTGCCTGACTTTGCTTTTTGCTGTTATCACTCTCACTTTCTGTATGCCAGGTGTACTCTTCCAATGTTCTGCTCCCCATCATGTGCCATCTTTGCTCAGGAGCATCTTCCCTGCCACAGTGAGCCTGGCTTCCACTGTGTTTGGTGGACTTATAACAACCCTGTTCTGTCTTGCCAAACTCCCATTCAATTTTCCCCAAAGCCACTGAATTTTGTAATGGAGTTTTCTACCTCACAGGACAGGACTGTCTGAATGTCTAATGTATATAATTACAATCTGGCTGATCACAGTAGACTATCAAAGATACTCAAAAGGATTGCACTGAAGAGCAGTGGAAAGGCTGGATTCAAGGGAAATTTGAATTACTCCCTTTCTGTTCTTGGATTCTTAGACAGAAACTGTGTCCACTGTCTTCACATGGTAGGCCCATTCCTTTTATGGGGAAGAGCATGCATTAGACTGTCCCACATAAATATTTCTTATTTTGCAAAATAGCAAACACGGAGAGAAATACAATTCTTAAATACAAGAGACTGGTGATTGGAATGAAGCAAAGAAAATTTGGTTTTGGTGTTTATTCTGTGGCTGAAAAATTCCATCCATCGATCCATCCATCGATCCATCCATCCATTGTTCTGCCCACCCATCTGTGCATTCATGCATCTATTCATCCATGCGTCCATGCATCCTCCCATCCATCTCGTTTAAGTAGAATGTTTTTAGGAAGCCAGTGATGTCATACAGAAGGACAACTGATAATATGCTATGCCATACCCATAAATAAATGTGTTACCCTCAAATTCTACATGTGGATCCAGAAAATAACTGTGCCCCTTAGCAAAAATGAGATGGTGGCCGTTTCTCTTCTTCTCCTTTCACAAGTTCCATGACCTTGTCATTCAAGAGCCTGCTTCCACATCTGCGTGCTGGCGGGGCTCTGAAAGTCTCACTCACCCTCTACACAGAACACAGTGCCTGCCACTGAACTTGGGAGAGGGATGCTGGTGCTTCACCAGACTTTGACGTGTGCTCATTAGAGTTTAGCTCCGAAGCCTTCTATACACAAGGCTTGTCCTGCATGGCATTTGGGACTCCTCACTGTGTTATAACTGTAGCACACGTGATTTATCTCCTTGAGGAGTGATTTATCTCTGTGAGGAGGAGGGTACTCCTAAGACACATTCGACAGTCTGGAAAATGAACAGCGTGGGACAGATACAGCACACGTGGAGGTACTGATGGTCGTTGGGGGTCCCTGGGGTTCTGCCGCTCTGCCGGCATTCCTGTGCTTGTGCTCCCATCGACATTTTGATGAACATGAAGAGAGACTATGGGGCACTGTGTTATTTCGATATTTTGCACAAAGTTCTATGCCTTCAGACAGCTGAGCCCCTTGTCATTAAAAAAGACAAATGGAATCCTCATAGGGGCTATTTTTCTTCTTACAGATTTACCGTATGTTACTCAGTAAGGTCCCAGCTACAGTTTATTACTGCAAAAATGAAGAGATAAGGAGGCTGTTTACATCCCTCAGTTCTGGCAGCTCCAAAACAAGTGCCTGTGTGCCCAGGGCCAGGCTGATGACACCTGGGTGGCACACAGAGGTTCCCATCTTTGCTTTGCCACTGAAGAATTGCTAGCAGGCAGAATTTGTGAAATGACAAAGAGTATGGGAGCAGGGACATGCAGACAGAAGCAGTTTAGGAGGAAAGTGTCAGCATACAAATGAAGCTGGGGCTAGCACAGGGAAACCACACTGCGAGCCTTGAGCCTTCACCAGGACATATTTCAACTCTCTCTTCCCTTGGGCTGGGAATGCCACTGTCCACCAGATGAGGCCAATCTCCTGTCTCTCTCTGGGCTTGCAGTGGGTAATGAATAAGACCTATACCTTATGAATCTATAAAATAAGCTAACAAATGGTCCAATAAAGATAGGGGGCTTGTTAGATGGAAGACTTAGAGCTGTGGCAATAGCTCATCTATATCCATCTGAGTGGGCCTGGAGGAACGTGCAGCTTAGAAGGCAAGTGATGGCCATGTTTCCCCTACAGACTCTCAGATCTTCTTGGGGTTTCTCTCTCTCTCTCTCTCTGAGATTTTTAGTTAATTTCAGGCCAGCAAGAGTCAAGGCAAAGGGGTAGCTGGTTCTATTGGTCCTTCTGCAGGCAGACTCTAATCTTAATATCAGGCCGTGAAGAGATGCTCCTCAAGGTTTGGGGAAACATTCAGAGCCCTGGTGGACTACAGGAGTATCTTTATTAAAATGCCTCATTCTGTCCTTCCTTTGTGTCATTAAAGAAACACCTGCCCCAGGATGGCTCAGTGGGTTGAGTGTCTACCTTGTAAACCTGGTGGACCTGAGCTCATCCCACAAAACCCATGTGAAGGTGGGAAAAGAAGTGACTCTCCTAAATTGTCTTCTGACCTCCACACATATGTCAAGGCAAGTATACTCACTCCATAAACATGTGTAATGCACACACATACATGCACATGCAAATATACACAAATTAATAAGAATATTGAAAAGTCTCAGCCCCGATACAGAGGTACAAAAATTTTTAAAATAAAGTAGATAAAAGTTTCTGGAAAATTCCAAATGAGGCTAGAATACTCCATTGATGCTCTTTCCATGTCTGTGTACTGCTAAGAATCCCTTGCAGATTTGACTTCAGTTACTGTCCTTTAACTTGGAACACATGGACTCCCAAGCTGTGTGTTTCTTTACCATGAAGTGAGACTAGTGTAGTCTTCTTTTATTCTGGAAAGAGAAGGAAAAGCTGGGAAGAGAGTGGACAGGAAGGGTGGATGAGTGAGTGGATGAGAATGAGCGGCAGTGAGTGTGTGTGAATGAGGATGAGGAGAGTGTGTACAGGAGTGGGGTGTAAGCAGGGACAGCGTGAGGGCGGGACTGTGTGCAAGAGCACAGGTGAGCAGGGCTGTGGAGATGGGTGGGAAGCGAGTGTCAGTGGGCAGCGTGGCTGACAGCTACACACTTGAGTGTGGAAGGAGGGGAGTGTGGACATGTGAGGTGAGCTTGGTGGATGCATGTCAGAATGCATGAATGTGCACACATGCAGGGGACAGCATACGCTCTTGTGTTTGCATGGTGTCCTCAGGACTCAGGGAGAGGTGAGCAGAGCTGGCTGGGTCTGCCAGAAAGCAGAGCAAAGAACTGGGAACCAGTCTGGTAGGAGCAAGGCCTTGACTGGACCCCTCTGCAACCAATCTTCCTTGCCTGTCTTGGGGTTCATCTGCCCTGGCTCCTGAGTCTGTTTTCCCAGTGCTGCACTTCTGATACATATCCACATATTTGGAGTGTCACAAATTGGAGACAAAGGGGATCCCTGGCACCAACAGTAAGGATATTTGTCTGACACTTGATCCTTGAGGCTAACAGTGGGTTTAGTATTCGTATCTTCTGTCGCAAACAATCTGGTCAAGTTCAAACTCTGGGACCCATCCACTTCATGTTAAGTGGGGACAGTGAGGAGGGGAGACTCCACCATGGAGGGACTGGGGATGGAGAAGCTAGGCTTCTAACAATGGGAACTGCATAGAGTCCCCGCTTCTGTGAACTATGACTTCCTATGTAGCTGGCCTTTCTTATCCACCAACAAAAACGTCAACATTAGATGTCCTTAGGAATGAATCCAATGTTAGTTCTGGGCCAGCAGTTCCCCCTTAGAGTGCGCTGGCCCACTCTCCATGTCCGTCTCTCCCCTGCTCACCCCTTCGTTTAAAATCCGTTTTCTTTATTTTTAATACTTTCATCCATGTTTGCAATGAAGTACAATCACATCAAGATTCACTTACTTCCTTTAACCCCTCCCACATTCCACCCAACATGTTCTTCTCCACACTTCAAATCTTAGTGCCATCCATGTGTGCATGGGTGAGAAACCTACCACATCCTCAGAAAGAATTACTTTCCATCCCCAGAGGCCATCAATGGCCAATAGCTCCTCAGTAAGGGATGTGGCCTGGAGAGCACCTCTCCCATCTCTACTGAAGCCTTATCTGGCTTGATCATGTATGGGTAACCACAACTACTATGAGTTTATGAGTGTGGTAGCCATGCCATCTCCAGAAAGCAGTGTTTCAGAGACTTGACCCATATCTCAGCTCTTAGGCTCTCCTACCATCTCTCCCGAGATGTTCTTGGAGCCTTTGGGTTAGGGAGTTGAACCCCTCAATTCTCTCTGCTGCCAGCGGTCACCTTCCTTCCAGCTCAGATAGATGAGCATGAGCTAGACCTACTTAAGAGGCAGGACACATTCAGTGCTTTCCTGAAAGCCAAGCAACAAACTCAAGAGCCTCAAAAATGTCATCTTTTTCCTTATTCAATTTTTTGTTCCATTGGCCTGCATATATTATTGGACACATATGTCTCTATAATGGCTCTATTTAAAAAAAAATAATGGTTATCTGTTCCCTAGAAAAACAGTTGGGATTGCATTCAGTAGTCTGGGATGCAAATAACGTGCTCCCCATGTCTGGCGGTCTGTGGGACACTGGAAAGTACAATGAAGGGAGGAGGAAGCAGCAGTTTTAATGAGACCTGTGGGGTGCAGAGGGCTGTGGGTTTGCTGGGGATACATATGGAAGGGGAAGGTTGCTCTCGTGGATGCTGTGTGACTCTGACCTCGGAAACCATGCATTTGGCTTTGAGAAATCAGCTCTATTTCTGTTCACTGCACATGTGTTTATACTGTGTAGAATTATTCAAGGGAACTGAGTGATTGGATGCAAAACTTATTTTTAAGTCTCAATTATTAAAACAGTGTGGTATCTCTGCAGAAATAGACTCAACTATATGTGGTATGGTATGAAGACAGAAGTGTAATCAGAACAGGCAAAACATAGTCCTCCAAAAATTGTGTTGGAATGGCAGTCAGCCTTCTAGGAAACAAACACACATACAAAGACAACTCCACTGTTATGGTAGGCTGGAAGGTTTACATCAGCTATACTGGAGCATGCATGTAACTACAATACTCAGGAGTCAGGGACAAGTGGATCACATGTTTAAGAATACATAGTAGTATCCAGTCTCATGGAAAATAAAAGTTATATTAAGTAAAAGCTATCAAGATTTAGAGGACAATCCAGAGGCCATATAAAATTGATAAACACCACAAGAAAGAGTCCTACTAACCGACAAAAACAAGAGAAAGAAGGAAATGTCCTATGGGTAAAATGTCAAAAGATACTCAGTGCAAGATGTGAGAGATATGAGTTATTCATATCATAGAAAGTTAATCTCACTAATACAAATCACTATGAGAAGAAACCATAATCAAACAGTAAAGAATGGGTAGGAATGGAATAGAAAGAAAATACAAATTCCACTCAAATATATGAAAAAATGTTTCATATTAATCAGATTAGGAATCAGCAAAATAAAATCTCATTGAGACTTATTCGTCCATGAGATTTTTCAAAACCCTGAAAGTGGGAAGTGTCCATTGGAGAGTAGGTGTTCCCAGGCATTATTGCCAGTGGAGGATACTATAGGACACTCCCATGCAGTTACCCTGATTACAAAGAAATACTTTTTATTTTATACAAAAATACCACTATGGAAACCTTCTCTTGTAGATACAACTGTCCCAATGCAAAAGAATACTATGCATAACCTTATTCTCAGCCATACTGATTTGCATACAAAAATCTTAGAATAATAACATATCTATTTGTGATGGCTTATGTTCAACACATATGATGTGTCCACATAGGGGGTACTATGCATATGTAAAGGAGTACAAGGGTTTTCTCCATCCCAATAGCTGAAGAGATGTGCTAAAATTGTCAGTGGTGGAGACACATAGATAGCACTGTGCCTTCGATAGACACGGACACATACTTGTATGCACTTCTGGAATTGGAGTGAAGGCTCAGTGGTTAAGGGCAGGCACGTTTTGCTCTTGCAGTGGACTTAGGTTGGTACCCAGATGGTTGTTCACAGTGATGTGTGACTGCAGTTCTAGCTCCAGGGGATCTGATTGCTCTGCTGACCTCCATGGGCACCAGGCACACACATGGTGCACATACATACATGCAGGCAAAACACTTAAATGCATAAATCAACAAATAAATACAAAAGAAGGAATATACATTCCAGTTGTGTAATGTACTAAAGCAAAACCAAAAAGACAGCCCTTCAAAATCCAAACCTAGCAGAAATCTGTCGTAGTGGGAGTGAGGGAGGGCACGGAGTAGCAATACTTTGATGAGCATCTGTTTATGTTGTTTTCATTTACATGCAATGTGGATGGGATAATCTATTTAAAATACCGTGTGCATCACACTGAAGTATGTCTGATTTTAATCATTTACCGGGTGGTCCTTGCTAAGGAAATCAAAACACAACTGTTCTGTACAAATTATCTAGTCTCTCTGGTTTTGGTCTGTTCCCACTCAGCCTTTTAAATCTGATGCATTTCTTCCTTCGACTTGAGGCAGTAAATAAATGATCATGCTGATGACTATCCCGAGGGTTTGGGGCGTTCTGTCAACAGCATGGAGCCTGCCTCTTCCCTATTGATGCTGGGCACCTGTTTCCAAGATACCAGCTTTTCTTACTACATCCAGTGTTCTACTGTACAGGTCACTGTCATCAACCTTCTAACAAGACCTAAACGCAGCAGCGGTTGCCAGTTCCAACTAAGTGACTGAAGCCATGAGTCTCAGTGGATGAGTGACATTAGGGTTCCCTTGCTGGCACTGATTTACAGGCCTCCTCAAGTAAAAGCCATGGCTGATAACTTATTATTGCTTTAAGAAAATGCTATCATTTTGAAGTTGTTATTTCATAAATGAAGTAACAGTAGGTCTATAAGTGGCTGTAGGCCAACTGAAGCCAGTCTCGGGCCTGGTAGTCCATTTCTAGGTTAGGAGAAAGTAAGTTGGGTTCTAACGTCAGGGGAAGATAACCTGCAGGTGAGGTGTGGGGGCAGAGGAAGGAAGGGCCTCCACTTCTCTCTGTTTGTGTTTTTTCAAGACAGGCTTTCTCTGTGTAGTCCTGGCTGTCCCTGCCTCCCAAGTGCTGAGATCAAAGGTATGTGATTCCATACCGCTGGCTGCCCAACTTGTCTCTTTCTTTTCTGAGATTTATTTTTTAATTTTTATGTGTATGGGTGTTTTGTGTGCATGAATGTCTGTGTACCACACACATGAAGTGCTCTCTAAGGACAGGGAAGATATCAAAGGGCATTGAATATCCTAGAACTGGATTTATAGGTAGTTGGCCACTGGATGGATGCTAGGAATCGAGTCACAGTCCTCTAGAAGAGTGGTCAGTGCTCTCAACCCCACAGCCGTCTCTCCACCCTACCTCTTGCCTTTGAAGTTGGATCTCCTTCAACAATCTTGGCACCTGTAGCTGTTCAGAAGTTTCTGCCCTGCCCTTTGAAAGCTGCCGTTCATCTTTAGGTTTGAGATCAAATTAGAGATATACATCTATAGCCTGCTCCTGTGATCTTGCTTTGTTGCCTTGACGGAACCAAGCCACCGTCTGAGTGATTGTCTTCCTTCATTAATGATTTCACTAAGTGTTGTCCCTCTTCTCCTCACCACTGCACTCCAGGAGAACAGGGACTGTGTCTGCTTCGCTATTCTGAACGCTCTGTGCCTGAAGTAGTATTTGGTCCACAGAAGATCTCAGACTTTCAGCATGAATCAGTGGATGATCAGGTTCCAAGTCATGTGGTGTGGTTTTATTTTGAACCCAAATCTAGCAAATGAAAATCTTTAGCAAATATATATTCTGTGGATAAATCCATTTAAGCAATGCTTACATTAGACATACCTATTGGTGCTTTTTTCTTTTCTTTTTTTCTTTTTTCTTTTTCTTATTTTGTCAGTCAAAGACAAGAAAAAAGTGGCTCACCCTTTCATGTTTGATGATCACTCTCTTCTACTATACAGAAATTCAAAAAAAAATTTGGCTTATTTATTTAATTTTCTGTGCATCTATGGTGTTGCCTACATGTCATATGTATGTGTACCATGTGTGTGCAGTACCTACAGAGGCCAGAAGAGGGTGGAAATTCCCCTGAAATTGTGGTCAAGTATAGTCATATGGGTGTTATATGGGTGCTGGAATTGGGTCCAATGCAATAACAAATGCTCTTAACCACAGATCTATCTTTCCAGCCCCCTGATTACAGCAATTTGAAGCTCTTTAACGTCTGAATAAAAATACAGTTTTCTTACATGATTTTATTATTAATTTAAAACTTCAATGTACATTGAAAGATTTATTTTTAGGTTGAAAAGCTCTTGTTTTAAATTAAGACAAGAAGACTTATTTATTCAACATGCAATTTCTTTCTTGAGGATTGGCGGAAATTGCACAAATTGAATTAATTTTCTCCACTAACTGATTTAAAAGTAAATTGTTATGGTGGTTTGAATAGGAATGGTCCCCATAGGCTCTCACATTTGAATGCTTGGACACTAGGGAGTGGCACTATCATGAGGTGTGGCCTTGTTGGAGGAAGTGTGTCACGGGGGGGGGGGAGGCTTTGGGGTTTCAAATGCTCAAGCCAGGCCCAGTGTCTCTCTCTCTCTCTCTTCCTGCCGCCTGCTGATCCAGATGTAGAACTCTGGACTCCTTCTCCATCACCACGTTAGCCATATGTCCCCTGCCATGATGAAAATGGACTAAACCTTTGAATCTCTAAGCCAGCCCCAATTAAATGTTTTTCTTCATAAGAGTTTTCATGGTCATGGTATCTCTTCACAGAAAGAGAATACCTAACGAAGGCAATTGTACAAGGTCCTTTGTCACTGGTAATGAAATTTTTCTTAAGGCACCTTTTTCCAGTTTCCTTTATTTTAATTACATTTAATGTTTTACTCATTTTGTTTCTAATATAATTAATTACATAGTTTTACCCCTCCCCTTTCCTCCTTCCAGGCACCCCATATGCCCCTCCTTGCTCTCTTTCAAATTTGTGACATATTTTCATTAATTATTGTTGTTCACGCACTCTGTTCAGTCTGGACAATGTTACACATATGTACATTTTCAGGGTTCATCATTTGGTGTTGGATTTCTAATTGGTGTGATCTTCCTTGGGGAAGACTACCAAGAGTGGTAATTTTCCTCTTTGTATTAAACATAGATTCTTTTCTCACATTATGTAATCTGAGTACAGTTTCCCAAATGTCTACCTCTACCTTTCCAGGTCCTCCCCACCCCTCTTCCCATATGTATCCACTTCCTTTCTGTCTCTTGTTACAGAAGGACAGGCTCCTAAGAGATAACAACGAAACAAAACACAATAAAATATCATAGGATAAAACAAAAACCATCATGCCAAAGCCGGACAAAAGAAGCCAACAGAAGGAAGAGAACCCCAAGAGATTTTATTCCAATTTCAAATGCCATTTTTATAAACTTGAAATTAGATGTTTTAATTATACGAACATCTTAGGTTTGTATTGGCTTAATAAATCTTAGCTATTCTTAACACCTTCAAAACACACTTGTACTAAATATTAAACATTATTAATTACAAATAAAAGTGCTAGCATATGTGTTTTCAGGAGAGGTGACAGCCGTCCCTAGAGAGAACGATTTGCTCATTGAAGGCGTTCTTTCCTGAGGATGGGAAGTTACAGGTGTCACTGGGATGGAAGGAATGGCACCTTTGGTATGTCCAGCTCGCCAGGGTTTGGAGGGGAATGGACACTCCTCTTGAATGTCTAGACACCTTCAACACAGGATGTTAAGCGTCTTTCATGTGGTGAGGACTAACCACATGCCCTCCACAGGTGTTTGCCAAGTGCATCTAGCTTTTGAGTTTTCTGTCATGCCACTATTCTGCTGGCTGCAGTCTATGCCCTGAAGCCATCCCTTGGTGACTAGGTACCTTTGATTTGGGACCAACATAAATCTTATTTTTATTAAATTTGTCACTGATCACAATGCCACTCACCACAATGTGAAATCCCTAAGACTACAGAGTTTTATCTTTCTGAGAGTGTTTTGTTATGATAACTTCAGCTTGAAGGATTGTTCTGTCAATCTTCCTATAATCATGTGAATTAACCAGACACTGTCTTCCATTTCCTTCCATTCCTATGATTACACACTAGATATGTTTGTGGTAGAATTTTATAATAATGAAAGTATGTATAAAATCACATTTTATTTTTTGATAATATTTTTATTTAAATTTTCAATAAGCTTGTTTTACACATCAATCCCAGTTCCCTCACTCTCCCCTCCTCCCTTGACCCCCTCCCAACTCCCATCCCATCTTTTTTTTTTGTTCCCCAGGGAGGATGAGACCTTCCATGGGGATATTCAAAGTCTGTCATATCATGTGGAGCAGGGCCCAGGCCCTCCCCCCATGTGTCTAGGCTGAGAGAGTATCCCTCTATGTGCAATGGGCCCCTAAAGTCCATTCGTATACTAGGGATAAATACTGATCCACTACCAGAAGTCCCTTAGACTGCCCAGTCCTCTTAACTGACACTCATGTTCAGGGTGTCTGGGTCAGTCCTACGCTGGTTTCCCAGCTATCAGCCTGGGGTGCATGAGCTCCCCCTCCTTCAGCTCAGCTGTTTCTGTCGGTTTCTCCAGCCTGGTCTTGACCCCTTTGCTTATCACTTCTCCCTCTCTGCAACTGGATTCCAGGCTTAGTTGTGGATGAAGGCTCTAGGATGGCATATAATATAGTCACTGATCTCATTATTAGAGAAGGGCATTTAAGGTAGCCTCTCCACTATTGCTTAGATTGTTAGTTGGGGTCATCCTTGTAGATCTCTGGACATTTCCCTAGCACCAGATTTCTATTTATACCTATAATGGCTCCTTCTATTATGGTATCTCTTTTCTTGCTCAAATACATGGGGTTGCATCCCAGCTGAATGTAATGTCTCTATAGTAAATCAGAGGATCAGAAAGATTTTGGGAGCACATGTTCTTGCCTATCCGTCTTCTCTAAATTCACAAATCTGTTGGGACAGGTATTAGAAGTTTGTTTGGAGTTTACAGAAGTCGATCAAAGAGTAGAGGTGTCTGAGGTGAGAGAAGCAATGAAAATTGAAAAGAACCTTCAACAAGAGAGACCTATGAATGAGTTCCAACCTGGATCCACTCTCTTCCCTTAGGCAACCCAGGTAGGAACACTAGCTCTGCAGATTTTAGGGGACCATGTCGAAGTGGCAATTGGTTTATAAATTTGGTCCACACATTTCAAGGTGCATAAAAGGATATGTTCATAGCAGCAGATATGTTCAGTTGTGGCCCAGCATCCCTTGGAAGTCCTTGAGAAGTTTCTCAAGGAATAAAATGGTCAAAATTACCTTACAATAATATTAGCAGTTTTTACCTCTTCCTCCTGAATTACCATTTGTATTGATGAGAACATTAATAGATATTGGCACAAGGTACACCAGAAATTATTGCACCCACACGTCCATTCTCCAGGAGTGAAATTTGTAAGTCTTGCCCGAAGAATCTTTGATTAAACAAGGAAAAGTTAGTGGAATTACTTAACCCTTTAATATTCTGTGCAAGTATGTAGTCCTCTAGCAGATTGAAGTGTGTGTTGTCATGGTCTATCTGAGTGTGGGCCGTGTGAACTCGTTACTCTTTATGTGAAGTATCTTCTATATAAAAGAATGGCTGAAAGGCAAACTATGATCATTCAAGCATGGCTTTTTAGCAAGAGTTTTCTTCAAAATGAAGGAAGTGATCCTGTCCTTTTGAAGAAAAAAGTAATAGTGTTTGTACATTGGCTAACACATCCATGAGCATAGAGTCAGAGTAGGAGGCAGAGAGGGCTACAATGACTAATGTGGTCTTATTTTAGGATAAATGAGTACGTGTATTTACTGCCTACAGAGAGCTCTTTGGAGCATTCAGACATGAAGGAGAGTGTGGCGTAGGGAACTCAAGCATCTGCCACTCCCTCCCCCCCTTGCTTGTGCTCAGCAGAGCCCTTAGTTTGCTTCCTGTAGCTAAGCCTCAGTTGGTAGAAGCTTTAGCCATGTATGTCTCTCTCTGCCCAGGCTGGAGGCTGTCGACTTCCCTGCTCTATCAGCATGGAGGATATTGAAGAGGCTCTTGGGGCACGCTGAGCCGAGCACTCTGCTTCAGGTCACTGAAGGGATGAGTGCTAAAAGCCACAGTTCTCCTCATGAACCCGCAGAAGTGCTTCCAAACGTTCATCCTTATGAAAGTACAACTGTGCCAGAGTGAGCCTCAGAGGTCAAGTGCTGGGCGTGGTCCCCATCCTGTGGCAGCACTGGGAGGAGGTAGAACCTCCAGGAGATGGGTCTGATAGAAAGAAGTTGGTGACTATGGTAACCGATGCCCTTGGACAGGATGTTGCCTCTTCTTGAATTTATCCTTCATTCTCCATCCCCAGCGAGGTGTGAAGTTTTTTCTGCATGGTGCACCAAGTTGCCACATGCCCAAACAGGAGTGACTACAGACCTCTGAAACCATGAGCCCAAATAAATCTTTCTTTCTTTGAACCTGACTGTCTCCAGTGCCATCTCAGTGATGGAAAGCTATCACAGCTGGCCTCCAGAAACCCTTACCAGCCACCTACCTTTCTTTTATGAATTCACCACAACCTAGTCTTTTGCCACTGTCATGTTTCTAAAGTTTCCATCTTGGCACATCCCCAGGGACTGTGCTGTTCTCTGCCATTTGTAGTTACTCTTAGGAAAACTGCTTTTTTTGCAACTTGTCTGTTGTGTTAACTCTTTCAAGGCAGCCTCTTGTTAACAGTTTATTGCTACTCAAAGTCAGATTTTGATTTTTTAACTAAAAATGTTTGTGTAAGATAGAATCAGGAAGAGCATGGTAAGATAAAAACATGAGTCACTGTTTGAGAAAGCACATGCTCAGCTTCCCTAAAGGAGTCATTGTAATGGAAAAAAGAAAGACATGAAGTCCTTGTTCTCAAGTAAAGCTGAATCTCAGAGCCTGGGAGAAAAGCGAATAGACTCTTAGACTATGATGGAATAGTTCCAAGAGTCAAATGAAGACAGTGGCTGGAGAGGACATGGGAACAAGCTCTGGGATGACAATGGGCCCAGGGTGATGTTCTTGAGGAAATTTGACTTTTAAAGTCCCCCAAAGTGACTTTGTCCCTAAGTTACCTGCCCACATGTCTTCAGCATTTCCATAAAAACTCCCCTCTCAGCAGGCTCTCTGCTAATTCCCACAAACCATTGCTTGCTCCTATTAAAGGGTCTGGGATGTTGTATTATTTCTTCATTATCCAGTGCCTACTTCACTTCTCCAGCCCTTTCTGACTGGACTAGCAACCTGTTCGTTTCTGAGGACAGCATTTCTCTTTTCCCCAGGAAGCCCTTTCTACAGCCCCCTATGCTAACTTCGGCCATAGTATTGATGGGTCCAATTGCTTTTCTAGGGTGAGTTCATGAACAATATGCAAAGCTAAGCTCTCTCTCTCTCTCTCTCTCTCTCTCTCTCTCTCTCTCTCTCTCTCTCTCTCTCTCTCTCTCTCTGACTCTATCTCAGGCATTTTCACCTGAATTTCCCTCCATCTTTCCCCATGTTCTTAGGAGAGAGCCTTTCCAAAACACTAAAGGCATCTTTAAGCCCACTCATCTGACATGACACACCCAATTCTGTTAACCTTAAATTTAAGTGTATCTGGTACCTTAAATTTAAATTTATTAGTAAAATCCAAAACCTTCTAACATTTCCATAGTTTATATTTCAATCTCAGCCACTAAAAAAATGTCAAAGTTAAATTATACTAATAGTATCTCAACTGATTTCTTTACACTTGTTCCTGAACTTTAAGTCTATTGCTCAGAAGAAGAGATTATAAATACTCCCAAGATTATGATGGTTTATATCATGGAAAGTTCATCATAGGGGGAAAGTATCTCATATCCAAAACCCATCTTAAGTATCTAAGCCACCCAACATCACAGCTCAGCAAAATGGCACAAAATGGCTTACTGTGGGGTGTGTCTCTTAATCTGTGGTTGACTTTGGCTGTGGTTCACTCTGCTGGCCAGCATTAAAACAGAGGCTGAGACCATCCCTCCGTAGCCTGAGCAAAGAGTACAGCTCATTTTTGAAACAGTTTCTGTTGAGTTGCAATATAAATTGTATTAATACGTTGCCACCTGCTCTTCACATCTACTGAGAGCTTCCTGGGACCAAGAGACAAGGCTCATTGCATGGTATTCAATGTTCATTTGTAATATCCTCCAAGGTTCTCTGCCTTGGGTCAGGCTGGCCCCCACAGGGCTCTGTACAAGGAGGAAGGAGAACATCAAACAGCTATAAAACAGCTAAAGGTAAACCATTTCCGACGGAGGTGATTGTTGTTTACCCCATGGTCTAAAGATGTTTACAGTGAGAACAAAAGGCTGGAAGCCCACTCAGGGTGAGACCACACTGCTTTGCTTGGAAATTACTCAACTGCGGATCCCAGCACAATGGAGCAGGGCTTTCCCAGTCATTTCTGCTGCCTTTGGAAAGTCTTGTGTTCTATTATGTTATCTATGTGATACTGGTTATTTGTTCTCCTATTTTTCCTTGCCATGTGCATACCAGACTCACTCATTTAAAATCAGCTGTATGACTATTTTAGATTATTTTCTGGACAGAGCATGAGGCATTTTGCTTTTGTACCATTAGAAAGATAATAATAATAATAATAATAATAATAATAATAATAATAATAATAATAATAATACTACGTTGGTAATCAGTAATTGTCTGTAACGTGTTTAAAACATGAATTAGATCAAATCACTCTTTTGCTTGACACCTTCCAATTGCTCGCTGTTTTATTAGTCTAAAATCCATCCAAGCTAACAAGACACACCATCCACCGTGTTTCACTAATCTACCAGTGCTCACAGAGCCTGACCAGAATCCGGGTGTCTCTGCCAGGCTATGGACTCTGCAGGGGCCCTGGCATCTCAGGACATTGTCTTCATCCTGGAACATCTTACCTCGTATCTGTGCAGCCAATGTTACTTCCTTCATGTCTGCACCCAAAAATCCATAAGTCATGGCCTGTTTGTCTTTAAATTTAGGTTTGATTATCGTTAAAAACTTCTGAAACTTCTTTTAAAGAGTTATTGTTACATAAAAAAATAAAGGTATACTTATTAATGAACTCTCTTTGATTTAAATACATCGTGTAATATTTTAAAATAATTTAAAACATAACTGCCTCATTACATATTTACCATGGTGAGGGGCAGAAGTCAAGAGTCTTTTTTCTCACTATACTGATGTATTTTCTACTCTTAATCTTCCTAACTGGCTGTTTTCGTTTCCATGGAACTCATCATGTTTAACATCTTGTTTATATGTCTATGTTCATACACAGATGTAATGGTTACTGTTTACTGATTGCTCTTCTCACTGTAATGCGTGCTCTATCTGGGCAGAGGCCTATTTATTTTGATTCACTGCTATATCACAAGTACTCCTACGGTACATCTGTGATGGCTTTCAATAAACACTTTCAGAGTAGATAATAAGCAGAATGTTAAGGAGTGTTGGTCTTCACTCAAACACAGATCCTTAGAAAGCACAGATCTGAACCATCCAGCATTCTATACTCACCATCCAGGCATGGGCATGGATATTGCTAGCACACAATCAGCAATTGTTGACAAACTAGTCTCATTTTCTAAGGATTTTCTCAAGACAGTAAAAGACGTAACTCATGTATGCACTTCTCATTCCAATAGTTATTAGTGGCGTTTGTGCTTCACTGGCTCTTGTTTGAGGGCCAGCCACTTGGTGAAACTTGCTTTAATGGCAATCACAGGCAACAGACATTGATTCCTTTGTATGTGAATGTGGCTGATTAATGTAAATACTTCTGTAATTCTTCAGTTGCATAGAATATAGAATAATTTTTCAGAGATTATGGCAGCTAGTGGGAGAGATGGGTGATGGGATTCCTAGATGCAGTGTCATCTAGGAATAGGGAGAACTATTTATGACAATAGAGAAAAATTCCTGGCAACTGTAGCTTCTAATACTTTTTATTTTCTTTTTTGCTTGAAATGTCTTATTTGCTAGTCATTTTTTTATTTCTATATTCCAAAGACCTTAGAACAATAATGCATTTGCCTTTAGGGTCTCCTGCTTTTTATAGATGTATGTGAATCTTTTCCCAAGTTATGAAGACTAAGTATAAGAAGTAAAATAAATCTCATTAATCATGCATACATTTGACCATCAACAATGCGGTGTAATCTAGACCTTGTATATGAAAGAGATCTAATATAGCCTCTGACTTTAAGAACTCCATGGCAAGTCAGAAATTTAAATTGGCAAGGCAGAAAAACACATTGAATTCTAATGTAAAAAAAATACACACCTGGGTATGAGCATACAAAAGCATGGCTAAAACAGCTTTAGTTTGTCTGTACAGTTTTGAAGTTAGTAGCAGTAGATCTGTGTGTTGAGGAACAACCAGGTGGTTATTCAGGATAAACCAAGGAGGAGTCAGAAAGAGACTGTGTGCAGTGTCCTATGTGGCCTGATGAAAGCAAGGTTGGAAAAGATGGTCATAGGGATGAGGCCAACAGACAAGGCTGGAGGTTGGACTGAGGAGGGGTACAAAAGTATCTCCTGACAGGCTGTAAAGGATAACCTTCATTTGAGATGAAAACAGGACATGCTGAAGGATTGTTTTAGATAACGTGGTAGTGATTGACTGAACATTCTCAGAGAAATGGAAGCTTCGTTAATCTGATAGTGTGTGCATATAAGGCATCAACAACTTACCTTATACCTAATGAGAAAAGGCTGAACGCTATTGACCTAAAATCAGAAGCAAAGCAAATGTATTTGCTCTCTTCATCTCTATTAAGCATTGAAAAGAAAATGAAATGCAAATTTATTTCTCTTTTGGTATACAGAAAACCCCAAGGAATCCTTTTAAAAAAAAACCATTAGAAATTATAAAGGTAAGATTATATAACATAATGCTATTATACTATTGTCAGTTGTATCTTAACACATTAGTATGAAAGATATAAAAATAGGAAATTAGGTTCATTTAAAATGTCAAGAAGAGTAAAATACACAGAAATAAAAATTTAGCCAGAAAAGTACAAACTCTATAGAAAAAAAAAATGTTTAAAACAACTCAGGATCTATGGAGATAGTAAAGCATCCCATGCTTGGAGTACTTGATACTATAGTGACAGTGTACCTCAGGTTACCACAGTGACAGTGTACCCCAGGTTACCATGGTGACAGTGTACCCCAGGTTCATCTTGGTCTAAATTAAAGCCCAAATTTCAAGTTTATGGCTGTTGGCATTGTTTGCTTCATTGATTTGTTTTTGACAAATGTGCTTTAAGATTCATATGAAACTGTAGAATTTTTTGAATAACCCAAGAAATCTTGACAAAGAGAATGAAGCTGGAAAACTCACATAGCCTCTGTCATTACAAATCATCACAAAGCTACCCTTTCTAGTCAAGACAGTATCACAGCATAGAAACATGTCAATCAATGGAATAAAGTCAGGCCCAGAAATTAATGCTCTATGGTCTATTAACTCCTATTAGGAAACCAAAACCATCCAGGGAGAAGAGCCATTGTTTAACAGCAATGCTAAGGCAATCTTAATGTGAAAGGATGTCCATCCTGCTCCGTGTCATGTACACCAGAAAGCCTCAAGATGGAACACATGTCTCAATGTAAATCTCTAAGAGAAAAACCATAGGAGCAGGTCACCTGGCTTTAGTTAGTAATGGTTTCTTGGATACGAAGCCAAAAGCACAAACAGTAAGAGAACAGGGTTGATTATGTCAGACTCCATCAAAATGGAAACCTTTTATGATTTATACAGTTTAGCTGGTACAGTGAAAAACAGTTTCAGAATGGGGGAAAATGCTTTATATGAGAAACTATATCTAGAAAATACTCGTATCTCATGCAATCCAGTAACTTAAAGGCAACAAGTCAATTAAAAGTTGGCAAAGCATCTAATCATCAGTATTTCAAAAGATACATGAGTGACAAGTACATGAAATGGCTTTCACTGTCATCAGCCAAAGAAATGCAAAGTTACTGTAGGACACTGCTTCATGACAGCAACAGAAACCTCAAGTAGGTGAATGATTGAGGTTTATGAAGACATACAGGAACTTGGATCCTAATACCTTGCAAGTGGGGATATAAAAGGATTCAGCAACTTTGGAAAACAATTAGCTAGCTTTTCAAGATGTTATATGCAGAGTTACCATGTGACCCAGATATTTATTCCTAGATGTATATCCCAAACATCTGCCCTTACAAAATTATTATATGCCAGCAATTTGGCTTAGCCAGTAAAGGCCACTGCTGCCAAACCGGACATCCTGAGTTCAAATTCTGGGACCCACATCATGGAAGGAGGGAATAGGCTCCGACGCATTGTTGTCTGACCTCTATGCATGAGCTTGTATGCACAGAAACACGAACTAAGTGAACATGAGAAAAAAACATAGACAGTCACAACACTGTTCCTCACAATTGCTCAAAGTGGACATCACCAAATGTCAGGCAACTGAGAAACAGATTAAAAGGTAGTATGGGCATGCAATGGGATGCTATTCAGTAATACAAAAGAATAAAATACTGACATGAGCTTCCACACGAGTAAGCTTTGCAAACATTATGTTAAGTGAAAGCAATTAGGCAAAATGACTACTCATTGTATGATTTATTTTACAGACAATGTCCAAAATCAGTAAATCTATACATAGAGCAAGTAGTCTCCTAGATTCCAGCTCTAGGAGGGGTGAGAGGGTAGTCAGTAAGTGTATACATAGGGAAAGTAGATTTCTGGTGGCTTCCAGCTGTAGGAGGGATGAGAAAGTGATGAGTGAGGAATAGTTCCTAATGGGAGTTGAATTTCTTTGTAGGGAAAAGTCAGGGATTCGGGTAGCTCAAGCTGACCTTGACCTGGCTATGTAGCTAAGGACAGCCATGAACTTCTGCTCTTCTGCCTTTGCCCCTCAAGTACTAGAATGGCAGGTATGTGTTGCCATGCCTCATTATTGTACTGGAGTTCAAGCTCGGGACGTTGTACATCCAAGACAGTCCTAAATAAATATTTATTCAAATTAAAATAAAAGTAAATGGTGTATATTAAAGAAGTGGTTTTTTTTAACTACAGTCATGCAGTGTGTTACTATGTCAAAGCTTGCCTATACCAAAGTACAAAGATCAGTAACTCTCCTGTCCTCTGGGAACAACTAATGAGGTCCCGATAATGAGGTCTCTATATCCCAGGGATATAGAGAAAAAGATGAAAGTTTGTGAAACATTAAATAAAGTGACTTAAGATTAGAGAACAATTATGTTCACAGGAAAAGAAGGGATTAATGAATCTAATCAGCTTTCCTATGTGGTATAAGGATATGAAAAGTAAAACAGTTTAGCACCCTAAAACACTTGAAAATTTCAAGAAATAGATATTCTAAGTCAAAACTAGCTTTTGTTTAAGGAGACAATGGTCTTCATGCCCAGGATCTCTGACCCTGAACACCTAAACCTGGAGCTTATCAGAGATATCCGCATGAATATGGCTGTTTGGACCACACTGATGAATAATTCCCCTGAGATCTCTTTTAGATCTAAAACACAGAGTAGAAAAGTTCGCAAAAGATTGAGACATCTAGAGGAAATCTGATACCTAACCTATTGGTGCTCATCGTAGGGATGGGTGAAATGCTAGAAGACAGAAGGGCAGAGGAGTTTGCAACATCACAGACCATTTACCAGCAGGAATAAAACGTGGGAAGTGTACAGTTTAACCATGATCTGAGGAAAAAATAGTACCAGGGACTGAAAAGATAGTGGTGTTGGGTAGTTCTAATCCACACACCTATGAACACCTGATTTTCGACAAAACAGCTAAAAAATAAAATGGGGGGAGGAAAGCATCTTCAACAAATGGTGCTGGCACAATTGGATGATGGCGTGTAGAAGACTGCAGATAGACCCATGTCTATCGCCATGCACAAAACTCAAGTCCAAATGGATCAAAGACCTCAACATAAATCCAGCCACACTGAACCTCTTAGAAGAGAAAGTAGGAGATACCCTTGAACAAATTGGTATAGGAGACCGCCTCCTGAACATAACTCCAGTAGCACAGACACTGAGATCAACAATTAATAAGTGGGACCTCCTCAAACTTAGAAGCTTCTGTAAGGCAAAGGACACAGTAGACAAGACCAAACGGCACCCCACAGACTGGGAAAAATTTTTTACCAATCCTACATCTGACAAAGGGCTGATCTCCAAAATATACAAAGAACTCAAGAAACTGGTCAACAAAACACCAAATAGCCCTATTAAAAAATGGGGTACAGAATTGGAGAAAGAATTCTCAATAGAGGAAATCAAAGAGGCTGAAAGACACTTAAGAAAGTGTTCAATATCCTTAGCTATCAGGGAAATGCAAATGAAAACAACTTTGAGATACCATCTTACTCCTGCCAGAATGGCTAAAATTAGAAACACCAATGACAACTTATGCTGGAGAGGATCCAGAGAAAGGGGAACACTCCTCCACGGCTGGTGGGAGTGCAAACTCGTACAGCCATTTTGGAGATCAGTATGGCGGTTCCTCAGGAAAATGGGAATTAGCTTACCACAGGACCCAGCAATTCCACTCTTAGGCATATACCCAAATGACCCACATCCATGCAACAAAGACATGTGCTCAACTATGTTCATAGCAGCATTATTTGTAATAGCAAGAAACTGGAAGCAACCTAGATGCCCCTCAACTGAAGAATGGGTAAAGAAGATGTGGCACATCTACACAATGGAATACTACTCCACAGAAAAAAATAACGGAATCTTGAAATTCGCAGGCAAGTGGATGGAACTTGAAGAAACCATCCTGAATGAGGTAACCCAGTCACAAAAAGAGGAACAGGGTATGTACTTGCTCATATATGGATTTTAGACATAGAACAAAGGATCGCCAGCCTATAATACACACCACCAGACGAACTGGGATACAAGATGTATTCTAAGAGATTCATATATGCTCCCTCACAAAAGGGGGAAGGGAGAAGTCCCCCAGAGCACGTGGGAAATGGGGAGAGGCAGTGAATGGAGAGAGAAGTAGGAGAAAGTGAAGGGGAGGAGAGGAAAGCACATGTGACTAGATAGATTGAGTCAGGGAGAGAGAGAGAGAGAGAGAGAGAGAGAGAGAGAGAGAGAGAGAGAGAGAGAGAGAGAGAGAGAGAGAGAGAGAGAACAGAAAATAGGGAGCCATTATTGGTTTGAAGAGAAAACTGAACCTAAAGAAAGGTCTAGAGAACTACAAGACTGACTCCAACTAAGAATTCTAGCAATGTGGAAAGGCTACCATAAATGCCCTTCCCTGATAGTGAGATCATCAACTAAATTATCCACCATCATGGAACCCTCATCTGGTACCTGCTGGAAACAGAAGCAAACACTCATTACCAAACACTGAGTCGAACTAAAATCCAGATGCAGAGAGAGGGGACAAGACCAGGTTGCAGAAACTCACAAAGACAGCTGACCTGAACAAGGAGGAGCTAATGCCCTCCCCCCCCCCCGTGACTGTTAGCTGGGAATCCAGCATGGGACTGACTCAGACCCCCTGAATATGGGTTTCAGCTAGAAGGACTGAGCAGTCTGGGGGACCTCAGACAGTAGAAACAGGATTTATTCCTGGTACACAAAAGGACCTTGCGGGCACATCCCCTATGGAAGGATACCCCCTTAATCTAGAGACAGGAGAGAAGTCCTAGTCCTTACTTCTAATGACTTGACAGATTTACATGACCCAACCCGTATAGCATAGCCCTACAAGTGGAATGGGGGTGGGGGATGGGAGAGGAGGATGGCCAGGGTGCATGTCACAGGGGAAAGAGTGTAAGAGGGAGGGAGGGTTGGAGGGAGGAAGGGAGAGGAATCTGGGGTCCACATGTAAAATTTTTAAATTATATTATTAATAAAAAAAGAAAAATGGACAGTCTCAGGTAATGGACATTAGCTTAATGCCTGGAGCTGCTGTGCACTTTACAGATTTATTATTCTTGGGCTAAAACAATCATTATGAACAGCTAACTTTCTGAGGGAGTTACTTAAACATTGAACATACATTAGAAACTAAATGGGGAGTCAAGAACACAGCTTTGTGGCAAGGTACTCTGTGAAGACTTGTTCACTGGAGCAGCATCTGAGAATGGGGGGCTCACGCGTTCACCTGGGCCAGCATCTGAGGATGGGGGGCTCACGTGTTCACCTGGGGGCAGCATCTGAGGATGGGGGGCTCACGTGTTCACCTGGGGGCAGCATCTGAGGATGGGGGGCTCACGTGTTCACCTGGGCCAGCATCTGAGAATGGGGGGCTCATGTGCCCACCTGGGACAGCATCTGAGAATGGTGGCTCATGTGCCCACCTGGGCCAGCATCTGAGAATGGTGGCTCATGTGCCCACCTGGGACAGCATCTGAGAATGGGGGCTCATGTGCTCACCTGGGACAGCATCTGAGAATGGGGTGGGGGTCATGTGCTCATGTTAAGATATATCACAGCTTCAGTTGAATCTTGTGCAGACTCTTTCAGAATTGACTTCTCTCTTGCAATGACTTTAATGCTGTCCTATACTACTGCTTTTCCAGTGATATATTCATCAAAGCCCCATTCCATTAGTGGGAAAAGAAATTAATAATTTCTTCCAAAGCCTAATGAGTCCATGGATTTGGGCATTAGGAATTATTCCTCTCAATTAATGACATTCCAGCTGAGCCGGCATTAGCTTAGTTTCTTACTTTTTCACCTTCTTAATGCTTTCCGGAAAATGTCTTTATGTTTGTAAAGCCCAGTCTATTATTGAGGCAGAATAAATTACCTTTGTGACTACACATTTTAGAATTTCTCAGTAGTGACGAGCATTTTGCCAACTCTTTAGGCTAGGTTTTAGGCCTTACAGTAACCACCTTGCATCTAGCTGGCCAATGTCTTATTTCTTTTTCTTTTCTTACAGGTGGTCACAAAGAAACATTAAGCTAATTTCCATCCTGTCCTGGTAGTCTGATCTGCTGGCAGACCACCCCTTCTAGTTCTGACTGGGATAAATAGTTCTGAAGAGAGCTTTTTGTTAATTTGCATTACTTGTTCTTATCAAATATTAGGTCAGGTTTCTCAGACAAAGCAGACAAGGCTTTAGCTCTGCCCTTGCTGTCTTAATAGTTCCCTGACATTGATTTATCTGCCTCCTAAAATGCACTTCATGCTGCTTTATCCAATAACTGGCACCAGGGCTCACTAAAACACAATTAAGCTAAATCCCCTCCTAACATCTTCTAAATACAAATCCACATGCAATAAAATGATGGATTAGAAAGAAATCCCAGTCTAGAAAATGCTAGCAGATTTTATTTAACATTTGAGATACATGATAAATCTGTATGTCTAAGAAGCAAAGGCAATTAACGGAACTTTCATAAAAACCTCTGTAACCATTTAAAATAAGAGCAACACAATTAAATTTGAATGCAAATTGTACAAATACTTTTGTGACAAAAGGTTCATTTCCTTAAGTTAAAAAAAATTTCTTACAAGCTACTAGTAAAACAAGATTTTAACCCCACCCTGAATGGCTGACGCCTATTATCAAGCAATATCCAAAGAAGAGAAAAAAACATTTTGGAGATTTGGGCCATTTCACTAGTAGCTACAGTGCTAAAGATATCAAACACAAGATGCTGTGTGTAGAATGCATCATCAAATATCAAGTACTTGTAGTTAGTGTCCAGGAATGTTTTGACTTAGGATGCAGTGTTAGACCCTGCTGGTGGTTCCCATCCTCTCCTGTCCTCCCTCCCCCATTGCTTCTTCCTCTCTTCTTTCCCTCTGTTGAAAATGACTCTAGGGCCTTGTACATAGTAACAGAACATGTAATGAATGGTTTTGAGAAGAATTTGAATTTACATGGCATTGCATATTATTATTCCAATTTTGCATTATTATTAATGCATAATACATATCTTAGGACATCTAATTGTTCTTTCATTCCTAAGACTCTTCAAAGAACTTTCCTGGCAATGTGAGGACTATTTGCATTATCACCTATTCTCAGTCTCTTAAAGCAGAATAGGTTCTTACCGCCTAGTAGTACTCCACTGTGTACATGTACCACATTGTCCTCATTCATTCTTCAGTTGAGGGGCATCTAGATTGTTTCCAGGGTTTAGCTATTACAATAATGCTTCTATGAACATAGTTTAGCAAATATCCTTGTGGTTTGAGTATGCATCCTTTGTGTATATGCCCAAGAGTGGTAATGCTGGATCTTGAGGCAGATTTATTGCCAGTTTTCTGAGAAACAGCCATACTTACTTCCAAAGTAGCTGTACAAATTTGCACACCCACCAGCAATGGAGGAGTGTTCCCCTTACTGCAATCCTTTCCAGAATAAACCGTCATCGTGTTTTTGATCTTAGACATTATGACAGGTATAAGATGGCACCTCAGAGATTTTTTGATTTGCATTTCCCTGATGGCTAAGGATGTTGAGAAAATGCGCAAGTGTATTTTGGCCATTTGAGATTCCTCTGTTGAGAATTCTGTTTAGGTCTGTACCCCATTTTTAATTGGATTATTTGCTACTTTGACATTGAGGTTTGTTTCTTTTTTATTTAAATTTGAAACAAGGTTGTTTTACATGTCAATTCCAGTTCCCTTATTCTCCCATCCTCCCCTTTCAGCCACATCAAACCCCAGCCCATCCCCTTTCTATTCCTTAGTGAGGGTGAGGCCTTCCATGGGGAGTCTTCAAAGTCTGTCATATCATTTGGGGCAGGACCTAGGCCCTTCCCCATGTGTCTACGCTGATAGAATATCCCTCTATGTGGGGTGGGCTCCCAAAGTCCATTCGTATACTAGAGATCTCTAATAGAGGCCCCATAGATGGCCCAGTCCTCCTAACACCCACATTCAGGGTGTGTGGGTCAGTCCCATGTTGGTTTCCCAGCTATCAGACTGGGGTTCATGAGCTCCCCCTTGTTCAGGTCAGCTGATTCTGTGGGTTTCTCCAGCCTGGTCTTAACCCCTTTGCTCATCACTCCTCCCTCTCTGTAACTGGATTCCAGGAGTTTGGCTAGCATTTAGCTGTGGGTGTCTGCTTCTGCTTCCATCAGCTACTAGATGAAGGCTCTAAGATGGCATATAAGGTAGTCATCAATCTCATTATAGTGGAAGGGCATTAAAGGTAGCCTCTCCACTACTGGAGCACTACTCAGCAGAAAAACACAATGGAATCTTGAAATTCGCAGGGAAATGGATGGAACTAGAAGAACCATTCCTAGTGAGGTAACCCAGTCACAAAAAGACAAACATAGTACATATTCATTCATATATGGATTTTAGACATAGAGCAAAGGACTACCAGCCTACAATTCACATCGCCAGAAAAGATAGAAAATAAGAAGGACCCTAAGAGAGACATACATGGTCCCCTAGAGAAGAGGAAAGGGACAGGATCTCCTGAGCAAATTGGAGCATGGAGGAAGGGGAGAGGAAGATAGGAAAGAGAGAAGGGGAGAAGAAGAGAGGAGAGGTGGGCCTGAGGGAACAGGAAGATTGAGACAGGGAAAGAATAGAGGAAAACAAGAAAAGAGATACCATAATAAAGGAAACCATTTAGATTTAAGGAGAAATCTGGCACTAGGGAAATGCCCAGAGATCTACAGCGATGAACCCAATTGACATTGAGTTTCTTGAGTTCTTTGTATATTTTTGAGATCAGCCTTTTGTCAGAAATGGGATTAGTGAAGATATTTTCCCATCCTATAGGCTGTTGTTTCATCTTGTTAACCATATCTTTTGCCTTACAGAAGCCTCTCAGTTTCAGGAGGTCCCATTTATTGATTGTTGCTCTCAGTGCCTGTGCTGCTGGTGTTGTATTTAGGAAGTGGTCTCTTGTGACAATGGGTTCAAGGCTACTTCCCAAAGTACTTCAAGGCTACTTTCTCTTTTATGATGTTTAGTGTAGCTGGATTTATGTTGAGGTATTTGATCTATTTGGACTTGAGTTTTGTGCATTGGGATAGATATGGATCTATTTGAACTCTTCAACATCCAATTATGCCAGATGCTTTTTTCCATTGTATAATTTTAGTTTCATTGTCAAAAATCAGGTATTCATAGGTATGTGGATTAATATCAGAGTCTTTAATTTGATTCCATTTGTCCACCAAGTGATTTTCATAACTATAGCTCTATATTAGAGCTTGAAGTCAAGGGTGGTGATGCCTCTGGAAGTTCCTTTAGTATTCAGGATTGTTTTGGCTCTCATGGTTTTTGTTTGTTTGTTTATTTTTGTTTTTCCATATGAAGTTGAATATTGCTCTTTCAAAGTCTGTGAAGAATTGTGCTGTGATTTTGATGGGGATTGCATTGAATCTGTAGATTGCTTTTGGTAGGATTGCCATTTTATTATGTTGATCCTACCTATCATGTAAGAGCCTGGGAGATCTTTCCATCTTCTGATATCTTCTTCAATTTCTTCTTTATGGACTTAAAGTTCTTGTCATGCAATCTTTCACTTGTTTGAGTAGAGTTACCCCAAGATATGTCAGGTTTGTGGCTATTGTAAAGGGTGATATTTCTCTGATATCTTCTCAGCTTCTTTATCATTTGTATATAGGAGTGCTACTGATTCATTTGAGCTAATCTTGTTTTTGTCACATTACTGTGTTTATTGGCTGTAGGAGTTACCAGGTAGAGTTTTTGGAATCACTTATGTATACTATCATATCATCTGTGACTAATGATAGTTTGACTTCTTCCTTTCCAATTTGTATCCCCTTAATCTCCTTTTGTTTTCTTATTGCTCTAGCCAGAACTTTGACCACTATATTAAATTGAAATTTGTAGGCAAACAGATGGAACTAGAAAAGAAAAACATCTTGAGTGAGGTAACCCAGACCCAGAAAGACAAAACTTGTATGTACTCACACATAAGTGGATATTAGACATAAAGCAAAGGATAACTAGCCTACAGTATACTACTTCAGAGAAGCCAGGTAACAAGGAGGATGCTAAGAGAGACATACATGAATTCACCTGGGAAGGGGAAATAGGATCTTCTGAATAAATCGGGAGTGTGCAGGGAGGGGGAGAGTGAAAAAAGATGGGGAATGGGAGGAGAGGAGGGAAAGTAGAACATGAAGGAACAAGATGGTCA
Organism: Cricetiscus sungorus; assembly: GCA_030556225.1. Taxonomy (NCBI): domain Eukaryota; kingdom Metazoa; phylum Chordata; class Mammalia; order Rodentia; family Cricetidae; genus Cricetiscus; species Cricetiscus sungorus. Next base: position 11,708,894 of record JANBXA010000114.1, read on the forward strand.
AGTTGGGGTAAGGACACAGAGGGAGAACAAGTAAAGAGATATCTTGATAGAGGGAGCCATTATTGGGTTCAAGAAACCTGGAACTAGAGAAATTCCCAGGAATCCACAAGGATGACCCCAAACCTAAGACTCTAAGCAACAGTGGAGAAGGTGCCTAAACTGGCCTTTCCCTATAATCAGATTGATGACTACCTTAAAATTCATTCAGTAACTGGTGGAAGATGTAGAGATCCACAGCTGAGCACTGGATCAAGCTCCTGGAGTCCAGTAGAAGAGAGGGAGGAGTGATGAGATGATTAAAGGGGTCAAGACCATGATGGAAAACCCCACAGAAACAGCTGATCTGAGCTAGTAGGAGCTCACTGACTCTGGACTGACAGCTAGGGAACTTGCATAGGACCAAACTTGGACCTCTGAATGTGGGTGACAGGTGTGTGGCTTGGGCAGTTGATGGGGCCCAAGGGAATGAAACCATAATTTATCCCCAGTGCATGAACTGGCTCTTTGGAGTCTATTCCCTATGGAGGGATACCTCGTTCAGCCTAGATACAAGGTGGGGGCTTGGTCTTGCTTCAAGGAGATGTGACAGACTTTGTTGTCTCCCCATGGGAGACCCCATCCTTTCTGAGGAGTGGATAGGAAATGTTGGGAGGGAAATGAGGAAAGTGGGATGGAGGGGGAGCTGGATTGGTATGTAAGATAAAAAAATTGTTTTAAAAAATAAAAAAAAATTAATGCCAGGTGGTGGTAGCAAACACCTTTAATCCCAGCACTCAGGAGGCAGAATAGCCTCCAAAGCTACAGAGAAACACTATCTCAAAAAACCAATAATAATAAATAAGAAAAAACAAAGGGATAGTTAAGAGCTCCTATAACTCTTAAGATATTCAAGGAACATTTTATATTGCATTATAACAATTGTAGACAAAATTCTTTCTGATAGTCTACATGGGCCCATGTCTTTCATAGTGCTGGCTGAGTGTGACAGACTCTTCCAGATTGCTTAGGATCACAGCTGTGCCCACTGCATCTGATGCTATGATACACTGATTCTCTTTGGGGCACTATTGAATAGTAGCATCTACATCAAACATCCCAAATTCTGTACTTTCCATGTTCAGAGGGAAACATTTGCATGACCTGTACTTCTCTTGCTGCCAGCTGGGTTGGAAGGGCAGAGGTTAAGCCCATGGCATTGCTTAGCACATGTTCTTGCCCCGAGTGAGCAACACCCAGGCAGCTATTATTTCTTATTATTGCCTACACCATGGATATACTAAGGAAGCCACAAATTCACCATCGGCAATTGTTTGTAAAGTGGGAGCAAATCGGCTGGACCAGAGCATCTCTTAGTGCCAGCACTCAGCTGATTGGGGTGATTCTGTAGCACTCCTATGATGCCACAGATATGATATTCTGTGGGATGCAATTGTTCCGAAATTCCTTAAGGAATGTTTTACTGCATTGCCCTGTCTCCAAAGTTCCAAGAATAATTATTAAATTCTACATGGAGACACATGGAGTGTTAGCCTTTTATGGAAATGACACTCTCAAGACAGGACCCCAGAGATGTCAAGCTTCACTGGCTGAGATGGGAGAAACTGGGCCTGAGTCTCATTTGCATTGTTTTTTGCAGCCTGGGGGTGGGGTGGGGGATTAAACTTTGCTCTACAAAAACCAATCTGGTTTTTAAGACAGGAAAGCAGCTACCTTTGGTTTCAATGTTTAACGCACAGTATCTCTGCTTCATAAAACCTGATTTTTCTTGCTCTTCCATTAATTACTTAGAGGTTTCCAATTTTAAAAAATTTACCTGAAATGTATATTTTGTGAACGCAACTTGTGCATTTATATTTTCACATATAAAACTAAATCCTTCTAATATAAAATGGAGCCTGCATTTTGAGGTGTTTCCTTTGAATTAACTAAAAGGGGTTAGCGATGCTTAGTGGTTTCTTAGAAACAAATGCCTTCATCTTCATCCAATGAAGTCACATGTTTATTGCCACAAAGGGCACTTTCTCCCATGGTAAGACACATATAAGTGTGAGCTCTCAGTTGGCCTCCATAAAAACTAAAATCTCATTCAGAATGGATGCTGGATTTATCGTCCCAACCATCCTTTCTATGTTTTTATCTTGAAGAGCTTCAGAGGCAGCACCTTAGACAGCAGCACATCCTTCATCCTGTCAGTCTTGCAAATGATGCATCAGGGTCCTCTTATACAGGGGACTGTCAGGCAGTCAAAACATCTCATGGAGAAATGCTTCTGGAAAGGAGCTGGTCCAGAGACAGTGTGACTGACAGACGGGCCGGAAGGACAGACTGAATCTGAAGGCATCCTTCCCTTTCTAAGGCCAGGTGTAGCTGAGCCTGGAAGACAGGAAAGCTCAGAGTTGTCCTACTATGGGAATTCTGTCCTTTCTTTTTCCTCCACTTGGCTTTGGCTCCAGTTGGTGTTCTGGCCCTCAGAAACAGGAAACTCTGCCTCATGCTTGCAAGGGACATTACTTTTCTATCCATGGTTTATTCTTGGGGGAATGTGGGTTATGCAGGGAAGGCCTTTTAGGAAGTGCTGCTTGGACTTGACGCTAGGTCCCTCCCCCAGGACACAAACAGAACTAGACATGGCATCTTTCTGCAGCTGTATTACAACGATACACTCAGGACAGAATTCTTGGACAGCCACTCTACACTTCATTTCATAATCACAAAATCAGAAGATGCATAAATCTTTTTATGGCTCTTTGAAAAATATTCTGTAACTAAACAACTCACAGAGCCAACCCTTTGTCCAGACTGAGATTCTGCAGCTGTGTGAAGGGCCCTATGCTTTCTAGTGGCCATGTTGCCTGACAGAAAAGTGATGTTTAATGTTTTGTCTGCTACCACATTTCTGCTTCTTCTGCTCTGGTATCCTCCATGTCCATGCTTTCTGGTGAGATATTCTGCTGACAAATTCATCCAGCCTTCTCCATGACCCCTCTACTCAGAGCCTCTAGCTGGCACCCCACCCCAGCACCACACTAAGACCCCTGGAAGCCCACTCTCAGTTCCTGTGTTGATCCTTACAGCTTCCTGGCCCCGCTTCCCTGCTCTCCTTCATGACTTCCCCCCCCTTTAAGTGAATTATTCTCTCAATTGATGCCTCCCACCCCCTTTGCCTGGATTTTATCATTCCTGGAATTTCAGCTACTGTGAAATCTCTAAAATCACAAAATTTGCATAAAAAATTGGGTGAACTCAGAATGTATAGTGGGTGATGTCACACAGTCTCAGAAAGAAAGAAAAATATATGTGTTTTCCCTCTAATATGAGGGCCCTAGCCTGTAATGTATACGTTTACATGTGTAAATAAGTACATGAATAGGCAGAGTATAGCAATTAGCAATATTGAACAGTAAGGAATGACTGATACAGCCAATGGACACATGAGGATATAAAGCTGTTTTTCTACTGTTAACTCCTGTCATGATTTTCCTTTTGTGGTGGATATATGCATGGACATGTAATTGATGGAGAAAGTGTAAGACACCATGTATAGCTCCCTGGCTTCAGAATGGTCATGTTAACTGGACAGAGGCTCATTGAGATGTATTGAGTTTGGACAAGGCAAGTGCTAACTTGAATTTAGCTATGTGAAGTTTGTATTTCTGTGTTCACTACAACAAAGTGATTCTTAATTAAAATTATGAGCTGAAGAGGTGGCTTAGAGGTGAGGAGCATTGGCTGCTCTTCCAGAGGACCCAGTTTTGATTCCTAGCACCTAATTAGCTGTTCCCAACAATCAGATACAACTCCACTTCCAGGGGATCTGATGTCTTCTTTTGACCTCAATAGGTAACAGGCATGTACATGGTGCACAGACATAGATGCATACAAAACAGTCATTCATATAACATAAAGACATTTACAAATTCTTTTAAAATTAAAAAAATACATACATCTATATATTTATCCCAAACCCTTCATTTCATCTCTGACTTAATGTAAATCATTAGACTGTCTCAGAGGATCTCAAGTTTACATGTCCAGTGGTTTTAGTTCATTTTCTGTTACTGTAATAAAATGATCCTTTGTAAAGAGGAGAGTTTAGTGGATTTAATTTTGGAGGTAGAAAGCTCATGACCCCATGGTCCCATTATACTAAGGAACCAATTGGCTGTATCATTCAAAAGCATCATGGCAGGGTTGGGGACAAGAATGATATTTTATAGTAAGATAGGAAGTCAGAGGGTTAAGCTATGCCAATTTTGTATCTTTATAACAAGGCCCTCTGTGATAACCCAGTGAGGTCTCACAGGAGACACCCAAGGACATTATCCCAAGGACTTACTTAATCTCTCTGGGTTCTGCTTCTTCAAGGATATATTGTACATCTACTTTTACATCTCAACACACAGGACCAAACTTTTGGCACATGAACCTTTGGAGAATACAATCAAACTGTACTCGAAGCACAGAACTAATGGAACGCTCTGCATCACTTTCGTTTCCACACCTGCCCACTTCCCTCAGCATCGTCTCATTAGGTGGCTTCACCCTTCACCTTGCTCTTCCACATGTTCATAAATCGAATTACCTTACCTTGCTTCTTATTTGGTTACCAAATCACCTCCTACTACCATCCTTCCTTATTTTGTATTAGTGAAGTTGACTTTTAATTCTGTGTTGTCATTTCTATTGTTTTAATGTAAAATAGAACACATGCCATCCCCAACCCTGCTCATGAGTACTTGGTACCCAGCTGCTGTCATTGTTTTGGGAGGTTGTTAGACCTTTGGAACATAGGGTCAGTCTAGGACACACATACTTCTTGGTATGGGCCTTTGAAGGTTACAGCTCAGGATAGAACAGCTTCCACTCACACCCTACACTTTCTGATCTTCCAAAATGATCTCAGCAGCCATTGTCTGCTTCCAGATCTATAGATGGAACAATTCTCTAGCCATGCAATTCCTGCCACAATAGCTCATTTGGGAACAATGGGCAGGCCACACTGCCCCTTCCACTATGGAGGATTCATTTGGAAACAATGGGTTGACAAACCTTTCTGCCCTTCATTTGCTTCTGTCAGATAATTTGATCATACCGATTAATAAAGTAACTAAAACACTGTCCTCACTCACAAGCTCCAAATGATCACCATGGGAGATATAAATCTGCCACCTTGCTTCACTAACATATTGCCAGGTCATGGGGTCTTGCAGATTACCAGAATGAATACACTGAAGTCTTTTCTGGTGTTTGTGAGCTGCAGGGTTTGAAATGAATTCTAATTTTCTCTTCTACTGAGCAACACCTGGTCTCTGTGTCTTTGATGATAGTCTTCCCATTGCCTAAAATTCTTCCCTTCTGTCTTTACTCCCTTATTCCACACTCATGTGCTAAGAATGAGCTGAAGTGGTGGCGTTGCCCAGGAAACCATCCCTGACTCCTCGGGTTGTATTATTTTCTTCATCTGGGTCTAGTAGCTCAGTGTTTTTCCAAATGTTGTTTCTTTCTTTTTTTTTTTTTATAATTTGTTTATAGGTCTGCCTTTGCTTTGTAGCACAGCCTTCCTGACATCAGAGGCTGTGTTGCTTAATCTTTGTGACTAACCAGAAATAAAGGCTGAGGAATTGTTTCTCCATGAACTGAACTGACTTGAAAGACTGGCTGGGTTTATAAGACACAAGAGTACGAAAGACCGGAAGACCGTTTATCAAAAGCTTTCCAGAGATAGACCATTTAAAATGGGCCACACTATCTGCATCAGGATCACCAGGGTGTCTTTAACTCTGATTACTTTCCTCAGTTTAATTGACACTTAACAAGATAGAACATTTGAAGAGATGTTTCAGTCTTTTAGTATTTCCATAAGAATAGATTGTACTACTACAAATTCAGAATTACAGCTCTGTGGTGTGAGAAGGTAAAATACTGTTTTCTCAGAGTAAACATATTCTTTGAGCATACAGGAAGACTTTAGAAGACATAAATTTATAAGCGTCTTTGTTTAACAAACAAGTATTTTCTTCTTCAGTTTGTTTTCAATCCGCTTTAGTATTAGTATTTTAGTACACAGTGAAAGATGTTGCAGACACTGATGCTACACGAGTCTTATAGGGAGAAAGTGGGTTTCAGCTCCATCCATAACCCAAGGCCAAGACATTGTGACTGGACTCACTCTTCCACTACTAGGTGATAATGGAAAAAATCACACTACAGTAATAGAAACAAAGGCACCTCTGAGCAGGCAGGTGACACCATCTGGGCCTGAGTTGTGGCAGCACAGATAGATAAGAAACTTCCTTGTTTAGGAGTAATGATAAGGCTGGCTGGGTCCAGTGCTCAGAAATCTGGGTTTATGGGTAAGCGAGGCAATGCAGGGTTCATTTACACAAATGCATTAATGTCCATGGATCCACAGACAACAGCTGGTCTCTTCATCATTTTAGTATCACTTGGGCATCCATGATGCACTGACTAGATACATATACTTTTCCTTTAATTTCTGCTATACATTTCTGAGGTAGATATTGTTATGACACTACATTGTGGAGATGGAGAACTGGAACCTAGAGAGAGAAGGACTTGTCTGAGGTCAAGTGCAGAGACAAGGTCAAAGTCCAGATGCGCTCTTACACATACCTAAGTGTGGTCATACCGGCAACATCATCACCTAGAAATGTGTATGAAGGGTCAACTTTCGGTCTGTGTTCCAAGAACTAAGAAATGAGAAATCTGGTAGAGGGTAGAGTGCTGGGTACGGTACCACATGTTAGAGAGCCACTCTCAAGACTGGGTGTCTTACAAACCACATGGAGGACTGTTGACATGTAGCCTCTAGCTCAGAAGAATGGGAGTAGGGGCCATGCATCTGCATGAGAAGAAGACCCTTGAAAAGCAAGGCCCTAGAAACAATGTTCCCTGAAGCCAGGTTAGCTTCATCATCTCCTGTAAATCTCATTATTAAAGTATGTGACCCATATTTGGAGGATACATAAGTCAGAAGGTTATGAACCACAAACTGGAGACAACCTGCTCATTGTAATGTACTGAATGCCTTTCCAAATTCCCAAGCATATCATGGTTGATTCTCTTATACTCAGGAACTATCATGTTGCCCATGATGTGATGGCTTTTCAAGGAATTTACTCTTTCAATTTAAAATGGCACTTTAGATTCCCCAGAGCAAGCAAACACATATGTTCTGGAAAGGGGGATGGAAAATAGAAAGTGGTCCACAGAGAATGGGGCAGGATTGAATGGCTGTAACAAAAATAGGCTATAAAGAGATGGATGATTTGAGTTGGCCAAGGTTCTGAGCATTGCTCCAAATCTTCAACCCCTGGGTTAAGACTTGAAAAGTTATCATTAAGATGAAAGGGGAAAGAGCTGTGACAATACCTTATTTTGATAAAGTAATTGCCTTCAAGCAATTACTTCAAGTATCTGAGTTCAGTTCCTAGAATCCAGGTTTAAAGAAGGCAAACATGTTGGTGCTCACTTAAAATCCCATCATTGGATAGTCAGAGGCAGGAAGATTCCTCAGTTTGACTAGTGAGGGAATTCTAGATGAGTGGGTTCAAGACCCGTAAGACCATGAGACAATGTCTCAAAAAAAGGATGGATATCATCAGCAACAATATATGAAGTTGTCTTCTAATACACACACACACACACACACACACACACACACTCACACACACACACACACACACTCACACACCGTTAAAGGGGAAGCAACTGTAGATGATCTTTTCCATTAGTCTAGCTCAAACCTGTCCGAAAGAAGTTGATTCAAAGTTGGCTGAATGCTATGAAAACACCTTTAATTAAAAAAAACTATACATTTTGAACAAAGAGTTAATGACTTGATAAAAACTGTCTAGTTTGGTCAGGAAAGAATGATGTGAACATGGAAATGAGAGAAAAAAGAAAACAAACAAGTAAAAGAAAATCAAAACAGAGCGAAAAACAAAAACCCAAAATTTTCCTGGGTTTCCTCAATTGAATGAAGAACAGGATGCTCTAAACCACACAAATATTTGGATCCAAGAAAAGACATTTTGTAAATACTCTCCCATGATGAGAGGCTATTACTCTCCATCAGTGAAACTCAGTGGCTATACATTGAGAAATTCCTGGTACAGACTGTCAGACTCATGCTGCTATGATTGACGAGAAAGACTTCCAAACTTAATTTTGAAAATGCTACAAAGCCCAGGAACAGGACATTGTTGCGTAGCTTCTTCTGCCAGAATTCCTAAGGTCACTAAGAATCATGCTGTGCTGTGTGAAAATGGTCATGTGCAAATGGCTTTGAATTTGATTAAAATGTAAGGAGTTTTCAATGAACAGATACAATGATTGTTTTAGAGTCTTGGATAATATTGCCCACATTTCAAGATCAGGTCAGAGAGAGAAAGAAAGGACATGGAGTTGGGTGGTTGGGATGGAGAGGATCTGGGAGGATTTGAGGGAGAAGAAACTATAATAAAAAATAAATAAAAATTTTTCAGTAAAAAAATCAGAGAAAGGAGAAACTGGTTTTCAAACTAAAATTCTTTGAGAAACAGTCATAAGATATTTAAATAAACTGGAACAAGTTGGTAGTCTTGACAGCATGCTTTCTCAAAGGTTTCTCTAAAAATAAGTATGATATAGAGTTTTACTAGTATCTTGTGACTGGATGACGCAGGGTCATTTCAGATGGGAGAGTATGATAACTCTTTAAATAATCTTTGGGGATATCAACATGTCTCAGGGGTAAAATATTTGCTGCCACATCTGCTCATCTGGGTTTGAGTCCCAGGACCTACACAGTAGATGGAACACAATTCCCACAAGTTGTTCTGTTACTTTGGTAAATGCACCAGTCATACATGTAAATAAATAAATAAGCAATGAGAAGATTTAAACTGCAATATTCTGTATGATTAGCAAAATTAATTTACCTATAATATTATGACAAAAGTCTTTCACACATGCAGGATTTTGGATTATATTCAGAGACAAAGTTACCTTCTAAAGAATAGAAATACAACTAAAAGACGCCCCCCCCTCCAAAGTCTAGCATCAAGTTGCTATCTCATCTCCATTACCTCAAAACTCTGGCATACCACCTCCACTTTGAATTAATTGGCATTTGAGGTAACTAAGAAAAACATCCAGGATAAGCAAAGGTTCTTGGTGTTCCCTCAAAGTGTCTGGGCATGTGCAGAGCATCTGAAGGATGTCCAGATGCTTCGAGGGATACCTGGAGAATGGCTTCAGATGACAGCTGCTCCTTGGCCTCAGAATGGAGATACCAGGTTCCCAGCCCTTTCTGGGGCAGCCAGCACACAATGAGGGGACAATGCAGGAATATTAGTTCCCATATCCTTGGCACTGGGGATGACTCTGAAAGGTCACCCAGGTTCAGAACCTCTGAGACCTACAATGGAGTAACCAAATCCTTCTGTAAGACAGACAGCAGCTTCCTTGTTATGTGCTGCCCTGAAAACATTGTCTCCCGAGTTCCCTTCATGATAACCCTTTCATAGCCCTTCATCCCAGGAGAGCTGAACCTGGAATGATAGGCAATCTTTTAAAATGACTCCTTGTTGGAAATCCAACTGATCAGAAACTCAGGCCTCTTGAACCAGATTGGAACACAATATTACCAAAACCTTAAGATTTTACTGCCTTAAGAGGAAACTGTCTGAACAAGTTCACTTTTTTTTTTCCTATTGGGATTACTTTCTTCATTTACCTACATATGCAGGAGTGGCATCACATCCCATGGCCCTAAAGTCTTCAGGGGCTTAGATTTATCCTGTAAACAGCTGAAACCCAAAACCAGATGGTAAAATACAGCAATTGTTCTGACTGGTCTCATGAGAAGACCATTTCCCAACCGGACCCTAGGCAAGAGGGCAGACAGTGTAAGTTTTGTAGTGTGAACACAGGTTGTCTTTCCCCTGCAGGCTCCTGAGGGTCTGGCAGATACCCGGGCATCTTCAAGTCTCTGTCAAGCTGCATGGGAAGAAGACAGGATGTTGCTTCTTTTCTGTTGCTGATGATGCCCTTGTGTAGCTTTTCTTGTCTCTGCTATAGTCAGTGGAGTCACTATAGTACTATTGGGTAATTTCTCTTGAGACATTATAGGTAACAATTAGAGAGAGACTTGTAGAACTGTTGCTGGGTAGTTTTGTTGACCTAAAACGAGTGGATTGTTTGTTCCTAGTTGTAGCCTTTTTGGTGTATCAGAAGGGCCCATGTCCAGCTCGAGATGAGAATAACCCCAATGAGGAAGAAAAGGTCCCTAAGAGAGATAGTGGTAGCAGTCTCTAAATGATCCCAAAGTCAGAGAGAGGGTAGCCTGGTATGAAAAGTGAAGAGTTCCTACATAGTACGACTCATGACTATCTACTGTAAGGCAAAAGCAGAATTACCTGGTCTCAACTCAATAACTCCTTCTTGTCCAAGATAGCATGCTTATTACAAGCACACTATTGAACCATCCATATCCTAGGTCAGTAGATCTCAAATTGTGTGTAACAAACTGTGTGACCCCCCTTTGGAGGGTCAAATGACCCTTTCACAGAGGCCACCTAAGGCCATCAGAAAACACACATTTACATTATGATTCATAGCAGTAGCAAAATTACAGCTATGAAGTGGAAACAAAAATAAGTTTATGGTTGGGGTCACCACAACATGAGGAACTGTATTAAAAAGTCACAGCATTAGGAAGGATGAGAACCACTATCCTAGATGGAGGAGCCATACCTTAACATAGCATTCTTGGGATCATGCTCTTTCTGCCCCATAGAGGGTCTATCCGTTTCTCAGGATCCCAAGGCCTGAGTAGATTGAGATGTTTCTCATTTAGACAGTTTGAACTCTGATGCCTTCCCATAGTCCAAGTGGCTTTTCTTGCCCTGTAAAAATAAATCCCAGTGCCCTGGAGAGCACATGCCTTGTCTCCTCTGACCCTAATCTCGAAAATCTCTCCTCATCCCAGCTCCAGTTAAAGGAGCTACCCTTTAACTGGAGCTGTGGGACACTGTGCCATTCATCTTGGACACTGACACATGAAAACTGAAGGCCCCAATGGGATCTATCCTGAACTACCAAGGTTCACCAGATATTTCCTGGAACAATAGCTCAGCTTTATGTATAGTTTCACACACACACACACACACACACACACACACACACACACACACACACTAGCTCAGCTTTATGTATAGTTTCACATATATAGTTTTGACTCAGGAAGACCTGTGCCAGCCTAGTAAGGTTAACAAGGGGCCTGCTGTGTAATTCACATATTTTTCAGGTAGAAAAATTAGAATGTAGGGCTGACTAGAGGGCATTTTGCCCCCCAGGGAAAAATCATATGAAGTAATACAAGTTCAATTATAGCAACTCACATATTTATAACCATCTTTTTCAAAGAAAAGATAGAAGCATGTGCAGGAATTTCTAGAACTAATGGCCAGCCTAATTTTGAGCATGAGGTACATCTTGAACCTTAAAACCTCATTTAACAAAAGGTTAGAGAGAAAAGCTCTATTCAGGGTCTGAGAGGAGGAAGCAGGGAAGCTGTTACATGCAAGGCAACTGACGGTCAAGAATGTGAGATCTATTTCTTTAAGCCAACAAGGGAAACTACATGCATGCCTTCTGTACATGCAAAGATAACTAAGCTGTGCCCACAATGCACAAGGACAGTTTAGCATCCTTGGGACCATATGCACCAGCTGTTCCTCTTCTGAAATGTCAGCTCTACTCCTCTGGGAAATAGGAAACCATTTTAATGACATAAAATCCATTCAATAGGCTTATGTTCCTCGGAGACCCCATGAGGGCTATATTTGCTGGAGGCCAAATAAGGACAAGTCATAGCTGAAGAAATGAGACCTTCAGTTGCTCGTGGGCAGTGAACTCTTGAGTTCTGAGGAGCATGAGCAATTGACCTAAAAGTTTCCACGGTCCATATTTTGCTACGCAGCCACATACATATTGAGGAACTAGTCACTCATTTGAGTAAACCTTTCTATCAAAGAAAGAAGGCATGTTTTACTATGCTGATTTTTGAAAGCCTCAAAATTATGCCTTTAATTCTATATATGATCATGTGTCACCTAAGGATGCTAAGCTGCTTTTCAGAGAACTACTTTAAAAGATCACTGCTCTGGGAGAAGAAGGGACTGCATAAGGTCCCCAAAAATTGCTAAAGACAAAAATCTCCTCAAAGGACATTCTGACAACAGGTCATATAAACTGCCTGCTGGGCTTCCTTTGTTTACTTTAATACCCACACTGCAGCACAGAGCACTCTGGGAAGCGAAGATCCACAGGGTGCATTTCTGGGGCTCAAAAATGCTTCTGGAGACCCCGGGAGGTCTCCTCATCACGTCTGTAGGAAATGATCTTGCAAAGCATAGTCTTCTTAGTTGTCATTTTGTGAACCCCATGGATTTAGCTAAACATTTCCAGGCTCTAGTCATTACTGTTCTGGCAGGTAATTTGTGCCTGGAGTAACAGCAATTTAATGTTATTAATGAAAATGAAAGCTAATTAGGAAGAAAACAACAAACTTCTAAGCTCAGGCTAAGGTGAAAATAGGAGAACTCATGGATGGATTTTATTCCAGTTTCTTTTGTCCACTCACAAGGACAGATAAGACTTTGGTTGCAATAACCAGCCAAAAGTATCATCAAACCACGTCTAGCATCGCATCTTGTTGAACATACCTGCAACCCTTCAATAGCCAGCTTAAGGATTGAAGGTGTCAATTTGGAGGCTTGTTTGAAGGAAAAATTGCTCCAGTCTATAATTAAAATGAAACCATTTATCTGAAGCTCGGGATCTTCAATAAGGACTTCCAAGGACAGCAGAATGGCACGAAGGATGTCTGTGAAGGAGTTCCTGTGGCCAGAACAGAAAGGAGAGTGTGAGTCTAGAGAGTCGATAGATGGTACACTGTGTGTAGTAACTCTGCTGCCCTTACCCCACTGCCCCATGAATCTTGCATGCTAAGTCACATTTAGGGTCTATATGCAGAATGAATGGATATAATTTGCTGAACATCCAGAACCAATGCTTCAAGGTGGCCAGGATGGGTGCTTCCCTTTGATTTAGTCACAATAGCACTGTAGACTTAATGGGCGTACCTTTCTTTTGTATCCCATGGCTCTCTGCACTCATCTTCCACTGCAGCATAGCCCACACCCTGAAGAAACATCCCTGTACTTCATGTCCCATGTTCTGATACCCACAGGGCAGGGGCTGGGCTACAAACCTGGCAGTATCATCAGTACCTAGACACTCAATGAGTCATTGATGAGCAAATTCACGGCTGCTTATTTGGATTAAATACCTTTTATTTCTTTTCTATGCTAGAACCTTGTATAGAGTATAAAAACACCCATGCTGCTTGCACTGTATTTTTAGTTTTGATTCATGGACAGCAAAAAATAAAGCAGGAAGAACAGCTTATTTTCATTTAAGGTCTACAGGTTGTGATTCAGAAGGGAAATCACTCTGAGTACATCAGTAACTATGACAACAGGCAGACGAATACAAGCTAGGGTGGTAGTTCTCCAGGGCTGTATATAAGCCTGCACATCACAGGTCCAAATCACTGCTGACTTTCATTTAAACAGTTTCCAGACATGATGAAATGATGTCATAGGCATTTGCAAATGAGATGAACTGAAAATCTAATGTTACAAGATTTTTAAAGTCAGTGTCTTCAATGAGCTAGAAGATAAAGCCTGAATGTCAAATCTCTATAAATTCATCCTATGACTTCCTTCAGGCTTTCATTAAAACCAGAAGCTGGGTCGTGGGGTCACTATCAAAAGATTGAATTGCTAAGATAGCAATGTGGTTTTGAACCCTAACCATAACGCCTACAGATCAGAGTTTGAGCATCTACGATTGAACAGAAGGCCAGCAACTTACTCCACTCCTATTATAATCTCAGAATTCTGTTTCTCACTTGTAATTGTGTTAGTATTCCCTGTCTCTACTTTCAAAGATAATAGTTGGAGGGAATTGGAAATGAGCTGCGTGAGTTGAGAGGGATTGATACCACTTGTTCATCTGGGAAGTGTGTATGAAGAGATGATGGATTGGGATTTACCTGAAATTAATAGGCTTGGGGCAGATAATTCAGAAAATGAAGAATGAGATATTTCACTACTAAAGAGAGACCTAAATACAAATAAAAATAAACAGCCCACTCTGTTTCTGGTCTTCATAAAAGTTCTTTTTCTCGGATACCCAGATAACATGTCCCTTCCCTCAACACACCCACTTAGATCAGATCTGGTATGTGGGTCTGGGTAAACACTCAGAGTTACCCACACCATACATTTTCATCTGTGCTTATGGACCTGTGTGAGCGCTACATGAAAATGGTAGCTCTTGCTGCTCTTCTTCTTCTTCTTCTTCTTCTTCTTCTTCTTCTTCTTCTTCTTCTTCTTCTTCTTCTTCTTCTGCTTCTTCTTCTCCTTCTCAATATTATTATTATTATTATTATTATTATTATTATTATTATTATTTAGAAATCACAGCCTATTTTAGAAACTCAGGGTAAGTTTTAAGAGAGTTGGTGTTGCTTGCAGATTGGATTTCAGTTTACACAGTCACCAGACAACTTACTAAGTGAGTAATACACCTTTGTCTTATGAAGAAATATTAACTTAAGGAGAACATGGTACCAGAACTGTGTGTTCAGGCAATGTCAAATGGTGACATAAAAATAACCAGTGGCCAGCTGGAAAGGACCATTTGGGAACTAGGGACTCTGAGTTTGTATAAGCAAAGCGAGAAATGCAACTAGGGTTGCGGACAGGGAGGAGTGATGGGCAAAGGGGTCGAGACCAGGCTGGAGAAATCCATAGAAACTGCTGACCTGAACAAGGGGGAGCTCATAGATCCCAGACTGATAGCTGGGATCCAGCATAGGACCGACCCATATTCCCTGAATTTGGTGTTATTTGGGAGGACTGGGTAGTGTATGGGGCCTTTGGAAGTGGATCAGTATATATCCCTAGTATATGAATGGACTTTGGGAGCCCATTATACATAGAGGGATACTCCCTTAGCCTAGACCTGGGCCCTGCTCTAAATGGTATGACAGACTTTGAAGATCCCCCGTGAAAGGCCTCACACTTCCTGGGGAGCAGAAAGGGGTTGGGATGGGGGTTGGTGGAGGGAACAGGGGAGGATGGGAGGGTGCAGAAACTGGTATTGTTATGTAAAACAAGTCTGTTTCAAATTTAAATAAATAAATAAATAAAATACAACCAGGGCTGAGACTCCAAGCCTTCCATATAGACAATGTTGAAGGCAAAGGAAGAATTAGAGAAATAATGAAGGTGAAAGGATCAAGACAGAATGGTTAAATAAAAAGAAGCTAATGTTCTTGTGCATGAAAAACTGTTTCTACATCACTACTCCAGGTTTTCCTGTCCTGCCTGCTCATTAAGGACATAACTCCTTATCTGTGTGATTTGCCTTGATTGATGGCATGTAGACAGACAAAAAAATATGCTGCCAGTTTTTAGCCTTGTTCTTCAAGGACCTGTCATGTCATCCTGTTCTCTTTCCCTTTTACTGATGTCCTGGTCAAGCCATACACAGATAAAATAATAGACTGAAAATGATTCACACACAGGACAGTGAGACCCAGCTGGCTGTCAGGTCTCTCTTGGGAAGCAAAGTCTTGTCACAACCTTGCCTGGATAGAAAAGCAGGAATAAACAATTGCCTTTTAAACTATTGCGTATGTTGGTATGGTTTGTTGTGTGACAATAATTGTCCAAGACAAGAAAATAGGTTTAAAAATCATGGCAACTGCAAGGTCGAGGAGAATGCAGAAGGAGAAATGACCAACATGTTCACAAGCAGATCTTGTTGTTGTTTAGTTATTTGTTTGATTGATTTTGTGAGACTAGGTTCCAGAAATGGCTTCCCAGAATGGAATCCCAGAATGGCTCCAAATTCCAAATCCAACTATCTCTGTCTTCCAAGTGCTGGGAATATAGGTGCAAACCACCATTTCCAGCCACAGAACACATCCTGAGGGAGTTTTGAGGGAGAGAGAGCGCTTTAGTTGATGGTTGAAGATGGGAATTGGTAATTATGAAGATATTCAGTAAATTAACCATTTTCTACTTTATTTTACTTCTTAAGTAAGAGCTGTATCTTCTCTCAGAGCATATCCATTCATTTCCACTTCTAAAACAAGACCAGAATTCAGAGCAGGCATCGGCAAGAAGAATGATGTTACATACATGAGATGATTCCAGGAGTAAACTAAAAGGATTGTGGACTCAGTTTCCCTTCCAAACATCCACATGCTTCACTTTTATAGGTGGGCAAGGTAATGGCAGACAGACCAGGCATTGGGAAGCTTCACCTTTACTGGAGTGTGGCCTTGCTGCTCACCTTAGCTGGAAATAAACCCTCCATTCCCTGAATTCCTGGCTTTCTCATATAAATTTCCCCTTCCTCTTTCCTTTTTGTAATATGCTTCACTTGTGAAAAACTCCTAGCTATTTGGAATTTAAAGTCGACACCAAACTAAATAATTTATGTAAATAATCCAACCTGGTGGAGTTGGAGCTTAACTGCCCACTCCATAAACACTGGCCACATGCTCTTCCTCTCTGAACAGTAGAGTAAGGAGAGGAGGCACTGCATAGTGGGATAACGTGGGCACTCAGCTTGAGCCAGGGGACCAAGGATGGTATCACTAAAGAGACATTACAAAGCATTTTTTCTTGCAATGATGTTAAAAATGGTACTTTATTTCTAAGACTGTCCTCCTCCAATGACGAGGAAAACACTAACCAAATTATACTTGAAGGGCATTCAATGAAAGAGATGACAGGGATTTCTTACAATTGTGAAGTGTGTCAAAACACAAGGAAATGCTGAGTGATTGTCACAGTTGAAAGGTCTCCAAGGAGACATGACAACAAATATAACATGGTCTCTTGAGTAGGGTCCCTGAGACAGAAGAGACATTGGTAAAAACTGAGATGATCTGAATGTGTGGAACATAATGAATAGGAATATCTTAATGTGGTTCCTTAGTTGTGACAAATAATGCAGACTAAGACATCAATCCAGACAAGCCAGTTGCAGGCAGGACAATGAGTAACCCATCGTGGAACTCTCACCATAATTTGTAAGTCTAAAATTGTTACAAATACATTGTTTTTAATACAACAGGCCTCTGGAGCTTGTGGCCTGTTACCATGAGTCTTCGAGCTCTAATAAAATTTCTAGCTAAACCAAAATGGCCATTAATTCAACTTAAGGCAAATTGTGGTCATAAGAACAAAAGCCATTTTCAGGGTGTTTTTTACCAGATGAACTGATGTGACCATAGATTGTTTAATAACCCAGAGGAAAAAGATTAATTTTTTCCTGCAATCACAATTAGATTAGAATATTTTAGCATGTATTTCAAAATGAAATAACAGTTGAAATTTGATATTTGCATTTCATCCATGCTTTCCATAATTTGCATAGCTTTTGTATTGTCAGAGTTTAGTGTGCAATTTTTAACCTCCTATGAAAGTGCTATATGAACTGTAAATTGCCAATGAAATGTAAGGAATTATCCTAAAAAGGGATACTTTGAAATATCTCCATAAGGATTTTGATTAACTAGGGCATAGCAGAGGGTTTTAAAAGTACTTCATCATCATATAGAGACCATCTAGAGACTATGAATATAGCTCATTTTAAGGTTCACTTGTGTTTACAGTGTTATTGTTGCTTAACATCACCATGTAAGGCTTTAAAATCTACTACAAGTGAGAAACAAAATAGTGTAAAGTAGCTGCTACCAACTAGAACATGTTTAGCTTGCAAGAGCTGACTCATTTGTCTTGACTTTGTAGGAGAGATTCTAAGACTTCAATCCCAAGGCTCGACACATATAAGAAAAAGAGGTCATATATGAGCAGATAACCATGTAGGGGTGTGACAGGATTGTAAATAATCCTTGTTCTCAGGAAGAATGGTAGAGAACTTCTCAGCCATTTCCATAACCACAGTGTATATTCCTGCAGTAAATTTTTCTATTGTAGAAATGTCATTAATATTTGGAATTAAGTTCTCATGTAAATGCTAATATTTACCAAACAATGCGACTGAATGTCTCTATAAATGTTTTCCTTGAGAATTTTAAAGGTCACAATAAACCACTGAGTAATGTCAAACATGGCTCTTATGCAGGTACTATGTCTTAGTCACAGTTATAGAAACATTTATCTATGTGTTCTTCTATATTTTATCTCCTTTTAAGACTCCCTTCAAATTAACCACCGTCCTAACTGATAGTGATGCCTCAGACAATAAGGAGAAGACATCCACCGTGGAGCTCCTCTGGTTTGGCCTCCAGGTGAACAAGAACCCTATTTGACATGATGGCAAATTGGCCTGTACTCTAGGAAGGTGCCCCTATCACTTCCCATACATGAAAATACCTGCAGAGAATGAAGTTCAGCAAGAGGCAGCTTCTTGCTTCTCCACGTGGAAGCTGCTTTTGCAAAAAGCATTTTGCAAGGAGAAATGTGAGGTGGACATTTTTGAATGGGGAAGCGTCTGTACTGCATGAGATGTGGGGATACCCTTCCTGGTCACCATGCTTCAGTGGTGGCAGAACAATGGGAAGGATGCAAACCTCAAGTTTATTGAGTTCAAGTGAACCTGTTTCTTCCTCTTTTTGGCCCACAAGTCTTTGTAAAGTGGTCTGGAATTCAGGTGACACATTCTCTTAGGTAGATTCTAACAATTCCAATGTGATTTGACAATGTCATTGTTCTATGTGTTATTGTCTCCCTAGTCCTATCAATCCTTACTCTTCCATGTGACAATGGAAAGTAAAATGTTTGTCTAAAAACATTAGGGTTGAGAAGGTTGCTAACAAAACGATTTGGTTTCTCTATAGCAGGGTTAATACGAACAGAAGTTGAAACTTACGTTTACTCTCCTAAATCGTAGTTAGAAACTCCAACTTTCCTAAACAAGAGAACAGAAGGTGAAGTCCTAGATTCTGCCCCACAATATGATAGGACAATCTTCTCAAAAGGATAAAGGAAGGGAAAGAGAAAGTAAGGAGGGACCAAGGAAATAAAGAGAACTTTACAAAAAAATTCACCTTTTTAGTTTGATACTATTTTGGTAAGTGTAGAACACTTTTGAATTTGTGTTACCATAAGGATAAATTTCCTTGCAATACCAGAATAATTAATTGTTTATTGATATGAGTAATTACAGTATGAAAAACCGCCTTCAGAGCCACAGTCTCAGAATACTATGTAATATCTTATAGAACACAAGAGTCAAGTTCCCGAATGTGGAGTTGTAGCAAAGAGGCAGGTTAGTGTTTTATCTACTTTTAAAATAGTGGGTTCAGCTCTAATTACAAAGTCTGACTTAGCATGGTGTGTGGTTTAGAAAAGTACCTAGAGTCAGTGCTAAAGTAGTCTGTATAAAGTATGGCAACAGTCCTTTGCCACAACCCAACCACTGTTTTCTGAAGACAGAACACAGTCTAATCTTATAACAGGGCCCTGGTTTTGAAATAGTGCAGACAGAAGAGGCAATACAGGCATTGGGAAGATGGAAAGGAGAATGGGAGGCAGGCTCTTATTGGGGAGGAAAGGGTGTAGTCCAGAGGAGAGGAAAGAGTGTAAATATCATTGGGGTTATTTGAGAAGTCCATAGGGAAATGCTTTATAAGCTTATGAAAAAATACACATATAACAAAACCCCTCGCACCAGACATGGGGAACTTCTTTTTGAATTGTTGGTCAACGTTGGAGAAGATGTTCAAGAGACTCACACAACAACATATAGGCCATTGTTGGTGTCCTTGGTTGCCCCCAGGGGTTGGAGATGAGGCTATGTTGCTGATGACACTGCATACTCCGGACATAGAACTTGGAGGACTCAAACTGCAATTGATCTAGAAGCATCCTCCATGATGACTAGCTCCTATGGTATTAGAAGGTTCTGTGCAAAAGGGGAAAACAATTGATAATCCTACCCATCTGTAAAGTCTGTGAGCTACAACAATGACCAGCTTGGCAAGATATTTCTAATCATACAGTAGAAGTACCATTATCCTTAGGGAAGTCAACAGATGTCTAATTGGACTTAAGACCCATTAGATGTGAGAGAATTATTGCAGGTGCTGTAAACCTAGACAACTACCTATGGCTGGAGGGAATATTGAGGAAAATCTACACCAATAACATTTTTACATGTATTCTAAACACTTATCCTTATACTCAGAGTTGTAACCCATCCCATTCTATTAAAAAATGCTGATTGGCCTGAGCTTGGGTAGGTCTTATGCAGCTGCTGTGAGTTTGTGGGTGCAGTGATCCTTTAGCTCTCACCCCTTGTTAAAGAAGCTTCTTTTGTAGCAGGCACAGGCTACTACGGAGAGCCATGACTAGGGAAATGCAGATAATGAGGGTTGCTGTGAACTGAAGGGAGGACCTGTCCTAAGTCAGGATTAGCGCAGCTCTCAGATCTCACCAGGGAAGTTTCTTTGTTCAGTGGATGGAGGTTAACATAGAAACTCATAATACCTGGTTTTTCATACTGTAATTACTCATATCAATAAGCAATTAATTATTCTGGTATTGCAAGCAGGTAACTGTGAGAAATGTAACCTTTACATTTAGTCAGAAATATAGCATCTACATCACTCCCCTCCCCAAGGATCAGGGACCATAGAGGAAAAGGAGATGGAAAGATTATAAAAACCACCAGTCATGGAGAGCCAGAGGAAAAGAGTCTCTTCTGGATTTGACAGGACCACTTCACTCAACTGTTCACAGTATCCCTGGTTGCCTGTACAAAACCCACATCATCAAACCCATGTGCATCCTACAATAGAGTGGGAAGAAGGAAGGGTTCTTGAACTCCCAGCTCTGGGGAGCTATGGATATTTGATGGTTTCTGGGTGGAGTCAGTTTTCTTAAAGGGTGTGGCTTGCCCCACACCCAGAAGAATATAAACGACACTAACTGGAGTTGATAGCTCATTGAATTTATAAAAGACGTGATGTTGGAAGGGGGAGAGATGGTGGGGTATCTGGGAGGAGTTAAAGGGAGGTTCTGAGAATGAATATATACAATGTGCACAAACTTTCGAAAATAATAAAAGGTATGTCAATGCAGAGAATAAGTGACCATGGGTGTGCCACCTTCAATGAGAGCATCTATACCTAAAACAAAAAAAAAAAAAAATGTTATAGGAAGACAGAAAGATCGCAAGACCTAGAGGGCCAGACTGCCTGTATCTAGATAAGGTTTTCTAGCTATGACAGGGCTGCTGTATCCACGAAAACTCAACAATGTCATTGCCCAAAGAAGACTGATATAATAATACCAGTGAGCATCTCAGTGTAGGTGGGAAAGCTTTCCCACGGCCACACCTTAAATGAAGAGCTACAATCAATCGATGGTTATTGAGAGGAGAATCAGTCTTTCCCAGACACAAACCCCATGACGGGCTTCCCAGTTCATGGCAGTCATCTCTGCACATGTGTACATAAGAGCAACGTTAATTAAACCCAATGTTTTTTTTTTTTAAAAGAGAACATGGATGTGTAACAAAACAATTATAGGAAAGGCTATAAATTTCAAAGAGAGGGAAGGAATGAGCAACAGTCAGAGGGAGGATGGAAATTACATAATCACAGTTCTCATGTATGAAATTCTCAGAACCATAGGAAATTTAATTTCTGAAGTTTTATATGAAAAGGAAAAATCATGAAGGGATACTAAGAAATATCAGGATAAAAAAAACATTGTTTCTGCCTCTTATATAACTGACTATCTAAGACGCTGCTACCTAAAATAATGTGAAGAAAATGCTGCTTCACTCATGGGACAGTCTCCAGGACTCCCTGTGCAGAGGGAAGCATGGCTGAGCTCCAGGAGGTAGGAAATAAGTCAGAATGGATGCAGCACACTGTGACACTGTTAGTATTAGCATGGCCCACACTGAGACATTCCTGTCTACTGTAATCTGGCTACATGTCTTCAGTGGAGACTATTATGGTCCTTCTTGCACCATATGTATACCTGCCTCTCTGGGCTACTCTATGAGTTTGGAACCTTGTATATTTCCCTCTTAATACCATGCAACCATTATCTTTCTCACATAGCTGAAGCTCAATAAATAATTGCTAGTGATGACAGAAGGAGGGAAGGGAAGTCAAGAACGTACCCACATATTTCAAGACTATGAATACAGACCAAGCTAACTCTGAACCCACTGGCAGGCACATTCTCATAGTTCAACGCCTTCCATGCTTTTACTGATGCTGGATGTGTGTCTTCTACTGCCTTCCCTGCTCCTCAGATTAATGGAGAACTGTGTGTGACTGCGCACCATGGGTGCAAGCAGAAGAAAGAAATGAGACTTTCTAGCTTTGCATTTGCTGTTTTCCTTTTTTAAATTTTTTTCTTATTTTACATACTGATCCCATTTACTTTCCCTCTCCCTCTCTCTCTTCCTCCCTCCCTCCCATGCCCCTTGACCACTCTCCCATCCCACCCTCCCCAACTCCACAGGGAGGGTGATGCCTTCCAGGAGGGGTCAACAAAATTTGTCAAGTCATTTGGAGTAGGGACTAGGCCCTCCCTCCTGCCTCTAGGTTAAGGGAGTATCCCTCCATGGGGAATGTGCTCCCAAAGTCCTTTCATGCACCAGGATACATCCTGGTTCCACTGTCAGAGGTCCCTTAGACTGCCCAGGCCTTCTAACTGAGACCCATGTTCAGGGGGTCTGAGTCAGTCCCATGCTGGATTCCCAGCTATAAATCTGGGGGCGCATTAGTTCCCCCTTGGTCATGTCAGCTGTCTCTGCTGGTTTCTGTAGCCTGGTCTTGTCCTCCCTCTCTGCATCTGGATTCCAGTTCAGCTCAGTGTTTAGCTGTGGGTGTCTGCTTCTGTTTCCATCAGCTACTAGATGAGGGCTCTATGATGGCATATAAGTTAGTCATCAATGTCACTATCAGGGAAGGGCATTTATGGTAGCCTTTCCACTGTTGCTCAGATTGTTAGTTGGGGGTCAGTCTTGTAGGTCTCTGGACATTTCTCTAGAGTCAGTTTTCTCTTCAAACCTATAATGGCTCCCTATTTTATGGTCTCTCTCCTTCTCTTTCCCTCCCTCCCTCCCTCCCTGTTTTGTTGTTGTTACTATTTTGCTGTTGTGGTTACTTGACCTTTCCCAGACCCTTGCATTCAGGTGATCTCTCTTCTGAGTAGCCAATTCCACATGCAAGTGCCACCACACTTGGCTCAGATTTGATTTTGATTTAATTAAAGGCTGAGCTTGCATTCACACAAGGCTCGTGTGTGGGTGAATGAAGTCAGTGAGGAGATGATACTGCGGAACAGTTAATAATGAATGTTTGTATACACGGATAGACAGGAAGGCTGGTATGACACAGCATTTCATTTGATGAGGAAAAACTAATCCACAAAGACCCCTTCATGACACCTGAAATGAAACAGGCAGGGGGAGGAATCTCACTTGGCAATCTTTATTGAGCAGGGAGATAAAAAAGAAAAAGAAAAGAACTTCAATGGAAGTGAGCATTCTATCCATTACTGAGCAAGGATGGAAAATTAATTTCATGCCTGTCTATTTTGGTAACTCCCTTGGCTTCAGAGTACCAGAAAAGTAAGACTTCGAAAGAATGTCAAGAATGCAAATGAGCACTTGATATAGTTAAATAAGCACTGTTTTTAGTTCTTCTGTTCTGGCCTCTCTGTCTCCAAGTAGAGCTTCTCAAACTGAGGCTTTCCTACATTCATTATCCAAAAGCACATGGCTACTTTCCAAGTCCCCCAGCCTTCCTGTACAATGACTGAGTAATTTCACAGTGGAGAGCTTGCTTCCCTGTTACACACACACCACTTCTAGATCGATATAAGTATGCACTGATATACTGATATCCCACAAAAATTTACTAAGCATTAGATATACAGCTAGTATATATATATATTATTATATATTATATACTAATATAATATATATATATATATATATATATATTAGATATGCAGCTAGTATCATATCTACCAGGCTAGGGTCACAAACATCTCCATCTCCCCTTCATGTGGACACTGGTGGAATTCAGTGTGCATTTCCAGATCTTGTACTGTGTTTATGGTGGTGTATGGTCACTCCTTGAAATGGAATATTCTATTCCTGAGTTGATCTGATTCAGAACCATAAAATCACTTTCATGTTAAGAACTTTATGTGAGAAAGCATGTGAGGAGAACATCTCTCTGATGGTACCATGGTACTTTAAATGATGCTACACTTTGAGCCTCTTCCCTCTTGGTGATACTCTGCAATCACTTACAGTCATAAAACAGCTTTTCAAAGTAACCAATTCTGAAAATAGAGTGCATTACAAAACGACGTATAGTGCAGACTGCCATGCAAGGCATGCCAGTAACGTGATGAGAGTATACCATATCTCATAATTTTAATTAGTTCAGAAAAATGCCCACTGCCATCAAAACCTACAAAACTTGATGTTTAGCAAAGAGATCAATACATTCTGGAAGAATCACAAGATCTAAAAACCAAGGGAAACCTAGGCTCTAAACTTTGCTGTCTATAACTGAAAATCTGAACCCTCCAGACTGAGAGTAATTCCCACAGTAAGGAGAGCCTGAACTTAGAAACTACCGATCTGATTGAAGTTTTCAAAATTAGTCTATCATTTCTCCTTTAAAAAAAATCTAGCCTTGGGGCTGAAGAAATGGCTCAGGAATTATAAGCACTTACATCTTTTCCTGAGGACCTGGGTCATCTCTTCCTGAGGATCCGGGTTTCGTTCCCAGCACCCATAGCCGGTGATTTACAACTTCCTGTAACTCCAGTTCTTATGGACCCAATGACCTCTGGTTGGCCTCTGTGGACACTTGCACACATGTGGTGCACACACATACACATAAATAAAATTAATTTTACTATGGGCGTTGGCAGCACACTCCTGTAATCACAGTACGCAGGAGACTGAGGCAGATGGATCTCTGAGTTTGAGGCCAGCCTGGTCTACAGAGCAAGTTCAAGGACAGCCAGGGATATACAAAAAACCCTGTCTCAAAAAAGTAAATAAAATAAAATAAAAGTAACTAAATGCATGCATACATGCATACATACATTCATACACAAACAAATACATAAATAAATAATCTGGTTTTTTTAATGACACACCTTGGAATCAGCAGTACTCAATCAAATTCATGAGAGACATTAAGGAGAAACCATAGTGCATTACTGGGACATTTACTTCATGAGGCTAGCTTCACAATCTTCATTTATAGGAATGCAATGTGTTTGTAAGTTGCTGTTTTATTTATTTATTTTTTAATCTGCTGTCAGTCTACAATGACTGACTGCATCTACTTCAAGGCCCCTCGATTGGATATTAAAAGTTGAAGGCTTCAAGCATGGTGTGGCCTTTACATCTCTTACACTCAGAAAGATGCTGGCCTCTGAGTGCATGGTTTCAGGATTAGGGACCAGGAAGCAAGTCTGGAGGGAAGAGTTCTAGGTCTAGATCACCTCTAATGCTTAATGTTTCACAAATAACAACGATAAGTGATAATGGTTTGCTCATCCCCTGAAACCAGAGAGCATTTGCTTTCATAGCCCAGAGGAAAAATGTCTCCTGGACATGGACATAAATGATCTGTCTGCTTATGTTAAGGTGGAGATATAGAAGGCTTAGCTTTATCACAAAACAACCTGTAGGTACCCACTACACCCAGCTACGCCAAGCAGATTATGAGGAATAAAAATGGCAATTTAATTTTTAAAATTTATACTTATTTGTTTGTCAGTTTATTTTATTGTGTGTGAGAGGGCTGCATATGTGGAAGTCAGTAGATATCTTGAAGGACTCAGGTATCTTCTTCTCCTCATCCTTCTACCATACTGATTCTCTGCATTGTCTCATAAGCCAGTGAGTTGGGAGTTCTTGGGACCCTATTTTCTGTCCCTCAGTCAGGCTACTGTCTCACCATTTCATTTTACCTAACTATGGAAGGGTTAGGGGTGTGTGTGTGTGTGTGTGTGTGTGTGTGTGAGAGAGAGAGAGAGAGAGAGAGAGAGAGAGAGAGAGTGGGAGAGAGAAAGAGAGACAGAGACAGAGACAGAGACAGAGACAGAGACAGAGACAGAGGCAGAGACAGAGACAGAGAGAGTTTGATAGTTTGATATCAAAATTCTAACATGAAATAATGGACATACGGAAACAAAACTCATCGACAACAGAAAACAAACAAGAAAAATAAAGAAGAATTAGTTAGATAACTTTTATTTAATGTGTGGGATTGGTTTATTTTGTCCCACCAGGTAACTTTTCCCGTGAGAGCTTTGATGCATCTCAGGGAATTATTTTATAGGTGTGGTTAAAGACAACATTGGTTTCTTTCATTTAATTACACCACAGATTATCACTTGGCAATTCTCTAGGAAATTAGAGCCAGCAGTTGTTATTTATTGTTGCCATTATACCTCAGGAGACATTGCAAAGCATTGGCAACATTTATCTTATTCATCTTCAAAATAGGTCCCAAATATTCCACACTCTGAATTGCACAATAGAATTTTGGAAATTTGTGTATTCATATGAATAAATATATGTCTTAAATTCTCACAAAAAGAGAAAGTGCATCTTTCTACTTAGAATTTTGCCATAGAGTGATAACTAGAAAACACTAAAACAAAAAAAAAAAATAGGGCCTACTTTAGAAAATCAGTAGTTTAGTGTCCAAGGAGGAAAATTTCTCATGCTTTCCTCTGGAAAATTTGATCTCAAACTTTCCTTCCTGTTTTAATCCTTGAATGCTAACATTGATGGGTCTTTGCCTGCTTTATTTCTGTTAATCAAACCCCAGGCGTGAGTTTCCTACTTCTGATCAGACTGCACATTCCCAGGAGAGAACACTAGACCTTTCTGTGTCTTCTGCATTTGGAGTCATTGCCTGCACTCACCCCTGTAGGATTTTCTGTGTCATGAGACGACACATTAGTACTGTAAGTAACTGCTGACCATGAAAATCTCAGGTGAAGTACAAAGCACCATGACTAAGGCTGGTTCCTACAGAGCAGACTTGCAATTAGAATACAAGGAGGCACTTAAAAATTTGTGATGACAGTGACTCTTGTGGAACCAGACCCACCCTCCTCATTTAAGGTATATTGGCTACTGAGAGCACAGAGAGAAAGGGTGATTTTCACAACACTGAAGAATGCTACCAGCATTTGTTTGGCTGAGGCTGGTAATGAATAATAACCTTCAAGGTGCAATA
Organism: Cricetiscus sungorus; assembly: GCA_030556225.1. NCBI lineage: Eukaryota > Metazoa > Chordata > Mammalia > Rodentia > Cricetidae > Cricetiscus > Cricetiscus sungorus. Next base: position 11,736,264 of record JANBXA010000114.1, read on the forward strand.
AATCTAGAAAACGATCCCATATGTTAGCACACTGTTAAAACTGTTATCTTAGATGCCACGATGAAGTCCATTTCCAGATAAGATCAATGAATCTGTGAGAACAATTCATTGCACGATTGGAGCAAGGATCGTGGCTCCCAGCTCCAGTATGCTGGAGACTCGGAACAATTCGGGGAAGAAGTAGTAGCTGAAAGGGGCGGCTGGACAATGCATGGAATCAAGGCCATTTCTCCCCTTTCTTCCTGCCCATTTAGAACATTCTTCTCCTTTGTGGAACCGACTCCTCACATTTTAAGTCTTGAGCAAGTTTCACTTTCTTAGAGAGGCTTTTCTATTCAGGAGCTCACAATCAATTTACCAGAAATCCCGCCCTGATCCTCCTCTCCGCCTCACTTTGACCTGTGACCTCTGACCTGAACAAGTTTGCACTCCCACCAGCAGTGGAGGAGCATTCCCATTCTCCACTTCCTCTCCAGCATAAGCTGTCATTGGTGTTTTTGATTTTAGCCATTCTGACAGGAGTAAGATAGCATCTCAGAGTTTTTTGATTTGCACTTCCCTGATGGCTAAGGATGTTAAGCAATTTCTTAATTGTCTTTCAGCCATTTAAGATTCCTCTATTGAGAATTCTCTATTTAGATGTGTACTTCGTTTTTTAATTGGATTATTTGGTGTTTTGGTGACTAGTTTCTTGAATTCTTTATATATTTTGGAGATCAGGCCTCTGTCAGATGTGGGGTTGGTGAAGATCTTTTCCCATTCTGTGGGCTGCCATTTTGTCTTGTTGACTGTGTCCTTTGCCTTACAGAAGCTTCTCAATTTCAAGAGATCCCATTTATTAATTGTAGATCTCAGTGTCTGTGCTACTGGTGTTATGTTAAAATTATACAACGGAAAAAGTATCTTCAACAAATGGTACTGGCATAACTGGATGCTGACATCAAGAAGACTGCAGATAGATCCATATCTATCACCATGCACAAAATTGAAGTCCAAGTGGATTAAAGACCTCAACATAAATCCAGTCACACTGAACCTCTTAGGAGAGAAAGTGGGAGGTACCCTTGAACCCATTGGCACAGGAGACTGCTTCCTCCACATAACGTCTCTGGGCTCTTAACCACGTTCTCCTTAGTACTTTTTCGTCTACTCCCTTACCATGCTGCTGTGTACAAACGCTCAATTGCCCTTACTGCTTTCAGGGTTGAGTTCAATATTTCTCTCCTATCACAATCACCTTAACCCCTACTGTAGTAGCCTTGCATGGCCTTTTTTTTCTTTTTACACCCTCACCAAGAGTGTGGTGAATAAATTTTCTTTTGGAGTACCATATATGAATATCAAATAAGCAAGTCTCTGGCTCAAGCCACATAAATGGGAAAATCTGGCAAGAAGGCAGAGAAGTTTTCTTTCTAGTGGATGACATCAGGGCACTCATCATAGGCTGCAAACAGTAGCGAATGGAGTTTTCTGTCTGTCATGCTTATCCCTGAACTGACACCAAGGAAGACTTGCTGCATCTGTTTGAGCTAACGAGCCTAGTCTAGATGCAAGGTCACCAGTTACATCAATCTGGGGGGGGGGCAGGAAAGAGTTAAGTCTCTGTGAGGGTCAGAGAATATTCTGACTACAGTAGTTTGGGATGCTATGGATGAAAGCATAAAGGGCTAGGGCACTGTCACATATGCTAAGCCTTTCCTTTGCTACTCTACACTCATTAAAGGGACACCCTCATGTCTACTAATCTGTGGATTCTTTGCTAACTCATTTGTCATCATTAGAAGCCAGAATAAGGTTCTTAAAGAAATTTGACCATAGCATTTAGTGTTTAGTATTTAAGAAAAAAGTCACAGGTTTTTAAAGACTCATTGGAAGAGCTTTTGTGTCCCTCACTAGATACTTAGAGAGACAATACGTGTGCTTTCACCTGTTGCAAAACTACCTAGAAGAAGAGTTTTCCTTTGTTGTCCTCCTGGGTAATTTTGAAACACCATACAAAGGGCATTTTTCTTTCAGGGTTTGAAGAATCAGACTAGAGCAGAATCATCAAAAAACAGAAGATATACCTTTATCCTAGGTGAATTCCATTTAGATGGCCTTAGAAGAAAGGATCAAGGATGATACATAATGATTAGCTGGTATGTAGCGGGTACCACGTACCCCATGTTCCACATTCTCTTTTTCATTCACACTCATAAGTACCCACTGGAGTGAACTTAAGAGCACACAAGTACAGAGAGGATGACTCAGTGGGGAAATATGCTATACCTCTGTGCATCGGGAATTTCATGGGCAGGATGTGATTATCCACCTCCATCATCACTATCCAAATGTGTCCTGACACCCCTAAGTAGTTTGCAGCCAAGTGCTCCCAGCATCTTTATCTCTGAAGTCAAGAGTAAGCAGGGTCCACCTAGATGAGACACTGGCATAAGCTAAGTTTGCCTGTCTTGGTTGCCTGCTAATGTCCATCTCCCAGATGTGCTGTCCTTCCTTCTTGAGAATGAAAATGCACAGGAATGAGAACCATGCACTGTGTGAAAGATGGTTTATATTTCTGTTTTAAATGCTTGCACACTGGTGTTTGTTTAACCAGGTTTTCTGACATGTGTCGATCTCTGACTCTGAGATGCTTTTCCCAGTGGGAGCTGAAAATGAGGACTTCCAGAAGATACAAGATAACTGGGATTTACCCTTTGGTGCTGAATAATAAGCATCTCTTGGCCCGCTCACAGCAAGAGCAAGCCCTACTCTGAGAGTGGTAGCAAGTGAGAAAGATACCTCTTTTAGAGAAGGACCTGGGCTCCCATTATTCCCTTTATATCTCAGTGTGCAGGGACTGTCACCGTCTGGCTTCCCTTCTGCAGAAGGTCCAGGTGTCTCCAAGGCTGGGATGTATGTCCTTCCCAAAGGTTCAGTGCAGGCAGTATACAGGTAATGTTCAGTAAACTAGAAGACCACAGGACATTCAGTTCTAGAAATAGGATTTAGTCACTGGCAAGTCTAATGGCTTAAAAAGCCATCTGGCACATATGACAAAACATTGCATCAGACCACTGGCCATTGATCTGTTACTGCTGATCTAGGCAGAACATTGAGCTGGGACAAAGGACCAATTTACCACAGGAAAATTGTATGTACCTAGTAAGCTATAGAGCATCTTCCTGACTCAATGCAGGGATGCATACCTGAACCCACAGTCCTTACACCCATCAGTCTTTCCAGTCTTTTAATATTTTCATTACACAGACCTTTTTTGTTTGCAGATGGAAACAACTCCTTTTTTCCTTTCAGTCCTTTAACAGATCAGTGTTTACAGTCTCTGAACTTGATCCTAGGTGGTAAATTCTGTCACTTTATAAGAAGACACCATTGTGTGTAACTTAGTCCTTCAAATGATGATTTGATCTCTCACAGTCGGCAATGATCAGAAAAAAAAAAACATTTTTTCAAAGCAAAACTTATGAATCATTTGTTTTGTACCAAGAACACAGTTTTGAGAAATGTAAATCTATAAATGTGATATGCCTCTAATATAGAGCATAAGTTAAAGGGCTTACCTTTTTAAATTATAATAATACAAAATTTCAAGGTCTCACAAAATAAACTTAGGAAACTGAATCCAGGGTTATTTGCATATTTTATATCTTTCACTCAGCCAAATACAGAGTGAAACTGTCCATGAAAGAGAAAGAAACACATCTGCACTGAGTGGATACTGTCCTTTACTTGTCGTGGTTCCCTAAACAATGCAGTGCAACTCCTATTTGCATAGCATTGACATTGCACTAGGTATCACAATCAATTAAGACATGATTTAAAGATCAGAAAGGAGGCACAGGCGCCATACACAAATACTGTGCTGTTTCACGGCAGTTTTAGCATTCATGGATTTGTTATTACTATCATATGGGTGAACACTTGTGTGTGTGTGTGTGTGTGTGTGTGTGTGTGTGTGTGTGTGTGTGTGTGTGTATGTGTGTGTAAGTCTGCATAGTCATGCTTTGGAAAAGATAAATTAGCATGCCTGGAATCATAAACAAATTTGGACTTACAACTGGAGAACTTACAACGGGCAGTTTGGAGCAATTGAAGTAAATTAACCAGGATTAACAAGGCTTAGGGCTGCCACACATTTTGGAAAAGATACAGAGGAAAGGAAAATACGGTTGACTATGGACAGCGGAGAGGCATAGGAAGCAGGCACAAGGCTTTGTGAAGTCACACATTGGTGTGCCTTGCTGAGAACAGTAGGTTTGAGAAAGAAGCAGGCAACAGGGAGGGAAGAACGATTTCCAAGCACTTGAGAACACTTGCCCTTCCTTCTTCCCTGTTTGGTTTGAGAAGAAAGAAGGGAGCTTTTAAATTACTGTTTGAGAGATACAGACTGGAAGCAAAAGTGTACTGTCACAGAGGGCTCTTCATAATGTGAATGGGCTACGCAGAGATTTCAAATCAATTTCGCTGGTGACCTTAAGATCCAGACTTTCAGAACCCTTCCAAAGCTTTCATCTTTATACATGAGAAAAGCTAGGACCCAGAGGACACAGCTAATAAATACCAGAGACAAGATTTGAACTTCAGTGTCTGAATATCATGATGGGAAGGGACAGAATCATATTATCCCCAGCCAGACAGCAGAGTTTGTTCCTGCCAACTTTTTTTTTTTATTAATAAAATATCCAAGCAAACAGAAAAGTTGAAAGGATAGCACAGCAATACAGTTAGCATTTGATTCAAAAACTGTCAACATTGTGTAGAATTGCTTGATATATCTTGAATGTGCTTATACATAGCTGGGTAGGTCCAGCTCAAAGGAAGCTGAACAAAAGCCACACACATACTCCCTGGAGTTTGCTCTTGATTTTGGGTTGGCTGTTTTCTCTGCATGTTCCTGACCTTGTTCACCTTAAACTGGAGTGGGCCGCAGAGGCCGCTAGCTTACGCTCAGTTGGACTCTCTCTGGAAGGACGTTTCCTATATGGATGGTGGCGTGTCAGCACTTGAATTTGTTGCCCCGTTCCAACTAGTGGGGAGCTGTTGCAAGAACTCTAGTTAAGGAAGACAGAGGCAGCATCAAAGCTTAACATAAAAGAGTGCAAGATAAAACTGTTATGAGCATAGATCGGAGTAAAACCAAGTCCATAGTTTAAAATGTCAGGGGGAAGTATTTTTTCTTCATATTTATTTTCTGTGTTTTTCACATCATGCCTCCTGATCCCACCCATCCCCTGTCAAATAAAATTTAAGAGAAAAAAGGGGAAAAGAGAAAGGAAAAGAAAAATCTCATCATGCAAGCTGCACTGTGATACAGTGATTCATAAAGTAAACCCTTCTCATGTTTACATGCGAGAGCTCCTCATAAACAATCACCTGCTCTCTGATACATCATTGACACCAGGCCCTCACTGGAACTCAGCCATATATGGTCTCAGCCTCCCTCTCTGTCCTTCTGGCGCTATACATTCAACCCATCTTGTGCTTCTTTTTACTTGAGATAGGGTTCATATCCCACTTCTGACACCAGATAATGTGTGGGAAATAAGATTCATTGGGACACACCATAGGTCGAATGATGTTTGTTTGGGGGAGAAATCCACAGATGCCACCCGGATGCTCTCTGAAACCTGACAAGGTAGTAAGAGATCGAGCTGGGGTCCAGGACCCCAGACCTAGTCTCCCCCCACCACCGTCAGGTCAAGCCTGCACCTGTCCCCATGCCTCAATGGGTGTATGGGTGTGGTCACTACACCTCTCCACGCTCCCATTCTTTTCTCCCAATAAAAATCCCTCCCTGTGAGCCCTGTCAAATGATGACATCTCTCTCTCTCCCTCTCTCTCTCCCCCTCCCTCCATTTTTTAAATTATAAAACTTAACACCTTCGAGGCCTGCTCTACTGTGTTGCCCAGGTGAGGTGTAGAGGACACTCTCCTGAGTGTTGCAGCTGACGAGGGCTGGGACAGCTCTCCAGCTCCTATGACGTCAGGGCCAGCTATTGGGGCATCTCTCCCCTACCCATGCCACCATATGTCAGATGAGTAATGGGGGACGCTGTCCCATGCTCACAACGCCCTGGCTGGCTCACCCACAGCTCCATCATCAGGGTTGGCTCTATTGTGCTGCCCAGGCGAGGTACAGGGTCCTCTTTCCCAAGCCCTCAAGCTGGTGTGTGTGTGGCGGGGGTCAACTCTCTCGCCCACTGCAAGTGGCAGGGTCAAGGAGGGGAGGGCATAGTTCCGTTGCCCTCACCACCACACGGCAGATGGGGGGCTGTGGTCAGGTACCCCACTCTCAGGGTTGTCTCACCCTCACCCATGCCTCTACTGTGCTGCCTAGGAGGGAGCAGGGCCCACCTTCCTGAGTGCGGCCGTTGGTAAGTGGGAGTCAGCTCACTCTTCTGTAGCAGCCGGTAAGGGTCGAGGGGTGGGGAGGGCATCTCCGCCCCACCCACACTGCCACGTGACAGACAAGTATCAGGGACAGCTCTTCTATGCTCATAACATCAGGGCTGGTTCACCCTCACCGCCACAAATGGGGTTTTCCTGCTGCCCTAGAGAGGAACCGGGTCCGCTCTCCCAGGTGTTGTAGCTGATGCGAGGAAGGGACAGCTCTCCCGCGCTTGTGATCTCAGGCCAGCTCTCCCACCTGCCTCAGTTGTTCATGGCAGGGGGCTCCTTTCAGGGGGGAATATTTTAATCGACACAATTACAGGTTCGCATGCACTTGTAGTCATTTGAATGTGTACATGTTTTGTTTAATGCATCCTTATCTGCCATAAGTGGACCCACGTGCCACATCCCAGTAAGCATCCTGGACAGATTCACAAACTTGCACAGATTCTAGACTTTGTCCTTTTCTAACCTCTTCCCTCCATTCCACAAAGTCTGACAATCCCTAATAACACCTTTTGTTTCTAAAAGGTACCATTCTTGAGATATCTTGTAAGTAAATGCCATTACACCATTCAAGATTGGCTTTTTCTTTCACTCAGCACAGCTAAACGCCATCCATGTTGGTGCACATGCTCCTTTAGTGATGAGCCGTGCCCAATGGGGAAGTTACAAAGAAAACTAACTGTAAACAGTGAATATAAGTTTTAATTCATCTGAAATAAATGCCTGAGAAAATGGTGTGTCTTATAGCAATTGCATGTTTATGCAGCTAAGAAACTGCCAAGCTGTTTACTAGAAATGAGATAGCATTTTACAACCCCCTGTAACCTGGTGTACCAGTTTGTGATGGTTCTGGCCTTCTTCTGGTTGGATCTGGGTCCTGGGAGTTGAGGCTGCAGCACTTGAACACTAAGCTGTGTCCACAACCTGCTATCTTTAATTTAAGACCCCTGATGGGTGTGCAGTGTTATCTCACTGCCATCCATCTTGACTCATGGTGTTCACCAGTTGTCATCAAATGAGCTCTTCTTGATGAGAGTGAGTAAATGTTTTGCAATCCTCTTTAAATATCTCCACGCAACTATGTAGGTTTGGAAATTTATTTTTACATGGCTGCTCACTGAACTAGAGACAGGAAGATCTCTATGACTTGCTGGACAGCCAGTATAGATGACTTGGACAGTTCCAGTTTCAGTGAAAGGGGCTATCTTAAATAATAATACATTGAGTGAATGAAGATGTCAACTGCTACACACACACACACACACACACACACACACACACAATGTATACACACAGACACACACACAATGTACACACACACAATGTATACACACACACAATGTACACACACACAATGTACACACACACACACAATGTATACACACAGACACACACAGACACACAGACACCACACACACACACACACACACACACACACACACACACACACAATGTACACACACACATAATGTATACATATTGCTTTCAGGACAATCCAGGACTTTATAGGTTGTATCTTTCACTCCTGGTGGATTTGGCATTTTGTTGTTTTTTAGAGATTGGTTCATTCTTTCTAGAATGATGACACTATAATGATAAAGTTTCTTGTTTCTTGGAAGAATTCCTTTACATTTTCTCAAAGCAATATGGTCTTATTCTTGATTTTGGTGACCTATACATTCTTTACACTCTATGTCAGTCTTGCTAGAAGTTGTTTATCAATTTTATTATTTTTTCAATTAATCTATTTTTATGTGTTTGAGTGTTTTGCCTGAATGTATGTCTGTCTGTGCATTGGCTGCACGGATGTTACACTCAGGGGTCAGAAGGGGATACTGGATTCTCTGGAACTAGAATTATTAATGGTTGTGAACCATCATGTGGGAGTTGGAAACTAAATCCCAGTCATCTAGAGACAAAGCCAGTGCTCTTAACTGCCGAGCCAGCCCCAATTGTGTTAACATTTAAAGCTGTCTTTTTGCATTGCTTTTTCTATATTTCTTTTAATTTCAAAAGGTTCTTTATCATTGTATTCCTTCTGTTTTCTTGGGCTTATTTTGTTCCATTCTCTCATTTAGTTTTTTGGGGGAACTTAGCATTTTGTCTTCACATTTCTCTTCATTTTTCACATTAGTATACCCTACTGTTTGTCTCTCAGAAGTGTGTGTATGTGAGCACATGTGTGTGCATGCTCTCATACACACATGGACATCAGAGGGGGAAGTCAAGCATCACCCTCTATTTTATTCCTTTGAGACAGGCTCTTTCGCTGAACCCGGAGCTAGTCTAATAACCGCAAGCCCCAGCAATCCTTCTGTCTTTGACGCCTCAGTGCTAGGAGTGCATGGTGGGGCTACATGTGGCTCTTAGGTTTGCTTGAGTGCTAGGGATTCCACCACAGGTCCTGCTGTTTGGCAACAGTCCTGCCCCCAGCCCTCTCAGAAGCACCTTATCAGCATTTGCATTGTGACTAGAGTTCATTTTCATTTTTATTAGCTCTACGTCACTTTGCAAACTTTCTTTGAGCTCACCTCTTTAACCCTTGGACTACTTACAAGTATGGTGCTTACTTTCCATGTTTTTCAGATGTTTAAAGTCATCTTTCAACTTGTTTGTAGTTTAATGGCCCTATGGTCAAAGAACACACAGTTTGTTAAGGTTTTCTTTGTGACTTTGGATATAGTCTTTCTTGATGAATGTCCCATAAGCACTTAAAAACTGAAAATTATCTAATACCAAGTGCTCATCCTTAAGAACATACATACAAGCAATGCCAAACAGACTCAGCCAGTAGTATTTATGCATTCATAATCTCTCTCTCTTTCTGTGTGTGTGTGTGTGTGTGTGTGTGTGTGTGTGTGTGTGAGAGAGAGAGAGAGAGAGAGAGAGAGAGAGAGAGAGAGAGAGAGAGAGAGAGAGAGAGAGAGTATAACAAAAATAACTTTAAAAGGAAGAATGAATTTTGTAGGGAAACAGCAAACATGGGAATTGTTGGAGGTACTGGGGGAGAAATAACGTAAATTATATTTTAATTAAATAGAAAATAAATGGGAAATTTGCTTTTAAGAATGTCCTATGTTACATTTGTCAAAAAACCTTGGTTAATGGTGGTCCAGATTTCCCATATGCCCTTGCAGCAATTCCTGGGAAGAGGTGTCCACAAATATAACTGTAGACTTATTAACTTCTCTAAGCGTGTGAATTTTTGCCTTGTGTACCCTGAGACTCTTATTCAGTTTGCACACACTTAGGCTACTGATATCTTCCTAATAGATAAATCTTTCTGTAATTATGAAACTTTTCTTTCGTCTACAGTTATTTCATTTCTCTAGTCTAATTTGTCTTAATCTAGCCCCCATTAAAAAATTTTATTCATTTTCATATAACATATTTTTTCATCCTTTTACTTTAAATTTACCTTTATAACTGAAATTCAAGAGAATTTCTTATAACTAAAATATTAGAGCATTTTTAAAAATTCACTGATAATCTCTATCTTTTAATGGGCACATTAGACTTCTGACATTTGATATAATCTTTGGCATATTTGTACTTGCTTGCTGTGCCATTTTTTCTGTTTAATTTCATTGGTTATTGCTTCTCAGTTTCCCTTTGTATGTTTTCCTTCGTGCTTCTTAGATATCTTTTAGAATTACATCTTGAATCATTTACAGTGGGATTCAGTGCCCTTTATGATTTGTGCATTTATGGATTTTTACACAACATAATAATAATACAATAATATGATTTCTACCATTTCCAGTGAAGTATGGAAAGTTCAATTTAAGACCCTTTGTTGGTTCACGTCGATTGTGGGTCCTGTAGACTATCCCTTCCTAATTTCCTTCAATCCACTTGTCCTTCTCTCCCAGCCCCCAACTCCAGTAACCCCCCCTCACCCGCTAACTCAGGCACTCCTGACAGAAAACCAGGTAAGGTAACTGTACATCTTCTCTTTCTGTTCCCTTAGATCCAACCCCCACTCCCCGTGGCAGCCTTTCCTGCTGCCCCATCCCTGTGGATCCCACAGATATTCCCCCATACCTCAGTGCTTTATCCTTGCCCCCAACTCCAGAATGAACCCCCTACTAGCCCAAGAACAGCTCATAACAGGGCAACAAAGAGGCTGTCAGTACAGCCACACCTCTCCTTTTGCTCCTGCAGGTCCAATCTCCCAGCCTCATCCCCAGCTCTGTAGCAGAGCACCTGCTGTGGTCTCCCTTTCCCTTCTGACCATATCACCAAAGGGTGGTAGACATCTTTTCTTCCAGCCTTCCTTTCCCCCAACTCATTCTATTATCCCAGAATCTAACACCAGCAGGTGTCGAGTGAGAACGTACCATCTAGGCCAGGAAAATGGGTCCATAGAAAATTTCTTACCAGGCAGCACCCAGCCACCCTACTCTCCTGAAGTCCAGGGAGGAAGCATAAAGCAAGGAACAAAATACTCACCCAACAGAAACAAAACCTTAAATACCTTGAAACAGCTTGCATGAAGAGAAGATGAGAAAAAAAATCCCCTAAAGTAATTCAGGGAAACACGGACAAACAGTGCAAGGAAGTGAAGAGAGCTGTTTCAGGTCGGAAGATGCAAGTGAAATCAATGAAGGGAATGGCAGAAATGAAAATCTGGGGAATTCAAACTTGAGTTACAGAGGCACGCTTCACCAACAAAATGCAAGAGATGGGAGGAATAATCTCAGGCACTGAAGATACGATAGAAAATATAGATATATTGGTCAAAGAAAATGTTAAAGCTAAAAAATTCCCAGTACAAAATATCCAGGAAATCTGGGACACTATTTTTTTTAAAAAGCCAAACCTAATAATATTAGGGATAGATGAAGGAGAAGAAACCCAGCTCAAAGATGTAGAAAATACTTTCAACAAATCATGGAAGAAAATTATGAGATGCGTATGAAGGTACAAGAAGTTTACAGAACACTGAATAGACTAGACCAGAAAAGAAAGTTGTCTTGGCACATAATAGTTAAAACACTAAGCATACAGGATAAAGAAAACATATTAAAAGCTGCAAGGGAAAAGGGCAAAAATAACATATAACGTCAGACCAGTTAGACTAACACTTGACTTCTCAATGGAGACTCTAAAAGCCAGAAGAGCCTGGATAGATGTGCTGCAGTCCATAGCAGACCACAGATGCCAGCCTAGACTACTATACTCAGGAAATCTTTCAATAACTATAGATGGAAAATATAAGATAGTCCTTGAAGAACATAAATTTAATCAATATTTATCTACAAGTCCAGCCCCTCAGAGGGTGCTAGAAGGAAAAATTTAACCTAAGGAAGTTAACTACAACTATGAAAACAAAGAAAATTTTAAAAAATCCTAAGCTACCAAAATCAAAGGAAGGGAAAACACACACACACACACACACACACACACACACACACACACACACACACACACTAGCCATCACCACCCCTGTTACCATTACCACCAACAGAAAAATAACAAGAAACAACAATCATTGGACATTGACCTCTCTCAATATCAGTGATCCCTAGTCCCTGATTAAAAATTCGCACACTAACATAATGGATGGAACCATTGGAACCATCCTTCTGTTGCATCAAGAAACACTCCTCAACAACAAATATATACACTACATCAGGGTAAATGAGTAAAAAATAATTCCAGGTAAATGGACCTAAGAAACAAGCTGATATAGCCATTTTAATATCTAATTAAATAGACTTCAAACCAAATCTGATCAGAAGAAATAGTGAAAGACCTTACATACTTCATTGAAAGGAAAAATCCACCAAGAGGTCATTTCAGTTCTTCAATGCCCCAAATCCAATGGTATCCACCTTTGTAAAAGAAGTGTTACTACAGTTCAAGTCACATATTGACCCTCACACACTGATAATGGGATACCTCAGTACCACATTCTCACCAACAGACAGGTAATCTAGACAACACAACACAGAAAGATGCTAGCCCTAACATGTTATAAACCAAAAGGACCTAACAGATATTCCACACAAACACAAAAGAATATACCTTCTTCTCTGCACCTCCTGGAACTTTCTCAAAAATTCACAACATATTCAGTCACAAAGCAAGCCTTAACAGATACAAGAAAATTGGAATAACTTCTTGTACCTTACCAGACCACCATGGATTAGAGCTGGATTTTAACAGCAAAGACAACAGGAAGTCTACAAACTCAGGGAAACTGAACAACTCTCTGTTGCATGATAAAGGGGTCAAGAGAGAAGGAAATAAAGAAATGAAAACCTTTTTAGATTCAATGAAAATGAGTACACAGAATACAACAACTGTGGGACACAATAAAAGTGGGGCTAAGAGGAAGTTCATGGTGTTAATGTCTTCATAAGAAAATTGGAGAGATCTCACAGGAGCAACTTAACTGAACTCCTGACAGCTCTGGGACAAAAAGAAATAATCACCCCAAAGAGGGATAGATAGCAAGGAATAATCAAACTGAGGGCTGAAATCAATAAAATAAGAACAGAGAATAACACAAAGAATCAATGGAACAAGTAGTTGGTTCTTTGAGAAAATCATCAAGATAAACCCTTACATAAACTAAATAAAAAGCAGAAAAAGAATCAATGGAACAAGTAGTTGGTTCTTTGAGAAAATCATCAAGATAAACCCTTACATAAACTAAATAAAAAGCAGAAAGAATACCCGAACTAACAAAATCAAATGAAAATAGGAACATGATAACAGACATCAAGAAAATCCAAAGATTCATAGGGTCATATTTTAAAAATATGTACTCCGACAAATTGGGAAATCTAAAAGCAATGGACAACTTTCTTGATAAGTATCATTTAGCAAGTCAAGATCAGATAAACTATTTAAATAGATCTATAGCCCCTAGAGTAGTCATTTAGAGTCTCCAAAAACAAAAACAAAAAAACAAAAAACAAAAGACCTCAGGGCCAGATGGTATTAGTGCAGAATTATACCAGGCTTTCAAAGAAGAGTAATGCCAATACTTCTCAGACTTACCCACAGAACAGAATATTTATCCATAATCTATAGACAAATCAGAAGGAACAATGCACAATTCATTCTATAAGGACACAGTCACCCTGACACACAAACACATAAAGACACAACAACAACAAAAAAGAGTGTTACACACAAATATCCATTATGAACGTTGATGCAAAAATACTCAATAAAATATTTGGAAACCAAATCCCAGAACACATCAAAAGAACAAACACAAAAACAACAAAACAAAACAAAACAAAAATCCACCATGATCAAGTAGGCTTTATGCCAGAAATTCAGTAATAGCTCAATATATGAAAATCAGTAAATGTACTATACCACATAAACAAACTGAAAGAAAAAAAACCACATGGTTATTTCGTTAGATGCAGAAAAGGCTTTTGACAAAATCCAACACTCCTTCATGACAAAAGTCTTAGAGAGATTAGGAATACACGGGACATACCTAAACATAATAAAGGCAGTTTATAGCAAGTCCATAGCCAGCATCAAATTATATTGAGAGAAATGCAAAAACAGCTCCACTAATCAAGAACAAGGCAAGTCTGTCCACTCTCCATATCTATTAAATATAGTACTTGATGTCTTATCTAGAGTAATAAGACAACTGAAGGAGATCAAGAGAATACAAGTTGGAAAGGGAAAAGTGTCATTATTTGCAGATGATATGATAGTATATATATATAAGTGGTCCTAAAAATTCCACTAGAAAACTCCTGCAGCTGATAAACACTTTCAGCAAAGTAGCTGGATACAAAATTAATTCACAAAAATTAGTAGCCCTCCTATATACAAATGGCAAACATACTGAGAAAGAAATCAGGGAAACAATACCTTTCACCAAAGCCTCAAATAACATGAAGTATCATGGGTTAACTCTAACCAAGCAAGTAAAAGACCTCTATGATAAAAACTTGAAGTCTTTTAAGAAAAAAATTGAAGAAGATATCAAAAGATGGAAAGGTCTCCCATGCTTATGGATCAATGGAATTAACAAACTAAAAATGGCCATCTTACCAAAAGCAGTATACATATTTAATGCAATCTTCATCAAAATCCCAACACAATTCTTCACAGACCTTGTAAGAATAATTCTTAACTTCATAGGGAAACACAAAAACCCAAGATATCTTAAACAATCCTGAACAATTTAAAAAAATGCCTAATGTTCCACCATTCCATATTTCAAGTTGTGCTATAGAGCTACAGTAGTAAAAATGCATTTTATTAGCACATTATTAGCATTTATTAGCACAAAGCAGATATATGGACTCAAACTGAAGAGCTAGACATAAATCCACATGCATATGGACATCTGAATCTGATAAAGAAGCCAGAAAAGCACAGTGGAGAAAAGGCAGCATCTTCAACAAGTAGTGTCGGGCAAACAGATGTCAGCATGTTGACGAATGCAAGAACATCGGTATTTATCACCCTGTACAAAACCAAAATCCAGCTGCATCAAAGGCCTCAATGTAAAACCATTTAACCTGATAGAAGAGAAAATGTGGGAACAGCCCTGAATGCATTGGCACAAGAGAAGCCTTTCTGAGCAGAACACACTTAATGTAGGCACTGAGATCAACAATTTATACAAGGACATCATGAAGCTGAAGAGCTTCTGTCAAGCAAAGGGCACCAACAATCGGACAAAGTGATAATCTACTGAATGGGAAAAGATATTTACCAACTCCACATCTGATAGAATATATAGAGAACTAAAAAAATACTAGATATCAAAACAAACAAGCAAACAAACAGTTCAACGAAAAATGGGGCACAGATCTAAACAGAATTGTTGACAGAGGAATCTTAAATGGCTGAGAAACATAAAAATTACCCATAAGGAGAAGCAAACTGGGAGTGGCTTGGTGGGATGTGAGAGGGAGTGAGAGGAGGCGAGGGGGTTGGGAGAAAGAACTATGGTTGGAGCATAAAATGAAATAAAAAAATTAAAAAAGGGAAAAAAGATAGAGAAAAAATATTTAACATCCTTAGCCATCAAGAAAACACAAATCAAAACTACTGTGAGATTCCATCTTACACCTGTCAGAAATGGCTAAGATCAATACCTCAAGTAACAGCTCATGCTGGAGAGGGTATGGAGCAAGGGGAACACTTCTCCACTGCTGGTGGGAGTGCAAATTTGTACAGCAACTATGGAAATCAGTGTGGTGGTTATACCATTCAATGTACCTCAGGGCCCAGTTATTCCATTCTTGGGCCCGAAAGGATGCTCCGTCATACCACAAAGACACATACTCAATCGTGTCTATTGTGGCTCCCTTCATAATAGCCAGAAACTCAACAGAAGAATGGATGAAGAAAATGTGGCACATTTACACAATGGAGTATTACTTAGCTTTTAAAAAATGAGAGCATGAAATCAGTAGGCAAACAAAATGGAACTAGAAAAAACTCATGATGAGTGAGAAAACCCAGACCCAGAAAGATAAGTATGGTATTATTCACTTACATCTGAATTTTAGACATTAAATAAATGATAACTAGTCTCAAATCCTTATATCCATAGGCATGGAGGATGAGTCTGGGGTGGGGGCTATCACATGGATCTCTCTGGGAGGTGATTAGATTTCATGTGTAGAGTTGAGTAGAATGGGAGAATCATTGGGAATGGGGAAAGGAAATGAGATTAAGGGAGGGAATGAGGGTTAGAATTGAAGGACACTTGAAGGGCAGTATGGAAACCTAGTGCTGTGGAAAGTAACGATGACTTCCTAACGATGTGCAGCCATCAGATGGGAGAAAATACAGAGAACACAGCCAGACACCACACAGACAGAGAGAGACCTTTGAACGCACAGCTCTGAAGATGTCCCCATGAAATCCCTCCACTCAGGGAACCCCACAGGAAAGGAGGCAGGAGTAGGAGAGACAGGGGATGGAGGACACCAGAAGGACAAGGTCCTCTAACACACCTAGGCAACGCTCATACGAACTAGCAGAGACTGAAGCAGCAATCACGGGGACTACAGGGGTCTGTACCAGTTCTCCTCCATACATGCTACAACTTTCCGTTTAGTCTTCTTACGGAACTCCTGAATGGATGAATGAGAAGCTCCATCATTCTTGCCCTTCTCCTGGATGCCTTTTGTTTTTCTGTTGGCTTGGCTAGTCCAACTTCAATATGATTGGTTTTGTTTTATCTTACTATAATTTATTTTATTACATTTGTTATTAGCCCTTAGAAGCCTGCTCTTTTCTAATAAGAAACAGAAAGGGAGTGGATCCAGAAAGGAGGGGGAACTGAATTCAGATTATAGTATATGAAAAAAAGAATCTATGTCTAATAAAATGGGGAGTGAATATGATTCACCCCCCCACAAAAACAAAACAAAACGACCTCCCTGTGTTTTCATCTATTGTTGTCTGAACCATCAGATAGCACTAAAATCATGAAGCATGATTTCTAAAATTCATGAACCATAAACCAGTCTATTATCTGTGTCCTGCTTCCACTCATCTTTGTCCCTTTATACACCGAGACCTCACAACTCTCTTCTATTATTTACTTTCTGTTGAGTAAGATTTCTTGAGCCATGTCTTAAGAACAGATCAACCAGGAGCAAAGTTTCAGCTGTTTGTTGAGGATATCTGCATTTCCCCTCACGCTTGTAGAGTGCTTGCACCAGCTGTGAAGGCCACAACGGGCAATTCTTTGCCTCTCGCCCGTGAGAGACATGACCATGCATACCATTGTTTTCTATGCTTCAGCATCCTGGTTGGTATGCCGGGTGACTCTACATCTCATTGATGCCATTTATTTTATCAGGCAACCTCCATCTCCTCCCTAAGCTTTAGTATTGTTTGGGAGATTTTGTAAGACAAGATGTCACTCTCTGAACAAGGCTGGTGTGGCAATCCGGAGAATCCTATGGTCTCAACCTCCTGAATGATGGACCCCCAGGTGTGAGCCACCACACCCAGCTGTCACTCTACAGTCATGTTAAGCATACTGACATTTTGACTCGTGGTCCCAACACAAGTTTTCTTCCAGAGCCTTTGTGCTATTACCTGGTGTGGCTGTGGCTCCCGATGGTCCTGGCTTGTCTCTCTTGTGTGGGAAGTTTTCACAGGCTGCTGTAGTGGCCATGTTGGGAGGCAAATTGGGATCTCCTCGTTAATGGTATCAGGCTATAACAGCATTTTGTGCAGAATTAAACACACATACACACACACACACACACACACACACACACACACACACACTCAACTAAATCCCACAAGTTCAAACAGGCTTCCTGGTCAAGGGTGCTGGCCTGGCTGCACCTTTGCTGGGTGTGACTGCTTCTTCTGATATCTCCTCTCTCGAGCTTCGGGGGCTCGAAAGCATCCAGCAGCCTCTGAGCCAGGCAGACTATTAATACAAACTATTTATGAGCACAGGAGTGAGTTCTTTGTGGGTAATGTTTTCATAGCCGTATTAGCCACATATTCCTGGCACAGACAAAAGCATCCATGTTCTTCCAACACCCCTCATCACAAACCTTTTTTTGTTTATTTATTTGGTTTTTTGTTTTATTTTATAAAATTCCTTCTGCCCACACTGCCTATCAGATGAGTTTCTCTTCAAATCCACAGCCTGAGAGAGGTGTGGGACTTCACAGGAAATAACCAGTGCTGGACTCGATGCAGCGGCGTCACAGTGAGGGTGACTGAAAATTACCAGTGAATTAGAGCCTCCGTCTAGTTCTGTGTCCTCCGCTGGCCAACTGTGCACGCGTGCTCTGCCCGATTTCAGTGGACAGGAGCAAAGCCATTTTGTTAGAAGACAGAAAAAGAGAATGTTTTCTTTTTAAGCTGCCTAGAGTCTGAAAATTATTTCAATGTGCATGAGCACTTAACAAGATGGTAGGTAACAGTACAAGCTTATCTTTGGCGTAATAAAAACGACCATTCAGGAGCCAGTGATCTTCTAATGGTTTATGGAAGTGATTCCCCCTTGTGATGCACAACCATGGTACTTTACAGTGAGGAGAAAACTACATCCCAGTACAGCATCAGATAAAGGTGTGCAGACTTTCAAGAGGAATGGCTCGTGGGGGAAACAGAGGAACTGGAGCAAAATTACCAGGTAATGCTAAGGAGTGCTCTGGCCAGGGAGGGAAACAGTGGCCCAGAAGGGACACTGAACTCTCTTCAGTGATCAAAACCCTCAGGAGGACAGCAAGCAGATAGGAACGGTCTCTTAAGGAGTTCTGCATTCCCTATTCCACAACTTGTTAGTCTATGAAGGAGACAAAGTCAAAGCTTCCTGGAAAATTCCATGCATAGTGAGGCAATCAATGATGGGGGTGTAGAGCTGATTGGGGAGCAAAGGTGGCTGGCCAAGAGCAGACTGTGTTGTGCCTGGGGAGTCCCCTAGATCCTTGAGACTACATCTCCCCAACAGTGATAGTTCCTGTGGGTGATTTTAATGCATGTCGGCTTATTTACATAATTTCTCTCTCTGGCATTTTCAAACCAGGAGAGCTTGGGATCAATTACACTAAAATTGCAAATCAAATCAAACTGTTTCTTACGGACTCCAATTGGGAAATCGAAAATGTTCTCAGCACTCAGACTGAGGATCTAATGGAAAACAAAGAAAGAAAACAAAACCAGAACACATGTAGGAAAGGGCAGGAGAGAGAGAGAGAGAGAGAGAGAGAGAGAGAGAGAGAGAGAGAGAGAGAGAGAGAGAGAGAGAGAGAGAGAGGAGAGAGAAACTAAAAGAAACTTCTTGGTGTGTGCCTTGAAACCCGTGGCCACATACTTCTTGTCCTGCTCCATTCGAGGGGATGGAACCACCTCAATCACAGGCTCCTATGTAGACATCTATGGAGCATCCTTGCATCCGTGACTACCTTTCTCCCTAACTCTTATACAGGGAGTGGCCAAGTCTATTGCATTTTCACCTCATAATGGCCTGAGCATGGACAGATGGAGTGTTGTTTGTGTGACTGCTTTTGCTATTAGCAGGGAAACCCCAGGAGTACAGGACATCATCTGTCTGGCTTCTGGCACTGTGCCTCACACATGGGAGGTACCCAGCACCTGCCAAATGAATGAATGCATTATCCAGCGAAAAGGAAAATCAATTCACATAGAAACTTCCAGAGAGCACCATATTGGTAGGGAGAGGTGATGCCAAACGGAAATTAATTAAGCACTGCTTTTTAACTAATTAGAGATCTACAAAAGATTATCATTAGGGTGTGGAAGAAATTTTTATTATGCTGTCCCAACTGTAATCTGTCTATCTATACACAGTTCAAATGCACTCAAGAGATTCCCATTGTTGTTATATAACTTCTTGATTGTTTCATTTCTTCATTTGCTTTTCTATAGGGAATCCACTTAGAGAAGTCGTTATTAGCTCTGCTTTCATATATGGGAAGATTTTCTAAATACCGATTCCCTTGCCTCTCCCACAGAAATGCTGGTATAATCATTTTAGGGGTCTCAGGCAGCCTGATATAAGAAACGCAGGTTGACATTTTATACCAGACATGAAGATGTCTTCAGGGAGTGTTTTATGCAGGGAAATTGGATGGTTACTCAATTTTCAATAGTTTTCCTTAAGATCTGATGAACAGAAAGATACCTTACAGGCCATTAGAGCAACCAGTAAGTCTCACTTTAAAGTAAGCTTGAAGAAACTTAAATGTACTCTCTTCCTTGTCTCTAAAACAGCAGCTTACTGAAGATTATTTGAAGCCCTTCAGACACGTCCCTGGTGATTTGTCTGAGCTGCTTAAATACGTGACCTGTAACTCAAGCTGAACCCCTTCCCATTTGACCCTCAGAGACAGCCAGCTACAAGATCAATTCCTCCACCCTCTCCCCTCCCACCCACAGCCTTCCCTCTCTCTCTCTCTCTCTCTCTCTCTCTCTCTCTCTCTCTCTCTCTCTCTCTCTCTCTCTCTCTCTCTCTCTCTCTCTCTCTCTCCTTGTCTGGGCACACACTTGCTTTTGAGAAGAGGACACCATCTGTGCTCATGTCTTCCTCAGTGTTTCTGCCTCTGGAAGCTTCCTTCATAAAAAAAATTCTTGACATTGGAATACCAGCCTAACTTGCTTTGTGAACAAAAAATGCAAATGTGATTTTGTAAGTGGCTGAGTGGACGCTAAGACCCATTATCAGTAATGGGAAAATGTAATTACCACAGGACTAGAGCAAAAGGAAGTCGGTGAGGAGTGCACGGGGTGGAGGGTCATGAGCACTGACATTAAACTCGCTTCCCTTTGACAGCTGTGGGTGTGCAATGTGAGTGCAATGTGGTATCGTTGCTAAAACTCTCAAACACAGGAATCATTTTTATCATAAGGACAGTTCAGAAAATCACTCCTGTCACCATGAAGGAGGCACAGCACAGATAAGCAAACCTCAGCCAACACAATACACATTTCCTTTTAGATGCTGCAGCAGGACACACGCAATTTTCCACTTTAACCCACATGCTTTCCTACTCTTTGAAACAGTACTCAGTTCCTTCATTGTAGACACCGAGTAATTTAAAATGGGGAAGAAGACAAAGGGTCAGAGAAACAACTCTCACGGCCAAAAGAGTTAAAGCAAATTTTGGAACTAAGGCAGAGTAAAACTGGTACCTTTAGTAAGGGAAAAGTATCTCAGATTCTACATGGACATTCATTCATTCATTCATTCATTCATTCACTCATTCATTCATTCACTCATGTAGTAGGCACTATGTCCAGGCTTTCTTTGCCTCTGGGACATCTGGGATAAAACAGCTGTGTGAATTCCAGTCTATACTTGAAGTGGTAGTACAGCATGGAAATGAGAAAGATTGCCCAGGAGAACCCGAGTGCTCTTTGCCAGCTGCTGTCTGTGACAATGTGGGGAGCACAGTTTCCTGCCTGGTTCTGCTGGCTTCGGGAAGGATTGCTATTGTGGTGGGCTTTGGGCAGGGCCTCAAGACTTGTGACAGCCTGGGAGGCAGACCATGGTGTCTGAAGACTATGTAAGAACATAGTCTTAAATATCTCTGTGTCCAGGGCCTCTGTTTTTACATTAAGATGTATTAGCATGTCTCCAGGAATCTGTGGAGAAGGTAATTAAGGGACTTAGAACAGAATGCACATGGTATCAGCAATTTATTATGGTATGTGTTGGCCTTTTGGGGATTGTCACATTGTGGCTTGTATTAATAATATATGCAATAATCATGGTTATTATAGTTGTTCAAAATAGGCACTACACAATTTTTAACTCCTCCGCCCTACTGTTAAGATTTGAAGTAAACTAAGGATGATAACAGCAGATATTCCTAATTTTCTTTTGTATAGCATTTTCTTCCTAATAGAATGTTGACATTTCCTCACAGGCATCACCAAAAATGAACTCTTTTATCTCTAAGAAGTGAAGTGCCCTGTAACAATCTTGCTTTGAAAATACAGAGAAATTATATAGGGGTGAGAGACTTTATTCACAGTTCTGTAATTAGCCCCAAGACCCAGGCCCACCCCCAGTGGCATGGTTTGCCCAGATCATGGTGGAGGCGCACACATTTTGAGTTTTTACTTCTGTGTTTGTGTGATTCTCCTCATTCAGATTTTCTGAGTTTCCAGTACATGGCTTTTGTCTCAGGATACATTGCCCTGGAGATGCCCAGGGAAGTCAGCAAGAGGAGAAACAGGCTGCAACTACTATGGTGACAACATCCTCTTTTGTTGTTAAACAACCAACCTGCCAACATTCAATAATCTCTACACTCTAGATCTGATCCAAGTGGTGGTGGTGGTGGTGGGGGTCTTTCTTTTAGCTTGCCACCTAGAAGCAATGCAAACTTTGCATTTAATACCAAGTTGAAGCACAAAGTGATAAGCATTCCCATGTATGTATAATAAACAGTTGGTTATAAATCAGAAATACAGAATGACCCAGTCCTAACTAATCAGGCAAAAGCACTTACATGCAGTTTGTGCGTCGTGAATAGAGGAACATGTGTACGAGTGTTGTGGGTGTAAGTGGGGGCCAGAGGTCCATGTTAGGTGTCTTCTTCAGCTGCTTTCAACCTCTTTTAGGGACAGAACATTTCTCTATATGTGTGAGACGGCCATGTTGAATGGCCAGCAGGCTCGGGAGTCCTCCTATTTCTGCCTCCCCAGTACTGGGCTAATAAATGTGTGCCACTACATTGGACTTTTTTTAAGTGGGGGTTAGGGACAGACAGGTCCTCATGGCTGTCACTTGACCAACTAAACCACAGCCCAACCCCACCCTTATGCATTTGAAGGGATCTGTGACACACTAAAGAAATTCGTCTGAAGTCATGCTTAACCGAGTAGAACACTGAGTTCCCTGTCCTGCCCCTCTGTAGAGAACCTAAGACCACTGAGATGCCAGTATCTAAACCCAAATGGGCGTTTGAAAAAAGAATCACACTCTTACAATATTGGGTCTCTGTTTCTCCTTCTTCTTTACCTTCCTGTCAATCATTTCATCCTTTGGTCATGTTGGCACCCCGTATGGCTCTTTCGGATGTTGTTCCATCTTTGCAAAGTTCAATTAAAACATATAATAATGAAGCCCGGCTCATCAATCACACGGCTGGGCTCTGCAGAAGGTGTCATTTCACTATTGAAAGAGGTGCTCATCTAGATAGTTCCATTGGATGCATAAAGCAGCAGCCTTCGTTAACCACTGCCTCAGGGTGGCTTGTTAAACATGAACTTTGAAAGGAGTGATACGGATCACTCAGCTTTCCATCCAGTGGAACCTGGGGTCAATACATGCTCAGCACTGTGAGCATACAGATGCAGGGGCGGTGGGATGGAGGAAAGAAAGCAAGATCTTTTAAGTTCATCAGTCTGGAAGAATAGAAGAACACATACAAACACAGCTACAGTGGGAAACATCTAGTAGTTGTAGAGATGAGCTAAGTCAGACAGGCCTTTCTTCTCCTTGGGGAATTAAATGTAGAGGAAACCCAGGTGCGGGTGCTCAAATTCAAGGTCATTGGCTAGACACTGGCAGAACCTCTCTTCCTTCAGTAGGAAAAGAATTTTCCCTCCTCTTTTTTTTTTTTTTTTAAAGTCTTCCCTTATGCCAATGGTGCAAATAGAGGAACCCTAAGCTGCTCTGGCTGAGGAGATATTTGTTCCCTTCAGCAGGGGGCAGAATGAAGCTAGCATGGATCTGGGGCAGATGAAAGAGGGTTTTGAAAAGCAAGGGTGTGTGGGAAACTCCTGAAGTCTCTGGGACAAGGGAGCCTTAACTATGTCCTCCAGTTCTATCAGAGAGATCTGGGGCACAGCATGAAAAGCCACCAGCATCTGCCTCAAAAATATTAACAACCTAGACACTCCCGGGTGGCTCGCTGGAGCCTGCAAAGCCTAGCGCTTTCTATGAGAGGACCAATTAACAAATCTTCATGACTTTTAACCCGCTACACACTGAGTGAACTCCCTCTCCAGTGGCCCAGTGGCAGAGCTCAGCATCCATTCAAGGAAAAGAGGGAGCAGCTGTGTTCACTAGGGTTCATTCATACTCCCTGGCTCTTGCAGAATCCTTTCCAAAGCCATCAATCCAATTCAGATAACAACTGTCCCATTTGCTGGTACAGCACAGGCTTTCCCCTCTGGCCTTAATTTGAAGGGGAGAAAACACGGCTTGCCTGTCTCTTGTATATACTTCTTTTTGTCTGAAACAAAGTTCTCAACACCAAGGGATCTGTCCACCCAAGCCACTGGACAGAACAAATCAGACTGGCTTGGGGTCTGCAGGGTGTGCAGCCTAGACAGGGAGGGCCACCAGAATGGCCACACCAGATGGCAGGTCCCCGATTGATTAGGGGCCTCCTGATAGATGTTGGAGGAAATGCACACAGACATAAATTCCTGGTCTGGAAGCCAGGGCAATGATTTGAACATACATATTCACAAAGGTGCCCTGAAGAGATTAGACAGCCAGCTGTGAGCATGTGGTATGTGTGGAAAACTTGCTTGGGCAAGCCAGAGGGCCACTGCATTCACTTGTGAATTTTAACACGGG
The DNA here is from genome assembly GCA_030556225.1 of Cricetiscus sungorus. Lineage (NCBI taxonomy): Eukaryota > Metazoa > Chordata > Mammalia > Rodentia > Cricetidae > Cricetiscus > Cricetiscus sungorus. Next base: position 11,760,700 of record JANBXA010000114.1, read on the forward strand.
TCTATTATCTTTAAAGGCTTCATGCTGCCATCCAATCTCAGGCCCACAGCAATTTGCAGACCTTGTTCTCTCTGAACAGAATGACGGGCTTAGCAACATGTGGAAGAAAATGTATTTGTTGGGTTGCCTGGAAATGGAAGACAGCAGAGGGATTTGAAACTGGAAAGGAGATGTTTTCTATTGTTTCCCCACTAGGCATGATTCATTCTATTCGTGCATTTTGAAATTCTATGTTTTTATAAATAATACTTTTAAGGCTATTGTCCTCATGCCTGCATCTTGCCTGCAACACCTTCACAGAGCTGGCAGCATGAGTACCTACGACTCAAAACAAAGCAGATCACACCCACCGTGTCAAATTGTCTTTGCGTTTCCCAAAGTGCCAACTCAAAAACATCCCTCAGCAGAGATTAAAGTTATTGAGTCCATTAAAACCAGAAAAAGTATCCAGAAACAAAATTCCTGCTTGCTTCCAAAGAGCACAATATTGAAACTCATCCAAATTAAAAATGTGCCCAGTGACAAGACAGTCACCATGGTGTGGAAATCCCTCAAATGCATTAAAAATGGAAACATCATGTGACTAGTCAGCCCACTTCTGAGTATAGAATCGAATCAAAGGGAGCCAGCATGCTGACGTGGCAGAGCTCTCTTCACAACAGCTGAAATATGGAAACGAACCAAGATGTCACTAATGGATGAATCGGTAAAGCACAGTATATATGCAGAATGGACAGTAATGTGTGATATACACTGGACAACACTGTGTTCATCTCACCATATTCTGTGTGTAACATAGAAGCAGGATAGAACGGGTTACCAGGAGCTGGGGGAGTTGGACAGATGTTGGCCAAAGTGACCAACATATTCATTCGATAAGAGGTCTGTTGTATAGCACAATAACTGCAGTGAATAGCTACAATTTAACTGTGGTTAAAAATTGTAATTTTAAAAATTGCTGAGGTTAGATTTTAAAGTGTTTACACCTCAGAAAACTATGACTATGAGATAATGAATATGTTAATTAGATGATTTAACCATTCCATAATGTGTGCATATTTCAAAAAAAATCATGTTGTTTCCCATAAATACATGGAATTTTAGCTCACCAATTAAAATAAGCAGAGAGGAAGGAAGGAAGGAAACAAGGAAGGCAGGCCAGAATGCTGGAGAATGGTAGCTAATATTGGTTGTCAGCTTGATGGAATCTGTAATGGACTAAAACTCAAACCTCTGGGCTCTCCTGTGTGAGGTTTACTTCATCACATTATTTGAAGTAGAAAGACTCACCTAAATGTAGGTGGCAGCCCAGATAAAAGGACATGAGACAAGGACACTGCCTCTTGCCCTCCCTGGGGAGTCTGCATACTCTATTCTGGGACACTCCGTAGAGGCTAGAGCCCACTTCTTGGGGCTTCTAATGTATACTCTAGTCCACACAGTCCTGAGGCATCTGCCAAGCCATCAGCACCAGACTGGACCTGCTGAGACATCCAGCCTTGTCGACTAAGTGGCTACTGGATTCTGCGCCTCCCCAGAGGCTGTGAGACAGCCATCCTGGGACTCCCTAGACATATCCTCTAAACTAGTTCAATATGTCTCCTTTGATATATGTATTTATTCCAGCAGGCACCCTTCAAGGACCCTAGTACAGACTGGGAGTCTCCCCTCTCACATTTTAATATTTCAACCCTGCCTCAGAATTGGCTCTTCTAAATACCTCTTTACTTCTAAGACCTGCCCAACCACTTCAAATCAGAGAGGTACCCCCTCAGTGGGCAGGTTAGTAATTGGCTCATTTGTCACCCCTTGAGGGGCATATGGTGACCCTCAAATTTATAGGACATAGGTCACTGACTAAGCCCAGGGTTTCACCTTTGAATAACTCTTGAAGGGATTCTAATTGCCCACCAACAGCTAGATTCTGTTTGGTGCTTAGTTGCTTATTAACAAAGCAAAAACAAAAAGCCCCTCACATCTTAAGCAAAATCCGCAGCACCTTCAGGATCTGAAGAGCTAGAGTGCAACCGGGCCTGAGGTCTCATGGGGATTTTCACTGTCGCTACAGTCGCCTCATCCCTACTTATGTAGGTTAAGGGATGGACAGGGCAGACCCATGACAACACGTTGTGCTGCCTGTGCCTGACCCAGTGCAGGACAGCAGGACAATTCTTTTCTTTCCCCAGGGCATCCCCCCAGTTCCTCTCCCTACCAGGCTGACACCCTGTAACACGGAGAGACATGTGCCAAATACATTAGACCCTGCCTGGTTCTGTTTGGATCTGGGCATGGAAAACTCAGCAGCCATCACCTCCTGTGGGAACAGACAGCAGAACTCCTAGCTCAGGTCCCCAGGAGTGTTTCCCATGCCAGGAGTCAGTCAGAGAAGCATGTGAGCACATTCTACTCCACAGGCACCCGGCAGAGACACTGAGCAAGGGCTCCTTCTGGAAAAATCTGCTGTTGTGAAAGAAGATGAATTAGGGAAAAAACAAGGACAGTGTTTGGAAATCAGAATGTTTGGGGCTTGGACCCTGCTGTCTTACCTCACTGTCGTCTGACCTAAGTCTTACCCACTGCTTTTGGTTACAAGAGGGTCTGAGGAGCTCAGCATTAAGGATCCTGGCCTCTGTGTTCAACACAGAGCTATCTGTGATCCACCAGTCACCTTTCTTAGGTATGACGCCCAGTGAGGGCAGACTGACGCTGAGCTACTGATGTCACAGTCTGAGAAAGAAGTCTGGCGAGTCGTGCAGCCTCCACTCTGGACCAGACGTTCTGACCAGGCCGACACGGAGCATCGCGTTTGTTTCCCAATCTGCTCTTTTTGCTGAATTGCTTGTTTTCAGACCCAGATGGATTGCCTGTTTGTATGGTCTTCTCTGTCCTATTTATTACTGGTAGATGACATTCATCCTTAGTTGTCTGCATTGTGTTAACCTGTTCCAATCCATGCCAGGGATTTCACGTTAATAGGTTTCTCCTGGGCTCCACCATTGAGTTTTAGGGAGTTTGGTTTCTTTCCTTCCCTCACAGTTGCACTGTTATTATTCCTAGGATGGCTGGAGTTTAGCTCCATTAAGTCTCCTGTTCTTGCTTTGCTTACTCTTTACTCTCTCTCTCCCCCTACTCCTCTCCCTCTCCCTCTTCCCCTCTCTCTCTCTGCTATACAGACAGAATCAGGGAAGGCTCGGCTCACTTCACTGGGCAAGCCTGGTGCCCAACAGAGGTGTGCATGGTACAGAAAGAGGCAAGAAAGTAGACATAGTTTTACTTCTGGGATGCTAGCTTCTGAAAGAACATTCCCCCTCTTGTTATAATCCTTACAACACATTTTAAAGGGGCAATAGCAGGCAGTGGTGTGGGTAGGGGAGAGATGCCCCCTTACCCTCCCCCACCCCTTACCACCTACAACAGATGAGCTAGGTGACCCTCCCACTTGCCAGCTGGGCCCCGTGTTCCTTAATTAGGCAGACCAGCAGAGCTAGCCCTGATGCTGGAGATGTGGGTGACCCAGTACCCACATCTTGCTGGTGTTTTGAGCAAGGGAGAGCTGGCCCCATTACTCATCTGGCATGTGGTGGCATGGACAGATAGAGATGCCCTTCCCCCTCTCCACCCCCCCCCCACCCATTGATGCCTAAGATAGGTGGAGGAGTTGTCCCTGGGGTCATAAGAGTGGAAGGACTGTCCTTGACCCTCACCAGCTGCAGCACTGTGGAAAGGGGACCCTGCACCTCTCCTGGGCAACACAGTAGAGTTGGCCCTGAAGGTCCAGGAGTGGGAGAACCTACCCTGAGGATGTGAAAGCAAGAGAACTGGCCCCACCCCTCACTCATTGCTGCTAGGAAGAACTTAGCCGGACAATGCTGGAGAGCGCACCCTGGTGGTGAGGACACGGGAGAGCTGGTGGGCTGCCCTACCCTGCCACTACCCAGGCCCAGAACCAGGGTTATGATTTGGCCCGCCCCAACATCCACCCCATCTGTGGATGCTGTGGTCTGAAGAGGCCTGACCCACAGACCCAAACTGGCATGATCTCCACAACACAGGGCAACAGCAGGATAAACAAGGGGAGTCCCAGTGAGGGCCCAGCATCAATAGTATAGTAAAAACCAGAGGCCTCGAACCAGACCAATGACTCTGCAATGAACACCTTCGGGTAAAGATACATGGACAAGAGAGTTAACAGCGTGACTCACTGTGTCATTCTACAGCTTCCGTGATGGGATTTTCAATGTTTTTACTTTTTTCCCTTAAATTTTGTTTTATTGGTGAAGAGGTTTGCAGGGGCGGGGGACAGATGTGAAGGGACAGGGAAATGAATGGGATCAAGATGCACGATGTGAAAGACACCAAACTGAATAAATAAATAAATAAATAAAGAATGAATGAATGAAAAACAAATAGAAATTGCAGTAAACCCGAAGGCTCAAAGAGCAGGCACGAGCTTGGTGAATGAGCCTTAAGTTGGGGAAATGTAGATCTTCTCAAAGCAGCTGGGGGGGGCACACATGACGACGACGATGACGACATTGTCCTTGGAGGAAAATCTGAGGCACCATAGCACCAGCTGGGGCAGAGGGCAGTGTAGTGTGGGCAGGAGGGCATAGGTCGGTGCGGGTAGTTGGATGGGAACAGAATCACCCTGTTTTTCTCACTGAATTCTTATCCCTGTAGGTATTGTTCATCCTCTTGGGCAGTTTTCCCTTCCCCTACTGCCCATTCCTCAGGGATGCCAAAGTGCCCTGATTTGTCACATAGGATGTCCCTGGTTCACATAAATAGGGTTCCTTCCAGCCAGCCCCTCGGCAGCAAGCAAAGGGAAGGCCTGAATGCTGGGTACTTGGACGTTGAGAACGGCCTCCAAGGTGCAAAGAAGACACCTGCTTCTCAGCAGCCCCTTGCCCACAATCAACGAAGTAAGGCAATGTGTTGCTTTCATATTTGCTTTGATAAAGCCAGAGTTGGTACTTTTGAGATGACAGGTTTGATGCAAGGACACGGATCTGGAGTTGGAAACGAGCTCAAAATGAACTCAATGTATTACCTGTATTTTTTACTAGATATTTTCAAGGAGACTCAATGTGAAGACGATGGATGAAAACAGCCCTAGAAGGGAATCTTCCATCACAGAGAAGCCCATTTCCTTCCTCGTCTGTTCCCAGGGAACCTTGGCTGCACACATTCGCCTTCTTGCTGGCCACTGCTGTTTTCTAGTTTGGGGCTTACGGTCTGTTCTCCACCTGAGTAGATCCTGGTCACCCATTAAGACCTGGCTCAACCTACGATGCTTGTCCCTCCTCTGTATCTCCATGGCAACCTGCGTACCTCTTTGTCCCTTCGCTAACTAGTTTCTGTTGAGATACTTGCCTCAGCTTCCCCCCACCCCAGCTTTTCATGTGTTGGGCACAGCTGTCTAGCTTAGCCTGAGTGGCGGTGCTCACGCGACCTGCTTCTCTGCATGCCAGAGGACAGAAACAGTTCAGAAACCCACCATGGTTTGTGTACTGAGGACCAGCTGACCTCCGCTGAGGACTCACGATAAAGCTCTCACCGATAACCCCTTACTTAGCTAGGACAAGGCCTGGTACAGCCCATCCATAGGCTTGATCCACTTTCCCCTGGAGATCAATCAGAGCAAAATGCCTGTTAAAGAAATTTGGTTTAGATTCCGTCTTTCCCTTGGGCCCTTGAACGTGGCCTCTGCTTCAGACAAAGCCAGCATGCACCTCCTGCTTCTGCTGCGAAGGGCACACAGCAGACATTCGACGCACTGTGGCGGTACGCCACGCCCTCATCCCCCTTCCCACACTTCTTCTCTCCCTCCTTATTTGGTTGCTTCCCTGCCCAGACCTTGCAGATCTGGGCGTCTCAGCATTTATTCTATGGCCTCTGCCCTTTTTCTTTATTACCCATTGTGGTTATTTTTGTTCATTTTAAAATTCACTTTAAGTTTTCTTCCTTTCTGAGGTCTACTATTTCTTGGAGTCCTACAAGAGCCTTAGATGATTGAGATTTGATTATTTCAAGGTTTTCTGATTATAAATACTTCATAGTGTAGAGAGTACCTATCTGTTATGAGTTTTGTAAAAATTCATTAAACACCCAACTTTCTCCATATTCTTATTTATGCTAATTATGCCAACCAAAAAGGCTACTTTTAAACAGTTTCAATTCCTGAACAATGGAATCAAAATATAATAAATAAGCACATACAAAAAATATAATGAATTAAAACCTTTGATGCTTTAAAGGGCAAATCATACAAGGGATGAAGAGATAACACAGAGGTTAAGAGCACGTGTTATTCTCATAAGAGGCTTGTTTTTATTTGCAGCATCCATATGTTGGTTCAAAACTGTCTGTAACTCCAGTTCCAAGGAATCCAGTGCCTTTGTTTGGGCACAGGCATGGATGTGATACACATACATACATTTAGGCTAAACACACATACTTATAAAATAAATATATCTGAAATTTGAAAAGGACAATTTATATAGATATTTTCAATGTTATCTGATGCAGTCAATAATAGATCATAGAGTCATATAAAAATATATGCAGAGAACCATATAATAAAGCTTTCAATTAAAGATGGCTGATTGTGCTTACATGGCGAATATGGTGGCTCATGCCTGTCATCCTGGCTCTTGGGAATCGAAGGCAGGAGGTTTGCCTGGACTGTTAAGTGAGATATGATCATATGGCAGATTCAGCTTGTGAATGTATCTCATCTTCAGCTAAATCCCCATTAACATAAAAGAATGTTTTTATAAATGATCAAAACTACAGGACAAAGAATGCCTGCGAAGAGCTGATGGCAGATGAGATATAGTGGCAGATTTTGGAAATAGGCTGGGTGGGAAAGTGGCAGCTGTCCCAACAGAGCAGAGAAAGCAAACTCCTGGAGATGCTCAGGAGATAGAGCCTGAAAACGTGGCAGGTGGCTGACAGGGACCCCAGGGAAGAGTCACAAGTAGCAGACATCCAGACAGCTGCCCAGCAGAAGGGCACTTTACTGCTTGAGGTATAGGGGTAGGGAGGGGCTTCAGGCAATCCTAGCCGAGGTCAAGGCCAAGGCTTCAAATGGACAAGATGCACATGGACATCCGAAGCTGAAAAAGTCACTCAGTCACACATGTTTACTCACAGAAACCTGGCAGCAGTCCTTCTGCTAGTCAGGAGATGGAAGAGTCCCTCCAGGGATATTCATCTGCTCAAGATAAAGGATCTAGCTACCACGATGGTCTGCCTCACCATAGCCAATAGCAATGGAGCAAGCTGATACCATGAGATAACAATCCTACCAGTAGCATCACTCTTTCCCGCAGATCATCTAAGCACTGCCTTCCTATACTTGAGCATTACCAACCGAAACTCAGCAACAATGTGCTCTCCTCTCTCAAACAAGAGGAAAACAACACCGTCTTTAGACCAAGAATTACACTTGACACCCCAGAAAGACAATGAGGACGCTGCATCTGTGGAGAGAACAGGAAACAAGACACTCGCCATGAAGAACAAAAAAAAAAAAAACCAATATTTTGCGTTCCCCGGGAAGGGGGAAGAGCCATCATGTTGGAGAAGACTCTAGAAATCAGTACAAAGAGACAAAAAGAGACAAAAAAAAATCTAAAGTTTTGAGATAATTTTAAGAAATTAAAAATTCAAATAACAATAGTTTTTAAAGGTAAACCCCAGAGAAAATACTGGAAGGAATTAATAGTGTGGAGTAAGAAAAACCCCTGACTGAAGATGATGGTCTTTCAAAATGAATGGGCCCACAGAGCTCTCAGCTGAGAGTGTGAGAAGCCTATAGCAAGCGCAGCCACATGAGGTTACAGAGCAGCAGGCAGTGTTCCCAGCAGACAGAAGAGGAAAAGGAGCCGAAGCCACGGCAAAGGCCAGGGATTAAAGGATCTCGGGACTTAACAGCTATATTAGAAGCCTAACAATGAAGCAACGCCCTCAAAACGCTGAGGCATCACTGCCAATCTGCCGATTTCTGCCAGGCTTAGTGGGAGAGCACTATATGTCTCCTCAGCTTGTATAGTCTCGATGCACCAAGAAAGAAAAGCGCTGGGATCCAGAAAACATCAGGGAAGACACCTAGGAAAGGCACAAGGGATTCTATGAAGGACAGGAAGGAATGATGGGTCATAGCAGCACAGCAGGACAGGCAGATAAAAGATCATCCGGGTTCTATACAGAGAGGGAGAAGAGAGGAGAGAGAGAGAGAGAGGGGGGGGATGCTGAAAGCAAAGTTCTTCGGGAATAAAAGGAAATGTAAATAGGAACTAAAGTAATGTGGAGGTCCACAATAGGAAAGTGTCCTGGGTTATCTCCCAGTGATGTTATTCACAACCTGCTTGAATCGGGACATGGCAACATTAAATGCCCAGTGTACACCAAAAGCAGGACGGGAACACGGGGCATTGCAGCAGAAGACAACCTCTGCTTCTAGGAGATCTGTCTCCCACTGACACAGCACCATCAGAAGGGGGAAACACCAAAATGCAGACAAACGCAAAATCCATCCAAGATGGCTTAGACATGGGTCCCCACACCAGGAGCTCCCGACTACCAGGACGGTAGGTAGCAGTGTGCAGCAGGCTCTGTGGAAAGTGAATACAGAACGATGAAGGAAGAGACGGCCATTTGTGATGGTGGTGATGATGGTGATAAGATTCTGGCTGGCAAGAACAAGGCAGACAGAGATGGCAGGTTAACCGAGTTAGAGCAGGCTAACCAGTGTCACTGGATTCTAGTCTGTGGCAAGTTGCAACATCCCCAAAACCTATTTCTCTACCTGATAATTGACAGAGTAATTGTCTGACTCACGGTGTTTTGGGAGGAATGGAATGTGGCATAAGCTTTCCTGACAAAGAACAATCAAGAAAGGCATATGATGATGCTGTTACTACCAAGGCCACATCACTAATTGAAACAGGCTTTTTTTTCTTTTTTTTCAACTCAACTACATGCATTCTGAAGTGGAGGCTTCGTCATTTTTTCTCCTCAGTGTCACAGTGCCAGGCAGGTTATGGATAACATTGACTCAGCTAAAGGAATCTAGCAAGGAAAACACACTAGGGTCTGGTTGTGACAGAAGAATCCATGTTCTCAACTTAGTTGGCTCTAAATGCTGATTGGTGAGTGAGCCACTGAATCCAAAGAAATTCTGTTTACTGATCTGCTTGTTGACGGCTAGAAGTTATGGATTTGAAACATAAAGACACGGCTAAGACAGAAAAAATATTCTACACCAATAGCTACACATTTGTGTTCACCCCCCATATACCAAGTCATTTAGGGTACCTCGGGATAAAACTTATTCCATTGTGCATAATATATGCTGGGTGACTGATGAGGAATGTCCTTCTGTATGTTTCTCTTATTGGTTGATGAATGAAACACTGTTTGGCCAGTAGAGGGAGGAAGATAGGTAGGGAAAGGTAGGCAGAGAGAGACCAAGAAGACATGCCATATAGACCAGGGAGGATAGGACACACCAGGCGTTCTCTGGTAAGATAAGGCCACGTAGAAATACATAGATTAGTAGTTATGGGTTAATAATTAAGACAGAGCTAGCCAATAAGAAGTCCTACTCATTGGCTGTTTTATAATTAATATAGCATCCGTGTGTTTATTCGGGGCCAAAGCGGCAGCAGGACCAGACTGGAGAGAAAATTCCAACAACAGGTGATGTTTCTTTGTCAAAGAGAATAATGGCCTTATTCTTTGAAGGGTTTGTCTTATTTAGTTTTTGTTGTTGTTGTTGTTTGTTTGTTTTTGTTTTTTTTCTGCAATGAAGCACCGTGACGGAAAAGCAAGATGAGGAGGGAAGGGTTGATTTGGCTTACCCTTCCACATCATAGTCCGTCACTGAAGGGAGTCAGGACAGGAACTCACACAGGGCAGGAACCAGGAGGCAGGAGGGGCACTGCTTACTAACTGCCCATGGCTTGCTCAGCCCAGGCACCAGCGGGGCCCTCCCCCATTGATTACTAACTAAGAAAACGCCCTACAGGCTTGTCTACCATCCGATCTTATGGAGGCATTTTCTCAACCAAGGTTCCCTCCTATCAGATGACTTGAGCTTGTGTCAAGTTGAATAAAACCATCCATCACAGGGCTCATGTTGAATTCACCATGCATTTCTCAAGAGTGTATTCACACTCACATAAAAGCAGATGGATTCACGTGTGTGAATCTTCCTTTCCTCTGGCCTTAGAGTTCTACTTTATTCCATTCTCAATGATCACCCAAATACCATATTCATGAGCTCTGTTAAACCGAAAATCTAGTAAGCTGAACTGAGCAGTGCTTCTAGGGTTTTCAAGTATTAAAAGATTAAATCAGCAGTTCTCTGGTTGCACTTATTATGTGGAAATCACCAGAAGAAATCGCCTTTGAGGGTGTTGGGAGTTGAGTCTGATGTAAATAGAGCATCAGATTTGACCTCAATTCTTCCTCCTTCCCTTCCACAAGTACCTATTATAGTGCATATTTATGCCGGATGATCTTCTTGGTGACATAAGGAATAAAATTAGTTGCCTCTGGCTTCTGTGATACATTGTCTAACGGCTGTGAAGCTTTCCCATCCCAGGCCCCATTCATCTCTAATGTGATTGTGCTGCTCAGAGTCATCGTCTCCTTTTTCTCCCTTCCAGCCAACCTGGCTATGTGACTTGCATTGATAAACAGGGTGTACTAGAGGGGACAGCTCAGTTCTAGAGTCCAGACCTCAAAAGATCTGGTAGCATTTGCCCCTTCTCTCTTAGAACTGTGTGGCCATTATTCCACAAAAGAACCAAAGTTATACTACATAGAAAAGCACTTAGAAGCTGGATGCAGGAGGATTGCAATTTTGAAGTCAGCCACAGCCACACGGGATGACCTTGCCAAACAGACAACAATAAAACCATTGAGACAGAGGTCCAGCTTTCCACCTTCTCCAACTGCACTCAACTCATAGCCAACACTATACCTGAATATAACCATGTGAGGAAAGCTATGCAAAACCAACAACAACAAAAAAATAATCACACAACTGAATCACAAGAAATCTTTGCTCAGTGCTACTATACACCATTCAGTTTTGACACAGTTTATGGTGCCAACACCACAACTAACCCATATTGGACCAGGAAGTGGGGACCTATCACAGGATAGCCACGCCTTGAAGCATATGACCTTGGATTTAGTTCAGGGTCTTTAGCAACAGCTAAAAGACAGTTAAAAGGCTGCTATTTAGGTTGGAAGTGCAGGAAGGCGGCTGCTATTAAAGGCTTGGGAAAGGCAATCCATTTATGGAATGATGGAACATTTACAAGACTCTTTTCTGAGAAGCTGTAGAGCATCAAAGAATGTTACCTAATGAGTTCATGGATCTGGCAGACAGTTGACAGTGTCAGTTGGCACTCTGCTGTGTATGATAAATTATGTCAAGGAGAAATGAACTAAAGAAGGAAGGTTTCAGCTTGTATCACTTAAAGATAAATGGGCCCAGGATTGGTTGAGTTGGAAAACTAAACTGTTTCATATTCACAATCTGTCCTGCAAGCAAATGAATGATCAGCACACAGTATGACCTCAATGAAGATGAAAACAAGGCTGTGGCCCTGGGGTTTTCAGGGAAACCTTGGGAATACTTAAATGGTACTGGCAGACAGAGAAAGTCAAGCTATTGCCACACAGCTACTTATCTGATGGTGATGCCTGTTCCTCAAACACAGTTCATGAATGATAAAGCACAACACAAACAAACACTGAGAAGATGCTTGGGGAACTCACAGTGCTTTTAGGAAAGCTGTATTGATAGAATACCGTTGGATGGAAGGAGACAACAGTTCAAAGTGTAAGGAATTCCCTGGCCTTCAGCATTCGAGAGAAGGACACTGAAAGCAGTACTCATTCGCCTACATGGTTTATTTTTCGTTTCTTTGAGATATAATGAACTAATGTGCTCATATTGGATTTTGTTTTTACTTTGTTTGTTTTAGCATTTGTCTGCATGAGTGTATGTGTACCACGTGCAGCCTTGGTGCCCACGGAGATAAAGAGGCAGTATTGAGCACCCAGGAACTGGAGCTACCAACGATTGGGAGCCACCATGTGGGTGCTGAGTCCTCTGCAAGAATAGTGAGTTCTCCTAACAGTTGAGCAATCTCTCCAACTGCCGTCTTTCAGAGAAAGGGAGAACCGAGAGCCGTGGGTAGAGAGCAAAGGCGAAAGAGAACAATAAACTAGGAAATCACCTCAAAGGATTGGGAACACGTTCATATTAAACAGTACCCTCTGCCTCCAAAGTGGGGATCGCAGTGTGACTGGCCGGGTTTCCAGTCTGCTGAGGACTGGGGATCGTCACGTGTTACCTGCTCATCCCCGTCTTGATCACAAGAGCTAGCTGCATCACTCACACCAGAGATAATGGAAACATATGAACAGAGAACATGGGCTCTTAGCGCACAGATTTGGAGATCTACAGTTATGTTGTTTTTGGCCTCTTAGGAAATCCTCCAGGAAACCCAGCCACAGAAGTAACTTGGGATGAAAGAAAAGTCCAATATTCATCCATTCCAACAGAGCTCACTGACCAAATGACACACCCCCTTGCTTCCAACTAAATATATCTATCAGAATTGGCTCATATTAAGCCAGGGAAAAGCCTGGAAGTTGGCTCCCAGAATTATAAGAAATGACATGTTTTTGACACAGCGAGTTTTATTGGTTCTTATGCAGCAGCCTTGTTCTTTGACTACTTGGGCTGTATTAGGAAAGAGAAACATACACTGAACTTAAGAATGTATTATAACACATTCAGCACTAAGATGGGGCAGACTGAAGTGATCCTCAATTTTGTTTGGGAAAACTGAAGGATGCCTAAAATTAAGACAGTTTGTAGATTAAATCTAAAAGAGTATTTAAGTTGGAGGAGTCATGAATCTTAAATATTCTTAAAAGCAAGGGTTACTGTTTTATTCCATTCATATTGTCTCATTAACAAAAGACCTGAGTCTGCAGGCTTTGAACAGGTTTGTTTGACTGAGTTCTGTAGACAAGATGGTCTGAACAGAGTGGCGCTGGCTTCTGCAATGATCGTCCTTGGGTGAAGCAGAAAAGAAACAGCTGAACACAGAGGAAACCAAGCATGTGGGGTGGCCTCTCTATTACAATTTGCTCTTCAGAAAAGAGGAATCACACTGCACAACCAGCATTCTGTAGAGCCCATGACCTTAGTTTCCACCTTTTAAAAGGTACCTTGATGGGGACCTATCGGAACAAAGTATATTGAAAGCATTGCCAGCCATAAATTCACGTACTGGTTTTTAGAATGTGAAGGGTTGGCTTAGACGATGAGAAGGTTATTCCATGTAATCGATAGTCCATTTTCAGTTCTCAGAAGGAAACAACAGCTCTGCGACACCCTGTACTTCCATTGTTCCTAGCTGACTTTCTTTTCAGTTTTTGGTAAGAATACTCATCGTAGGGTGGATGGAAGACTGCCGACACCAACAGAAGGCTCTGGGAGTCCCTAAGGTGTATGCAAGCTTTGCTCTAGAAGACCAGACTTTCAGATGAGAGGTGACTCCAGGTATTAGCCACTCTTCCAGAATTTACTCCAGGAAAAGCATCCTTGGGATGATGGTTCCAGTTCATGGCCAATGAACAGCTTTCTTTTCTTAGGTGACCAGGACTTGAGGCTACCAGAAAGCCACACTGGGCTGGACCTCCCTCCTCCATACCTGAAGGGTATCTTTGCTTGTGTAAATTTGAGCACAATATGACACGTGCTGGACAACTCAATTGTTCATATAATATTTACTTAGTGAGTACCTGAGAGTATTTTCCAGTGGCTGCTTGGGTACTAAGAATCCATTAGAAAACTGAACCTGAGATCCTCATTCTCCTTCTGGGAGCTTATATTTTGGTGGCACTGAAATTGAGGTAAAAGAACTATGAAAAGTAGATTAAGTACTCTAATGAAAAATGCAATGTTTTAGAAAAGGACAGAATAAGGTCAGGAAGTCCAAAGGCAAAATACACCAAAGTACTAAACTAGATGGTCCGGTGAGACCTCTCTGAGAATATGATCTAAGAGCCAACTTGAGTGAACCTCGCTATAAGTCTACGTATAGTGAAGGGAAAACAATATTGAAAGTAAAATAAAAGTTTCTCTTTTTAAATGCTCAGGATATCTCATCTGCAGAATGCTAAGATGCTGGTGAAGGAGGTCACCCTAGCAAGAAGAACTGCATTCAGTTAGGAAAGTCTACATTGTTATAATAAGAAACAGGAGAGCAATCAGTGGCTACAGTATGGGAGCTAGCCCAAATGTTCAAATTAGGAAATTTAGTGTTGACTATGTCTCAAAAAAATAAAAATGTCCCAATAGCACAAACAGGGAGCAGTTTCAAGTATCTGGCAAGAAGAGGATACACCAAGGGAAAGAATGTGTTAGCATCGAGAAGCAGACAACCAGGTCAGCCAGAAAGCAGTTCCTGACAAAATCAGGCTGTTCTGGGACCTTAGCGGTTGGAATGCTGGGAGGCAGCTGGCAAAGGAGGACACACCCAGCCAGGTCCAGCCAATGTGAGGAAATAGTACAAGCCATTCGCCCAGCATCCTGCCGTCAGGGCTGCATCCCTGAACAAGCTGTTGGGAATTCCAGCTCATTGAATCCAGAAAGAAAAATATTTAAGTATTTATGGAGATGGAAACTGGATACACTGGAAAAGAAGAAGAGATGGGCTTTGGCTCATAATCTTAGCAGTTGGGAGGCTGAGGCAGATTGCTATGAATTCAAGGTTAGCATAGAGGAGAGACTAAATGCCAAGCCAGTCAGGTCTACAGAATAAGACTATGCCAAAAAGAAGAAGAAGGTGAAGGGGAGGAGGGAAGGCGGATTTGAAAACATTAAATAAAAATGATAAGAATAAAAAACTATATAACTTGAATTAAAATTGACCCAATGTGGCTTTAAAAATACTGGGAAACTAGAGCACAGAACTTAAAAGCCAGAAATCTAAAAACAGAAACAGAAAATGTAAAAGAAAAGGTAATGGTCATAGAAATATAATGAGAACTTCTGACAATAGATTAATGGTGATTTCATATGGAGTTGACAAAAGTAATGAGCACAACCCAGTAGTTGGGGAAATAACAGAATATTTGAGAATTAAATGGGTTTGTGTGTGCTTAGATTGAAAGTTTGAATGTGAGTCTATTCATTCAGCCCTTAAAATTGCCAATAAGCCCCCATTGAGCAGGTCATCGACAAGCTCTGTGCCCTGGTGTCTGGAGAACACCCAGCATGCAGGAACACAGATAACACACAGCATGCAGGAGCATAGAGACACCCAGCACAAGAGTAACAGACGTTTAGTGCATGCCTTTGAAAGACTGAATAAAATGATGAGACAAAAAAATATCAAGCACCAAACTGCAGTAAGAATAAGCAAAGTACCTTGACACAACATCAAATTTAAAGGCACAAGAGGAAAAGCAAATTAGAAATACCAATCAGTCTGTGCATACTCTTTTACAAGACATATCAAACTGTAATCAATCAGTATCTTCAAATGTTAAGGAAAAATCATTTTTACATGGAACTACATACCCAGATAACATTATTTAGAAGAAACCATCTTTTCTAACATGTTACATTGGTCAAGAGAGTTACTACCTCAGCCCTACTTCAGCAAGGAGGAAGGTGAGCTGGGTGTAAGATTTAACAGTGAACAAAGAAACTTGGGAAATTTGAACAAACACAAATTGCAAATAATAACAATAACAGTAAGAGCCTAGCTGTGGATTTGAGGACATAATAGATCTAAAAATCAGACAGTGAGGATTGTGAAGATACAAGAGGTCAATGTAAACTAGTTCACTCCCTTTCTTTTTTTGTGTGTGTGAGGGGTGAGAATGTAAAAGTTGACTGGTTTTTTAATTTTAGAAAAACTATGTTGCTAAAACAGCTACATTAAAATGTCAGAAATAACCATAGAAATTAATAACCTCTAACATGGAAGTGTGGAAGGTAAGGAAAGCAGTGAAATTGCAGTTTGACCAGAGCATGCAAAAGCAGCCCTTGAGATGGAGGGAGGTGAAACTCAGAGGCTTAGCACTTCCCTGCACTAAGTCCCCTGCTTCATCCCCAGCAAGGAAGACAGCCATGTAAAAGTCTTGAATACATTGTATTGTGAGCTATGGAGAGATGGGCATTGCCTGTGGGCCTAGAGACACGAACAACATTCTAGACAACAATTGAATTATGAGCGACAGGAATCATAAAAGTGCATGAATCGAACCTCCTGTAATTTCTATAGGGGGAAATTGAAAATGTGCAATATATATATATATATATATATATATATGATATATATATATATATATATATATATATATATATATATATATAGTTTCTCATCAGACAGCCGGCCTCACACACCTTTAATCCAAGCACTCAGGAGGTAGAGGCAGGCAGATCTCTGTGAGTTTGAGGTCAGCCAGGTCTACAAAGTGAGTTCCAGAATAGCCAGAGCTACACAGAGAAACTCTGTCTCGAAAAACATCAAGAAACAAACAACAATAAAGAAAGTTCCTTATCACTAATTTGGTTAGTAACAAATAGAAGCTGCCCAGTCTCTGGCAATGTTGTTTAAACTACAGCTAAACCACGCCCACTACAGCTAAACCACTCCCACTACAGCTAAACCACTCCCACTACAGCTAAACCACTCCCAGATTTAAGCACTGAAGCTCAGTGGCCAAAGCAGTGGTGCAAAGGGGCCATTCCCAGGAGCGGTCAGCAGCACCCGGGAGCCCCTCTTATGAAAAGAACAAGTAAAAGCTTTAATGTAAGAACCCTAGCCTCGAGTGTGGCTCGTTTGTCCATCCACACTCCACCATGCAAGGACACGGCATCCCTTCCATCCAGAGCATGTGTAAAACCACGCCTTCGCAAAAAAGGCCACTATTGCTAGACAACCCTGTTGCCTAGATGCTGAGCTTCCCCAAGAAATGGTAGAAGTGAACTTCCTCTCTGCATAAGCTACCCATTCAGGTGCAGGTGCTTCCCCCAACACTAACAACTGGCCCAATAAGACGAATACTTTGTAAGCTCTTAAAGTAACCTTAATACAGTTTCAAGTGGACAGAAGAATGAAAACATTGACATTGATCTAGTGCCAACTCTGGGTCAGACATTTTTCTCTTCCCTCCGTGGTATTGACTCCTTCAGTCCTCATCATCAGCCTCAGAGGCAGAAGACACCTCTTTATTTTGATTTGACAGGTGAGGTACAGAGTGCTGTGTTCCTCCGGGCCTCACTCAGGCAATGTTGGCACAAAGCGGTCTTCACCACTGTGCTGGGATGTCTAGATTCAGACTGACAATTCCCCTGTCCCCTGTGTAATATACCTGAGTTCTTAATGAAAAAAGCTGGCTGCATAAAAGTAGCCCGATTATAGGTGAACTTTAATGTCCAAATGCCTTTTCTATTTTCAGAATTTCCCTCCAGGAGAGTATTTACCATTAAGAGTCACATATCACTTTGTCTTTAGTCCGTGGACAACTATTAGTCCATGCTATAACACAAAACCAATAGAATAGCACCCTCCTTGGAAAGTCACAAATTTGTGCTCTTGCATTAACCAATAGGAGAATGAAAGAGATGTTAAGTCTTAAATTTCCTTGGGATAAGACCTGCTGGGAGTCTACCAGAAACTACCTTCTCTTCTACTAAATGTACATTAATCTCCAGTTTCAATAAATCCATGTATTCCCAGTATCCAAGTATAGACAGTAGTTGAGAGTTGTAGAACTTAGAATAGCATGTTAGACCTAGTGCAGTATTAGATATATGTGACCCCAGCTCTTGGGAAGCTGAAGCTGGAGAACCTAGAATTCAAGGCTGGCATGGGCTGTTTATGAAGACCCTACCTCAAACAAAAGAAAGGAAATAAAAAACAGGCTGAAGTGCCCTATTTACCCAGTAGCTTCAGCCTCCCAGCCCACTGCTGGTACCATGGGAAAAAGTCTCACCCATGCTTATCTGCCTATGCTGTGTTGCACCTCTCTGACCCTACCTGTGGTTGTCTTGGTACTGGAGAGATCAAAGCAGTATAAATATAAAACTGCAAATATAAAAGTTGTGGCCTCAGCGGAGGGGCCACAGCTATATATGTCCTGATGATCGCTGAGAAGGCTGAGGCAGCTCAGGTGAAGGACCAGAAGAAAAGACAAAAGAGGTGATGACAAGCCAAAAAAAAAAAAAAAAGAGCCCACAAAAAACAAAAACAAACAATAAAAAACCCCAAAACAAAATAAAGAAACAAAAAAGCAACACTTCATTTTCTTCCCCTATTACAGCCTTGTTGAGAGACACAGCCCTATATTAAATGGCTAGAAAAATCTAAAACTGAAGAGACAAAAAGTAGTCACTACTTGGGAAAATTGATTTTCAGTCCAGGTTTGTCATTTTCCGTAAGGTTAAAGAGAAGAAAGGTACAGGCATCAGAAGAGGGCAAAGCACAAGGCTGAAGAGACCTTGCCAGAAAACAGCTCAGGGGTTCAGCGGTGCAAGGCTCTACAATTTAGATCCTGCAATATAGAGGCTGTGGTGGATGTCTCCTACCCTGCTTATTATTGCTCTGGGCAGAGTGTATTTCTGGGCATAGAGATGAGGGCTATACATTCTTGCTTAGCTACAGCTTATTTACTTCATTCCTTGGATTTTCTCATAGGTCTACACCCAAAGCATATATTTCAGCAAGTTTTGCTTCCTGACTTCCCCATGCACAGAAAAATAAGAAGGGGGGGGGGAGACTTTTAAAATATAACTACTTGTGGCTACTGCTAAAAGGAAGGAAGGGGCTGTTGAAAGTATTAGCTAAGTCATAACTATGGAAGAGTGGGCAATGTAGCAGGGAGAGGAAGCCCCACACACCCCAGGGGCCATCATCCCATGAGGTTATTTACAGTCTGCCAGAGCCTCTCAGACCCCTCACAATCGGTGCTTTCCAGGAAGCACTGTGTGTGTGTGTGTGTGTGTGTGTGTGTGTGTGTGTGTGTGTGTGAGTGTGTGTGTGTGTGTGTATGTGTGAGTGTGTGTGTGTGCGTGCAACTGTGCGTGTAACAAGGTTTGCTTACTTTAAATAGAACAGAATAAAATAAAATAAAATGTTAAATCAGGCCTCAAGAAGTCTCCCTCCGTTATTTAGAAATTCAATTTGTCCAGAATACACTTTTCCTTTCCAAAGGTAGAAGGCAGCCAAGGCATTCCTTAAGAAGGTTCCACAGATCAAGTACCAGCTATGACAATCCACCCATGAGAGGGGCAGTTAACTCATCTGCATGCATGTGAAATCATATGACGGATTAACCCCTCCAAAAGACGCAAGGAAGGGTGTCATTCCAGACTGTGCACAAACCTGTCAGGGTGAGGGGACGCTGAGCAGAGACAGGAAGCTATTCACTGAGAACAAGGCAAGAAGCTGGCCCTGGGCCCTGGGTGGAAGTTAGCTTCGCTAGCAATGGAGGCGTCTACATCATGAGAGTTTTGCTTAAGAGTGTATGGTACATAGTGACAGTGATTACGGATGCAAATAAGGAGCTGAGAGCAAATCATCAAGTCAGGTCCCACTACAGCCTTATTATCTGGTGAGGTGACTGAGCTCAAGTCACACAACCCACCAGCCTCTCCATCCTGAGCTTCGCCCCTCTCTGGGCCTGCCCTTGTCCTGCTGAGGTGCCTACAATACTCTCCAATACTCTCTGTGACCACTGGGTTTTTCAGAGGATCACTAGCCTAGGGGTCTGCACGAGCATCATAGACTTATTCTCCTTCATTCCCAAATCCAATTGCTCATAATTCAATCATCTTAGTAATGATTTTCCTGGGAAGAGCCTAGAATGTGCTGGCTCATCCGGACTTCCTATTGCTTCCCATTACTCTCCCATAAAGTCAGGAGGCCAACGGGATGCTTCTGGGACCTGCTCTGTAGCCATGGATACCAGGGAGGAGCCACACAGAGCCCTACCCTCGGCTAGCTTCCTTGAGAGGGTGCACAGTGAAGATGGTTGTGCCATAAAGTTTCTGGCTGCAGGTATAGGACTCAAAGGAAGCTGATGTGTCCTTGGCCTAAAAGCAGATTTCCTGGTGAAGGCCTCAGCCTAGCTCCTAAGTCTCACTGCTTTTGGTCCTCTCTGTCTATGGAACCAATACAGGATTTCCCTATTGGCAACTTCCGTTGCCCAGGACCATGAATCCGGGCAGTTTTGTCTGCAGTGGGCCTCCTGTGCATTCCTCTCCTTCACCTGCTTGCTCTTGCTTTTCCTTCAAGCTAGATAACCCCTAGGAAAAGATCTCTTTGGCCTCCTGGTACCCAACAGGGTGAGGTGTTTCTTCTCTGTGTCTATAAGGCCCACACCCTCCTCATGGGAAGGAAGGCTAAAGCAGAGAAGCTACACCAGCAAGGTGGGAAAAGCTAAGGGGAGGAAACAGGAGGGGGAGAGAGGAAGATTCTTTTGATCTCAGCTGTAATATGCCCTTTAGATAAGGAAAGTGGGGTCAGGTGATATAAGACAAAAGGAATGGCAGAGAGGTTGAGCCAGCTTTATTAGGGAGTGGAATCATTCTGAGCATTTGGAGATTACGCGCCTTATTCTCTAACAGCAGGCCCCCAGCTTAGGAGAGCAAATGAAGGGGGGAGGGAAACAGAGAGCAAGACCAAAGCTCTAACCAGTATTGTGATTTGTTCCAGACCAATATTCTATTTAAAAAAGAGATAATCGATCCAGCAAGGGAATCAGGTAGGCTGACTGGGGTTCTTCACATCTCTCTTCTCTCCTCCAAGCCCAATCCACAAATCTCACTCCCAGACCACTGGCTCATCCCCTCCTCCCCCCCATCTCCAGTGGATCACACAGATCTTCCCCTCCAATCTCCCTCCCCCCAATCCATCCCTTTTCCCTAGCTCTGGCCCCCAGCAGGGCACTCTGGCCAGGAAGCAGGTAGGATAATTGAAGATCTTCAGCCTATTCCTCTCTTCCAAATCCAAACCCCCAGTCTCATTCCCAGCTCTGTAGCAAACCTCAGGTAACCTCTCCTCACTCTCTGTTCCCTTTCCCAGGTGACTAAACAGAAGCCAGTAGAACACCATGCTTCCCTCCCTCCTGCGGACACCCTCAGACTCTCCCCAGCCCATCCCCTATCTTACTTCTCAGCTCTCAATACCTAGAAACACATTTTCCTCTGAATCCTCAGTGGCCATTCAAAGCAAAATCCCAGAAGAATTTCCTACCAGGCATCACATAGCCACCTCACTCCCCTAAGAACCAGAGAAGGCAACAGAGACCAAGGAACAAAAACATCCACCCAACAAAGACAAGGACAAAATTATAATTTTCCCAAACTCAGATGTCTATATACAAGGGTGAAAATGCAATCAATAAAAACCAGGACACGTTATATCCACTAGAGTCCAGCAACCCTGCCACAGCAGACTCTGAGAACTGCAACATAGCTGAAGCTCAAGACAATGGCCTTTGTGAATATCATATAGGTCCTTCAAGAGATTACTAAACTCCATAAAGAAACCTTTGACAACACAATCAAACAGTAGAAGGAAATGAATAAAATAGATTGAATCCTGAAAGTGGAAATAGAATCAAGAAACCTAAACTCAGGAAAATATTAGGAACTCAAACAGGAAGTTCAGAGGCAAGCCTCACCAGCAGAATACAAGGTATGGAAGAGAGTCTCGCAGGCATGATAGAAGAAATGAGTACATGAGTCAAAGAAAATCTAAAACAAACAAACAAACAAAAAAACCCCAAAAAACAAAAAAAACCTCCTGGCACAAAACATCCAGGAAATCTGGAACACTATTAGAAGACCAAATCTAGTAATAATAAAAATAAAAGGAGAAGAAACACAGGGCAAAAGAACAAAAGAACAAGAAATGTTTTGAACAAAATCATAGCAGAAAATTTTCCAACCTAAAGAGGGAGATTCCTATTAAGGTACAAGAAACTTGCAGAACGTCAAATAAACTGGACCAGAAAAGAAAGTTCCTTCTTCAAATAATAACCAAAACTCTAAACATACAAAAAAAAGAAAGGGTATTAAAAGTTTCAAGAGAAAAAGACCAAGTAACATGTAAAAGCAGACATAGTAGGATAACACTAGTTATCAGTGGAAACTTACCGGACAGATGGTCTAGAAACACTAAGAGACCACAGATGCCAGCCCAAAATACTATACCCAGCAAAACTTTCAATCACAATAGATGAAAAAGTAAGACATTCCATTATAAAACCATCTATCTACAAAACCCTACAGAAGTGCTAGAAGGAAAACCCCAATCTAAAAAGGTTAACCACACCCAATGAAACATAAAGAATAAATAATCTTAGACCAGTAAATCAAAAGAGGGAACACACACTACAACAAAATGACAGGAATCAACAAACACTGCTCATTGATGTCTCTCATCGCCAATGGTCTCAATTCCCAAATAAACAGATTAGATTAAAAAAACAGAATCCATCCTCTTGCTGAATGCGAGAAACACATTTAACACCAAGGATAGACATCAATCCAGGGTAAAATGATGGGAAAAGATTCCAAGGAATGGACCAAAGAAGCACATTGGTATAGCCACATTCATATTTGACAAAGTAAACTTCAAATCAAAAGCAATCAGAAGAAATAGGAACTGACATGACATACTCATCAAAGGAAACATCCATAAAAAGGTTATTGCTATTCTCAACATCTATGCACCCAAGTTTGTAAAAGAAACACTATTGCAGCTTAAGTAACATATTGACCCTTGCACACTGACAGTGGGAGACTTCAGCACTCATCTCTGGCCAGTAGACAGGTCATCCAGACAAACACTAAATGGAGGAATGCTGGAACTAACTGACATTATAAACCAAATGGAACTAACAGATGTCTACAGGACATTCCATTCCAAACACAAAAGAACATCCCTTCATTTTAGTGCCTCATGGAACTTTTTACTAGGTGATCACGTACTAGGAGCCCACAAAGAAACAAGTCTCATCAGATCCAAGAAAATTATAATAATGCCCTATATCCTGTCTGGCCATTACAGATTAAAGCTGGATATCAACAACAATAGAAAGCTTATAAACATGTGGAAATGTAACAACTTTCTACTGAATGAACTCTCTACTGAATGAAAAGACCTTCAGGAATTGAATTAACACAAATATACATCATACCCAAACTTATGGAACACAAAGAGGCAAGTTTGAGCACTAAATGCCTACATAAGAAAAGGAGAGGTCTTACACTAGCAACTTCACAGCACACCTGAATACTCTAGAACAAAAAAGAAGAAATCACACCCAAATGAGTTGATGACAAGAAATAATCAAATGCAGGGTTAAAATTAATTAAAACAAACAACCAGCAAAAACAATACAAATAATCAATGAAACAAATAAATTCCTGGGAAAAATCAATAAAATTGATAAGTCCTTATCCAAATTCACTAAGTGGTTGACAGACTATCCAAATAAACAAAATTAGAAATGAAAGGAAAGCCTAATGACAGACACTGTGGAAATCCAGAGAATCATAAGAGTATTCTTTAAAAATTTGTATCGTACTAAACTGGAAAATCTAAAAGAAATGGATAATTTTTGATATATACTTCAGTCAAGCACTCAAAGAGACTTATAACCTCTAGTGAAATAGGAACAATCATTAAGAATTTCCCAACCAGTAAAATTCCAGGACCAGATGGTTTTAATGAAGAATTCTACCAGACTGTCAAAGAAGAGTTAATGTTAATACTCTTCACATTAGTCCACAAAATTGAAACAAAAGGAACATTGTCCAATTGTTTTACAAGTCCACAACTACCCTGATAACTAAACCATATAACAAACCACCAAACAAAAGGGATTTCCCTTATGGACACAGATGCAAATGTTCTCAATAAAATACTTGCAAACCAAATTCAAGAACACATCAAATAAGATCATCCACCATAATCAAGTAAACTTCATCTCAGAAACCCAGGGATAATTCAACATAAAGTGATAAATGTAATCAATATAAACAAACTGAAAAAAATAGCCCACATAGTCATCTCATTAGATAAAGAAAAGGACACTGACAAAATCTAACCCCTTTTTTCAAGATGAAAGTCCTGGAATGGTTAGGGACACAAGGAATATAATAAAGGCAATTTATAGCAAGCCCACAACCATCATCAATTTAAATGGAAAGAAAGTCAAAGCTATTTCACTAAAATAAGCAATAAGAAAAGGTTGCTTGTTCTTTGCATAGTTATTATGTATTGGTTGGCTAATTTGACTGAATTTTGCCCACTCCGTGAGACAGAACACATACCTGGCACTGCTTGGAAGACTAGATAGCTCAGGGACCTAGTGTATAATCAAATACTACTGTTCTACTAAAAGAATGTAGCAACAAAATGACTCCTAATGACATTCTGCTATACGCACAGATCAGTGCCTTGCTCAGCCATCATCAGAGAAGCTTCCTCTTGCTACAAATACAGAGAGAGACCTATAACCAGACATTATGTAGAGTGCTAGAGGCCCTGGTACACTTAGCCCTGAACAGGATATCTCTATCAAATCCCTCCCATCATGGCTTAGGAAAACCTGTAAAAGAGGAGACAGAAAGAATTTAAGAGACAGAAAGGTGGAGGACACCAAAGGAACAAGGCCTTCTAACTCTACAGGATGAATGAACATATGAATTCACAGAGACTAAAGCAGCATGCACAGGGCACCCATAGTCTTGCAACATAAGACATCCTGGAGCTGAAAGGAGAAGTAGACACCTGCCCCCGTCCCTAAGCCAGAAGCAATTCCCAATTGATAACCACTTGATTGATAACGACTTGCAAGTAAAAATTTGATTGTCTCGTAGAGACTCCTACTGGGGAATCAAACTTCTCTTTAGGGTAGACTGTACGCACAGCAGTAGATGGCCAACAGAAAATGTGGCATCTTTAGAGGTTCCTTGTCTCATAGTGTTGTGTTATGACTTTTCCCCTTTAATTTGATCTCATTTTTATTTTATTTGTACGTTTTTGTTTGTTTTGTTTGAGACAGCGTTTCTCTGTATTGCTTTGGAGCCTGTCCTGGAACTAGCTCTGTAGACCAGGCTGGCCTCGAACTCACAAAGATCTGCCTGCCTCTGCTTCCTGAGTGCTGTGATTAAAGGAGTGCACCACCAACACTCGGCTATTTGTACTTTTCTCTTTGTACCTTCCAGGTCTTTTGGGTATATACTATGGCTTGCAGTCTGGTGTTTCTATGGGACTCCTGAGTGTGCAAACATGTGGGTCTCTGCACTTACGTGTCCCTTGTGCTTTTCTTGGGCTCTGTCTCTTCTCTTTGTTTGTTTTGTCCCACTCTGAAGTGGTTAGTTTTTATCTCATTATATTATGTTGTGTTATTATTCCTTAGAAGCCTGTTTGTTTTATAACGACAGACAGATCCAGATGGGAGGGGATGGAGAGGAACTAGGAGGAGTAGGGGGAGAAGAAACCATAATCAGGATATATTGCATAGAAAAATCAATTTCCAATAAAAGAAAAAATAATGGCTAGAATGGAGGTGAGAGTAGGTCCTGCAGACATCATCATGAGGATTGACTGAAACAACAAGACACAGGGGCTTACATTTACTGATGCTAATGCACTCCACCCAGAATGACATTGGTTGTTATTTGAAGGAGAAGCATATTTTAAATTATGGCTTAATGCACTGAGCATGGAATACTAGTGATCGGGAAGAAACAGAGGCAAAGCAAATGATAAGAAGCAGCGAGAGTCTGGGCAAAAGGAAAACAGAACACATCGGGTTAAAACCCTCACAGAAAATTTAGCCTCTCTTTATTTTTTTGCCTAATGTTACATTTTGCTGGATAGCAGCAATAACTTCTGCTTCTCTATGGTACACTCACAATAAATGGCTTTTGACCTTGATTTACAGCCCCCGCTAAGCACAGCCACTTCATCATCTCCAGCAGCTGCTTAAGGTTCTATATATCACCGGGGTTATCTGGGAACCATATTTAAAGAGCAGGAGGGCTGCTGGCTGGGTATTGATGACACTCAGTGCTTTGATAAGGCACATGATGTCTGGGCATGCACCACAGGGTTTCTTCAGCTCTACACTGTCCTGTAAAGTAGTCAGAAATTGCTGTCTAGGGTTCTTGAAAAATTGGAGAGCTTCAATACAGGAATAGTGAGAAATGCATGCATTCAAGCACCTGCTACACCTACTGAAAAATGCCCAAGAATGCAGAACACTGTGAGGAACAATGCTTTCCTTTGTGCTCTCTGTTAGAGACACTGGCCTTTTAAAGTGCTAACACAGGAATCAGCAAGATGGCTCAGCGGTAAAGACTTTTGCTATCAAGCTTGATCCCCAGAACCCACAGGGTGGAAGGAGAAAACTGATTCCCACAAGTGGTTCTCTGATACACACACACTATAAAATACACATGTACGTACACACACACACACACACACACACACACACACACACACACACACACACACAAATGTAAATAAAAAATTTAAAAACAGTAAAGTTCTTATGCTGGTTATATTTTTTTTTTGTTTGGCACAAATTAAGATCTGGGAAATTGCCAGAAAGGGCCCCTCAAAGTGGTCTTTAGGCAAACCTGTGGAACATTTATTTTCGTGACTAATGATGCATGTGGGAGCTCGCAGCCCATTGTGAACCATCTCTGGGCAGGTGCACCTGGAGTCTATAGTAAAGCAGGCTGAGTAAGCACAGAGCAAGCAGCAGGCAGTGCTTGTCCAGGCCTTCTGCTCCCATTCCTTCTTCCAGGTTCTTTCCAGTGCTTCCTTTCATGGAGGGCTAGGGCTAGGAAGCATAAGCCAAATAAGCCCTCCCCTCCCCAAGTTGCTTATAGTCTTGGTGTTTTATCACAACAGTAGAAAGCAAAGGAAGACACGGTTGCTAGCACTGTTCAGATTGCAACACCAATACAAATGGAGGAATTGACACCAAGCCCACTCCAGGTTGCCTTAACCAGAACCTGCCTGGAAAAGGAAGACGTTATTATTTTGGCCTTGAATTTCTGCTCACACCCAAGAGTGTTTGATTTACAAGATGAGAGTTTGAGACAGGGAAAGACACTCTGTCAAACTTTGTTCACTGAATCCTTACAAGTCCTTAAGTACAAATCCATGTACCTTTGGAATAGTGATTGCCATGTGACACGTTTGTCTTCCTGGGAAGTAGCCATTTGCTTAGGCAGACATGCACCGAACTCAGACCTATGGTTCTCCCACCCATTATCTTGCATGAGACATGGCTTCTACCAGGCAAGAAGATGCTGACAGTCAGCAGAATTTAGGGTAGCACTTGACTTCTTATTGCAGTGGAAGTGGTGGTCTATGTGTTGTGTACGCAGGGACTTGAAAGAGACAATGGATAGTTTTGGTCATCTCACATAAAAGCTCCATTAAAGAAGCTGTAGTGAAGGAATGTTATGAGCCCTTCTAGTTCCATCCCTTTATTAATCAGTAGCTACATAACAGATTTTATTGTCTTTTACAAAATTTTCAATTGAATGGGCAATTTTGTTTTGGGAAGTTGAGGCTCCGGGTTATGTCTAAGTAAGAAAACTATAACCGTGAAAGAAAATCAAAATCCTTGTGTGGAAAACCTTCCTGTCATACCTTATCTCATCCTGATGGCTCTGTTGACACACACACTATGTCACCAAATAAGGGCACTGAACACAAAGTCCGTGGCTTTTTAAGGCTACAGGCTGGCAAGCCTCAGAGTTGATATCCTGATGCCAACTGAGACTCTACACAGGAACACTTAATACTTAAAAAAAGGAATGGGTAGGTAAACATGACCCCTATTGTTGGTTCAGATTGGGCTCATTCTTAGTAATGAATTTCAAGCAATATCAAATTTCCTTTGCTGGACAATGTATTTTTGACAATAAAAGTTGCTTTATTTGTTGTTGTCATAGATGACTTTGTCACTTCGTTGAGGAATATTGACAGAGTTTGGATATGATGGTTAGATTTGGTGGTCAACTTGACATACCTGAGTAGAGGGACTGCCAGCTGAAGAATTGCCCATATCTGATTGACCTGTGGCCATGTCTGTAAGCATTTTTCTAATTGTTAATTGGTGTAGAAGGCCAAGTTCATTGTGGATGATGTCATCCCTAGGACTATGCGGCTGAGCTGCATAAGAAAAATAACTGAGCAAGCCATTGTGAGAGCAAGGCAATAAGAAGCCATGTTCTTCACAGTTTCTGCTTATGTTGCTATCACACCTTGATTTCCTACCTTTTCTTTCTTCAGTGATAAACTATAACCAATAGTGTAAAGGCTGCTTCTGTTCATGATGGATGTCACAACAACAGAAAATCAAGCTAGCATATTGCATAAGGATTTTTTAAACCTGTAGACTTGCAGGATTCTCTGGGATCAGGATAGAATAAGATGGAGGATTTGCACTGCCGACTAACAAGGTCGCCTGTGTCCTTTGAGATGGAAGTAACTGGCAATGTTTTCTCACGAACTTCTGAACATCTGACTTAACCCCAAGGTGGGCAGATAGGTTCCAGTGATGAGCTGTGGTGTGGTATTGTACCTAAGGAGTTGGGGCTCAGATTTTTGCCCATGTTAGCACTTTGCAGCTCTGTGACCTCAGATGGGTGACCCAAACTCTTTGAGCCTTAATTGCATCATCTGCTAAATATGGATACTATTAGTGCTTACCTAAGAGCATTTCTTCTCAGCATATGTTAAGTGCTTAATAAACACACAGTGTTGCTTAATTTTGTGCTTTGATCACACTCAGTCTCCAGCTCATCTCCTGAGAGTTGTAAAACTGATTAGTGGTTTTCCTGTATAAAGAACAGAGGGCTAAACATTTTGCTGGATCTCCCTTTGGGATTTGGAGAGCAGGGTTCACCTGGCCCTAGTGAAATGTCTAGCAGCTTTCCTGGTCCCACCTCTCTCTCTCTCTCTCTCTCTCTCTCTCTCTCTCTCTTTTCTCTCTCTCTCTGTCTTTCCTTTCCCCCCCCCCACAAGTATTAAGCATGGATAAGTGAGAATGTGGTCCCTTTTCATGTCACAACTTTTTATCTCCCAAGACAATCAAGGTGCCCAAGGCACAGAACCCATGCCAGATGTAAGGCTCTAGAATGTTCCTGAAACAGCTAAAGGGGAGCTACAATCACCTAGCTTATTTATAGTTTTAAAAGGCACACCCAACATGTGGTCTCAGGATTTCAATTTAAAAAAAAAAAAACTGTTGTGGAGAGAGGGGAGCACGCCTCCACTGCTGGTGGGAGTGCAAACTTGTACAGCCATTTTGGAGATCAGTATGGCGGTTCCGCAGGAAAATGGGAATCAGTCTACCACAGGACCTGACAATTCCACTCTTAGGCATATACCCAAATGATCCACATCCATGAACAAAGACATCTGTTCATCTATGTTCATAGCAATATTATTTGCAATAGCGAGAAGCTGGAAACAACCTAGATGCCCCTCTAATGAAGAATGGATAAAGAAGATGTGGTGCATTTACACAATGGAATACTACTCAGTGGAAAAAACAATCGAATCTTGAAATTTGCGGGCAACTGGATGGAACTTGAAGAAACCATCCTGAGTGAGGTAACCCAGTCACAAAAAGAGGAACATGGTATATACTCACTCATATATGGATTTTAGACATAGAGCAAAGTATCACCAGCCTACAATTCACACTGCTAGAGAAGCTAGGACACAAAGAGGACCCTAAGAAATGCATACAAGGTCCCCCACAGAAGGGGAAAGGGACAAGATCTCCTGAGCATATTGGGAGCCAGGGGGCGTGAGTGGAGAGGGAGTTAGGAGAAAGAGAAGGGGAGGAAAAGAGGGGAGAGGAGAACATGAGGGACCAGGAAGATTGAGCTGGGGTAAAAATAGATGAGAGCAAAAAAGATATACCATAATAGAAGGAGCCATTATAAGTTTGAAGAGAAAACTGAACTGACTCTAGAGAAATGTCCAGAGACCTACAAGGATGTCCCCAACTAACAATCTGAACATACCGGAGAGGCTACCTTAAATGCCTTTCCCTGATAATAAGATTGATAACTACCTCATATGCCATCCTAAAATCCTCATCTAGTACCTGATAGAAACAGAAACAGATACAGCTAAACACTGAGCCAAACTCCTGAAATCCAGTTGCAGAGAGGGAGGAGTGATGAGCAATTGGGTCAAGACCAGGCTGGAGAAACCTGCAGAGACAGCTGACCTGAACAAGGGGGAACTCGTGGACCCCCAGACTTCTAGCTAGGAAACCAGCATTGGTTTCCCCTAAACATGAGTCTCAATTAGAAGGCCTAGACAGTCTATGGGACCTCTGGCAGTGGAACTAGGATGTATCCCTGGTGCATGAAAGGACTTTGAGAGCACATTCCCCATGGAGGGATACTCCCTTAAACTAGAGATAGGAGGAAAGGCCTAGTTCCTACTACAAATGACTTGACAGATTTTGATGATCTCTACTGGAAGGCATCACCCTCCCTGTGCAGTGGATGGGGAATTGGGATGGGGGGGTTGGGGGCATGGGAGGATGGGAGAGAGAACTAGGATCTATATGTAAAATAAGAAAAAATAATAAAAATAAAAAAAAAAGAACTGACTTAAAACTCATCCCATCCCCTAGGACCACTTCAGCCATCTTGTACCCTCTGAACTTGGAGCTTTTTCTATATCAGCTCTGGAGAGTCATTCCAGGTTAGCAATGACCAGTGAGGTTTGAGGGAGCTGCGGTGTCAGGGGACAAGGGACACGGAACACCTTTAAAGAAACCATACTGAGTTCGAAGGCAACCATCTCTAAGCACAGACAGATCCAAGTGGCTTTCTGTAGAAATATGGCATCCTCACCTTGAGATGTCTGAAGGAAAGGTCATACTCTTGTACCATTCACCTTCCTATCATGCCATGCCTGGAAAGGATGACTGGGAGATACCATTCTGGAATGTGAGCTAGAACAGGGACACAGGGATCTTCAGGAAGCACAGAGGGGCCGACCACTGAAGCTATGCTAGTTGTTACAGAATTCATGCGGAATATTCTTACTTACCAGACTAAAGAATAACAAGTCTAAGTGGTGGATAGATGTTCAGTCAGTAAAGTGCATGCTATGCAAGCATAAGAGCCTAGTTCAGACACCCAAAACTCAGATAATCGCAGCACTGAAGAGTAAGAGACGGGCAGATCCAAGGAGCTCATTGGAAAGCCAACCTATTTAAATGAAGAAGCTACAGGCTGCATGAGAGTCCTCGGAGAATGATCCAGGAAGACCTCCATGCTGACCACACACACACACACAAAGAGAGAGAGAGAGAGAGAGAGAGAGAGAGAGAGAGAGAGAGAGAGAAAGAGAAAGAGAGAGAGAGAGAGGTTGTTAATATCACATATCCTTTCCATTTACTCAGACTGAACTCATGAGCTTCCCCAACTTTTCTATCTTCCCACTCACAATGCAGAATGAACAGGTCATTCACTCTTGTCATTCTGAGTCATCTCAAGTCCCTGTGCATCATCCTATAGAGCACAGTCGTCCCCAACTGCACTCCATGTGGATGCTTCAAGAATGTCTTCATTGCTATCAGTGAGTCACCTTGTGTCCCTCATCTGACAGAAAGTTGAGAAGTGTAATTAAAACTTTGAATTTGGAACCCTGGGCTACTTTGTCACTTACACAACAGTATTGATTCAGATTTCTTTTTTTTTGGTGCCAATGAGTTGAAACCCTAACTTTGGAAAGGAATGAAATTATGCATAGAACATTCTAGGAGGATATAGTCTTCACTTTTAGCCTCCCTTCTATGTTGGAATACCTGTGTATATATCACAGAACCTTGAAAGTTTTCAAAAGTAATGTGGTGTTGATCTGTGTCTGTGTGCTCTGCATCTGCAGACCCAATTAATCAGAGATAGAAAATATTTGCAGGGGGAACTGTATCAGTACTGAACACAAACGGACTTCTAGTCATTATTCCCTAAAGCAGTAAATAATTAATGACATAATACCTATGGTCTATTATTGTAAGCAATGTAGAGATGACTTAAGGTGTTTAGGAGGATGTGTGTATAAGTTGTATTGCAAATAGTATGCCATTTTATGAAAGGTACCTGAGCATCTGTGGATTTCAACATCCTTAGAAAGTTCTCAAACTGGTCCCCCACAAGTACCGAGTGATGCAAAAACACTTGATGTAAAGGAAACACCTGAAGGGGGCTAATTAATGATTCTTACTATGGTTTAAATTTCAAATGTCTCCCAGAGTTCATGCGCTGAAGGCTTAGTCCATAACGCATCAGTGTTCAGATACAAGGCTCCTGGGAAATGGAGCTTTGTGAATGGACTGACTCATGGATTCACACATAATAAACTGTTGGGTGGTGGCAGCATTGAGAGGTGGGACCTAGTTGGGGAAGAAAGCCAATGGGGTATGGCATTGAAAGGCATATTTTGTCCCCAAACCCCTTTTCTTTCTCTTTCTGCTTCTCCTCTGCCATGAAGTAAGCAACTTCCATCTTTCACCATCAGGCCAGGAATAGACTGAAACTTGGGAAAGTCTGAGACCAAGCAAACCTTTCTTTATAAATGGATTACCTCAGATGTCTTGTCACAAGAAAGCTGACTACTACAACATGGATAGCAGATGTTTCTACAAAGTCTTTGTCCAGCTTCCTTGATGGCTTTGGAAATACAGGGTTCTTTTGCTTGTACAATGCCTGAGAAAGGGAACACTAAACATTTCAGTGATCAACATGATCCTGTACATTAACAACCAAGCAGCCCTACCATTTATCTACTGGAACGTTTGAGAGTCACTACACTCAGACCTCAAATTTCCTGTTTTGTGCATCATCATCATCATCACACACACACACACACACACACACACACACACACACACACACACACACAGAGAGAGAGAGAGAGAGAGAGAGAGAGAGAGAGAGAGAGAGAGAGAGAGAGGGTTGCAGAAGCTCCAGTGATATTTTTGAGACATCTAACGATGCCAAGGCCGAGCAAGTGATGCCAGGTGTCTTTGGAATTAACTTGAAATGGAAGCCATGAGCCTCAACTTTCCCATGGGTGAGTCAAGTTGCTCCCTGAAGATGACAGCACCATCTTCTCCCAAACCTCTTTCTTTGCCATCTGCAAATTAGTGATGCTGTGTTTCCCTAATAGCTCCTCTTAGCAATAAGTGAGAAAACATCCATGGAAATGCTTGGGAAATATAAGGTATCTGTGTGTGTGTGTGTGTGTGTGTGTGTGTGTGTGTGTGTGTGTGTGTGTGTGTGTGTGTGTGTTGTTTTTGTTGTTGTTGTTGTTGTTGTTGTATGGACTGGACCTGAAATAACAGGACCCAACTCAAAGAGGGCTCTTTCCCAAAGATATCTGGCTTGCCAGAGCAGAGCCATGCTGACTCGAACCAGAACAAAATAGGACAGAAAAAGTGCTTGCCTTTTGAAAGGTTGATTTTATTAACTATACATTTTAATCTTAAGTGTGAGTTTCTAAAACGTTTCATTAGAGTATGGTTGATTTGAGTAAATCACTGAGGGTTTTGGTACCTCGTTAAATGTTCGATCTACTGTCTAAGCTTTGCCCCAGCTCTATGTCCGAAGCCATGCCTGGGGCTTGCAAATCTTCAGTCTAGACCTTTGTCTCTTATCCCATGTTACAGGGTGAAGCAACCCATTGGATGTTTGTCCTTCTTGTTGTCCCCATCTTTGGAGGCATTAATCAAGCTATTCTCAAGCCTCCTTAGTGAACTATCCATATTTAAACTGTTCCTTATAGCACCTCATCTGACCTGAGAAAACAATGTTTTAAACTAGCTTTCAACCTTCTTGCTGATTTCTGAGCCTTCATCTGTGAGAGACAATACTGACAGAAGAATGTTCTGTATATCTCTACACGTTCTGACTTATAGCAGTCTTGTGTGCTGTAAGACCAATCTGTGTTACCTGGAGTTGCCAAATTGTTTTATTATGATCTAAGAAAATTATCAACAATAAGTAGAGGCCTTTAAACTATGTGTCTTCTCAGAGCCTTCCAGCCCAAACTGACCTTAGAATAAATATGTACAGAGTTATAATTTTTTACAGTTTTCCAGGTAGAAAAAGCTGATAGTTTAATAAAAGGTTTCTGCTTTTAGAAAGTACCTTTAGACTGGTATTCGGTGATTTACCTGTTTGGGCTTATTTATTCTTAATAAACAGCTTATTTATTCTTAAGACCATCACCCTGTATAAACCTGTGGTCACTGCCCCTGCTTTCTCTGATGAGAGATTGGGTGTTAGGATTTCAACCATGTGCTAAGGGGCGGGACTAATAAGGGGCAGATGGAATTTAAGGTGACCTCCTGGTTTCAGGGTTGTCGTTTAGTCTCTCCTGTCTCTTGGGCACTTCCAGGATTGGGTTGGTCTTTGCAGAAGCCTAGGGGGCTTGATGTTTACCCAGTTTCTACTCAAGAATTGAAGTTTTAAGAACTAAAATGATGGGACCCAAGTTTAGCTTTTGTTTTTGAATGAATAAAACTCAGGGGGTAAATACGAGTGTGCCTCTCTGCTTGTCTTTCCCTCTGCACCACCAGGATTCTGACAGCAAAGATTTGGATCTACATTTTCAGCTCAGAAATAAAGCAATAATAGATTTTCCTTAGGGATCCTAAGGGGTCAAAGTGGGAATTCTTCCCAATGCAGGTATGAGATTAGGTGAGAGGGATCAAATGAATCATTGAGGAAGGGTGTCTCCCTCTCTCTCTCTCTCTCTCTCTCTCTCTCTCTCTCTCACACACACACACACACACACACACACACACACACACACACACACACACACACACACCTCGAGCTGCGACACTGGAATAACAATTCTGCCAGCTCTAAAAGGTCTGACCATGTTCACTTTATGAATGAACACATGGTACTTATGTATTTAACTCATTCAGCCCAGCCTGGCAGCCTCAGAAAACACAAAAGCCAGACAGATTTCTGCTGTTAGAGCTTCTACCTCTGAGCAAGAACAGCTTGAATTCTGGTAGTTCAAGTGATGTCATGCTTTTGCTGTGACCTGCTCCCAGCCTGTCACATGTATACATGTATCAGGTCAAGATGAATGGTACTTACATCACTTAAATAAATATTAATGATCACCTTAATCTCAGTAAACCTTTCACATGAGATATTCAAGTCACTACCTGATCATCTAAGCCCCCAGAGAGAAGCAATCACTTTGCAAAGCTGTGAGAATTTACCTGGTCTTTTGAACCTCATCTGGGCAGAATCTGTGTGATGAGCATCTGGGGAAAGCTAGCAAGAGCTTTAGACAAGTGGGTGGGTAAGTAGCATGCATAATCCCACTCCAGTTTTGAAATATTGTCCTCCTGAATCTAGTTCTCAATTATTTGCCATCTGTCTGCCATTACTTTTGAAGTCAGATTTTTTAAGCATTAGTGATAAAACCACAACTCAGTGAATACTTATTGTTTGTCAAACAGTGAACTTGAGCATGGTGTTGCTCTGTCCCACTCCACATAAAGACATCACTCTTTCTCTTCCAGGAGAGCAACAAGTCTCAGAGGAGCTGCTTGTCTAAGGTCATAGCCACTAAATGAAATGAATGGTCATATACACATTCAAACTGGTTTGTTCGCATCTAATTTCATGTCAAGTGGATAAACTTACCAATATCATTTTGTGAAAAGCAAAATGGTTTAGGTAAAATTATATAGTTAGAAGAAAATTAGGGCATGGGACTATGAGAAGGATGAGGAGGGATTGTTTTTTAAAAGTTGAGCGAATGGGAGCCTATAAAGTGAATTTGAGAATCCCTTCTCATCCATCAGATGAGGCTGAATGGGCATCTCATTCATGAGTCATTAGAGCTAGAAGCTTATTTTACACATGAAGAAACCAAGGAGCAGAGAAGGAAGCAACTTGTCCAAGGTTATAATAATCATAAACATTTTCATTATTTCCTCAGAGATTTGTTACCTCTTACTTCTTCACAACATATCTGGGGATATATAGACCAAATCTTAAATGAAATAAAGCATTTTACTGTGGTTCACTTCTTTATGTGACCATCACAGCTCAGTGGTGCTCAGTACACAGTCTGTCCTCGCAAACACAAGTCCCAGAAATCCGACAGCTTAGCGCAGTGATCATTAAACCTTCCAGTTTCTAAGTCCAAAATGTGAATGTACCATTTTTGGGAGTAGAACTGTTCCCTTCAGTTCAGGTGCTGTGTCTATGGCTCATGTGCCTCAGGAGGAATTGTTGGGTAGTGGATGGGGACTAGCTGTTTATATGCTGCATCATTTATGAACCATGAACTACACAAGGGTCTTTACTGATGAAGACCACATGTTCTCACCATTGTCCTAAGTGCCTCAAAGTCACACCTCTACATGTCTGTTGACTGAATGATGCAGATGAATGAATATAAAAATCCATCTGTGCTTCTCATCAATGGAACAATGTAAAGCAAGGCTCACCATTAACTCTAACATGAACTTGACAACATGGTAGCTATTCCACACCACTATTATCATTCCAGGTGCAGAACTGACTCAAGTCTAGGCTGATTGTCTTGAAACATCTGTGTACTTTTCCAAAGTGAGACAGTTCTGCCTTGATTTACCAACCAGGAAACAGTCAAGGATAGTGAAGACCTCCTGCACTACTGTTACTCTAAGAAAAAGCAGTGGCATACGGCGATGGAAAGATGGAATAGCGATTCCTTTAAATAGCGTTGGAAAAGTTTTTGATATTTTTTAGTTAAGCCTGTGTCTTCCCATTGACATAAAATTTTCATCTTTGATGTTGTGAAGGCTCCACCCACACCTGAGGCTTTGGAGATGCTTTCCTTCACTTTCCCCCATTTGACATTGACTGTTTGCTGTGCTGCCTGGCTAAGAGATGAACATATCCAAGGCACCACCCTCCCTGGTCTCATAAATTCACAGTGACTTTACTCAGCCAGGCTAAGACTCCTGGCTCTCAAGTCACATGACCAGGACTCAACTTCCATTCTGGTTTCACTAGCTGTGTGGCATTGAATCCAGGTCCTTAACTTCTCAAATTTGTGTGCTGTCATATGTGAAGTACAGAAAATGGAAATAACATGTATCATTCCAATGAGATCATACAAATACCTAGTAGCAAATGTGGTAAGCACCAAAAAAAAAAAAGTTATCTACTGAGCATCTTACATTTCTATTGCAATTATTTTTCACAGAATAATGTGAACTTAAATTTAGGCGATAGCAATAGAGGCAGTGAAGTGAAGATACTGGGAATGTTTTCTGAAAGAAAAAATGGGGGTGGGGTGGAATTTGGGAAGAAATTGGGTATTAAGAGGAAAGCAGGCTCCATATTTTGGTATGAGGGACTGGATAGAGGGATGCACGCGTATACAGAGGAGGATGGTATACTCTGCCTGTGGGTGGCTCTAAAAAGAACATTTACAAAGGAAGTCCATTTGGATGGAAAATCTGGCACCCAGAAAAGGAGGATATTAAAGTGGCAGAGAGCATCCACAAAAGTATTTGATGTGTGGAAACCAATCCAGTGATTGCTTGTACTGTGCTTGCTAAATGTGATAACACTAAGGACAACATATGGACCTTCTGGAGTATCAGCTTTGGACTTAGTAAAATAAATGTCCCAGTCTGATGTATGCAACACTTGCTTCTAAAGTCCAATACAACCCAGGCTGTGCTTTTTCCTGTGGACTTGCGTTTGGGTAGCATGACTCCTTGGCAGCATGTGGAATGAATTTTGACCTATGAAGCCATACAACCCCCGCATGCAGCGATGATGCTATGCCAACACAAAGCCAAGTAAAGACACTATCTACATTTACCTACTCTGATCCCAATTGGCAGCAAACAGCAGGAGAATCTTCCTGCCGTAGTGGTCGCGGTTTTCCAGCACTCCAGGGAAACCATCAATCAAAGCCCTCTTGATACCAGGATCATCTGCCTTGAAGTTTTTAAACATGTCCAGGTTTAGCTGGCGGTACTGAAAGTACTGGGCCAGGAGTCTAAAGGCATCGGCTTGGTGAAACTTCCTGGCTCGAAGAAAACGCAGGATGAAGGCATCATCTGTACGTAAAAACCCAATGTCTGGCCTGGTGATGATCATGTCTCTGACCTGTTGTATGTCCTGGTGTAAAATGTCCGGGTTTTCATTCAGTTCCAGGCGGGCTTTCTCTATCGTGTCTGGACTGAGCCCAGCCTGCAAATGTGTCATCTTGGCCGAATCTCCTTTCCAAGCGCTTAAGCTCTGAGGTTTGGGAAGAACGGAAACTGGTCCCATTCACGTGAGAGCGTGCCGAATCCGTGGCCCATTCGATGCTTCTACAAGACTGCCCCCAAAACAGACACGCTGCGAGTCTTCCTTCCGTCCTCGGAAAGCAGCCGGACATTCAGGCTCTATGTGGTGGTGGCCAAACCGAGGCCATTGCTTACTGAAAAACAAATGCACACAAGAGAAATAAGAGAGAGATGATGCAGTGAAAATATGTGCAGATGAATTGGAGCCTAGGTAGAAAACAGTATATTAAAATGAGAGTCCGATGAGTGCATATTCTGTAACTAAACTACATATAATCCTTTAGATAGGACATTTGGCCTTATTATCAACAACTTAAATATTTAACATGCAAATATTTGAAATACATTCACAAAATATTTTAGTTACAGTGAATGACTCCTTAAGATAATGCTCTTATCTGTGGTCAAGTTAGCAAGAGTACTGTTTTATTATTGAAAGATTTTGTTGTGGTGGTTTGTTGCTATAGCGTGCTTTATGGGACGGTTCACAGCCTAAATATGACAGACATGGCTGCCGTACAATTGAATGTTTCCCATTAGCCTCATTCTTAGACAGAAGTATCTCACAGAGAAATCCACCCCTCACATCTTTCAAAGGCAGACATTCACAGCTTCACAATACTAAGAGAATACTAAAGGACACTATAACCTGACTGCAAGGCACCTAATTAATGGTAAAATCATTGCCACAATGGAGTGTATTGTGGCAGGCAGAGTCAGGGCTGGAAAGTTGACCTTCAACAAGGGCATCCTGAGAAAGGTTTACCGTCTCACGTGGGATTTGCTATTCTGACTTCTTCCACTCCAGCAAAGAAACCACAGGCATGCAATGCTCTCAATCTGCCCTCTATCTCATCCATCTGGGCTCTGAAACCTGTCCATTTTCTAACTTATCCTATTGTCCTGAGACACTGTTTCACATTGGATTATATTTTTTTCCCCTCCATATAAATGGTAAACAGAAAAGGGAAAGAAAATCAGTTGTTATTTGCATTTTCTTTTTATTTTGTGTATTAATGCTTAACCTCTCACAGGTATCTGTCTGAGTTAACCTTCAAGTTCTCAAAACCAAAAGACAGGTGTGTATATGCTTAAAACCATGCTTTGTGTGGGCCTAGGAGAGCTGGCTCCTGCCCCTTGCCAGAGGGAATCAGTCCTAGTGGCCTGGACTGACCAGCTCAGCTACCACCCATACCCACACTTGTCCTGAGCCTTGGGTTGGCCCCACCTAACATCTACTGCCTCTATGACGTGCTGGAGCATATGAAGGGACTGGTCCTGAAGAATGATAACCGCAGGGTCGCCATGACTCAGGGCACGGGATATCTGAGAGGAGTTTCAATGAGGGTCGAGTGATGATGGTGTGCCAGGGGCCTTGAGCCAGACCAAAGACTCAGTGCAATGAACGTTTGCAGAAGGGGCTGATTGGACAAAAGGGCACAATGTGTGATGCACTGCAACTCCCATTGCCACTAGAACGAATGAAGTGTTGGAGAGGCAGAAAGACAGAGGAGAGAGGTAGTTTTTTGTTTGTTTGTTTGTTTTATTTTTAATTAATTAGGGGGAGTTCTTTTAGGGGGCTCTTTGGGGAGGTGCACTGCAGGACTGAGGGGTGGATACAGAGGGGACTGGGAGGTGAGAAGAATTGGATTTCATGATGTGAAATTCCCAAAGAATCAGTAACAATCCGCATGCATTGTTTCATAGGTCAACAGTATTTATAGCAAGAGGCAAAATATTCACTTCCCATCTAGTCATTATTGGTAGTGCTTCATTACACAAGAGCATTCAAAAGACTAAATGAGTGTCCTGCGTAGATGTCTACATGTGTTTACATCATGGTGGGGGGAGATAAAGAGCACTTGAAGTAACTGATATTTATCTTTAATATAATAATATAAAGACAGCATTTTAAATGCATTTTCTCTTTAAAATAACATCTAGGTCTATAATGTATGAATAAGAAACAGTTTTATTTTTCACTGATCTTAAAGTCCCACAGTAGTGAATGAAAATAGCACTATGAGCTTTTCTAGGATGAATGGAAACTTCAAATCTGGCTAGTTTGCTATTCACCCAATGTTCCAATTCCTTCTATAACCTCACCGCTTTAAAACACTGCCTCCTCGTTGTGTACTTTCTCCTTCTAATTCATCTGTGCACTTGCCACACCCTTAGATACACTGCTGAGCATGTTCTCACCAACCAACCAACCAAAGACGGAGGTATAACTGTTATCTAAATGTGGACACTAATGACAGACACTGTGTTGGCCAATTTATGTCAACTTCACACTAGCCCAAGTCATCTGAGAAATCCCTCCCATAAGATTGAGCTAAAGACGAGTATGGACAGAACTTTCTTAATTAGTAATTGATTTAGATGGCCCAGACCATTCTGGGAGTGCACTCCTGGGCTGGTGGTCCTAAGTGTTATAAGAAAACAGGTCGAGTAAACAATGTGGAGCAAAGCAGTAAACAGCACCCTTCCATGGTCTCTGCATCAGCTCCCGCCTCCAGGTTCCTGCTTTCCTTGAGTTCCTGCCTTGGTTTCCCTCAATGGACTGCGAGTCAAATAAGCCCTTTTCTCCCCAAGTTACTTTGGGCCATGGTATTTCAACACAGGATTAGTAACTCTGGCTAAGACAGACACTAAGAATGATGATGATGAAACAGACAGAAACTGGAATAGTACCAAACAGTCCAGACAGATGGTCACCTACTATTGAATGACATTCAATATTGCCACATTCAGTATTATTGCATCCATTTCAGTTTCCAGTTTAGGTGACATCTATCTGTATTTGACACTGACTGTTTCCTCCTTAGAGCACCTTCTTCCTCCCTCATTCTTTCTCTGTTCATGTGCACTGATAACCCCTGCCCAGCCCATTCATCTTATCCTTTTCCCTCTGTGCAAGCTAATGCCAGAATTTTCAGGATCATGCACCATAATCTGTCTGCCTGCATGCAAATAGCTTCAGTCCCTAACTTTCTCCTGATCTCCAGGCTCGTCATTCAGTTGCCCACCAAGAATCTCTCTGCAGATGTCCTACAGATTCTATAAACATATTGTGTTCAAAACTGAATAGTTTTCTCCATGAATTTGATCCTCCAGATCCATCGCTTTGTGCATGACATCATCTCCCATGCAGATTCACAAACTGGAAATCTTAAAGTCAACTCTTATTCACCCTCTCCCTCACTATCTCTACCAGGCTTTTGAAATAGCTGTCAGATCTGCCCATCTTCCCAACTCCACAGTTGCTGGCATAATTGAGACCATCACCGCTCCAGTGTTTAGATTGAAAATAGGCTTCCTTCAACAGCCTTTGCTGCCAGTCTATGAGTTCTCTGTATTCCCATTATTCTCAGTATTACAACAGAAACACACTCATATCACACTGGGCTCATCATCCATTGTTAGATTCCACCCCCCTGTCATTCTTCAGAACTCCATCTGAAAGTCCTGTCCCCGGGAAACCCTCCCAACCTCAGTAATCAGAAATCAAGTGATCCACACTCGCTTAACTACACCATGTTTTATTGCCATCTTCACTCCTCCCCTTTATGCAGAATCCCCTATAAAAAGGGGTGTCTATTATTTATCTGTGAATCCTCAGTATATGTGACATGAACAGGGTCGGCTCTGGGGGCGAAGAAGTTCATTGTGATCACTGACATTTTCTTCAGTGCCTAGGACAGGGCACACAGTGCAACAGATGGGACTAGTTATACAAAGCATCAGTGAAAACAGCAGACATAATACTGTTTTTACAAATCAGTGCTTCCCCCATGTCTGGAGTGGGCTATTTCCCCTTAAATAAAGCCTTGTAGCCAACTTTTAATTCCATTCCTCCCCTCCACAGAATCCCCGCATCCCCAGAGAATTTCCCCTAGGCACATTATATTTCAGATCATGGTCTCACTGAAGCATTCTGGGTAATGTTCACAGTTCCAAGCCAAGGAACACAGCACTAAGAGCACAAAGCATAGCAGCAGCTTGTTCCCTGAAGAAGATTTAAAGCGGCTTTGGAGCAAGTTACTTACCTCCCAGTTCAGGGAACTCAACATTGCTTCCCAGATAAATTACTGTGGGTTCAAGGGGAGAATTGAAGTTGCATTTTTCATGCCCTGCCTCCATACAGAACTATGCCTCCAAACTATAATATCTGAAATACATTTGCTCCAATCTACATCTTTATTCTGCGCTCAGCATGCAACAGAAGCTTCTGGTGAGAACAGTCCAGTCAGGGTCACTGGATTGCACCCTTAAAATCATATATATATATATATATATATATGATTATATAGATCAGTAAATCTTTTATACCAGAAGCCTGAACAGCCTGCTATTTAAATAACACCAATCAATGCTAGATAATGTACAAGAAAAGCTGCATGGAGAATGTTTATCACAATGTAGCATTTTCAATCAACCACAGGCTTTATATCTCACTTGGCTTTTCCAAATTATAAATAGGTTACATTGGACTTGATGTGTTACTCATCAGTGAGAATGGTTTCTTTTCCTGATGGTATTCACAATAATGATAATAGCTATAATAGCTTTATTTATTATCACGTTGTTTGTTATGTCCCAGACACTCAGATATTCTCTTTATATGCTACAATACTTTTTAGAAGAACTATATGACAAGAGTAGAAATTGAGATGCAAAGAAATTAAATGACTTGCCAAGAGACAGACGCTGAATGATAGTCTAAATAATATCTCTGCACTACGGTCTCCATTCTCCTGCTCGTTTGCCTCTGCTATGGGGCAGAGGTCTACATATTTGCTATTTAACATCTGTATGGCATCCTTCACTCTCCTTCCCTCACTCCTCTACCATGCCAAGCTGCTATGAACCCAAATCTGCCTCTGGATTGCCAGGCTTTCTTAGACAGTCTAGTGTTGGACCTTACAGATAAGTACCCACTACCTTCATCCTCTTTTAACATTGTGTAGTGACTGGGACCTCACAGATTGCCAATTGTGGCATCACCAGTAAAGTCTGCTCACCAACCAGAGAGGGAGCTTTAGGCAGGTGCCCAAAGCAGCTCTGCCCAGTGCTGGAGGGTCACTCATGGCTTTGTATTCTGAAACAGGAGAATCTCTTGGGAGGCCAAGTTGGAGAATGCCTGCACTTACAATCCATTCATTTGTCTAATAAACTAGAAATTTGAGTCTCTGCTGTTTGTTGTTTAAATTCTTGACATCCATGAATTCCAAATATTCACTTAACTCAAGTAAGACAATAAATACATCTATGTACATAATACACAATTCAGTCTTAAGGAAGTGTAAATGTACACCATTTTTTTTAAATCTTTATGAAGAGTAACAAAAAGTCCTTCAAAGAAGCATAGTTTTT
This sequence comes from Cricetiscus sungorus, assembly GCA_030556225.1. Classification (NCBI taxonomy): domain Eukaryota; kingdom Metazoa; phylum Chordata; class Mammalia; order Rodentia; family Cricetidae; genus Cricetiscus; species Cricetiscus sungorus. The sequence continues at coordinate 11,804,536 of JANBXA010000114.1, forward strand.
CAAGCATAATCTATGTCAGCTCTTTTATCACCTATTATTCTCATCTATTTTATTATCATCTTCAGAAGCCTACATTTTCAATAACTGGGTGGGGGATCAGAACAATTGTAGCAATGTCCTCTCCAAAACTATAGACCATTTCAAGCATTTTATATCAATTATCTTTTTGCTTTGTTACAATGATCCTTCAATGTGTAGGAGAAAGATAATTTCCTGGGAAATGTAAGGCAAAATCATGTGGAATAAGACAAGTGAAGGTGCTTATGAGATAAAAAAGAGCTTCCCCATTAGCTGTGATATTCTGGTTAATGTCATAATTATGTTGTCTCCAGATAAATAAAAAACATTGAAATGCATACTAGCTGCCGAGCTGGCTTAAAGTCAAGTAATGAGCTAGTAGCGCCATTGTGAAAAAGACAAGTATCTGTGGGTGCTAGTTAGTTGCCAAGGGCTTTAACATTATATTATCTAATTGCCAGCCGATTTTTAAAGTTAGATTGTTAGTTATTAGGTGAAAGGGGGGAGATTGAGAGCTTAGACTAAAATATGCTTAAAAATGAAAGCCTTCATATCCCTAATTAGCTCTCCACATTTGTTCATGGCTACACGTTGTCTATGAAGAGGTACATCTTTAATAACACACTCTTGTCAACAGCATCCTAACTCACTCTCTCACTCACATCAAGCACTAAAATTGAAGAGGGAATATTGTTGTCATGATCAGAAAGATAATGTCTATAAACCTCACTAGGCATAGTGGCTAAATTTGTAATCACAAGATTCAGGAGGCTAAGGCAAAAGGATTATGAATTTGAGGCCAGCATGGGATACAAAATTAGATCTTGTCTCAACAATAACAAAACCCTAAGAGACTTTAATATTGTTTGAAATATATGAACATAAATCACTATTAAATAAAACTTCAGGTTAGGTTGACTGCTGTGTGAATTTCACATAAATATTAATATAAAATAAAAAACTCGTGTTTATTTTGTGAGCTCTTTTCTTTTATCAAAGGGTGAAAATGAATCGTCATGGTAAACACTACCTAGACAAAAGTCTAAACAAGTACATCCATCTATTCGCACAAATGAAGATTTTTTACAAATTTTAAACATATGTTCTCAAAACCCTCATTGTAAATATTTAAACTACATATATATTCACCTAGAAATGCTAAAGAGAGTTTTAATTTACTTGCTTTGTTTGTTTTATCTTTTAATTATTTATTGGGTTTTGTTTTTGTTTTGTTGCTGTTGTTTTTACGAGTCTTTCTGCATAGCTCTAACTGGCCTCTGATTCACAATCTTTGGGCTTCAGCCTCTTGAGTGTTGGTATTACAGCCATGTGCCACACCCAGCTCAAAAGGAATTTCTGTACCAAATGAAATGAAAGTAGATGTTACTGGAACATCTAGACCAATGTTTGCAATCACACTGACAGTGTTTCTTCCTCTGGGTGACTCTCTGAGATGTTTCCTGAGAACTAGCATGTTCCCTTACTGCTAGTGGAGCCCGGCACTTCGAGTTCAGCACTTGTTAATTACACATTCAGAATATGTCATTCTTTAAAAGGCTCTTTGCAGTGGTTGGGTTTTCAGAGGGTTGTTGTGGCCTGCACGACTTCCTCCTTTGTAAAGACAAAGAGACCGAAGCCCTGTGTTGTCCTCTGCGTTGACTTTCACAAACATTAGCCAACTTGCAGATAGAACCTCTCTTTTCCAGGGACAGAAAGATGATTCTGGAAAGATGGACGGGAGACCTTTAATTATCAGAAAGTGTAGTGTGATAGGATTTAGGCCTGGCTCACTGTCAACATTCCATCACCTTTAGCTCAGCCCTAACCCAGGGCTTTCTCCCGCCCCATAAATATTCATTGTGTCGACTCCCTTGGATCCTTTTAAAATAGCAGCCAAACACACTGTCATGTGCTTCCACTTGCCCCTGCTCTTGAGAAAGGTTAAAAGTATATTGCAATGAGTTCCATCAATGTGGAGACAAGGAGAACTTCTTACCCAAAATAGATGCCAGATTGAAATGAAGATAGACCAGGCCTCAGGTACATTGAAGCTATTTGGCAGAGAGCTGAATCCTGTGATCTAGAACAACATTCTGTCATCTTTTATAATTTTAGATTGCTGTGTGGCAATGAAAGAAAGGGGCTAGACAAGCAGGGAAATAGCAAAGTACCCTTCCGCCTCTCTGCTGGCTTAGGCTGGAAAATAGCAGAGTACCCTTCTGCCTCTCTGCTGGGTTAGGCTGGAACCTTTTCACTAGAGTAACTCTTTCTCACCAGTGTATCTTACAAAAATAGAGTGTGTGGGGGAGAAGGTCATAAAGATGTGGAAAATTAGACTGATAGGATGCCCCTCTGTCTCGTGATAAGAAAGGACAAACAGTTGGCACTCATAAGTCCAAAGCAGATAAGATTTGGTAGGCATATCAGTGGGAGGGAAAGATAGAGGGGGAAATGCTTGACTACTTGATCCTCAAAAGAAGAAGATATTTTCCCAAAAATAAACTCTATTATTTGAAAAAAAAAACAATCTGGAGGTATAAGAAAGATGGGGCTCCCCAAATCCCCCTTCTCACTTTACTTTTCAGGATATCTATGTAAGTGGGACTCTTGTAGATATGGTTGGGACAACAATGGCTGAAGCAAGGATCAGAATGGAGAAAGCTCTCAGGCAAAAGTGGAGTGGAGGAGGTTGTTTTGGCATCAGGTGCGAGGAAAGAAGAGCTCCCTCAACTGAACTTGTGACTTTTGAGCTCTCACTACTTCAGAAGGTAGAGTGCCTTGGATTTTGTTTCATTGAAGTTTAATAACTAATTACACCTGCAGGTATAAAATTTGAACAAGAGGGTGTCTGCCCTTCTTCAAGGCAGCACCATTCATGATGTTAAGTGAAATAAGCCAGTGCACAGAAAAACAAATGCTTTCCCTCACTTATAAGGGACAAAAACATTGATTTGATAGAAGAGAATAGTAATTGAGGCTGGAAAGGGGAGGAGGGATGGGCGATAGAGAGAAGTGAGACAAGAATATTGTTAGATTAAAGCAACAAGCTTCAGGGTTCCAGAGACCGGTGGGACAATTATAGCTTACAGTGACTTATATCTTAAAGCCAGCAGAAGCGTAGGAAGGTTCTCACACAAAGAACTGACAATTAACCTGATTTGATCATTGCACACTATATACAGCCATTGAAAGATTACACTGTGTCCCCAAAATATGCATAACCTCTATGTATCAATCAAGATTTTCACCCAAAGTGGCCTATTAATCAGTAGCAGCCTCAGAATTTCACAGGTTATTGGGAACAGGGACCACAGAGACGCACTCTGACTCACTGACTAAGTGATAAAATCAGACTTGAGAAGCAATGACCTGAGGTGAATGGCCTGCTCCAAAGCAAATCTCAAAATGCCTGTGTTTTCAAAAGTGCGGCATTGTTAACAGAAGGCTAAGCAAATCTCAAAATGCCTGTGTTTTCAAAAGTGCGGCATTGTTAACAGAAGGCTAAGCACATCACTGGGGCATCCATTCCCATGTGCAATTGCACCCATGGCAGCTTACTGTGTCACCCTCTGAATCACACCTACACATGCTTGCACACTACATAGCATCTAACAAGAGGGAAAGGGGAAGAACGGAAGGAGAAGAGAGATCTCTCCTCAGAAGGAAGGCAAAAGGGAAGAGAAGAAAGAGGATTGGGAAGGGAGAGAGGGAAGAAGAGGGGGAGGGAAAGAGAAAGAAAGGGAGAAAGAAAGCAAATGGAAGAAAAAGAAAGCATAGGGGAAATGCCAAGCAACTCTCTTTTGAGAAGTAGCTTGTAACGTGAGCTCCATCATCTCTTGGCCCACAACTTTGTCCTTGTCTCTCCTGAAACCGTAAAATACAGAGCACCAAGTGGCCTAGACATGAGGCATGCACATAAAGGTCTGAAAGTTTACACAATACATCTGAGCAACAATAGAATCTCAATCCAGGTAATTCTATTTGAAGGAACAAAAATTGGAAAGGGATAGCCAGACATTTATGCGATGTCTAAAAATCAAAAATTAGGCTGTGAGTGCACAAGTCAGAGTATATCCATCCCAACACACGTAGGGAAATTCTTCCTAGCTCAGAATTCAAGTTGAACAAAAGCTCCCAGGAAATTAGGCTACCACTAAGAGCACTTTCCATATTTCCTGACATAGACCAAGTCCAGAGAAAGAAAACAGCACAGGGTGACCTGATGGGGAAAACTGGGAGGGGGTGTGGAATAATGAACTCATGTCTGAGCACATAAGGGTTCTTCGTGGGGCAGACAGTGTCTGGCCAGTTGGTTTAGCCAGACTGAACATGAACTTCCTTTAAGCTAAGTATAACTTGGATTCTCTAGAGAGATACAGCACTCGGGACGATGAGGGTTGCAGACTTGCGGCCATTGACACTATGCACCTTCTCGTGAGGCCTCATTCCAGTGAAATCTGGATAGGAGTGATAACTATCAGAACGATAACTATTTGGGAGAGGGTGCAAAAGGAAGGATGTGCCAGTTCCCTTGACAACCCTGGAGGAGTTTCTGGGTTTATACCTATATACAAGCTTTGAATTCCCCCGCCCCCATGCTGCTTGCCACCTCCTCTGTCCAAGTCAGTGTCACAACAGCAGAAAAGATCAAAGCCAGCCAGAGTCCATTTAAGAAGGATGGCTTTGCAACAAGGGAGTTGTTGAAGTCAGGGGCAGATGTCTCAGAGATGATACGGTGTCTCTCTTGTCGAGCCCAAAGATGTAAGCAAACATAACCAGCTCTAACAGTTCAAGATACCATCTTTTAGGAAGTGAGACTTCCAGCTGTGCACACAGATTCTAAAATTCTGTTCCCTTCCCGTTCTGTAAGTTTGTCTACAGAAAGGGCACTGTGCTGAAAAATAAAATTCCTGTTCACCTTTAAATTGCATTTTAAATAATGTTATTAGCATTATGAAAGATAAACAACCCTAACTAAAATAATAAGTGTGGAAGCCTCGACAGTATTGCAAAATAAAAATTAACGAGCTCAGCATAATATTTCAGACAGGGAGAAGAAGTGTTGCTTTAGAGACAGGTGCCTGCAAATCTCCCTGAGGCAGCACTGCTCTGCAATCTCGCCAGCCTTAGGGAACTGTATTAAGCACCAGCAGACAGTGGCTCTGGAGACTTTGCATCCCGGGCCTGTGTTTCTGGTGAAGCAGCTCAAATTGGCAACATGTGCATAGCTTTCAGCCCCCTGGTCTGGACCATTGTTTGCACATAGATAAGGGTATTTTAAGAAGTCTTTTTCCCAGAGACTTGAGAGCTCTTGTTTGTTGTGAATATTATCAATCTGAAGACAGTAGTGGGTGATATATTTTGCCAAATATATTCACTGGTTTTCTTGATTGAGCTTAAAAATGAGTAAAATTTAGAGGCAAATAGAGCTGTGCTTTTAACTTTATGAAATTAGTAACAGTAAGCAAACTCTGCACGATGCTACTATTCCTCATTCATGAAAATAGTTGAGCATGAATTTTTGCACAAAGCTTCTTCCAGAACATATCTGTCTGTGAGTCTCTTTACTTTGGGTGGTGCCTTTAAAGATGAGCAAGAACAGAACTTGCTTCACTGTCCCTTTTAAAGGTTCCAAGTGACCAGTGACCTGACAACATCTCTACTTAGGTACAACACACGTAAATTAAGATGCCGGTTTTACAAAAACAACAACTTGCAAAAACAACCACAGCAACAAAAGAAACTACAATACTTTGCAGTTCGGTACAATCAAATCTAAGAGTCCCTTTCAACACATTCGTGGCAGGTGCAAGCACTTGTTCGCTGTTGTTGGTTAGCTCTTATAAAGCAAATGATCCTGGCTAAATCAAATAGGTGCTGTGACCTAGGACTGGGCCATCAGGTCCAAATTAATGAGCTATTTGAAAGATGTCCCCATTCCCCATTGGCTTTGATAGAAGACGATAGCACTGTAAAACAGAGCCAGGCAAAACCACAGTTACATAAAATGCCCTTTCAATTTCTGCACTCTATTACCCTTTACTATTCTAGGAAAATGGTGTTATTGCCTGATTACTGAGAAAGCACACGAAAACCTCTCCTCCCAAATCTGAGCCAGACCTTGACTAGTAATGAACAAAGCCAGGCCATCTGCTCAGAATATCATTACCACTTTGGCCGTTTGGGCAAGGGATATGTCTGTTCTCTTTCCAAGAGGGGTTTAAGATTGGGAAATGGAAATAAGTATACAAGAAGAGACGTTTTTAGTAAATAGAATCTCCTGGTGAAAGGCTTATTTGTTACGTTCTTACTATCATCATTTTAATTTTTCATTTTGGCCACAGAGTTAACCTTTGGGGTTTTCATTTTATAGAACCTAAAAAAAAAAAACTTAATTCCAGAGTTTCTACAGTAAATGCTTAGGAAGAAAAACAGCCATGTGGGTGCTGTGAGTCACCCATCACCCCCACACTGCTTCCTGCTGACACTCCATTGGAAAACCAGAATATAGGGGTTGAGCTAACATTTCTTCCGGAACCACACTATGCCTCAGGCCATGTTAATTCCCTGAACTAAACAGTCTCTAGTCTGCTGAAAGGCAGCTGGCTAACTGCTGGTGTCTGGCAAGTCCCCATCTGTCCCCTTTCTGGGGTCTCTGCCGGCTGCCTCCACTTTCCCTTTCTCTCAAGCAGGCGTCTCTCTTTGTTTTCGGGGGTCTCTCCACCTGAACTTTCCCCTCTATGCCTGTGAACTTGAGCTCTTTCCTTTCTACCTTGCAGACCTCAGGCTTTGTCTAAGTGACCAGACACAGTTGCGTGGACTGTAGTTACCGCGCCGGTGATGGTGGAGATGATGACACCGATGGTGGAGCTAGGGTGCTGATGGCTGGGGAGCGCAGGCTGGGCAGGCTGGGCAGCGTGGCAGGAGGAAGGACCACGGAGGCGGCTGAGAGTGGGGTGCGGAAGGGATGGAGCGGCGCGTTGGGATTGCAGATGGGAGCTGTCCACGCGCCGAAGTGCTGAAACGCCGCAGCCATGGCACCGCTAGAGCGGGGACAGGCGGGGAGGCGCTGAAAACACAGAAGGAAGAAAAAGGCAACAAATACCTTCACACCGCCGCCCAGGCTTGCTTTGAGAATGTGTTCCTGCAGGTGTCCTCACGGCTGAACTGGGTGGGTGAGATCCCCTATCCTGGCAGTTGGAGCTCAGATTTCTCTAGAAAGCTGTGAATGAGAGCCCGGGCTGCACGGGGCTGCGATTTGGGTAGGAGGCGTGTGCGCCAGAGACTCTGTCCTTCTATACCAAGCCTGGCTTTCCCCTGGGTCCTAAATGCCTCCGCAGGTTGTTCTCACCCTTTCCAGCAATACAATACTAAGAATTGTTGCAATTTGTTAATACCTAGGACAAAAGTATAGACAACTATCACTCCCCACAATTAGAGAAGAATCTTTTAGACAATTTATTTCAAGTTCATAAATAGACCAGGTCCTGTGTATGTAAAATCTGACAGATGATAGAGCATCATATTCCTACAGGGGAAAAATCATTGTTTTATTAGAAAATGACACTCAGAAAACGAGCTGTAGGAAAAAGCTTAAATTAAGGCACTATCTTGTCAAAATAAATATACATAAGTTAAATCTGCCAATAAAAATTAAAACACTTGCCAAATAACTAAAAGACAGGTAGTTTGCTGATCTTAGGATATGAAACATATTCTAAACAGAATAATAAAATAAATCATAAGAAAGAGGTAAACAACTTTGAATGCATAAAAACTTCTTAATGTCAAAATTGTTAATATAAATTATCACTTGGAAAAACCACAGCAAATATGTGTCTCATGCATAAATATTTCAAAATAAGAAGAAAAATGCTGAAGAACAAATAAGCATATTTTAAAAATCAACTTCACCACTGAAAAGAATGTGAAATTTAATATAACATCGAAGAATAACAAAAGAAGGAAAGAAAAATAAAAGAGCAATGATTTGTGATTTGGAATGAAAATATTAAATCCACACAGAATCCTATATACTGCTAATATACTACTGAAAGTGCAGCCTTCCTACAAAACCACTTCTGGTTGTATTTCAAGAATCCTAAAATGTACATGACATCCAGTCTTGTAATTCTATTCAGCACTTCGTGTAGATAAAGACTTACACATATAAAATTTTTGATAGAAATTATCAAAAATGGTAAACTTAATTTTATATAGGATGCAACATTTCCACATCAAAGCTACATTTCCAAAGAATGAAGACAAAGAAATGCTTGCAAAAATAACAACGAAGGAGACAAGACATAAATGTAACATCCAGCCTCTGCCTCTCAGGTTGGCAGGATCACAGGGTGGTATGAAGACATAATAAGTAAATGTGCTTTTCGCTAGGGTGACTCAATTTTCTTCCATGTATTTGCCTAAATTTACCACATGTATTTAAAAACTGAAAACTTGTCTCTTTCCAATATTCTTATTACGTAGTTCACCAAGACTATAATAATCTTCTAGCTCTTACATGGTACTTGCTCCCTCTCCCTCCCTCTTCCCTCCCTCTCTCCCTCCCTCCTTCCCTCCTTCCCTCCCTTCATCCATGCATCGTTCTCTCTCTCCCTCTCCTTCCCCCTCTCTCTCATAGGTAGTTCAATAAATATGTCCTGAGTGAAAGGGTAAAGGGACAAATGACATAACCCATAACACGTACAGGTGTATTTAAAGTATTTTATGAATCTATGAATTTTATATAGAAGTTGATCTGAACATGCTCATCATATCAAAACGGTCTTCAGGGGATGTTGAGCTTCCATTTCTTAAGCTTAGTTAGAGGAATGCTATCAAAGGCACAACTCACTGTTGTGCATCGTAGACACATGCAAAGACACTAAATGTGAACTTGTCTAAGGAAAACACTTTCCCCAACTAATTCCCACTTGTTCTATTTTCATTCATGCACACACGCACTTTGATCATTTCTTTCACCCTCCCTTTCTTCAGCCCTGTTATACTTCTTGTACTGTATTATTCTCTCTCTTTTTCTTTTATAGATTCTATATATGAGAAAAAAACATGTAATATTGGTATTATCTACATCTTACTTATTTTGCTTAACATGGTGGTTTCCTGTTGTGTCCATTTTGGGGGCAAATTACATGGGTTCTTTTTTCTTTGTAGCCAAAAGATATAATTTCCTTTATCCATTAATCTCTTGATGGGCATCCACACCAGTTACATAGTTGACTGTTGTGAATAATCCTGCAATAAACATAGTCATTCTGAGATATACTGACTTAGATCCTTCCAGATACAGCTCTAGGAATAGTACAGCTAGATTACATGGCAGTGTCATGCTAAGGTTTTTTAGGAATATCCACATTTTATTTCCTTAGAGATTGGACTAATATATATTCCTGACAACAGTGTACAAAGATTTCTTTTCCCCAATCCTTTCCAGCATTATTTTTTGTTTGTGTGCTCTTGATAATGTCAGTCTGACTAATAGTCTATTTTCTTGATTTATGCCCTTTTAACAGTGTTGTGGGCTTGATGTTTTGGCACACGTTTATAATGTCATTCCTTGGGAACCTGAAGTAGGAGGCTGAAGGTTGAATGCCACTCTGGACTATAAATATAAAGGCTCTACGTTTATTAAAAATATGTGTTGTAGACTCTTCCATTTTCTGAGATGTAGTGTTGACTGGCAACACCCCCATACTTTTTTGATTCCATCAATATTAACATAAATGTAAGCCAAGATATATTTCAGAAGTGTGTACTTTTAAAAGAGTTGCTTAGCTTAAAGTTTACCTGCACTTCAGTGCCATTGATTGACCAGTATTAGCTTTCAGATAACCTTCACTATTGATCATGACATTTGAATGACACCATTGATAATAGAGCTAGGTTTTAAATGCACTTTCTGAGTGATGAGACAGAAAAATTATATTCATATATGGGAAAATCATATTATGTGATCATACATACTGATCATATAAATGCTGATGATATTCTGCTCACTGGGAAAACCCTAACATCAAAATGCATTAAGAGAGATGGATGGTGAATACTGAAGCTATCAGCTAGAAGAGTATAGCCTCATATCCTAGCTTAAAATTCAGTTCCACTGAAAATAATGCAAAAAACAAAAGGCATTTTGTTTTGGTTTTATTGGTCTGGGAGACAGAGAAGCATGTAGTCCAAGCTATCTTTGAACTTACTATGGTGCAAAAAGGTGGCCTTGAACTCTTTTTTTCTGATCTCCAGGAATTATAACAATGTGTCACTTAGCTCAGCTAAACTAAGTCAATATAACTGATTATTAAACCAGATACACTTGATATGTGTGAACCTTTACTTTTTCCAAAAATACCAATAAAACTACCTTTTTCCTTCACATTCTGACTGCCAGTTCTGTGTTATTTATAATCCCATCTCTCTATTCCAGTGGTTTTTCAACCTTCCTAATGCTATAACCCTTTAATACAGTTCCTCATGTTGTGGTGACCCACAACCATCGAATTATTTAGTTGCTACTTCACAACTGTAATTTTGCTACTGTTGTGGCTCATAATGTAAATACCTGATATGCAATATACCTGATGTGCAGCCCTGGATGAGAACCACTGGAACAGAATAGATATTGTTAAATGTAATAGAGTCTGTTCCATTTTAAATTATTACATAATTCTATTTAAAATTCTTACATGTGGATTTCCCGTGTTGGGCTTGTCTTCTGTTTCGTAGGACCCAGGCTGCCTTTGTACACAATTTTTCCTAATAACAGTAAAGCCAGAATCTGTCTTCTCTGATTGGTTTTTCTTGGTTTCTCTCTGTGCAGTGGTTTGAATAAGAATGACCCCTGTAGGCTCATATGTTTGAATGCTTCAGAGAATGGAACTAGTTAGGAGGAATTTGGAGAGGTGGTTTGGGGGTAGGGGTGGCCTTGCTGGAGGAAATTCATCACTGAGGGTGAGCTATGAGGTTTCAGAGGTTCAAGACCGGCCCAGGGACTCTTTTCTTCCTGATTCTTACAGATTCAGGTGCAGAACTCTCAGCTACTATGTCTGCCCGAGAGCTACCATACTCCTTTATGCCCATGAGGATGATGAACTTAACCTCTGAAATGGTAAGCCAGACCCAATTAAATGCTTTCTTTTCCATGAGTTTCCAAGAGTTTCCATGGTCATGGTGTCTCTTCAAAGCAACAGAACACTGACTAAGACAGCTCTGATTGACATTGTGCTGATATTTTACACTCTGCTCAGCACCTTCTCACTCCTCACACTGGAGCTGCCTGTGTATTTGTTTGCCAGGATCATTTCATGTACATCAATAGCCAGTGTCAAGGATGAGAGTGTAGCCTACTCTTGAGCATAGTTTATGCTGCCGTTTTTGTGCCTGGCATGCCCCTCTCTGTGAGTTGGTTTATCTACCCCTCCCCTGCCACCTTCAAGGGTATTGTTAATGCTTAGTGCACTATGACCTAGGCATGGATTGGTCATCAGTATGTGAATGTGTGTCTACCTGGAGAATGCACTGAAATTAGGAGCGCAGAAATAGATTAATGCCCAAAGGGATCCTGGCATTTATGAAAGAGATTAGAATGATATTACAATGGTAAAATAACATGTTTCTGGATACCTGCCTCGCTTGAATGTTTAAGGGCTGAAAGAACTTATGAGGACTAAGGTCAAATTGTGACAATGAGAACACTCTAGTTAGCTAGATCATGTCTCAGTGCATTCACAGTTCTGTAACATATGTTAATATATTTTCATAAGAAATTGCTAGTGATATTTCTGTTATGTAATGTACAGGACAGTTTTGAAGTTCCAGAGTTTGTATTAGTCTGGATAGCTAGGGGATGCTGAAGGTAAAAACCGTCTCTACAGTCCCACTGGCTTTCTATAACAATGGCTGCTTTCTTGCTCTCACTACAAGTGAGGCAGAAGGTGGCCTGTGCTCTATAATTACTTGGGCACCATTTGAGGGATTACTGCATCAAGGAACAATCATGCCTGCAGAACCTGTGCCTGCTCTCGTGCTTTAGTACTAATCATTTCTGTACATGGCATGGAGCCAAAATAAGTCTAATGGTCCTACCTGTATACAAGGAGATTGGAACTGTTGGCAATCACCAAGGTATTTGTTTCCTGACCAGTCACTTAAAACACCAGCCTATCTAATAGCTGTTTAAGACAAACAAAAAACAAACAAAAATCCTTAGCTTTTTTCTCACCACACAGGACATACCAAATCCATCTCCAAAGACTTCTTCTATCACTACACCCGTCTGTAAACCCAGGTCTCTAGATTTTATGTGACTGCTTTACGCCTGTTGTGCCCATATGGGCAACTTCTCTCTTCTACAGATGTGGAATCTGGAAATACAAATTATCTCCAACCCCCTCCCATAACACACCAATACACAGTAACATACAATGACAGACCATGGGCTAACAAATCTTCAACCTAAGAAGAGAAAGATTGGAGAAAGCTGGTCACCGGGCTCCCACTTCTGAAATCTCACTGGGCAGGTTAAAGGAAGACTTTCTGTGCTGAGCGCGCCAAGATTTGTTTCCCAGGAGAAGTTTCCCATGCTATTGGCCTGTCCTCTGTGATGAATGGAACTACAGTCTGGGAGAATCTTTTTTGCCTCTATCACATCACCCAGATACATACAGAATGGTAATTATGGAAAATGCACTGAGCTGAATCCCAGTTTCCAAGTTTAATTTCAATCTTAGTAAAGCTGAGACCAGAGCAAACACTAAGCTCTTTGGGCAGAACTGTGAGTCACCAGTCTGGTTAGGACGGAGGGATGGGACAGAGGTTAAGAGCACTGGCTGCTCTTGTAGCGAACATGGGTTTGATCCTTATCAGCCACATCAGTCAGCTCATCACCTCCTGTAACTCATGTGCCAAGAGGTTCAACATAACCTTCTGGCTGCTGCAGGCACCAGCAAGCATATAATGCACATATATTCATGCAAGCATGCACACATACAAGTAAATAAATAGTTTTAAAACCACAGCATTAAATATTTAAATATTCCAACATTTACTTCCTTAAAAGACTAACTAGTAGCCAGGTGTTGGTGGTGCACGTCTTTAGTCCCAGCACTTGGGAGGCAGAGGCAGGCAGATCCCTGTGAGTTCAAGGCTAGCCTCGTTTACAGAGCTAGTTCCAGGACAGGCTCCAAAGAAATACAGAGAAACCCTGTCTTGACAAACCAAAACCAAACTAAAACAAAAGACTAACTAGTAAGCAAATTTAAAAAACAAGAAGTCTGAAACTAGATCCTTAAGTTGAGCAGTCTTTCTGTCTTAACCACTAGCAGAGGGCTTCTGATGAGTGCCTACAACAGTTCAGTGTTTTCTGGGGACATTTGGAGAACTGGCTTCTCAGACTGGTCCACATGTTTCCCCCCCGCTGGGAAGTGGATGCCAGTGAGGTACCTCACGTTCCTTTAGTTCAGAGTCTCACCCGGACTTCTGAAGGTAGCTTGAATATTCCTGGATTGACACATTCTATCCTGTTCCAGGCTAGAGGACTGTGTGCTTACCAAAGTAAGCTAGCTTCCTTTGGAATGATATTAAAATGTTTAAGATGGAATTAATTTCACATCTTGTCAGCTGCCTGCATAAGATAGTTACAAGCTAGTTAGTGCCTCTGTTCAATTCTATGCCCTGGGACACAAGAACCTGGAATTGTGGTGGTTATCCTCCAAATCCTCATATCTATCTCTATCGGCTATATGACTCCACGAAGGACTAAGCAACCAGGACTCCTGGAGAAGCGAAAGATCCCATGTCTCGGGGTCATCTTCTGTGATCACCGTTATGTTTTAGGAACTGAAGCAAGGCCCTCCACATTTGTTCTCGGTAGGCAAGAGATCCACCACTGTACGCCGTACATCCCATCCCTCGAACCTGATCTGACTGTCTAACGGCCCTGTCATAATCTTTCGTCTCACTGTCACACTGGGGAACAGTGATTCATCATTCAAATTTGGAATATGTATAGCTAAGTCCAAAGCACCCCTTACCTTTTAGATTATAAACAGCAAGTCATCGATTCACCCTCCTCACTCTTATCCAGTTCACCATCTGATATAGCTGCTCAGCGTATCTCATCATTCCAGTACTAATTAATGAAAGAACTTATCTACTTGAGCCCCACTCCATCCTCCTCTTCTTTTTATACTGAAACTTGAACCTAGGACCTTCTGCATGCTATGTAGGCATTCTACCACTGAGCTATATTCCTAGCTGCCACCCCTGCTTTTGTTAACTTTAAAATTTTCAGGCTGGGTCTTTCACAGATTTTGAACGTAGCATCTTCCTGCCTTGGCCTTTCAAGAAGCTGGGGTTACCAACTTGTACTACCAGGTCCAGGGTTCCCTGGGAGTTTCTAGAAAGTTTTTAAAAACAGTATTTGCTGTTGATTCTGCTCAAGAAGAGAAATATGTATAACACAAGTGCAAACAGCATCCATTTGAGGACCATTTTACCAACTCCAGCTCCAAAGAGGACATGAATTTCTCAAGTGAACTGTAATGTCCTTTAGAGGGAAAAGCTATGAAAGTACATGTGTGCAGACTAATAAGTAACTGGCTGTGTTGAGGCATACTGTGGAAAATACACTAAGAATTATTTATCCTCTTTTTGAAATTAAGGGGTTTGAATGAAGAAAAGTTCTGGGTTTGTTAAAATCTACTTTGTTGACATATGCTAATGTAGATATTTACTGTTCTTAACATGTTCACTTTCAGTTTCACTATAAGTCAATATTCTAACCCAAAATGAATGACAAAATTCATCCCAAAGGAAAGGACTATCTGAAACAGAAGATAAACTACAGGATCTGTGTGTTTTAGGCTTGCAAGCAACAAGCCTAAACGTTTCATCTTATGCCTGAATAATGTGACTGATAAAACAAATAGAAAATGTTCATGCTGATTTATTGTCATATATAAAATTAAATATTTACAATTTACAATTTTGTTCTTTGGTCAAGCAGTTATGTTCAGAAAATTACATACACATGTACAATGTATCTTGGTCATATCTATTCTCCCCTCCTTCCCACCATTCTCCCATCTCCAAACATATCTCACATTTCCATCCCAATGTCATACCTTTATAAATATTAAACTTATACCTCCATAAAAAAACATTGTGATGCCAGATGAACCCTACTTTTCCTTTTAATTTTTGGTGTGTGTGTGTGTATGTGTGTGTGTGTGTGTGTGTGTGTGTATTAAGCAGAGATTGGGAGGATTGCTCACACCCAGAGGCCAGAGGAACAAGGTCGGATGCTGTGCTCTGTCACTCTCATTCTCTTGAGACCAGTTGTCTCATTGAACTTGGAGCTAGACTGGCATCCAGCAAGCCACCCCAAAGATCCTCCTGCCTCCACTCCACACGGCACTGAGGTTACGGGCATAAATACCACTATTTCTGGAGTCATGCTTTTACATGGGTGCTGGGGATTTTAACTTGCGCTCTCAAACTTGTATGGCGGAGCTCTTATCCATTGAGCTATCTTCCCAACCCCAGGAATTGTTGAAATTTAACACTAAAAATAAGTTTAAATTACTAAGATCATTTTATGAATTGCACATTGATCTTATCGCAACTTTTGTTGAGATCATGAACCTGAGCAAAATTATTTTACAGACTTTAAAAAAAGCATGATATATGTAGGTATATTCTATACATATATTCATAAATGACTGACTTACAGGATATCAAACTTACATGCACATCTTATTGGGCCAATATCAGATTTGTGTTTATAAGCTAGGTAAAATTTACAAACTTCCAGCCCCCCTGAGTGCTCAGTGAATAACATAGCAGGGATTTAGAGTCACAGCTTGGGAAATTAAGGTACAAATTAGCTTTAACTGATTCTAGCCACTGAAAGTCCTGCCTTCTGAAAATTTTGAATATTATTGCAGATCTTTTCAGCACCTAGAAGAGTTTTGTTCCTAAATTGGTCATTTGTAAGTCATTCCTGTAGAAGGCCATGGAAAACAGAGGGCACTGTCTCAGGGAATGGAAAAAGGAGAAGTAGAAAGTACAGACAAGGGTTGTTGCATGAAGACTTATAAAGGGGAAACAAAGGGCCTTCTAGACAGAGCAACCTTGAACTCCTGCTACATGGAAGATGGAGCTGTGGTGTAAACGTAGAAGCCAGCTCTGAAGCAGGAGTTCTCTGAAACACATTCTGGGTTTCTTCATGCATAACAAGTTTTGCACCCACACCCAAGATGCTAAGTCTACAGGGGTGTGGCCCCAATGCTGGACTCTAGAGCTGCAGTTTGGCTCACCACAGCCAATGCTTCTGTCAATCACGTGTGGTCTGTGGGACCTAGTCACCCACAGAGGCTGCAGCTCTCACTGGTCAGTGAGAACTTTGCCTCACTATTGTGGTCTCTGTACCAAACTAGGGTTCTTAGTGATCTGGTGTTCAGCAGATCTGGTGTTCTGGATCTGGAAAGATCCAGAACCCTGGAGCACAAAACTGCATAAGAGATGATAAGTTCATCTACCAGAGCAAAGCCATCCTTAGTAGTTCCAAGGTGAGAGATGCTTCCAAGAAAAACTCCTTTCCATTGGGGCTCTGTGGTAAGCTGGAAGAGTGTCGGAGGAGGGTGATTTCAAGGTTTTTTTTTTCTTTGAAGAAGACATATGTATATGTGTGTATTGTATGGGTATATATATATATGCTATGCATATGTGTACATTGTACTCATCATATATAATATGTATATGTGTGTATTGTATTTATGTATATGTATATGTATATATTGTACTAATTATGTATAATACGTATATGTGTGCATTGTACATGTATATATATAATATTATGTGTATTGCATACACACATATATGTGTTGCATGTACATATATATAGTATATGTGTATATTGTATTTGTATATATATGCACACACGTATGTATACAGTGTTCACATGTAGTTCATGTGCTTTGCATATTCATGCATGAGCACATTTCAACTCCGATGGCAACTAGGACCAATACAGACAAATGAACTGCTGTGGTTGACGTTGACAGAGAATTTGGAAAGTTATAGCCAACAACTTTGTTGTAAAAATCAGAAAATTTCCAAGCATATGCCTGGAAAACAGAGAAATAATACTCACAAGAAAAAAATTATAAAACCCCTTTGCATTTTTTTAGTGTTTTAAAATAATTTTCTTAATTCTCTGAGAACTTTTTACAATGTATTTTGATCATATTGACCCTCTCTACAACTTTTATCAGAATCACCCCTCTTCCACATCCTCCCAAATAAATGTCCTTTAAAAACCCAAAAACAATGGACATCGACACCCATTGGTGCTGCCCGAAAGTTCTTTCTACGGGATTGCTGTTGGCTTACTAAGAGCCACACTCTTAGACCTTTCCACTCCCAGCATCTATAAATTTCCAATAGCTCCATGCACAGCTTCCTTCTCCACACTGGAACTGTAGAGTCTATATACAAAGTCTGCCCTGGGCTTGCACTGTTCTTGTGCATGCTATCTCAACTGCTGTGAGTCCATATGCACAGTTTTCCTGCTGTGTCCAGAAGACATGGTTTTCTTATAGCTATCTACCACCCCTTACTCTTAACGCTCTGTGCCCCCTCTTCCATAATGGTCTTTCAGCTTTGGGAGGAGGGGATGTAATATCAATGTTCCATTTAAGGTTGAGAATTCCTTAGTCTCTCAGTCTCTGCACCTTGTGGGTACCTGCGCTAATCATCATATACCAGAAACTTCTCTGCTGGACTTTGAAAGATACACTGATCCATGGGCAGCAGGATAAATCATTGGGAATTGCTTTAATACTATTTCCATTTAGAAAAATAATAGTAGTAGGTTTTTCCCTAGGGCCTATGACTCATTGAACCATAGTTCTCAGTACCAAAATAATGGTACCAAGTACGAGTTTCATCCTATGGAGTAGGCCTTAAATCCCACAAAAAAACATTTTGGCCACTCTTATGATGTTCAAGCCTCTCTTGAACCAATGGTGATGGCTTGGCAAGTCGGTCATTATTGTAGCTCACAGTGTTTCTAGATGAGTAAAATTGATTGCTTCCCCATTTAATGTATCTAGCGCCTTCCAGCTCTGTGAAAGGTAGCCAGGAAAGACAAACTTCCAAGTCAGTACCAACTCAAATTCTCCACAGTCTATGAGTGCAGTGTTAGTATCTTCAGCAACAGAGTCTTACCATTAAATTCTGAAGGGCAGCAAAGAGCACAGGCAATAACTTGTACTGTTTGAGTGTTAATAGGGTCTCATTGGCCAACAATTCCAAAAGATCTAAACTACTCTTCATACCAGGCTTTTTACGGTTAGTATCTTGCATCTACTAGAGGTATTCCTGCTCTTGTTACAGGATGATCTGTTCCTGTAGAAATTTCCGTGTGTGTGTGTGTGTGTGTGTGTGTGTGTGTGTGTGTGTGTGTGTGTGTTAGTTGCTTCTCATTGCTGTGTTAACTCATACACAGAAAGGAAATTTGAGGAAGAAACATTTATTACATGCTATAGGTCACAGCCCACCATTCAGGAAAGTCCAGGTAGGAACTCAAGCAAGAACCAAAGCAGAGATGATGAGAAAACACTGCTTACTCGCTTGCTCAGACTACTTTCTTGTGCAACCCAGGAATAGTATTGGCCACAAGGGCTGGACCTTTCCACATCAGTCATCCAATCCAGAAGACGCCCAAAGACATCCCCACAGGGCAGTCTGATGGAGGCAACACCTCCATTAAGGTTTCTTGTTCCTTGATGACTCTACCTTGTTTGTTTGTCAAGTTGAAAAAAGTCACTAACCAAGACAGAAGTGAATATTACAGTCCACATTATTACTACCTAAGGAAGTGTTCAGTGGCAAAGTATTTCCTGTATTTACTACACTATCTCTCCTGTGTTATTTAGTAGATGTGAGAAGTTTGTAAAAAAAGAAAAAACAAACAAAAAATGAAAAAACAAAAGGGCTTTTCAATATTGACCAGTGGTGCAATCATTATATTATTGTTGTGGAGGCAATAACCATGTTTTTAATGGACCTGAGGCCTGTTCTGCAACAGGAGATTCATGCCTGGTACTGTTTAGTTGATCAAAAACCAATGACTAGGGGTGTCCTTTGTCCTTAGGGGGAACTGTCTACTGCTTCCTTCTAAATATGCATGTTTTGGCTGGAGAGACAGCACAGCAGTTAAGAGAGCATACTGTTCAGCTCCTAGCATCTATGTTGGATAGCTTCCAGCAGCCTGTAACTCCAGCTTCAGGGAGTCCAGTACATCTGGCCTGCTCAGTCACCTGTGTGGATGTGTACATGCAGGCACACACAATACACAAAACTGAAATCAACCTCTAAAATTAAAACAATTATTTTCCCCTCCCAACAAAGTTGCTACCCATGGTAACTTTGCATGGCACATAGGGCAGCATGTGGGCAATACACACTGGAAAACATATCCAGTCTCATCCCCAATCAATAGCACAGGGATTTTGTGGCACCAAGACCCTTGCAAGAACTCCATGGGAGCTCTAAACACAGATTTGGGAACCACTTACATAGGAAATTCTTACATGATGGGTCCTCAAATCATGGGAAGGTGACTCAGATTCTGATTGAACACATCCCTTGGGACAGTAACAACTTGGAGGAACAATGTACTCAGGAAAAATCTTCACTTGCCCAAGTAGCCAAGTAGCTGTGCTTGGAACTAACTCATACAGGAGAGAGAATTCTGAGCCAGCAAGATATTTCTTATCAGACAGGCTTGAACAACAAATAATAGAGGAAAAAGTGATGGTGAAGAGAACATTAGTTTCTTATGGTGGTGTTATAATGAGACAGAAAGGGACAGCTCTTAAAGGTAAGTCAAACTGGTGACCCAGAACCAATGAGGAAGTGAGAGGGAAAGGAGCAAGGCAGGGGATGAAGAGGGGACTTGACAGAGAGCACAGTCATGGTCTCCCTAGGGACACTTGACTGGAGTCAGCTTCCCTCTCCTTGGTGGTATCAGCCCCTGTATAAACTGTCCTGATTCTTGCATATCTGTCATTGTGTCTCTCCTGTGTTTTAATATGTTAACTAACACTTGGTGGTAATAAACATGGGCCTCTTCACAGATACTTACCTTGTGTGGTTTTATGCATTCATTTTTTTCTTTCAATAATCTAATACATACTATGTTAGTTGCTAACAGCATAAAAGTGATTAAGATGTAATCCTTTGTCCTTGACACACATAGAGTCAAATGAAGGAACTGAATAAGTGAGAAAATAATTGTAAGGCAATCTGACAGTGCTGACACAGGTGTTTAAAAAAACAGCATCATGTACAGAGGAGCTTTAAAAACTAAGAGTCTAGCTTAATGAAAATGTCAAAACAAGCAAGAAAACACTGCCATAAACACAACCTTACAGTGCGAAAATACAAGGTTTTCTTGGGCAATCTTTCTAACTCATAGACATCTCTTGGTGGAGCTCTTTAGGATCACCTTGTAGAAAAGAAAGCAGAATAATTAAAAGAGACAAATTCTAAGTTCATCAATTGTACAGTAACTCAGAAACGAGAAGGGAAGGGAAGGGAATGAAAATAGAATGTAAGCTAACATGAAGTATATTGATGCCATCTGTTAGGGTCAAGAATGATAGCAGAGTGTTTCTAATTAGCATCTGCACTTGGTCCTTCATCCTGTGGTCGCCTTCCCTGCTGATTGTTAATGGTTTGTTCCAAATCTGAAACAATAGAAGCATCGTTTTTTTAATGGTGCTTAACTCAGAATCAGAAAGCTCAAGGAATCTAGTAGTTGCCAATACAAACTTTCCTTTGTTCCCTTCTAGTTTTGCAAGATGTAAAATGGCTTTTGATTGACCACATCAATGGCAACACAGGTTAAGAAATGCCACTGCTTTTTGTGCCAAAGCAAATGGTCATTTTAGTGTGTGTGTGTGTGTGTGTGTGTGTGTGTGTGTGTGTGTGTACACATGCACCTGCATACATTTGCTTACACAGAGGCCCAAGAGTATCCTCAAATGTCACCCTCAGCAATACCATCTGCTCTTTTGAAAGCTGGTCCTCTCATTAACCTGGGATTCACCAATTAACCTAGCTTGTCTGGCCAATGAGACCCCAGTGATCTTCCCATCTCTACCTCCCCAGAGCTGAAATTGTTAGAGCACACCACAACTTTGATACATCTTACATATCTGGTGGGGATGATACTCACTTCCAGACTTGTAAGGCGACACTACTAAGTGAAGGATTTCCCCATTCCTAAAACAATTTTTTAAAATGGAAATCACACTGACATAAGGGAATCATATATGAGCAACACAATGGCTATGAAAAATAATGCTCCTAATGCCACGGGGGTATTATTTGTTTAAGTTGAGGCAACGCTCTTTTGAGCAACTGATAGCACTTTAAAAGGAAATGCTTTACAGAGATCTATTTGGGAGCTGTAACTTTACTATTATAGGAATAAAGGCCAAATTTAATTGGTAATTATTGGATTTTCCATCATTGCACAAATGAACTATACACCAGCCTGTAAAGGGATTGGACATAAGTCTCAAGACACAGCTTCCTCCTTGGTTTGGTCTTCCTCTGAATGAAGTGACTTACTGCCTTTTTTGTTGGCTGTTCTAAAATGCTTTTGTGGTTTCAATAATATATTAATAGCCCAGATTTCTAGTTCATTCTGACAATAAACTTGTGATGAATTTAACTGCACACAAGGTGGAAAGACCTCAGGATGTGAAATCAAGCTACTTGTAAAATGCCTCCGAAAACATACACAGATGTCATCTCTGAGGGTCAAAGAGTTCTCAACATGCAAGCTAAAACTCCTATTGCCAATCAGTTACCTTGAAGTCATCATCTCCTTGCTCCCTAATATGCTAACCAAGTCTCAGATTCAAATGCCTGTAGGCTCTAGGCAATGAGGTAATTATGCACATGTGAAGGCAATGAGGTAATCATGCACAGGTGATCATGGTAGATCACGGTAAACTGGAGAACAATTGAATTTCCTAAAGATGCCCAAAATCAAAATTGAAGAACAAGCTGTCTGGCAACCAGACCAAGCCTGGAAGTCTTCTGCATGTGTTAGATGAGGTTTTTCTTCCTCTCTATTTGTAATAATTTTGTAGTTCTTATTTCTCTGGTTTAATTCTCTTGGGATCTGAGCTATCTTATGACTGCATATTCAGTAATCCATTGCATCACCACAGAATCAAGGCACAGGTTATTTTTTTAGTGGCCCTCGTTATGCATTTCTCAATTGTGTGACAGGCCTATTTATACTTGGAGAAATGGAAAGAGTGACATTATTTATGAAGGTGTAAGAGACTGTAGATGTTAATCAATTTTAAAAAATGGTACCAGATTTCAAGAAACTTCATCTGAACAAAAAGATGTGTGTTTTGATTCGCCCAGAGTTAAAATTAATGAGTAATTATGTAATTCTTTGTCATGATGCATTTCCAAAATGGAGATAAATTCTTGGGGCTTGAAAATCAATTGCAATGGGATGAAAAAGTAAAGTAGCAATTGCTCAGCTTTGATGAAACATCTCAAATATGTTAAATGAATAAAGATACCCAGGTACATAAAGCAATGAGCTCACTAATCAGAGTTCGGTAGCAATAGGAGAATAGAAAAAAAAAAGACAGGGGATCTCAAGAATTAACTATTTCATTGGTTAAGTGATTCATCCTGGCAGAGAAATGGCATTATCAATAACTATCAGGGAGATTTAGACTTGGGGAAATGGAGCTAATTTCAGCTGAAACAAGTGAACGCATCTAGTAACAATGCAAGAAAAATAGAGCCAAAGGACATTTAATCTAATCTAAGCAGACAAAAGAGAGCTCTTTTCCTAAAAGAAAATTGAGAACAGGCTATCTCCAGCATCCTTACTCACCCTTGTCTGCTTACAAAGAGCTGGGCACATGTCGCTGAGCAGTAAATTAGTGTGGAGTCCCTGCTATGTCTCACAACATTTAAAACATTTCTGAATGCTATTTTTAAGAACTTTGGCCAGAATAATTAGCCAGATAATATTTGTGTATTTAAAATGGCCATCCAGTCCTGAAGCAGCTGCCATCAAGACTTTTACATCATGTTAAGTAATCACCCAGGTCTGTGAATGGCAGTCTCTTCCCCTGGTCAATCCATCAATAAAGAGCTAATTAATGGCCTTTTCATGCTCAGCCCTGAGACAGATTCCTTAATAGCACTGAGCAGGATTTTCCTATGTGAATGAACTGAAAATGACAATAGAGTTACAATAAATTAGTGCACACTTTATGGGTCTTGAAATATAATGAAGCTAACTATGAAAGCTTGTATTTGTTATACATATAAGAAGGTTATAACCCCAAATTAGTTATGTACCTCATTCACGTTTATCATTTAATTTATTTACAGTTGGCAGGGATGCTTAGTCACAAGAGGAAGAAAAACTAAACTTGGCTGGAAAGTTGTTTGGTTTTTTTTGTTTTGTTTTGTTTTTCAATAAGTTGTTTAAACAGTGTAGGAAAAATATGAGTTGTCTTTCAAGGCTAGAGATACTTTTCTTATAAAATCATCCTTACCGAGGACTGCATCCTTATCTAGGGCTGGGGATGTGGCTCAGTTGGTAGAATGCTTGCCCAGTACACTCAGAGCATCACATCATCAAAGCGTGGTGTTACACATCTAAACCCCAGCACTCAGAGGTGGAGGCAGGAGGAACAGAAGGGGAAGAGCTTTTCTGTTATTACATAGCAATTTGAGCTACAGGAGAGACATATCAAGATATTTTTACTAGTCACTTTTATGTTCAATGCTCAACAGGGAGACTAATCTTATGTTTTCTAAACCAAATAAAATAAAATAAAAACCTCTAAATATAGTAGATGATTATAGAGATGTGCTAGTGATGAGGGGAGTATTTATAATTATATTTTGTTTCTCATTGTTTTAACTTAAATACAGTTTGTAATACAATACAAATTTACATACACATTTTTAAATGATAAATCTTGCTTTAAAGATGGAGTTTTCTTTTTTTTCTGAAGATCTTTGATTGCACAGGTATCTGGCATCATCTTGGTATGGGAGCATACCCTTTATGTCTTTTTCACCCCTTTCAGTGGAGTGGGTGATAAACATAGGAAATAAAGCTCCAGGAGGTCTGAACATGTTTCTTTCCCCTGTAAGTGAATATAAGAGAAATGAGTAACCTATTTTGAGCAGAATGACTATTTCCCATTGAGTCCTGTCTTTGCTCCCTAGAATCAGCTCAAAGTAGAACTTCCTCCTTGTGGAAGCCACAATGGAGGAAGTTAAACCATCAGCTTCGGGATTCACCAGGCACAAGGTACTAGCTACAGAATTTTGGCTAGAATCTCACATATCAATCTGCTTTTCCTACATAGCAAATATCCATTAGGAAACTATCATGTGCTACATACTGTTTAGACCTCACGTGTAGTGGTTTGAATGAGAAATGTTGCCCATTCTCTGGGGTACTTGAACACTTTGTCCAATGGTGTTTAATTGGTGGTGTGTAGGGAAGCTTAGGTTCTGCAACCTTACTGGAGGAAGTATGTCATTGGGGACTGTCTTTGAGATTAAAATCCCCCACTTCCGGTTTGCTTTCTCTGCTTCATGATTGCCATTCAAAGGGTGTGCTCTCAGCTTTCTGCTAATACCTTGCCCGCCATCCTGCTTGCTGCCACATTCCCACAACAAGATAGAACCCAGAACCATAAGCTCAAATAAACTCTTCTATAAGATGTCATCAGGTTTTACCACAGCAACAAAAGAGTACACAATGCACCATAACTATCTGATTAGATCAAATTCATATTTATTAAAGAGATATTTTCCTTGAAGGATTTTTGCAAAAAAGTAAAGGGATGATTGCACTAGAGTAAGATGTGCTATTATAATAAGAACATAGTGACCATAAAATTTATATACACCAAAAGAAATATGCAAGACAGGGCTTTTGTTCCATGGGAGGAAGAAAAAAAATGCTTGAAAGAGCCCAGTATGAAGAAACAGAGAGAAAATGCTAACACCATAGCAGCTCACACATGGACTGTCTTCAGCTGATTCAAGTTTAATGGCCTGTTCAAAAGAATGTCAACAAGCTTAGTTCACCTACTGCGTGCTCTGCCTGACAAGGAATGGATGCTCAATGGGCAGTTCATCTAATTATCCACGAGGCAAACAAAGAGTAGGGGGTGAGACCTTCAAGGTCAAGTCATCAAAAAGACTTGATGTTTGGTGAGGATTCTCAGGTAGCCCCAATACCTGGAAGAGCTCCCTGGAAGAGACAGTGAACTTTGTAGAGAACTGATCGCCATACAAAGGGGCTCCAGGCACCTATACATTATATCCTGAAGTCTCCACCAGCTAAAGCCATCAATACATTTGGGGTCAGGGTTTCAGACTGTATATTCAGTAGAGGCACAAAGATCCAAACTACAGCTTGTACTCTCCAGACTTTGCTTCTCTCTGGGTGCATGGAGTTTGGAACAGGGGCAGAAGCTGGTCTCCCTTGGACCTAAATCACAGTAGCCTTCCATGTCTGAAAGATCTGAGAAGCTACTGAAAGACCCCCGAAGAGGACTTCCCTTCAGGAAGAGACCCGTGGACCCAAAGACCTAGCCGAGACCACGCATGCGGATGCAAACTGCAAGAGGTTTATTTGAGATATACACAGGTACCTGTGGGCGACAAAGTCTCTCGGAGGACTTGCGCGCCCACAGGCTGGGGAGAGGGACTTTTATAGGGCTGGGTAGCAAAAGCGCGGGTATAGAAGCGAGATACATAGTTACAGGGGTCCCATTGGTCAGCTCAAATAAGGCATTGGGTCATCCGAGGACAAGCCTCTTACGTGTTTGGGGATCTGATAATAGCTGACTTAGCTCATGTTTGGGTTTTTCTCCGAAGAACTCTCTGCTCCCCTCCCAAGGCCAGATGTGGCAGCCTGTGAGTACTGACCTTGTCCTGTACTTTTACTTGTTTATGTGGAAGCCTTGCAAAATGGTGTTACCATTGCTAAGCCAGGCCTTAAGCTATTAGCCTTGAGTGGGGGTCTTTCGCTACCAAAATACAAGTCAGAAACATTGAAAAAGATTGTATCTGCCATTTGTTTTTCATGGCACTATTCTCTAAGAAATTATGCATAACAGCAATTTATACAGCACTCACATTTATTCTGTACACCAAGTACTTAAGGGACAGCTTAAAATATTGGGAAGAGACATTAACTGGATGTAATCACACCACCATGTTATATCAGCAACTTGAATATTTGAAGATTAGACTACCTGTGGAGGTTATGGAACCCAGGCTCTGTGGACCCCATGGGAAGACCATACCCTCTTTCTGCAATTCATTACTTAAGGATATCTTGTTTGGGTTCTGGAGGACAGGAACTTAGCCAACCCTCTTTCACATTGGGACTCTCAGAACCAAAGATAGTATTTTTAAGAGATAGGTATGTAAGTGAGGCTGGTGGATAAGGTCTAGCCTTTAGACAGGATCATTTAGCCACCTCTGGGAAACTTTGTAGAACACATGTAATATAGACATTTACTCAGATCTCAGAGCTGTAGTCATAAGTTTCTGATGCCTTGAGACTGGTAAAGATAATAGACTGGGTTTTGTAATATCCAGGTAGATTTATAACTTATTAGACCCAGTAAATCCAATTTCTTCTGTTGTTTTGATGCTGAGGATTGAGTGGGACATTCTATATTGGCTAAGCACTTACTGAGGTTGTATCCCAGACCCAAGATACTAGGAAAGTCTGGGAATTTTTATTTTAAAAACTTCCTCACTGAGTATGGTAGTGCATATGATAATCTCAGACAGCTGAAGCAAGGGCATTGCTATTTCATGATCAACTTAGGAAATGTACTAAGACCTTCCTTGAAGAACAATTCAAAGGAAGTGGAGAAAAGAAAGAGAAGTTAGAATAAAAGGAGAAGAGAGGGAAGGAGGAGTAATTGCTTTTGTTGATGTTTGCAAATTTTTATGTTTCATTCTCACTGCCCAGTAATTTCCCAGCACTGCTGTCTTCCTCTCCTTTAGCATTTCCTGCAAAAGGGGCTTCCTGTGTGGAGCTGAATCTCATCAAATTGGAATAACAGAAAACAGAGGAAGGATAAATGTAACAGGCTTTGTGTTGAGCCACGAATCAGCTTCCAAATCATGACACAGAGACTTATTAGTAGTTACAAATGCTTAGCCTTATCTTATGCTTGTCCCAGTAGCTCTTATGCCTTAACTTAATCTGTTTCTCTTCATCTACACTTTGCCTTGGAGCTTTTTACCTTTGTTTTATTCTGTATGTTCTACTTCATGTCTGTCTGGGTAGGAGCTGCGATACTGTCTGGCCCTGGGCATCTCCCTCCCTTTCTCCCTCATTCTCTCATCTCTTCTCCCCAGCCTCGTGTCCTCCTTCTATTCATTCTCTCTGCCTGCCAGCCCTGCCTATCCTTCTACTCCAGCTACTGGCCATCCATCCTTTTATTAGACCAATCAGGTGCCCTAGGCAGGCAAAGCAACACATCTTTACATAGTTAAACAAATGCAGCATAAACAAATGTAACATATCTTGGCCTAATTAAAGTAATATTCCACAACAGATAAGTAATTCAGTAATCAAACACAGTACTTGGGCCCTGGATCAGTATGTTTGGCCTGGGCCAGGAAGGGCCCATCTTCTTACATATACCTGTGAGTGAAAGGAAGGATCCCTGAAATCTGTAGCCGCAACCCAACAGCTTGGCTGGGAGTAAGAGAATGAAATGATGACTCGTTGGCAGGACAGAAGAAGAAATGGATGGAAACCCTTGCTTTTGCTCTGTGGGTGTATGGGAAGAAGAGGACCCCGTGAATGACTCTGCTAGAGACACAGAGAAAGGGAGACAGCAAAGGCCCTGCTTCTTTCTATGGACCGCATTTGGCCCACCATTTAACAGGTAGATGTGTGTGAAGTCAGACTTTCCAATGTTCCTGCCCTATCGGCATTTTTAATGAAGTTGAGTGGTCTCCAGCACCTCTATTAAGTCTTAGCCATTAATAATTTTGTTTATAAGAGGATGGGAGTAAAAAGAATGATAAACACATCAGTATAACAGCATATGAGTACAATGAGAGACACCAAGAAGGAACTGTACTTTAAATGGGACAGAGGGCAGAGGAAGAGGTGACTTTGAAATTGAGAGCAAACAGGGAGACATCTGAAAGGAGGCTCACACATTCTAGGTAAAGGGTGCATCTGTATGGACAGGGAAGGCAGTTTCTGCAACAGCTGGATCATGGGAACGAGCAAGGAGGAGATCCAGGCTGGCACAGCAAATGCTATCCTTCAGCTGGAAGAGCTAGGTTGGGGCACACCCCGCACACAGTACTGTGCCAACAGCTACAGCCAGGCAGCCTGATGCGCAGGCACGATCCTGCTCAGCACCAGCTGTTCACCATGAACACACACAGAATTAATCACAGCACTCTGCACTCTACAGCCAAATGCATCCATCCTCGAGGTGAAGCCAGGCTTGCCAGGAAGATGCTATGGCGCTGGGTGCTGAGGCTTGGAGCCTCTATCTGGGCAGATCTCACAGGAGCCTCTATCTGTCACAGGAAAATGATTGGCTCAGCGGGAGAGGACAGGGCACAGGCATGAGTCTATGGGTCCCACCTCTAGTACCAAAAACAAACGACAAAAATTTAGACCTTTGGGTTTTTTTAATTGTGCCCTTTGAACCAAATGATACAAGGATACATATGGCAGCTGCCTTAATTACACCCCTGCCAGACAGCTACCATCAGAGATATTCCTACCCACACAGAACTATCCTGATGCTTAGGGATTACCTGAGAGGTTGTTTTCCGAAAGTCTTTTGATATGGTGAGGTAGTTTACAGGTAGTGCACTATGACACTGTTGGTGCTATAAAGTTGTGCCCTGTGATAAGAAGGGACATTGGCATTTGCCATCTGTCTCTGCCATGTGGACAGCTTCAATTCCTAACTATCTAAAAATAACCCTCGATTTTCTTGTCCTCCTTCTCTCCCTCCCTTCTTCCTTCCCTCCCTCGTTTCCTCTTCCTTCCTCTCTATCTCTCTGTCTCTCTGTCTCTCTCTCTCTCTCTCTCTCTCTCTCTCTCTCTCTCTCTCTCTCTTTCTCTCTCTAAGGACAGGATCTTGCTATACACTTCATTCTGGCCACAACCTTATGCTATAGCTCAGTGTATCCCTGAACTCACAGCCATCTCCTGTTTCAGCCTCCCAGATACTGGAGTTATAGGTATGTGCCAAATTGTTTGAACTGTATTTCACTTTTAAATTGCACTGTCTAAAGTTATTTACTAATGTTATGCTGTGGTTTTTCAACAGAGGCAGTGTATTGAACTGCCTTGAGTGGTTTTTGCCAAGGGCTGTGACTAGAAGACTATGATAATACGGCTATGACATTCTTGCTAGGCCTTCCTTGTAAATTTTAGTATACCATGTTTCGAGCATGTTTTCCTGCCAGCC
Organism: Cricetiscus sungorus; assembly: GCA_030556225.1. NCBI lineage: Eukaryota > Metazoa > Chordata > Mammalia > Rodentia > Cricetidae > Cricetiscus > Cricetiscus sungorus. The sequence continues at coordinate 11,834,133 of JANBXA010000114.1, forward strand.
CCAAATAACACACAGAGACACTGTATTAGATGTAAAGCTGTTGGCCTGTTATTAGTGTTTCTTATCAGCTGGCTCTGTCTTAAATATTAACCCATTTCCACGTGGTCTCGTCTTACCGGAGAGAGGTTCCAGAGTTTCGCTCTCTCCGTCCTACATGTTGAATCTCCTCCCTACTACTTACCGAATCCTCCTTGTGTCCTAGTCCCACCTATCTTGCTTTCCTATTGGCCAACAGTATTTTATTCATTAACCAATAAGAGAAACATATTTACAGAATGACATCTCCCATCAATGCCATTTTGCAGACATGGGAGATTTTAAACATTTTATACCTAAGGGACCACAGACTTCGAGAAAAAGCTTCACCCTCCCTCTATGCACTACATTCTGTATTGTGCTTGGAACGTATAAAAGTGAATGTACAGTTAGACATTACCTTCCTCACACACAGCATGTTCTGTTTACTGAGTAAGTACTTACAGGAGCAAGAACACTAGTCACGTGATCAATTCACTCAAGCCATCTTAATAATGCAGAAACTCAACCACATCTCCTTTTCCACACAGAAACGCATAGATACTTTTGAATAAGAGGTTCAGGTGAAAATTGTTCAACTGTCCCGGACAAGGAAGGAAATAAATAACAACCTTCTGTGTAGGAGGCTGGGGTGAACTTCTGAGCCAGAGGTGAGGGCTGACACCTCTGGTTGGGCACACTGCCTTGTCCCCTGACCCCTTCTTCCCTTGCATCGCCTGTACTGCATCCTGGCTCAAGCTTGATTCCAAGTGGTTGGGCTCACATACACGTGCTCAGTTGTGCGAAGAGACACCATTTCCTCTCTTTGCAAGGTTCGGGTAAGCTTTGTCATGGGAATCACTGCAATCGTAAAATACAACACACTCAGTGCTTTGGAAATGGGGGCTATCCTGTTGAACCCTGTTTATTGTCTTGCCACCCTAGATGCCAAAGCATTTTTATGCATTCTGAAAATCTTACTTCATGTTTCCTATTAAGTTCACCGTGAATTAAGGCTTTTGAAATTGGGATGAGCTTCATTCCCAATTTCAAAAGTAAAAGGCCTGAGTACTTTCAAAAGTGAAATACAGCTGGGGAAGAAAAGGGTGGGAAAAGGTGCGTGGGCTCTTCTCCAGAAGCCAGTTCCCGTTCCCGCCACACCCTTCCCCCACTCTCCCTCTTGTCTTGACTTGTCATGCTCTCCTAACTTTTCTGTGGCTTGTTGCCATGATCACTGTCACTGTCAATTCTGACAACCATAAGCAGCTCCGTAGCAAACAGCAATCCAAAGCCAGGCTCTGCTGATGGAGAAGTGGGCCACCTAAGAAACTGTACCTAGTAACTAGGAAGTGAGCAGTGTGCAGTGTATGGCTGAGTGTGGCTTCTCAACTGCAGATCTCGGTAGATACGTTGATTTTTAAGCATAACATTGGAGTCTAGATTATCCATTGGCCTCATTGGGCTCAGGATTTTTCTCTTCCTTCCCTTCCTTGCTCTTCTTTCTCTCTTTAAGTCAGCCCTTGTCACTTTAACTTGATAGGAAACATTCAATGTCCAATCATCACCTTGGGATATGGGTAGAAATCTTGATGGTTTTACAGCCTGTGCTCTAAAGTAGTGCAGGCAAGCCCACCCCCAACTTTGCCATCAGGCAGGAATTTTTCCATTTTCAAAGTTGGATTGCTAAAAGGACAGATCTGAAAGCTTCTAAATGATTTTACCACCCTTTCAGGAATACACAAGTCACATGTAATTTAAGTATTTATGGTCTGGAGTTAGGACATATTTAAAGCTCATAAAATTTTAGAAGTTAAGATCTTAACTGAGGGGATTTGCGGGATAAATATCAAATTTATAGGCCTAGAAGACTGCCCGCTATCAATTTAATCGGTGACAGAACTGCAAGAGATGTTTTATCAATATTTGTTTACTGTAAAGGAAACGTCTGTCCACTCAATTAGCACGGTGACAGGAAATGAGAGCGACATTGCTAATGGATCTGTTGGAGTTATCCCCACAGTGAGGGTTTCATTTAAATCAAATAGTACAGCTGTAATCAGTTTCAGTCAGTCCGGAATGCCCGTGTTATGATCAATCAAAAGTGTTTTGGTGATGGTTCAGGGAAGAAAATCTTGCTGAACAACAAGGGAGTTACCACCTCCGCATCAGGACCATCTCCCCATAGCCGCACAATGTCAAACCCTACAGGTCTTGGAAACGTACATTTCCAATTAGGAAATCAATAGCAGCAGTGTGTAAGTAGATAAGTAGGCCTGGTAGTGAACGCTTGCTTCCTTTAATCCACTTAGAAGCTCTGTGTGACACGAGAAGCTGCAGTGATTTATTTGATTTGAAATTTTTCTAAAATTGCCTCCCTCACTAAAACCACCTCTCAAATCTAATCAGCACTACATGTAAGAGCCACAATCCATAACAATAGTTAGGATAGAGCTACCTGCATGGTTCCACAGCATTTGAGCCCTCTAACATAAAAGTTGGCCTTTAAATAAGTGTTTTTAATATATTGTATACCTTCACATATGTAAGACACCTAGTAGGCAAATTCATAGAGATGGAAAACACAATGGATCCCAGCATTCAGGAGCCAGAGGCAGGTGGATCTCTGTGCGGTCAAGGCCAGCTTGATCAGCACAGTAAATTCCAGGCCAGCCAGGGCTACACAGTGGGACCCTGTCTTAGAAAAGAAAGTAAAGTGGAGTTTGTTATTAGGAGCTATCGAGAGTCAGGGTTAATTCAGGATGGTGGAAGGCTCTAGTGAGTGATGATTTGCACAACAGTGGGAATGTCACTGAACCTCATATTCAAAAATGGACTTAGTGTTAAATTTTGCTGCATGTTAAAAATGAAAATATGTTAGCTAATCTTTTCCCAAAGCAATAATATACAATGTGTATGGAAGAAATCTGGGTCACATATTGTTAGGCCAAAGATGGCATTTATATTTGAGAAGTATACCATTTTTAGAGTAAGGGCAATTTGGGGTTATTTTTCCTAAGCCAAACTACATGCAGCTTTCTTTATTAAAGATATTGACACAACCAAGACACTTCAGGAGGCCCTAGACAAGCAATCATTAACAGTACACAACATTCCAACTCTCCTGTATGGACTACAAAAATCTGAAAGCCACTGTAAAATCTAACTATAGCTTCTGGTTCTCCAAGCAGAACAGTTTAGAGTAGGGATTCACATTCTTCGTGAACCATGTTGCTTAACAGCTTTTACAAGCTTTTTTACTTCTGGGACCTGAAATCAAAATAGCAGGATTATGAATATGAAGACCCATGATCTTTTTATGGGTTTTGTTAGCATGGATTGTGTTCACATAACATTTCATACATATACATAATGTATTCTGGTCTTAGAAAAGAAATCAATGACATCAGGGCCCAATCCCACCCATTCAGCATACTGGAAAGACAAACTTTAAGGGCTCAGGTATCAGCAGGTTTTTGGTTTTAAGGGTGAATTAAATCTGTACTGATGATGGAGTGAAAAGAAATTATAGAAATAAATTTGAGAGCAACAGTGGAAAGGCTACCATAAATGCCCTTCCCTAATAATGAGATTGATGACTAACTTATCCACCATCATAGAGCCTTCATCTAGTAGCTGATGGAAACAGAAGCAGACACCCACAGCTAAACACTGAGCCGAACTGGAATCCAGATGCAGAGAGGGAGGACAAGACCAGGTTACAGAAATCCATAGAGACAGCTGACCTGAACAAGGAGGAGCTAATGGGCCCCCAGACTGACAGCTGGGAATCAAGCATTGGACTGACTCAGACCCCCTGAACATGGGTCTCAGTTAGAAGGCCTAAGGGACAATCTAAGGGACCTCTGCCAGTGGGACCAGGATGTATCCCTGGTGCACAAAAGAACTTTGAGAGCTCATTCCCCATGGAGGAATACTCTCTTAGCCTAGAGACAGGAGGGAGAGTCTAGTCCCTACTCCAAATGACTTGACAGATTTTGTTGACCCCTCTTGGAAGGTACCACCCTCCCTGTGGAGTGTGGGGGGGTGATGGGATGTGAGGGTGGTCAGGGGTATGGAAGGGAAGGTGAGAGGGAGGGAGGAAGGGAAGGAGAGAGAACTTGGATTGATATAAGAAATAAGAAAAAAGTAAAAAACAATTAAAAAAAGATTTCATTAGTGTGTCTCAAAACAACCACTGAATAAATCTCTTTGAATGGTTATAAATAAATAAATAAATAAATAAATAAATTTGAATTCTTCCCATACCATAATATGCCACTGAAGGGTGGAGGCTCATGAGCCCCTCCTCCGTGCATGATGAAGTAATGACAACTCCAATCATGTACGGGTTTTGTGCAGTGAATTCTTGAGTGAAATCCATCAGTACCATCCAGGAAAAGCTGCTAAAGGCTGTCGGAGGGCGAGTCATATTCTCCAGTGATGTAGTCACTGATAAGTAGCCCTCCCATATTTCAATGAATATTTCCCAACTTACACTCATGAAAGCAACAATTAAATTTGGTGTGTCAAAAAAAAATGGGGGACATTAAAGCTCAGAGTAGAAAGGGGTGTTACGTATACGGCATGAGGTGGGACCTTTGGTGGATCCCATGGTGGGTGAGGGGCTAACAGAGGATGAGAGACAGAGACCTGCAGACAAAGCTTATGTGGAAAGTTTATTGGTGGGAAGAAAAGAAACACACACACACACACACACACACACACACACACACACACACACACATACAGAGAGAGACAGAGACAGAGACAGAGAGAGACAGAGACAGAGAGAGAGCTGACTCCTCAGAGAAAAGGCAGAGGAAAAGCAGGTGGAACTTGTCTCTTAAAGAGACCTTTGGAGCCTGCATACAGAGCCAGGGGGATGACTCTGCCATGTGTGCACGGGTGGTCCACTCTGCCAGGTCCCAAATGGGTGGGGCTTGCCTGTATTACAACAAGAAATATCTTGTAAAGGAAGAGTGTTCAAAATTCAGTATGTGTATGTATGAAATCAAAGGATAACTCAAAAAGGTAAAATTAAGGTAAAATTATATATTTTATAACATTTTATGATCAAACTCTGCTGTCACCAGAAGTTTAGATATCAAAAATTCGTTGCACTGGCTTGCCCTGTACCATTGTTTTTCTCCTTTCTTACTCCTTCCAGCCTTGCTTGGGGACAAGACAGCAAGAGGCAGGATACAGACCCTAAATGTAAGGAAGGGATTTAGTGGGGTTGCTTTCAGTTCTTCCAAAGTTTAGGGTTTTTTTTAACCTGGACTTTTTTCTTTTTAATTTTTCCACATGATATATCTTGATCACTTTATTCCCCTTCCCAACTCTTCCCAGAACCTCTCCATTCTCTCCAACTCTTCCCAGATCCTCTCCATCCTCTCCAACTCTTTCCAGATCCTTTTCATCCTCCCCAAGTCTTCCCAGATCCTCCCACACTCCCCCAACTCATCCCAGATCCCCCATCCCCTCACCCAATATCATGTTGTGTTTTTTTTTCTTTTAAAAAAATCAAAATAAACAAACAAAACAAATAAGGCAAAAAAAGCAAGAAGCATCATCTATATCATAATTCTTTCTATTACACATTTGGTAGATTTTTATAGTGGATATTTTTAAAATCTCTATTGGTAGCTACTAAAACAAGCTGTAAAATGTTAGTACAGACATAAAATAATTTCCAGAAATTTAAAAAAATATTAATTGTTACATGTAGAGCATTATATCTATCCACTATAAAAATATATATCTACATGTCCAAGACATATTCCAAAATGTGGACACATAAAAGTACATAAAACAAATATTTGTGCTCTCTGATTTCCTTTCACAGAGTTCCATGGGGGGGGATCTGCAGTGCAGGGATCTAAAAGGCAAAAATTTTCATTAATTTCAAGAATTTGAAAAGTCATAAATGTTTGTATAACTAATTTGTAGGTCAAAGGGAAACAAAATTTAAATTAAAAATATTTGAGGCAAGGAACGTGAAACATAGAGTTCACCCCACTGCATTGCTGTGCATTCACTCAGCTTTCTCTCCCTGCATGGGAGCTGAGATGAAGGCAGAATGTCGCTTGATCAAACTCCACGGGGAATGCTCCCACTAAGTAATATAAATTTTTCACCATGTTGAGCATGTCCACAAATGAACACAGAAGCATGACACAAACACATTTTGATCAGCTTATAAATATAGACATTACACATAGTAAGAACAAGCCCTAGAAGGAGGGTTCTTTAAATGAATGAGTCAAGTATTCATTTCTAGAAGCTGGAGACATAACTACAAATTAAGCCCAAGGAAAGTAATGGGCACAATGATGAAAAGCACCCAAGCACCCTGTCTATTAGCCCCCAGACCCAATTCTCAGAGTCGGGGTTGCCCACCCCTAGTGCTGCAATAGAACACTAGCTGTAGCTTCCCACCCCGCCCTGCCCCCCACCTGCCACCACACCTCCTAGGGGTCCTTCAAACCACCTCTCCCTGACCCCCGCACCCTTCACTCCCTGCCTCATCACTGGTCCCAGCCCTCAACTCGGGCAGATAGCTGCTCCCCTGCTCAAATGCAGACCAAGCCTGCCAGATAACCATGTAGGCTGCCTAGGCACCTTCTCCACTCTCTGTTCCCCCTAACCCAATTCTCAGAGTCACCCTTAGCTCTGCAACAGACTGAAGGGACCAGACCCTCATCTAGCCCTCTGCTTTGGCAGCCATAACAGGCTGCAGAAAAGACTGAGCAAGATGTAGGACTCTGACTCAGAAACATGTGCTGAGATCCCAACCTTGCCCTAATTACTGAGAATAAATGGCTAGATAGCCTCCATGTGGCAAGGAACCAATGAGAGCATAGCAACAACCCTAAGATGACCTCTAGGCCATAGCAACCATTTCTCCGGGTGCAGCTGACCAATCAACACAGGACAGGTTGTCCAAGCCCAGAAGTGCACAATCCTGAGTCTGTTGCAGACTCCCTTTGCTGTACCCCAATATATTCCCTGCCACACTGCTGTTCCAGGTCCCCCACCTAGTCCCACCTGAGTTAACACATAAAATCAAAGATTCTTTGTTTTTGCATCAGATGGGGTCTCCTGGAGATTTGGGGGTTCAGAGTTTCAGCATAACCATTTCCTGGCCTCCCCTTTTCCAAGCCACCAGCATCAGTAAGCATTCCCTGTAAACAGCAAAGCAGGCCAGTAGAACAGCCGACACACTCTCTGAAAATCAAGAGAGGAAACAGAAACCCAGAAATAAAGTATACAACCAACAAAGACAAATTCAGAAATCATCAACTAGACTAACAATCATTCCAAACCCATATGCCTAGACACCAGCATAAAAATACTATCAATAACAGCCAGGGTAATGTGTCTCCACTAAAGTTCAGCTATCCTACTACAGCAGGCCCTGAATATTCAAACACAGCTGAGGCAGAAGGAAAAGACATTAAAATTTCTGTATGAAGATGACATAGATGACATAGGTTCTAAAAGAGGAAGTGAATAAATCCCTTAAAGAAGTTCAGGAACTTCACTAACAAACAATTGGAAGCCAGGAAAAAACAAACAGTTGAAGGAAAGTTCAAGACCTGAAAATGGAAATAAAACTAATAAAGGAAAGATAAAATAAGGGAATTTATAAACTTAAAAATTTAAGAACCGGAATTACAGAAGCAAGTATCACCGATAGAATATAAGAGATGAAAGGGAGAATCTCAAACATTGAAGATACAATAGAAGAAATGAATTCATCAGTCAAATAAAATCTTAAATCTAAAATATTTCTGACACAAAATACCCAGGAAATATGGAGCACTGTGAAGAAATCAAACCTAAGAATAAAAGAAACATGGGAAGGAGAAGAATGCCAGCTCAAAGGCCCAGAAAATATTTTCAAAAAATATCATAGAAGAAAATTTTTCTAACTTAAAGAAGGAGATGCCTATAAAGGTACAAGAAGCATACAGGACACCGAATTGATAGGAGCAGAAAAGAAAGTCCCCATGACACTTAATAATCAAATCTCTAAACATATAAAGAAAGAATATCAGAAGCTTCAAAGGAAAAATACCAAGTAACATATAAAGGCAGACCTATTATAATTGTACCTGACCTCTCAATGGATAATGTAAAAACCAGAAGGTCCTGGACAGATGTGCTGCAGAGTCTAAGAGACCACAGATGCCAACCCAGACTACTATACCCAGCAAAACTTTCAATCACCATAGATGGAGAAAATGAGATATTCCATGATAGAATCAAATTCAAACAATATCTATTTACAAATCCAGCCCTACAGAAGGTACTAGAAGAAAACATCTAAACCGAGATTAACTACACTCAAGGAAATACATGAAATAAATAATCTCACACCAGCAAAACCAAAAGAAGGGAAGTGCACACATCCACACACGCGCGCGCGTGTGCACGCGCTCGCACACACACACACACACACACACACACACACACACACACCACTGCTGCCACCACCACAACCATCAACAACAAAATAATAGGAATTAACACTCATTGGTCATTGATAACTCCCAATGTCAATGGCCTAAATGCCTCCAATAAAAAAGACATACATTAACAGACTGGATGAGAAAACATAGTCCAACCTTCTGCTGCATCCAAGGAACACATCAACATCAAAGATAGATATTATCTCTGAGTAAAGGGTTGTGAAAAGATATTCTAAGCAAATGGACTTAAGAAACAACTGGGGTAGTCATTTTCATATCAACAAATTAGACTTCAAGCCAAAATTAATCAAAAGAGATGGTAAAAGACACCACATAATTACCAAAGGAAATATAAGCAGACATTAAAAGTCTGCCAAAAAAAAAGGCCCAGGACCAGATAGTTTTAGGGCAGAATTCTACCAGACTTACAAAGAAGAGTAAATACCAATATTCCTAAAATTATTTCACAAAATAGAAACAGGAGGAACATTGCCCAATTTGTTTTATGGGGCCACAGTTACCTTGATAACCAAACCATGAAAACACCCAACAAAGAAAGAAAATTACTGACCAATTTCCCTTATGAACAGAGATGTAAAAAGACTCAATAAAATGCTTACAAATGGAATCCAAGAACACATAGAAAAGATCATCCACCGTGATCAAGTACAGAGGTACAGGAATGGCTCAAGATATGAAAATCAGTAAATGTAATACACCACACGATCTTCACATTAGATGCCAAATCCTTTGATAAAATCCAACCAACACCCCTTCATGAAAAAGGTTCTGGAGTGATTAGTGATACAATGGACATACCTACATATAATAAAGGCAATTCACACAAGCTGGTAGCCAATGCCAAATTAAATGGAGAGAAACTCAACGAGATTCCACTAAAATCAGGTGGAAGACAAGGTTTCCACTCTCTCCATATCTACTCAATATAATACTTGACATTTTCACTAGGGCAATAAAACAACTGAAGGAAATCAAGAACATACAAATTAGAAAGAAAGAAGTCAAAGTATCATTCCTTTGCAGATTATATGATGGTACACTTAAGTGATTGTAAAAATTCCACTAGAGAAATCCTACAGCTAATAATCACTTTCAGCAAAGTGGCTGGATACAATATTAACTAAGAAAATGGGCATCAGTCTACCTCAAGATCCAGCAGTTCCACTCTTGGGCATATAACCAAAGGATGCACTTTCATACAACAAGGACATCTGTTAACTATGTTCATTGCAGCATTGTTTGTAACTGTCAGAAGCTGGAAGCAACCTAGATGCCCTTAAACTGAAGAATGGATGGAGACAATGTGGTACATTTACACAATGGAGTATTACTCATTGGGGGGAGGGCAAAAGAAAACAATGAAATCTTGAAATTCACAGGCAAATGAATGGAACTTAAAGAAAGCATCCTGAGTGGGGTGACCCAGTCATAGAAAGAGAAACATATGTATTTACTCATATATGGAATTAGACATAGAGAAAAGGACTACCAGCCTACAATCCATACCTCCAGAGAAGCTAGGAAACGAGGGGGACCCTAAGAGAGGCATGCATTGTCCCCTGGATAAGGGGAAAGGAACAAGATCTCCTGAACAAATTGGGAGCATGGGGGAGGGAGGAGGGAGAAGAAAGAGGAGGGGAACATGAGGGATCAGGAGAGCAAGAAAAGAGATACCATAATAGAGGGAGCCATTATAGGTTTAAAGAGAAATGTGACATTAGGAAATGTCCAGAGATCCACAAGGATGACCCCAACTAGGAATCTAAGCAGTAGTGGAGAGGCCACCTTAAATGCCCATCCCCTATAATGATAGTGATGACTACCTTAAATGATATCCCAGAGCCTTCATCCAGTAGCTGAAGTATAAGCCTAAACTGTACTCCTGGAATCCAGTTGTAGAGAAGGAAAAGGGATGAGCAAAGGGGTCAAGATCAGGCTGGAGAAACATCTGACCTGACCAAGTGAGAGCATGTGGTGGTAAAGTTGAGGAACCAGCCTTGGACCAAACCAAGCCCTCTGAATGTTGGTGCCAGCTAAGAGGCCTGGGCAGTGGATGGGACCTCTGACAGTGGAACCAGTATTTATCCCTAGTGCAAAAATGAACTTTGGAAGCCTATTCCCCATGAAGGAATACTCTCTCAGCCCAGATACATGGAGGAGGGCCTAGGCCCTCCCTGAAATCATGTGACAGATCATGTTGATACTCCATGTAAGGTCTCAACCTCCCTGGGGAGTGAATGGGCAGTGGGATGGGGGGATTGGCAAGGGACATGGGAGGATGGGAGGGAGAGAGAACTGGGATTGATATGTAAAATAAGATTGTTTCTAAATTAAATAAATAAATTTTAAAAAATTAGTAGCCCTCCTATGTAGAAATGGCAAACAGACTGAGGAAGAAATCAGGAAAACAACACTATTCACAACAGCCTCAAATAATACCAAATATCTTAGGCCACGTCTAACCAAGCAAATAAAAGACTTGTGATGGGAGATGTTATTCTGTAAATATGTTTCTCATACTGGTTAATGAATAAAGCACTGTGGCCAATAGGAAAGCAAGATAGGTGGGGCTAGGAGACTAGGAGGAGGAAAGAGGAAGTAGTAAGGAGGAGTCAGCATGTACAGCATAGAGAAAGCAAGATGTCGGCCTGCAACTCTCCTGTAAGATGAGCCACGTGGAAATACTTAGAATAATAGAAATGGGTTAATCATTAAGACAGAGCTAGCTGATAAACAATAATAGTAAGTGGCCAACAGCTTGTATCAAATACAGAGTCTCTGAGTGTTATTTGGGGTCAGTGTGGCGATGGGACCAGGTGGGCTGGCGGAAAACATACATGCTACAGACATGTATGATAAAAAAAAAAGTCAAGTCTTTGAAGAAAGAAGTTGACGAAGACATCAGAAGATGGAAAGATCTCCCATGCTCAAGGATCAGTGATACTAACATAGTAAAAATGGCCATCTTACCAAAAGCAATCTACTAATTCAATGCCATCAACAAAAGTATAGATATCTCTACAGAGCTGATACATCAAGTTGTGTAAATTTTCAGTTGTGTTTCTCCATGTGGCAACAAACAATGCATTTTTTAAAATGACCACATATAAAATTAGAGAGCAGATAAATTAGATTAGAAAATGAAACAATTATAAACTTTAATTTATGATATATAAAGAGTTCTTTAAAATGTAGAGTGACTGTTGGACAGGGGGAAAGTCCATGAGGCTTCAACCCTACACAAAGAATTACAGGCCACTAAGGAATGTTGAGAGCAGGAGAAATAAATGATCTTCCCCAGGGAAGGGCATACCAACTATTTATCCAACACCAAATTGTCAGCCCTGAAAACATACATGAGAGTAGCATTATTCAGACTCACTAGATTATACTTAAAAATATGTATGTTTAAACACACACACACACACACACACACACAAATGGGATGAATTTGGCATAGATCAAGGAAGGGTTTTGAAGGAGAAAGGGTAGGTAGAAATGATGTAAATATATTAATCTCAAAAAATGGAAAATGGTAAATTGAAACAAAATTAGATTTTTTTCTACTATCAAAATGAGAAATATAAACTTGTGGGGATCGTGTAGATGAATGTGCGTTCTTCTGGCAGTGGAGGGCTGTGAATTGGTTTGCTTCTTTTATAGAACACATGTAGCTTTAAGCCAGTCTTCCTTCTCAGCACATGGGAGTTTACCACATGGAAATCGTGCTATTTATGGACCATGCATACAAAAATGGGCATCAGTGTGAGAAATTAGAAACCACCTAAATGGTCTCAATAGCACACTGACTAAACAAAACATGTTATCTTTGGTTGGTGGGATATTCATAAAGTATGTTCACAAAGAACATGCAATAGCATTAAAAACTGCACACAATACGATATAATTGTGGGCAGTATTATACCAATTGATAGAGTGAATTGACTGAAGAGGAATTAAGAGCTTATGTGTATTGACCTTCTTTCTACCTGTCACCTACATTGACAAGCCAAGAAAACCCTCCTGCTCAAGGAAAAGAATGAGACACATTTGCGAAGTGAAACAACGTACCAAGACCAAGGGCTACCCTCCACTCATGCGGAGCACCAACAGCAGCCAGCTTCCTAAGCTCCAGGAAGCTCCTTTCTGATGGAACCCTGGTCACAGTCAGCACAGTCCCGGGGCAGAGCTAAGTGGGGTCTCAAGAGAACGAACAAATGATGTGGAGAGAAACACATAGAAAATCTTGGGCCCAGGGTTTCTGATGGAGAAACTATGGCACCCCAAACCTCAGCACTCTTGCTATATACAGTTGAACAGAAAGGCAGGCATACTGCATATGGCTGAACAAGGAGGTGGGGTTTATTGGTACATGGCTGAACAAGGAGGCATGTTTAACTAATCTCTGTAGGAGCAGTCCTGCTGGGAAACAGTCTTCAGGCTGTAAATGCCTGGCTGGGGAGCAGGGGGACAGCTACGGTGGACATTTTCTGCACATACTCTCAGCATCCACACATGGACCAGAGCAGGGGGACAGCTATGGTGGACATTTTCTGCACATGGACCAGAGCAGGGGGACAGCTATGGTGGACATTTTCTGCACATACTCTCAGCATCCACACATGGACCAGAGCAGCGGGGGACAGCTATGGTGGACATTTTCTGCACATACTCTCAGCATCCACACATGGACCAGAGCAGGGGGACAGCTATGGTGGACATTTTCTGCGCACACTCTCAGCATCCACACATGGACCAGAGCAGGGGGACAGCTATGGTGGACATTTTCTGCGCACACTCTCAGCATCCACACATGGACCAGAGCAGGGGGACAGCTACGGTGGACATTTTCTGCACATACTCTCAGCATCCACACATGGACCAGAGCAGGGGGACAGCTATGGTGGACATTTTCTGCACATACTCTCAGCATCCACACATGGACCAGAGCAGCGGGGGACAGCTATGGTGGACATTTTCTGCACATACTCTCAGCATCCACACATGGACCAGAGCAGGGGGACAGCTATGGTGGACATTTTCTGCGCACACTCTCAGCATCCACACATGGACCAGAGCAGGGGGACAGCTATGGTGGACATTTTCTGCACACACTCTCAGCATCCACACATGGACCAGAGCAGCGGGGGACAGCTATGGTGGACATTTTCTGCACATGGACCAGAGCAGGGGGACAGCTATGGTGGACATTTTCTGCACATACTCTCAGCATCCACACATGGACCAGAGCAGGGGGACAGCTATGGTGGACATTTTCTGCGCACACTCTCAGCATCCACACATGGACCAGAGCAGGGGGACAGCTATGGTGGACATTTTCTGCGCACACTCTCAGCATCCACACATGGACCAGAGCAGCGGGGGACAGCTATGGTGGACATTTTCTGCACATGGACCAGAGCAGGGGGACAGCTATGGTGGACATTTTCTGCACATACTCTCAGCATCCACACATGGACCAGAGCAGCGGGGGACAGCTATGGTGGACATTTTCTGCACATACTCTCAGCATCCACACATGGACCAGAGCAGGGGGACAGCTATGGTGGACATTTTCTGCGCACACTCTCAGCATCCACACATGGACCAGAGCAGGGGGACAGCTATGGTGGACATTTTCTGCACACACTCTCAGCATCCACACATGGACCAGAGCAGCAGGGGACAGCTATGGTGGACATTTTCTGCGCATACTCTCAGCATCCACACATGGACCAGAGCAGCGGGGGACAGCTATGGTGGACATTTTCTGCGCACACTCTCAGCATCCACACATGGACCAGAGAAAGGCTTTGCCATCCCTTGTACCTCACTTCTGGGGGAAATAGGACCTTGCCATTTTCCCATGGGTCTGAAGCTTTTTGTCCTCGACATGGATGTGTCCAACAACACATTCACTCAGGGCGTGATAACTGGGGACTTTCTCTTCTTCCTACGGTACCCTTTTGTGACAGAAGAGAAGGAAGAAATGAAAGAAAGGAAAGACAGAACAGGGAAGGGAGGGCAAAGGAGAAGAAAAAGGGTGGAGAGAGGAAAGAACAAAAAGGAGGAGAGGAAACGTGCCAAGACTTTTTTGGACTGTTCAAATTGTGAATGTGCTTCCCTTTTGGAAATATCTGTGGCACAATCTCAAATGGTCTCTTCACTATTTCATTTCCTTACAGATGTCCAGGTAACCCATGCCTGTGAGGAAGGAACATGGAGGAGCATGAAGAACTCATACCTCAAACCAAGTCAGGCCCGCTGGCCAAGGCAGTGTTTAGCTAGCTTGGTCTGTTCATGTAACTCTGGTCAACTCCCGGTGTCACAGAATTCTATGGTGACTGCTCCTCCTCGGCACAGGTCTTGGATGGACAGAGACTGTGGCGAACAGAAATGGCAGACAGTCTACCAGAGTGTCCGAGTTTAGGAGACTCTAGAAAGGGGTGGATGCCCCCATTTGCCTCTGTCTCTCAGTCCTGAAGCTTCTTAAATAGAACGACAGGTTTCTGTTGACCTCTGGGCCCCTCGGGATCCCATCAAACCAGCGCCACTACAGTGGATGCTGTGCCAGGGTCTTCACTGAGGTCCTAACCCTTTGTCAGAGCAGAGGTGAACTTGCCTGATGTGTCTAGACTTAGTACCTACCCTCAGACTCCAGATGATAATTTAAGAGTTAAGAAATGACTTGAAGCCTATACCAGCTTGTGGAGGGAGGGCAGCTCTGAGATTCTCAGAATGCAGAATCTGTCTTCACCACACACCATCTATTTCCTCCTTCTTAACGCTTATTCTATTGCAGTGGCCAGTGGCCAGCTGGGTGGCTAGAACTGGGTAATCAGAGTGATCTCTGCTCAAATACCAGTCATGTTGTGCCTTGAATTCAGCCTGATAGATTTCTCAGAGGTTTGAGACAAAGCCCCAGCTACCTGAAAATATCCTCATCTGTCTCCCTGATTACTTTCCTGTGGGTCTGCTTCCAAGTGTGCGCGTGAAGAATGATCGATTGGGGGTAAAAGTAAAGTGTCCCTGGGTTGTCTGGCCAGATTGTTCATACTGCCATATTAGTATAGCACTCTGTTCCCTCCCCCATGAGCATTGTGGAGGTGTGGACGGTGGGATGCAGGTGCTGGCTCAGCTAACCTCACGTTAAGAACAGACCCATCCATTTGCGTTAATTCCTGGTAGTGCCTGGATATTCTTAGGGATGTAACTGCATCATGCTTGGCTTCTATTCTTCATTTTCAAGATGATGTCAGTGAACAAAGTGAACCCTACTGTCATTTCCATTGAGAAACCTGTCCTCCTTCTTGTTTCCCTAAATACAGCCCAGCTGGAGGCTGGCCCAAGGGATCTGTTAAGAACAGAGCAGGTGTGGAGGCTGGAGGGAGAGATGAGATTTCACAAAGAGACAAGGTGGTGGCGAGGACATGTCACCGCTGCCTTTGGGCGGCTTCACTCCCAGGGCCAGGCTGTTTGTGGGTCAGGTTTCTCAGTCCCAGAGGGATGCCTGAGGAAGCCAAGACTTGTGGAGGGAGAAGCGCATGCTCACTGCGGCCACAGTTTGGAAGACAGCCTTCTCGGAGCCTGCTGCCATCGAAAACACACGTGGAGCAGGTGGGTTTCACTGTGCGCCCCGTGGGGTGTGCATTGCACACATTCATTGCTAATTGCCAGCTGTCACCTTCCTGAGCCCCTGTGTAAATGTTGGTAGCGCATGCCCTCCGTGACTCTCCTTCTCCCTCGGTTGGTCTTGAGGAGTGCTCTGTACTCCTCCCCTGCTCTTGGCTGGCTCTATCTCCTCCTCGCCCTGGCAGCATCAGATCAGCATAGCCAAGATGGGTGGAAGGGCTCTGTGGCGCAGCCAACTCATGACCAGCAGACTTTGCTTTCTCACCAACTATGGAAAGAGGCCAGGAGCGTCACAAAGAATAGCAATAGCTAGTCTTAATTGGGCTAATAGCAAGTCTCAATTGGCCCCCAGACTCTGATTTCCTGGGTCTGAAGCCTGCTTACTGGATGGTGCCAGAACCTTCTAGCTGACCGGGAGCCAAATGACTCATTGCCTTTGTCAGCAGGGCTTTCAACTTAGAGATGGGGACAATTAATAGAGATGGGGACAATTAACACAGAGGTGAAATCTCAGAAAATATTGGTCCTTACAGTCTATGTTCCTGGCAACCGGAAGTGGCTTATTCATGCAATTTTAACTGTTAGACAAGAGACTAGGGGGAGGTGTTCATATACTGACCTTCAATTTTAATCACTGGAAATCTGTGATTTTCACCGTCCTTATAAGTGAGGACAACTTTTCTTTGGATATAAGCTGAAAATGGCATGGGAAAGTGTGTACAACCAGGGAACTTTCCCCTCTCCCCTCCAATCTGTACTTTCCAGAAAGCACAATCCTCAAAATGTATCATTGTTCTATAGAAACACATTCAAATCCTCAGGAATTAAAATGGTGCCATAGACTGAATTTGCATAATTAAAAAAACTGTATAAAATGTGTTCCACTAAGTTCCGTTTCCTCGGTTATTTGGAGTTGCTGATAAGCACACCCTGCTAGATAATTTTGCATGTGTAATGTGAAATTCTGTTTTTGAGACCATTTCTCACTGAGGTGTTTCAGAGCCATGCAGCTGTAGGCTGACTGACAAAGTTCTCTGAGCTTGGGGCTAAGCACTGCCATGCCCTCAACTCAGCTGTGGGGGCACCAATGGAATCCCCAGTGCCAGGTCAGCTCTGTGTGCAGCTGATGGGATATTCCACAGCCTCTGCAGTAATTGCTTACAGGACAGCCAAGTTACTGAGAGTCCTGTAGTGATAGCCACCTCCATACCTGAAGCACTGGCCACACCCTTTTGGATAGCACTGCAGAATGCACACACACACACACACACACACACACACACACATCATTGCTCTCGTGTGCTAGGCTCCCACGATTTCTACTTAGTGGCCTCCGTGGTGCAGTGAGTCTCCTTTGGAGCATATTGATCTTAGTCTGGTTAGGATGACAGCAGCCCTTCTGCAGTATCCTGGGACTGGAAACCCCGTGAAGACACCCACCTGCTCCTTGAGACCCAAGATAGAAGATAACCACAACATCCTTTGGCTCACACGATTTTAAAGAGCCCACTATAAAAAGAACCCAAATCACCCATCCTATGGTTGGTGATCTCTGATCATGTCCCATTTACCCTCTGGGACCCATGTCCTCTGGTCTGGTAAGAGCCAATCAACGAAGGTTAACAGCAACTGTCAACATGAGATGCTGTGGCTGCCTCTAGCTCTGTTGCTGCCATTTTCCATGGGCAATTTATGAACATGCCCAAGCCTCTCCACTATCACCTGAGTGGGGACATTCTAACTCTGTGATCTCATTCAGGTGTTACTAGCATATGGGCTAGAGCATCAAAAGTCACAGGCTGCCCATTTTGATTAGCTTCCCATGGATTACTATGGTAACTGACTATATGCTTCAAGTCATCTTCACTTGGAAATGAGAACCTGTGTCTCCACACCTAGCACAAAATTTTATACATGAAAGCGCTCCACATTAAAAAATTAATAAAAACAAGCAACCCCTGAATGGTGGCGAATGCTGCAGAATGTTCTGGATAGGAGCCAGTGTCTCCCCCACAGGAACAGGGGCAGTGGATAGTTGTTTGACTTGCCACTGATGGGAAAGGCTTACTTCTAACCTGTCAGGCCTCTTCCGTTGCATGTTGCCTGGTGTAGAAGCTGCCCTCCATCCTGCTGCTACAGCCAAATGAGAGCAAGGCTCAAATGCATTTTGGGCCCTAGCCTGCCTCGACTCAGATAACAGACATGCACAAGCACCAGTTATACAGATGGGCCTGGCGGGGACAATTCACCTTTTCCTTTGGAGTAATTATGCAAAATGACTTATGCACAGACACAAGACTCCCCTGCCAAGCTGACCCACTCCAGCAGAAACAGTGGAATGAAGGACAGCAAGTGCTTAATCCAGCCAGGTGCTGTCCTCAAACCAATTTGCACACAAAGTTGAAGAAGCCAAGGATAGAGGCCACACGTCCTTATTCTCCACACCCTAACCCAAGCAGACTGCTGCTCTTGGCCCAGAGAGCATGCTCTGCAGTGAGCATCAGGGCTGAGGCTGTAGGGCAACAACATGTGACAGGATACTGAGAAGGCCTTCTTGTTGCCTCAGGTGGGAGGCTGGGCCCAAAAGTGAAGACAAAGGGGAATGGTTTTCTTCTCCTCGATTTTCGAGGTAGTTACCCTGTCCATGACTTACTTAGAAGAGATTGCCCAACTCAGCTACCCATTTCAAAGTCACTTTCTCCCCTTAGCCATTCTGAAGTAATGTGGGGAGAGCAAAAAAGAAAACTACCTATCCCAAGGCAAGGAATCCCAGATCATTACCTTCCTCTCTTTGGGGAGGGGGTGGTCACAGAGAGAGTGGACCATGTGTAAATCAAGGCCTTAATTAGTCTAGATAATAAAAACCTAGAGTCAGATACAGTGGCAAATGTTGAGAGATCAAAGAGAAAAGGAGCAAGCCACCACCGCACCTTACCCCCCTTAGCTTCTCAGCAGATAAGAGAGCGAGTTCCTGCTTCTCCCTGTTTATATCCTGTTCCCTCCCAGCTGTCTCACTTCCTGTCTGTCTGTACAGACCTCCAGACTTCTATGGTTAGCCAGTAGCAAGCTCCATTCTCTGGCCTTCAGACAGGCTCTATTTTTTACAAGCAAGACAACACCACATATCCCCCTTTTTGATCTAAAATTTAAAAAGGTTGTAACTAATTTAAGAAAAACTATATACAATAACTATAAACTATATACAATATGTACAGGCAACAAGTACATCAACAATGTCTAGGCCATTAGCATTTGACAAATTCAGAGAAAACACTCCGTTATCTATTCTTTCTTGGTGAGTCCAAAGTCTTATCCCCTAATTTACTTTCTATTCTAATTTGCATTATCAAATTATCTTTTAATGTCTTTCAAATGTATTACACTTAACACATCTTTAGTGAGTTTCTTTACTGAATCTGACAAACTATATTATCTAGTCTTCAACTCCCTCAGAGACCCAAGAAGGAAATAATATTAACTGAGTAAACAGGAAGTGAAAGCAAGCAACTTTCAAAAAAAAAAAATGTGAGAAATGGCAGACAGCTGGCTGCCTAGAAAGTCACCCAAGATGGCTCTGCATCATTGGAGCATCCATCTTTGGCCTATAGGCCTAGCATATCTGACACACTTTTCGGTGAACCAGGATATTCTGAAGGACTGGACCACCATGTCTTGGCAAGGTTTGCAGTCACTCTTTTTCATGTCCCCTTTGTCCAGTTTGGATAGCACACTGTCGCAGTTGAGGCAAGGACACTTTCTTACCCAGTGGCTCACCTTTGCCACTCAAACTCCATGTAGAATTTCTTCACCTTTTCTGTTACTAAAACATGTTAAATGCCATATACCATATCTCTGTTTGAAGATGACCTGTCTTTCTAAAATATCTATTTGACTTTGTAAACATACAAAATGTGACTATAAGTTCGATTGTAATAGTTGAATAATTACTAAACTACATAGCCTATATAGATGATAATAATAATTTTCAAGGACTAGAAACATTATGTTTTAGCAAAATTAATCTCAAATTTGTATCAATATGCCAAATTTGTATACAACATACAGAAGTCCAATCCAATGTAAAATATTTAAAACTAGTAGTTGCTTTTAAGAGTAGATTCAATAATTTACCTTTTCATCTTATCATATCTATATCCTCCCTTTGTTCTTTCAGAGTATATTTAATAATCTACCCTTTTTATCCTATCATATCTTGATTCCTCTTTTTTGCTCGTTTGTTTCAAAATGAAAACCTTAAATATAATCCCCTTTGTTCAACTTTCTCCCTGATCCTAAGCAACAACATTTTGTAACCAATCCCTCTAAGCAATAACAAATATCCATAACACAGTGAGTGACCAAAAACCACTCACCAAACCTCTTGGGAATGTGGGCATCGTGTTTTTAAAGTTACTTCCTGCCGCCTAGGGACAATAGCATCTTCAGGTGATCCTTGAAATTGTTATGAGCAGTTTGTAGTCCAAAGTTGATGCTTTTTTTGTGTTGTTGAGCATAATTTGTTGTCATAGTCCTGGTGAAACTGTTGTTGGTGGGCCCCATCCTCCTTTGGGGGACTTAAAATGTCACTGTAAGACATGGTCATAGTTCACTGTAGAAAACTGATAGTGACCACAACCATGTACAAAGAAGAATCCACAAGAAAACTACGCCAAGGCTGTGTGTGCACAGAGAAGGGTCAGGGTTCATCTTCTGAGTAAATTTCAGCCTTGTACAGCAAGATGGCAGGCAGGTGGCATGCAGAGCATGGAGGACACATGAGAGTTCACATGCTTCCTTGGGCTGAGCACTCCCTGTGCTCAGGTTCCAGGAGAGGGGAGCTTGGCAACTAGAGGCTGAGGAGTGCACAGCAGGGAGAGACAGAGAAGAAGAGAAGACACGTGATGAGACAAAGACTAATTCAGGAGGAAAGTAAAGAGGCTGACATTAAGTGTGTGCACTAGAGGAGAGTGACCTAGACTTCCAAGTAACAGAACATTATAAAAATCTAAAGCTCCTTCCTGAGACTTCGCTAAGGACTGGGGACAGTTTATGGGAAGTCACTAACAGCAATGATAGACAAGAAAATTAATCCATGCCTTGTTCACATCCCACCAAATACATACACGAAAAGTCTTTATCCCTAGCCTACATCCCTTACAATCAAATAATTTCAGATGCTGTTCCCGTGTTGCTGTGATGAAACACCACGACCATGGCAACCTATAGAAGAAAACGTTTGTGTGAACTTATGATTCAGAGAGACAAGATCTGTCAGTGCAGAAAGCATGGCATGGCCACAGGCATGGTGTCAAGAACAGAGAGCTTACCTCTCAGGCACAAGCACCAAGCAGAGGGAAAACATTGAGAGCAGTGTGAGCTCTCCACCCCAACAATGAACTTCTTTCAGCAGGGCCCTACCTCCTTAGCCTCTCCAAAAGCACCACCAACTTCAGACCAAGGGTTCATATACATGAGCCTAGAGGGCAGGCTCATTCAAGCTACCACATTCATCCTTTCCAAATTCCCGTTTAGCCTACTGGAATGTAAATAATTGCCAGGCTCTCATTTACCTTGTCTGGTATTATTTCCTACTACTCCTCATTTACTAAAGGAGAAAAGTGTGTACTCTTCCCTGCTATGTAGTTTTGTTATGGAAGTTTAAGCCTCGTTATATGCAGAGCTCCAGATATCAAGACACTTTTCGTTTGATCAGTGACAGTTTTTGAAAGACATTAGCAGGGCTGATCTTCACACATAATAGATAAAGACACAGCAGTTTGCCCTCTGCTAAATTATTTGTATGTTGAATATCTCTATATGTGTTGATCTTCCAATGATGCTAGGAAACAAAGACTAAATGTGAAGAAAATTCCAGACACTAAATGAATCATTAAAGAGATGGCTGGTTTCAGTGAAAAATGTCAAGATGAAAATCTGATCAGATATCAGCTTTACCCAAATGTCACTGTGTGTCACAGCCATGTTGTTGCCATCATATTCCCTTGAATGTTTGGTCACGTTTTCCAGGGTAGAGCACACACAAAAAAATGGCATTGGGGGTGTAGTAAGTAGGCTCTGTCTCACTAAGGAATATATCTGTTCGAAAATTGTATTTTAACCCCTTAGTGTGATGTGGGAAGAGGTGAGGCCTGCGGGAGGTGTTTATAACATAAGGCTGGGGTCCTTCCCAACTGGACCACTAAACTTATGAAAAGAGATTTCTCAGCCCTTACCCTTTATAGTACATGAACATAGCCAGAAGCAGTCTTCTATACACCAGGAAAGATTCCTTCCATGTCAGCCACATCTGCTGGCATCATCACTGAGGACTCCTGGCTTCTCGAACTGTCAGAAAATAATTTCTATTATGTGCAGACACTCTGTCTATAGTACTTTAGCTACAGCATCTCCAACCAACTAGGACACAGACTAAACCAAAGACCTAATCCTGCACGACTCAACTACAACACTCGATCAGCTAGATAGGCAAAGGAGAAAGTACAGGGGGAAAAAAGTATGGAAATGACAGAGTATACTATGCTCATTTAAATAATACAGTATTGCCTTATAAGCAGAGTCAATGTACTTTAGGCTTAGATAATTCTGTGTGCCAGAGACCTTTCTTAGTGCTTGTCTCTGTTTCTTAAATGATCCTTGTAATGACATTATAAAGTGCTCTATGGTTAGTGTTGTATAAACTAAATTATTGACATTCAGAGAGGTTAGTCATAGACCCAAGACCACACATCCAAGTGTTGCATGGCAGGGATTTAAATAGAAAAAGCAGAAATGGGCAATGGGATAGGATGCGAGGGTCTGCAAATTATCCTGAAGTTCTCATCTATCATTGCTCCTCCCAGCTTAATTTTGTTCATTTGTTCTCTTCTTTTGACCATTCAAGCTTGAGTCCTCAGAGATCCTTGTCAACAGAGAGATTCTCAGGTCCTATAGAAAGTGTTGTGTGGGTTTACTCTTCTGACCTTGTGATAAAACACTATGAACAAAAGCAACTTCAAAGATGGAAGGTTTTAAATATTTTCACTTCCAGGTCATAGGTCATCACAGAGAAGTCGAGGTAGGCGCCCAGCAAGAGTCTGACAAGGTAGGCCTGCTTGTTCTGCACAGCTGGAGTAGAGCAAGAGCCATGGCAAGGTCTCTGGCTCAGAACCAGCTGCCCTGGGATGGCACCACCAGTGGTGCCATGTCAACCATCAACCAAGACAATCTCAGGACAATCTGATATGGAAAATTCTTGAGGTGAGGTTCTCTCTTCCCAGAAGACCCTGTGTTATGTCAAGTGGACAGTAGAAACTAACCAGGCCATAGGCGCCCCTTTGAACGGTGCAGGGTCTTCCCATATGACCTGAGCAGATAGGAGGACCTATGTCAAGGCTGTGAGACGTGCAGCCCAGGCAGATGTTCCTTAACCCTTCCTGAGTCCAGGAGTTTGCTTCAGAGACTGGAACTCTCTCTCTCTTATCATGATGTAGGGACTGTTGGGGATTCTGACTCAGGGGTTTTGCATCTATTGTTGTGCCTTGGACAAGGTACTTTTATTTCTGGAATTCTAATTCACTGTGTAAAAGTGAGACAAATGGGGGACTAGATAGAGTTGTGTTGAGCAAATGAGAACACGAGGGAAGTGTCTTTGTGTCAGCCAAGTATTCAATAAGTGCCAGTGTTGCCATTTTAAATATAAATCTCACAAAAAAAGAGACTCTGCTTTATCCCTGGATTTATTTCTCCTGACAGTGTTTGGCATAGAGCAGGCATTCAATATTTCGAATGAATTAATGAGTAAATGGATGAGACAAATCACTTAGCTACTAGCTTTAACCTGTTCATTGAAATTCAGGGAACCTAGACCTGAACAGACATTTCTCAAAAGAAGACATACACATAGCTAGGTATATGGAAAGATGATGAACATTGCTAATCACCAGGGAAACACAAATTAAATGACAATAAGCCATCATTTCATAACTATTAGGATAACTACTATCAAAAAAGACAATACATAAATATAAAGGCGAGGAACTGGGGATTTCACCCTGAGGTAGAGAATGTGCCTAACCTGTGTGAGAGCCTGAGTTCATTCTCCACTGTAAAACAAATAAATGAAATTGTCAGTGAGGGTGGGGGAAGTGTAGCCATTATGCAAAGCATAGAATATTTCTCTAAAAATGAAAATATACAGTTCTCCCATGGTCATATCTAAAACTACCAAATGACTCAGCAGTCCTGCCCTGGGATATGGTGAGGCATCTGACTCCCATGAGTACTCACAATCACCAAGACATAGAATCAAATCGGGTTTCCATTGGCTGACAGGGAGATACAGGCAGTGTGGTCTACTCTACAATGGAATATCATTCATCCTTTCAGATAGCAAATCATCAGTTTTGACAACATAGACAGAGAAGTCCCAAACAAAGGGGTCTAGGCACTGAAAGGCAAAAAGACCACATCACTTGGTCTCATCTATGTCCACAGTGCTTAAAAATAACTGGGCTCATAGAAATAGAATGACATGGAGAGTGGGGAGACTGGAGAGAGATGTCAGCCAAAAGACACAAAAGTTCCATCAGGTGCCAGAAATAAATGTATAATGCTTCATACGGCATGCTGACTACAGTTACATCGTGGTCTTACACACTGTTTAAGGAGCGATTTGAAATGGTCTCAGCAACAAAACCATAGTGAGGTAACAGCTATATTGAATAGCTCAGTTTAATCATTCTAGGGTATATGCATGAAAACAGGATGCCACATGTAGTGATATATATACATGCTACATGCTATGAATACAATTTTTCTTATCAGTGACAAGATCAAAATTAAATAAAAGTTAAAGTCATTAAAATAGGTACTAAACAAATTAAATAGATAGGAAAAGCCCTTCAGGGCTTCTGAAAGGGGCTTTTTGGAAGCTTATCGTGGATGTCACTGGCCTCCTGTGCAAGGGTAAGGGTTTTAGCTTCAGCACACCCTCTGGTTTGTATTGCATCCTGAAGATACCTCCTCTTCACTACGAGCATCTTTCTCTTGGCCCTTCCCATTACATTGTTCAATGCTGGCCACAACCTTAGTTAGCTCCTGCCAGGTCTCAGTTTTCTAATGAAACCCTGTGCTCAGGAAGGCCCCTCTTCACCTCACTGGAACCAAGATGTCTATCTTTGAGCTAAGAAGGTGTAGCATGTGGGTACCGCTGGCTGGCTGTAATCCAGAACACCTCCAAGGGTCACCCCTCCAAAACTGTCATCTGCCACCAGCAAGCTCTGCCTCCCCTCACTGGCTCCCTTTGGTTATGACTAGAAGAGTGAAAAGATAAGCATGAGAGAAAATGGCGTATTTATGAAAAAGCAAATAATGCTTTTTTGCATAAATCATAGCGGGAAATTATTCTTGTCCCTTCGAGTCCTCATTTCCTAAGTGGGCTTGTTTAAACAGAAGACAATGGGACAAGGACCTTATAAGGAGGCAAGTGGCAGCCAGCTCCTGTGAAAGTGTGCCCTAATGCTCACAGATGATAAGAACATGTTGACACAGCAAAGACAGACAAACATCACCTGCCTGCTGACATGTTCCTTTCCTGCACAGTGTTCCTCCCAACTATCATCAGACACTACCGCCATCTAGAAACAGCCTTTGAGAGGCAAATATTGAGGTTCCCCGGAAAAGCCCAGGTTAACACTAAAGCTGCAGGAGGAAAAGCACACCCGTGGGATAGGACAGATATCCCTGCCCCTGGAACCCTGGATTCGGCTCCTCGGGGAGCGGCTCTCATTCGTCGCGCCCACTTTGAACGGAAATTTCTACTGCCTCACCTGTAGATTTTGATTTTCATTCATTTACTTATTTTTAAAATAGGGGATGCTTCACGGCTTTCCTGTCACCCTTGTGCAGGGGCCATGCTGATCTCTCCTGTGTTGTTTCTATTTTAGTATGTGCACTGCTGAAGAGAGTAGTTTCTGTTTGTTTCCAGCGTCAAGAGGTTCAAACTCAGCTGTGTGCAAAACTGAAACATGGTTGTGTGAGAAATACCTTCTAGCTTCAGTGGCAAGTTTCAAGTTGGGACATTGTTTTTTCATACTCTTTTGGTAAAAGACAGTCTCATTACATTGTTCAAGCTGGTCTCGAACCCCTGGAATTAAGCAATCACACCCCTTAACCCTCTCCAGTAGTGATCACAGGTATGCATCACGGAACCTGATGGGTGGTTTTAATTTTTTCCTAATCAAATGTCTTATTTTAAAACTAAGAATGTATTCACTGTCCAGAAGTACATTTTCTAATAATACCCTTGCACAATAAATCATGGGCAGATTTTCTTTTTTGAAAGTAACTTACTATTCATTAATTGATTCCTCTATCTTGAAAAGACTTGGTGAGGTTTTAAAAAGTAATTACATGGATATGACCAAGGTCTGGTTTTTCATTTCTGATGCATATTAATGTTACCCGGATGAACATCTCTGCTGCAGCTGAATGCTCCAAAGCCGAAATTAAGCTAGTGATTGTTTATATTCAACATGGTTGAAGCTAGTGGCTATCACCCTTGTATCTCTAACTGAAACTCAGACTGGGGTTTTTATTTTTTTCTTGAAAGCCTACATGAAATGCCTTCAAAAGTAGGCTAAGAAGAATTTATTTATGGGGATAATATAGGACGTGATGGTTCCACTTAGCTCCTTGGCAGAACTGTAAAAGACTAAAGATATCTAGAATCTGAAGAGAAACCAACATATCATACTCACAGTGTAATTAGAAGTAGTGGACATTGTTTTTTCTACATGCTACATTGAGCAATTTCTACTCAGGAGGACACTCTGTCACAGAAGCAGATGGAAACTGGGAATTAACAGCAGCATGTGGGGTGCCTGTGGGCTCCGTCGAAGCCCCAGCTCCCTTAAAGTCTAACTAATCATTTTGGCTACAATATGGATGATGACCAGCTGAGTGTGCTCATATCAAAGCCTGGAGTACATGAAAGTTGTCAGAATACATTTCCCTTCTACTGTTAGAATTCTGCGTTCTGCAGAGCAAAACTCTTAAGATTTCTTTGCTTCTGGTTCAAGTCTCCTGGTCTTATTCAATTCCTATGAAACTGGAAATATGACTGACAGGAATTTAGAACAATCCTTTGGAATGAAAACCAGCTCATCAAGATTTTAGAATTCTGAGGAAAATCTCATTTCCCAATCTGAATCCATTCAGAACTTTGGATGACTGCCAAGGTCTTCACCTGGCAAGAATATAAGATTATTGGTGGGCATGGTAAGCTCACTTGCAATCCTAGAATTTAGGAGACACAGGCAGAAATTTGTGGCCAGCTTGGACTGCAAAGAGACCCTGTCTCAGGCAGAGACAGAGAATGAGAGTGGCACTTTTAAAAATCCCATTTCCTAGGATGTGTTAAGAATAAATAGAGGCAGATTACAGTCAGTAATAGCCATTAGGAGGGGCTAGGGTGAGAGCTCATTGGTGAAGAGTGGTTACTCCCCTTGTATAACACAAATTCACCTCTCTATGCTACATTAGGCAATTCATAACCACCTGTTATTACAGCTCCAGGGAGACCCAGTGCTCTGGCTTCCTTTGGCACACACATACACAAGCATATGAATACGCACACACACATAAACACGCACATACATACACACATAAAAATAAAATATATATTTAAAACTATAACCATGCATAAAAGACAATGAATCTATGCTCATATTTTTATTGCCATGCTCAAAACCACAGAATTATTTTGGTAAAATACAAATGTGCTATGCATTTCTGTGTCTCCCAAGCCTGTCTCAGGGATCAGTTTGACTGAAGCCATCTGAGTCATAATCCCGCTTTCCCATGTGAGTAGCCCAAGCCTTCTTTCTGTTCTCAGTTGCCCAGTGTGGTACAGGTAAACAAAGCATCCAAGTGATATATGGAGCTCTGCACCAGGTCCAGGGGCCATCCGCCTTGGGAACACCCCGGACATCTTTGACATTAAGTTGAGATAAATGATGAATGAGGAAGTCTCCGTTTAGATGAAGTCACTGTTGTCCTGACCCCTATAGGATCCCTGTTCTCTGACCCAAAAAGCTTCTGTCAACAAAACTTCAGCAAATTGCGCTCTGTGCTGACAGTTGAGTTGTTCCTATGCACAGGCACATTCTATGTGCTCATCCCTCGCCTGCAACAGTTGTGAGCAACTTGGACTCAGTCACCCCACCATGTTTTGCTTTGTATATAGTTGGTAACTATCTTATTTAGGGTTTTTATTGCCGCATTGGAATACCATGACCAAAAGCAAATCAGGGAGGAAAGAGTTTATTTGGCTTACATTTCTACATCACTGTTTATCACTGGAGGAAGTCAGAACAGGACCTCAAACAGGGCAGCAATCGGGAGGCAGAAGCTGATGCAGAGGCCGTGGAGGGGTGCTGCTTACTGGCTTGCTCCTTGTGGCTTGCTCAGCCTGCTTTCTTTCTTTCTCCTTTTCCTTTCTTCCTTTCTTCCTTTCTTCTTTCCTCCCTTCCTTTCTTTCTTTTATTTCTTGCAAGATATTTCATTCTTTTTCTTCTTTTTCCTTTTTTATTTAAATTTGAAACAAGCTTGTTTTACATGTCACCCTCCTATCCTCCCCATCACCCCCACCAAACCCCAGCCCATCCCCTTTCTGCTTCACAGGGAGAGTGAGGCCTTCCATGGGTAGTCTTCAAAACTGTCATATCATTTGGGGCAGGGCCTAAGCCCTCCTTCATGTGTCTAGGCTGAGAAAGAATCCCTCTAGGTGGGAGGGGCTCCCAAAGTCTATTTGTACACTAGGGATAAATACTGATCCATTACTAAAGGCCCCATAGACTGCCCAGTCCTCCTAACTGCTTTATTATAGAACTCAGGACCCCTAACCCAGGTATGACACCAGTCGCAGTGATCTGGGCCCTCACCCATCAGTCACCAATTAAAAAAATGTCCTACAGGCCTGCCATCAACCTGATCCCATGTAGACATTTTCTCAAGTGATGTTTCCTCCTCTCAGATGACTTTAGCCGAGTGTCAACTTGCATAAGCCCAACGAAATAGCCTTGGTGACAATGTGAGGTGCTTACAATGTGTCAGAATCCACATGATAAAAGGGAGAACTGATTCCCCAAATGTGCACAGTGGTACACACACACACACACACACACACACACACACACACACACACACACACACTATGCAATGAAGAAATAGGATCCCAAGGAGAAACTTTTCCAAGCATGGCACAGGCAGGAACTGGGGACCCAGGTCAGAGCTGACATTGGGGCTGAACTCTGACAAACCACCTCCTACTGAGCCAGATCATAGCAAAGGCAGGAGCTGTGAGTTCAATCTGGGGTTTGTCTGCATGTTCTTCACTACCCTGGGTAAAGTATCATTCCCACACCAAGACCTACAACTCTGCTTTCAAGTTACAAATTCAGTGTGAGCTATCTATCTTCCTCCTGAAAAGGGGACCCGTCCTCCCCGGCAACACACACTGGAGATAGAGAGTCTGAACCAGAGCCTCCCTCCTTAGGATGCATCTCCATCTCTCTAGGGAAATTATAAGGTTCAGTCTGCTCCCCAACTCCCTGAGGGCATACTGGAGATTGGGGTGCAGGCATAGCAGGGCAGCATCAAACAGACCTCCCAGAGCAAGCTGTGGCCTGCAGAACACGGTTCCTGTCAGTAAGGCTTTGGGGCTCTCCCACATTTCCTCTCAGTTTTCTTCCCTTGGTACCCACTTTTTGCCATGTGACAGTGAAGTCTCGATAAGGATTAGGGAACCTGTACTAATATTTAATTTGTGATGGAAGCCTGTGTCAAAGCCAGTTACAGATGCTCTTTAGTAAGATGATTTTAAATCCAGAATGACGCTAAAGGAATTGCTAAACCCAGTGTAGGCTAGAAGAGGATAAAAAACACCAGACTATGGTGAATGTTCCTCTTACACCCTACCATATTGGCCTGATCTGCTCTTCATAACTTCTCCTAACAAGTAAGAACTGGCTGTCAATCATTGAGCTCCTGCATTCTCAGCTTAGCAAGTGCAGTGGATGATGGAGGAAACGACTTAGGTGAAAGAGATAGGAACAATCCACTTTGGGACTCTAGAATGGGGTGTGTGTGTGTGTGTGTGTGTGTGTGTGTGTGTGTGTGTGTGTGTGTGTGTGGTGTTTAACAATAATAACAAGAAGGTAAGGCCATACATTTGAAGTCACTTTTGCTGAAAACACACTGTTTACCGCAGCCGAAGTTATAGTAAAGTGGGTGAAGTCTGGCCCTGTGAGGCCGACATTACTCCGCTCTGCCTGCAGACAGGTTGATCATTTGGGAAGCAGTGTGTCCAAACCGTAAGATAGGGTTAACTTGGCCCAGTTCCTTTCCAATCACATACACTTTCTTTGAGTGTGACTGTGGGGTTGGGGACAGGTGGCATGGAGCTGTGCTCATGTGTGCCTGTGCCTACGGAGGCCAGGTGCCTCCCTTACAGCTCAGTTCCTTAAGACAGCCCCTGGTGCATAACGCCAGTGGCAAACCCTGAGATCGGAGCACTTACGGATGATGTCGGCATCAGGAGAAATCCAGTTCCTGGGTTAAGTCACTGCTGGCTGGTGTTGGGGTTTTTTTTGTTTTGGGTTTTGATTTTTGATTTTGAAACTTGGCACAAACCAGAATCATTCTGGTAAGAGAAAAATTTAATTGAGGAAATGTGTCCATCTCAGGCTGCCCTGCCAAATCTGTGGGGCATTTTGTTGATTAATGATTGATTTGGGAGTGAAGGCTAGGTGTGGGCCATGTCGTTCTTGACCAAGTAGTCCTGTGTTATGTAAGAAAGCAGGCTAAAAAGATCTGGGTCCTTCTAGGCTTCTGCTTCAGTTCCTAAATCCAGATTCCTGCCTTGACTTCCTGCCTCGACTTCCCTGTGGCACAGGATATGTAAGCCAAATAAGCCTTTTCCTCCTCAGGTTGCTTCTGGTCATGGCCTTATCACATGGCAATAGAAACTTAACTAAGACCATCAGCGCCTGTAGCCCACACACCAGGAGCTCAGAATGTTTAAGCCAAAGGAAGACATCTTTAGAAACCATACCTGTGACCGATGGACAATTACCAAAGTGTAGACTACCCTAGGAGAAAAAACGTCAATGAAAGTCTGATGTTCCCCATGTTGATATATTAGTCCATTCGTCTCTGAACAGTGCTAGCTAGCTTTGGCTTGAGACAATGTACTTAAAATTGTGTTAAAGGACACTTGCCTGTCATGTTCACAATATGTGGCTTGGTCTTCTTTCTATCCCATAAGACCCTACCACTACCTGATGTCACAAGGACAGGAAGACATTGAGATTCTCTCCAAGATTAGTTTCCTGGGTAGAAACAGCATTTGCATTCTACCGATAGGCACTGCCATGGGGCTGAGCTCCCTTCCAGGGTCAGCCTAGCAAAAGCTGTCACTGCAAACACATATGCAAGTATAAACAGCTGAAGGACAATAGTGCCTTCCTACTGACCAGTTGCCCCCTCACTCTGCAAAGACTTAAAGCCAGTAAATTTTTAAATGTGTGCGGAGGATGGAAGATGCATACGTTTTCAACTTCAGTGATATAATAATGAGTAAAGCACCATTGAGCACAATAAAGGAGGAAATATGATGTTTCAAACTTTTTCCACCTGGGAGGATCCTGTTTACAGATAAATGAAAATTCAAGTGTAAATGATTTTTCTTCATAGTTTCAATTGAAGATGCTAGAATGGCGGTGGAGTAAACATCACCTTTGATCACTGAGAAACGAGCTTTGTCATGAGGCCGTCGCAGTTAAGATATTCAGCTCCCAGGCTGTCCAGTTCAAGTGCAGAGTTTAACTCCAGTACCGTCACTCATCATTCCTCCTGTTAGGGTTCCTTTCTACTGGCTGGGTACCACATGATCTTAACAAAGCAATTTGATGCTGCTGTATTTAGACCGCCAATGTAACGTGCATGCTAGAATTTTAACAATGCACTAGCAATGTAAAGTGCTAGAATTGTAACACACCCTTTAGAAAAAGTCTACTGAACTTTGAGGTACTTTTAATGTTCTCTGAGTGAGACACCCTCATCCATCCCAGCCTCTCCCATCCCTCTATCCCATCTTTGTCCATGTAACTTGAAGGGACTGAAAATGGAATAGAAGTAGCTGTTGTGCATATTTCTTAGAGAGAGGCACTTGTAAACTGAGCACTTCATGTTACACAATTTGAGTAAGTATAGAAATATTTCAAGTGAAAACAAAAGCATCCTTATCTGTCCGGGAACCCAATTTTATCACCACTCTCAAATAGGAGAAGAATTTAAAGGTGAGGCCATCCTAAATATAATAGAAATAGGTGCATTACCCAGAATGCCAGCTAACTAATTCACAACAGAATGTGGGCCAGGCAAGTGTACCCAGGTTCTCAGGAAACCCAATCACTGTATTCTTTCCACATAATGACAGTGCTATAGGAATGTCAAACTCAAATAACAAAGTTGCCCCTGGATTTTGGAAGACGCGTGAGGGAAGTGGGGCAGACATTAACTGGCTGGGACCATTGTTAATTTTCTCATCACTGCAGCTCTCAGTGGCCAGAGGCACCTTAAGGAGAAGTTCATTTGAGTTCACAGTTGGAAGGTGCAGGCCTCCTTGACAGGAGATGGCCCCACGGTGAGAATGGCTGGTGGCTTTGTTGCAGGTGTGTAAGGCTGCATGCTCACATCTTGGTGGGTCAGGAAGTGAAGCACCAGGGTGAAGCAGGCACACTGCTGGATTTTTCCTTTTTCCCTATTTTATTCAGTTCTGGACCCCAGCCCATGGGATGGCGCTACCCGTGTTCCTCCTTAAGTTAAACTTCTCTGAAGAAACATATACACAAACACACACACACACACACACACACACACACACACACACACACACACACGTCTCCTCCCTGGTTCTAAATCAGACAATTTGACAGCATTAACCATCATAGGCTGTCAGAGGAGGGGGAGGGGGAGTAAACAAAAGAATTCATCTTCTCACAGGGCTGAAGGTGAAAGTATTGGCAGTTGGCTTTTTATGAGTTTTCTCCTCCTGAATTATGGATGACGACCCTGCCCTGACTCTGTCCCAATGTCTTCTTACAGGGACATACATCATAGTGGAGAGGGACCTAACCTGACAACATTATTTCATTTAAATATTCCTTTAAAGAATGTTTTCTACAATGCAGTTGCACTACGAGCTATCTGGGATAGGACTTCAAGACAAGAATTTAGGAGAGACAGAGTTTAGCTCTCGACAATATGTATCTTCGGAGACTGCTTCGCCAAGTGTGTTAGCTCCGTGAGCAGCCAGTGTGCAAGGAAAACTTGACTTGAAAACAAGTGCTCATGTCTTGAGGGTACGCTCTCCTCCAGCACTGGAAGAAACAGACTCCTGAGTTCAGCAATGGCAATTCCATCGGTGTCTCTGTTTTCTGTGAGATAGGGGTACTGTTGAGTAAATTAGATCTGAATTTCATCACTTATAATTTCCCTTCAATCCTACCTTCCTCGGCTATCTATTTGACTGCATATGTCCCTTCTTCAGGCTTCTCTGGAAGAGATCTTCCAGAGATCACTAAACCTCAGACACATAGTGGGATCATGGGTTTGATGCAGAGGGGACAGCTATATTTTATAATTTCTTGTTTTTGTTGCTGATTGAATGAAGTCATGAGAATTATAAAGAATGTAGCTAAAACAAATTGTCTGCAAATGTCAATTGCAGGTGCCATGCAAGGTGAATTTAACTCTGTTCCTTTCTACCCAGAACTAATGCAATACTGCAAGTTAAGGGCTCAGCTCATAGAAAGCCCCCACTGTAGCTTCTGGTCATGAACCCTGGACCTCTAGGCAGTTACACTCCTGTCCAGTGGTTGCTCCAACTTCAGGGCAAGAATTCACTGCAGAATCTCACAGATCTCAGCACTTAACATATAGGATTGTTATGATGGCTATGAATTAAAAAGATAGTGTGCAGTAAGTACTTAGGTGTACTAAGGATGGAAGCTTTCCATTAAGGAATAGCTCAGAAATGCATTCACCAATCAGGAAACTCTCTGAATTCCATTTGTATTGTCACAATTGATTACATAATTGGTTCCCAGTGGCTAATTCAACCTCCAGCCTCCAGCCTTTCTCGATAAATAGATCAGGAAAGCCCAATTCTCTAGTAATGCCTGGGTCTTTCTGGAACAAGACCCCAGCCTGAGGCTATCTCTGGGCTCTCAACCATCAATAAACTCATTAGCTCACACAATATTTATTCACCACAAGGAACACAGGGACTAAGATCAAATACATAACAAAAGATGCCTCTGCCATGCCTGTTACTCTGGAAGTTACAAGAATTTCAAGAATTTTAAGAGTTCTGTGCAAGAAATCCAGATTAGAAGATCAGTGATGTAGTTTTTATTCTTATGTCAAAATATGCAAAAAGATGTTTTATAAAGATGGCATTGACACTGCAAATTTCTTTCTTTTTTGTCTTAAATACACAAATGATCAGAGAGAGGGGAGAAAGACAGAGAGAGAGTTTAAATAGTCTAGCTACACTTTAAAACAAAATAAACAATATGTAGACCATAATGGTCACATGGTCACAGTTCTGTATGAAACTAAGAAGCACAAAGGTAATGAAGAAAAGAGTGATCACATTGGTTCACTGCTTCCATGACTAGATCTTTAGTCTGTCCAATTTGCCAAGGATATCAAACTACTAATATAAGAGCAACTTCTAAAAGGAGTCATGAAATGTCAGATGATGACGATAACTATAGGGCCAGCAGGCTAAAAGGCTGCTCTGGAAATGACACACTTAAAATCTAACTCCATATAGCAAAAGTAGTATATTCCTATAATCCCTACAGCACTCAGCCAACTGAGACAGGATAATCATGTGTTCAAGACCAACCCTGGCTATGTACAGAAGACTTATCTTTAAAAATAAGTAAATACAAATATAAAAGTGTAGACTATAATTTCAAATGACATGAGCACTGAGCAAGAGAACTAACAAACCACAAAAAGCATCACTTTCAGTTTTGGAGGCAACTGTAGTGACATTTATGATTTATTAAAGCTTGGCTGAGGATTCAGAAAGCTACGTCAACCACAAACCATAGAAGCCAGGCACACACCTTTTTTCCCAGCAGCCAAAAGCTAGGAGGTGGTGGCACACACCTTTAATCCTAGGACTCAGGATTAAGAGGTAGACGGATCTCAGAGAGTCCAAGGCCACCCAGATCTACACAAGATTGATCCAGTCCTTCCTAAAGAAAAACAGTTCACACAAAGATGATCCCAGCACCTGGAATCACGTGCCTTTAACCCTAGCTTAGGAAGGTATATAAAACGGAAGCAAGATCTCAGTACGAGGCGTTCATTCACCAGCCACACTGAGGATAGGAAGGGTCAGTAGCAAGGAGGCTAGGAAGACACTGAAGTCTCAGAATTCTTCCTCCATGCTGAGGAGAGGCAGCAGTTTGAGGCTTGGTGAAGAGTTCATGCATGGATCAGCCCTTTCAGCCTGAGCTAGAGGTGAGAGCTGGCAGCCAGATGCTTTGCTTTCCTGATCATCAGCTTGAAGTTTGAAACCCAACATCAGTCCCTGGGTCTTTTATTTATCATGTTCATCAGGCAACTCATGCAAAACTAGGGCCCAGGAGTTTCCTCTGTATCACATTCACCAGGGAGATATTTGCATGGCATTTTCCAGGTTCCCAGCTCTACCCCAGCAGCCACAAAACTGCCAGAACCCGATGAAATTCTTTGAGCATAAGTACACTGCAGTATTCTGTATTTTATACTTAAAATAGTAGATCACAGTTGTTCTAAAAATGCAAAATTAACTGCTTAATCTTATTTTTTTTTCCTTTTGTCTAATAAACTGCCGTGGTTTGAGTAAGAATGTCCCCACTAGGCTCATTTGAATACTTAGAGGAACTGTTTGGGAAGGATTGTGGGAAGCCTTGTGGGAAGAGGTGTGCCATTCCCAGACTGCTTCCCATTTTCTTCCTCCGACTTGCAGACCAAGATGTGAACTTTCAGCTGATGCTGCTGCCATGCTCTTGACCCCTGATCATGGACTTCAGTCCTGGTATTTTATCACAATAATAGAAAAGTATCTAGGATGTAAATCTACTCCCAACAACAAGAGCATGATTAATGGCTTCATCCTAATATGTTCAAACACAAACAGCAACTAGGGAAAAGATAATGTAAAGTTTACAAACCACAAAAGCAAGATATAAAATTGAACTACCTGCCCCAGAGTCACGTGCCTAACATATATATAGGGAAGAGAAAAACACAGGCACGGTTACACGTGCCTATAAACTCTTCACACAGGAGGCCAAAGCAAGAGACTTGCCATGAGTTTGAGACTCTGAGCTATAGAGTGTACACTAGGCCAGCCAGGGATGCATAGGACACCTCCACACTAGAAAGTGCAGGCGTGAATTTAAGAAACGTGGAAGAGAGGAAGTCAAGACTGACTTCTTGATTCTAAAATAACCACCATTCTCTGGGGGAGCAGAGGTGGTCAGTTAAAGGAATACAACACTGGAGATGCCTGAGACTGAAAACAGGGACTCAGAAGACGGATGAAACACACACTATCCACAAGGAGAAGCCACACAGTAAACATGCGGGACACCAAGATGAGTGAGGGAGTGGAGCTGAAGTCAGGTGGTGTCTTAGTTTGGTTTCTATGGCTACAACTTGGGGAGAAGAGAGTTATTTCTTACAAGTCTCAGGTCACAATTTATCACGGAAAGAAGTTAGGGCAGGAACTGAAGCCGAAGCCATAGGGAAACACTGATTACTGACCTGCTCCCCATGGCTTCCTAAAAAAAGTTTTCTACAGCCTCCAGTACCACCAGCCCAGGGATGGTACCACCCACAGTAAGCTAGGCTCTCTGCACCGTTCAATAATCAAGAAAATACCTCACAAGACTGTCTACAGGCCAGTAGGAGACATTTCTCAACTAACAAAATTCTCAACTAGCAATCAGCTGAAGGACCACTGGTGATAGCAGACATCTGACCTCAGCGAGATGTGCTGGGAAACAAAAGAAGGATTTCCAAACATGAGCGTTTGCCACTTGTAGGCCTGCTAAGAAGGTTCTAGAAAGCCACAGTCCAAGGCATCACTTCTCAGGAAAATTAGCAGCATCGAGGTCTACATGACCTTTAGAAGGGTCCTGGAGCCAAACACTTTCTTTGACTCCAATACAATAAAAGTATACATCACCAGCCACAAAAACTGGCCCGACGGTTCATATAGAAGAGGACACACTAAAATGAGCAAGGAAAGAAGACTTCCCTTATTGGATAATGAGACTTCATTAAGATGATAATGCAAAATTGATAGTAGGGACGTAGGACTTAGGGATAGATCAAAGGTATAGAATTAAAAAATAAACTCAAGTCAATGTGAGAATTTGCACATGAATGTTGTGGTGTCATGAAGGAGTGGTAGATATGCAAGGAAAGCATGATTCAGTACACAGTACCAGGAATGTTGGCTTTCCACGCAGAGAGAAAATGGGAAGCTATTATTACATCCATACCACACACCATATGCAAAAAGTCGATGGTATTGTATTAAAACCACCAAGGAGGAAAATAACTGCTAAGTCTCAGAAGAGCATGCTAAAAGCATTGAAGGATGCCTTTATGAGTGGAATAAGAGATATCTCTTAATATTAAATGTATATGCATTTAAGTCTTATGATAGACTATTATTCAGCATTAAAAATGAAGGCACTCCTGCTATTTGTGACAACATGGGGCACTGTGCAAAGTGACATAGCCAGATGAAGAAATACCAATATGGCATGATCACACAGGTACACAGAGCAAGAGTCAGGGAGGTGGAAACAGGGAAATCTTTAACTCTACTGTCCTGTGATGGCACTCAAGGCTGAGGCAAGAAAATGACTAATTCAAGGTCAGCCTGGAAGGGAATAGAAACAATACTTGAAACCCTGTAGTATGAAGGTAAAGGGGAAAGATGGAAACAGTGGCTTCCTCATGAGCTTTGAAGCCTTCAACCATGTCCTCAGATTTGTCCAGATACTCACCTGTTCAGGGCAGCAGTTTCTAAGCTGTCTCTCCTCCTAGTATGACATAAGTATTCTGACAACATTTACAGCTAGTTAATGTTCATAATAAAATTCTACAAAATGTCCTAGAAACTAAGATGTGGAATTCTCCTCAGCTTTGCATGTATCTTAAGCTGATTTCTTAAGCGATCATAGCCCCCTGCCAGAAGAGTAGGGATGTAGCACCATTCTGATTTATCTCCTATTTTGTCAGTCGTTTCTTCAAAATTAATGATCTAGATATCTTGTTTCTCAAGTATGTGAAAAATGGAGTCTTTAAGGAATTCTGCCATATGCTTGAAACTAAATCAGCATGTGTGCCTGGAAGAAATCTATCATTTCATAAAGCCAATAAATATTCCTTCTCAGCAAATGTATGGGAGATGGGGCACAAAGAGAAATTACCTCATCTATCAATAGGCAATAAAATATTTGAGGCATTTTTACTCTCTGACTTTGCATTTTCAGCTTCATTGTTGAGACTGAGGCTCCCCTCACTGAAAAAGGGTGAATTAGAACCTCAGGTTGAGGCCCTAGCTGTGACTAGGCCCAGCTCAGCCTTCTCCACTGTCACCCATCGGCAGCATCAGGGAGGCTTTTCCTCCCACTGCCAGCAAGGTCCTTATGCCATCATTTCAGAATTGTTCCAAGGACACCCAGTGGCTGGGAACTTCTACTTCAAGACAGTCAGGCTTTCTGGGAAGCCACGAGGCTGGACACTTTCTCCTTCTGTGCCTGTTCTCCCTGGGAATGCACAGCAGGAGAGCTAAGACCCATGGCAGAAAATCTTACAAGAAACATTTGCCTCACAAACATTTCCGTGTAGCTGAAAAAGTGTTTCAAGTTACAAATCAGCTACTTCATTACCATGTCTTCCTTGGTTAAGCCCAATATACATGGGAACCTAGGTTGGCATTCATAGGTGGATGACCTAGGGTCACGTGCCTGGCCAGTGGTAAAACCAGACTCTAGGACAGGTTTGTCAGTGACTTTCAGATCTAAGCATGCACCAGTATCACTAAAGGGATTTTAGAATCCCAGCTGGCTGGCTTGGTCCCTGCACAAGCATGGATATTCTCAACCACATCCCCTGGAAATTGTGATGTACTTCTGTATTAGTCAATGTCTTGTTGCTGTGAAGAGACACCATGACCACAGCAACTCTTATAGAGGAAAGCATTTAGTTGGGGCTGGCTTACAGTTCAGAAGTTTAGTCCATTATCATCATGGCAGGAAGCATGGCAGCACACAGGCAGACATAGTGATAGTAGCAGGCAACAGGAAGAGAAAGAGACACTGGGCCTGGATTGAGCAGTTGAAAGTTCAAAGCCCACTTCCTCCAACAAGCCACACCTCCCAACAGTGGGAGCCATTTTCATTCAAATCGCCACAGCATCCAGCCTAAGTATGCCATTTCTCAAGCAGTTTAGGGAAAGGAGAGCTGTCTTGGCTTACTGGGGTGTCGGTGCCCTTGGGATGAAACAAAGATAGGACAGGACTTTGAGCTCTTTGTTACTCACCTAAAGCAGGTGTCACAGCCACTGAGAGAAGGAACTGTCTTTGCCTACTGTAGCTGATATCTTCAAGCTGACTGAGCAGGTCAATCAATGGCATATAATTCAGCCACAAGAAAACCACAAGATTTTGTGCAAAAAAAGGAAAGAGCCATGGACTAGGATGCTAGGAGTGTGGGCACAGTGTCCCTCTCCTTTAAAAAGAAACCCTTTCCCAGCCAAAACTTAGTTTTTGAAAATTAAATTAGGAAACTGCTACGTCAATACTGGCAGCTTATATCTATAGCAAAGTTAAGCTGGGAAGACCCCATATTCAGAGGCAGATAGCTCTGTCTGCGTGGATCCCAGGGCAAGAAGGTCAAGGTCATTAGTTTCAGAAAGCAATTATCACTTGTCTCAATCAATATTTTTCCAGCACTAAGGGAAGCATTGCCACTACAGATACCCCAGTATAAGTACATAGTCAGCACAATAAATACAGGATGCCCAAGCAAGGGAACCTCCC
Source organism: Cricetiscus sungorus (assembly GCA_030556225.1). NCBI lineage: Eukaryota > Metazoa > Chordata > Mammalia > Rodentia > Cricetidae > Cricetiscus > Cricetiscus sungorus. The sequence goes on from JANBXA010000114.1 coordinate 11,874,463, forward strand.
TAGCCCTACAAATTTCTGTCCCTGTACTGTGACTAGATTGATCCAGTTGATACTGTGGATGCCTCAATACTTTGTTTAAAGTGTCCCTTTGCTATCCAACATATCCCGTCATGCATACTACGTCCATGTTTCACTTTAACTCTCTCTCACACACAATACACACACACACACACACACACACACACACACACACACAGCCCAACTCAGAAACACCTTAGACTGTGCAGTCTTTAGATTCACTCCCTCTGAAGTAAAAATTATATTTTCCTTTTCTTTGCTCACACGGAAATTTGTTGATGACAATGTTTGTGATTCCAAGTCATTTGCATCTGTGCTATTAGACAGCAGGTTCCTTGGGGACCAAGATGCCTCATGAGCTCTTTCATTCATTCATCAAAGCGCTCTCCACTGACAGATATAGACCAGGCACTGTTCAGGCACCAGAGAACCCCACAAATAAAGCACAGTACAGCCTGGCTCTGTTGTAGGGAGAAAAGTATTCAGTAGGTAAAACACTGAGCAACAGGATTAGAGAGCAGTCCAGAGTCCCAAGAAATACTATTGTAAAAGCAGATCTAGGTTGGGAAGCTAGAGTAAGGTTCTCTGTGAATGTGACAGTTACTTATACCCTGGATGCTGAGTGATACATCGATGAATAGGAAATGGAGGTTCTCAAGGATTCCAGGCAGAAAAAAAAAATTGCCTGCTTTTCCTCTCTCTCTCTCTCTCTCTCTCTCTCTCTCTCTCTCTCTCTCTCTCTCTCTCTCTCACACACACACACACACACACACACACACACACACACACGCACCAGCTCAGAACCTACAGCAGACCCCATTGTTCATACCCAAAGCTGAGTAGACATTTACTGCCTCAGTGACCTGAACAGGGACATCACTTCCTGAGCCGCTTTTATTTCCTGTGGTGACATTTAAGGTATTATGGTAGTTTGAATATAATTGGCCCATTTGAATATAATTAGCCCCCATAATCCCAGAGAAATGACACTACTGAAAGGTGTGGCTTTGTTGGAGTAGGTGTGGCTTTGTTGGAGAAAGTGTGCCTCTGTGGAGGTGGGCTTTGAGGTCTCATATATGCTCAAGCCACACCCAGTATCTCTAACCACTTCCTGTTGCTTATGAGTGAAGGTGTAAACACTCTCAGCTGTTTCTCCAGCACCATGTCTGCCTGCATGCTGCCTTGCTTCCCACCCTGACAATGATGAAGTAAACCTCTGAACTGTAAACTAAGCCACCACAATAAAATGTGTTCTTTCATGAGAGTTGCCGTGGTCATGGTGTCTCTTCAATAGAAACCCTACCTTAGACGGAGATTGGGTATTGCTATGATAGGGCAGACCATGTTTTTACTTAGAAGAATTTATACTACTATACTTTGAGTTAGGAAAGCAATAGAGTGCTTTCAGCCTTACTTAATGGGCCATAGTAGTAAGAATATGGGAGACAATGATCCCTGATAATGATTTGAATTGTTGGGGGCTGGCTCAAGAGGTTTCAGGTAGGAAGAATTTCAGTATGTTGCCTGGAAATTATTCTTGTGATATTTTGGTGAAAATGTGGCTGGGTTTTGTTTTGTTATTTTTGTTGTTTTATTTGTTTGTTTGGTTGGTTGGTTAGTTTGGGGGGGGAGTTGTTTTGTTTTGTTTTTGTTTTTGCCCTTTTCTGAAAAGTTTGTCTGAAACTAAAGTGAAGAGTTTGGGATTAACTCCTTTGGCAGAGAGAAATCTCAAGACAGCCTAGCATAGACTCTGGTGTGTGGTTACTAGTGTTAACTCTAATGGCGATGTATAATGAAAAGGAGTAAACTGAGTGAGGATCTGTATTTGAGAAGAAAAGGAACCCCAGGAAATGGAATGAAACTAAATCCTGTTCAAAGAGACAAACATATTAAGCAATGGAATAAAGTTATTGGTGACCTCGGGGCAAGATCCCACACAGCTAAATTTCCAACTTATGAAAGGGAATTAAAGAAAAGCTTAGAGCTGGGTGTGGTGGTGCACACCTTTCATCCCAGCACTTGGAAGGCAGGGGCTGGTAGATCTCTAAGTTTGAGGCCAGCTTGTTCTGCAGATCGAGTTCCAGAACAGCCAAGCCCGGGCAGTGAAGGAAATCATCAAAAGTAGAAAGCTGTTGAAGATATAATTGGAAGACCTCTAAGTTGAAGACCAGCCTGGTCTACAAATCGAGTTCCAAGATAGCCAAGCTTGGTCAGTGAAGGACAGAAATCTGGTGGCAATATAATTAAACAAGAAGGCCATGTTCCAGCCCCAGTGTGCAGCAGAACTTGGCAGCTTTTGCCATGTGGTTCTGGAGTTAAGGATGAAAGAAGAGAGCTATGGAATTTTCCTCTATGACTAAGAAAAGCTGATGAAGTCAGGCATGTGTCAGGGGTGTCCCTGAATGGAGGCCTAGAGAGGCCATTGCATGAAGCTGTGAAATTAAGACTGCCTTGGAGCTCCTAAAATGTTGAAGTTGCCAGAGTCATGGGATACCAGCTAAGGAAGACTGATAACAGAGAGTGGAACCAGGCCAAGAGGAAGAAGTGTGTTGCAGTCAACAAAGCTGAAAGGAGTTTGAGAGCTGAAGAGTACTTTGACATCAGACATGGAAATGCAGAGTTTGGAGTTTGTCCAGTTGGTATTTGGTCTTGCTTTGACCCAACGTTTTCTCATTATGCTCCCTTCCCTATATTTTGGAATAGCAATTTATATCCTGTGCCATTATATGTTGAAAGTATGTGATTTTTTTATTGATTTTATAGGGTATTATAGTTAAGAGATTACAGGAATCTCAGAAGAGACTTTGGACTTTGGACTTTTAAACATTAAGACTGTGATAAACTGTGGATACTTTTGGACTAAATGCATTTTGCATTATGGTATGGGAGCCAGTGAGTGGAATACAGCAGTTTGAATGTAATTGAGCTCCATAATCTCATAAATAATGGCACTACTAGGAGGTGTGGCTCTATTGGAGTTGGTATGGCTTTTATGGAGGAAGTACATCACTGTGGAGGTGGGATTTGCGGTCTCATATATGCTCAAGCCATGCCTAGCTAGTATCTCAGACCACTTCCTGTTGCCTGTGAGTCAAGATATAAGAACTCTCAGCTCCCCCAACATCATGTCTGCCTGCACACATCAGACATCAGACATGTCTTACCATGATGATAATGGACACCCCCAATTAGATGTTTTCCTTTATCAGAGTTGCTGTGGCCATGGTGTTTCTTCACACCAATAGAAATCCTAAGACAGGAGATATGAGAGCAAGGGTAAGCGAGGGTAGTCAACAGTGCTCTTCGGCTATGGTCAGATTCAAAATCTGGTAAATAAGTAATCAACAGTGCTCTGCAGCTGTGGTCAACAGTGCTCTACAGCTGTGGTCAACAGTGCTCTGCAGCTGTGGTCAACAGTGCTCTACAGCCATGGTCAACAGTGCTCTGCAGCTGTGGTCAACAGTGCTCTACAGCCGTGGTCAACTGTGCTCTACATCTGTGGAAAACTGTGCTCTACAGCTGTGGACAACTGTGCTCTGCAGCTGTGGTCAACAGTGCTCTGCAGCTGTGGTCAACAGTGCTCTACAGCCGTGGTCAACTGTGCTCTACATCTGTGGAAAACTGTGCTCTACAGCTGTGGACAACTGTTCTCTGCAGCTGTGGTCAACTGTTCTCTGCAGCCATGGTCAACAGTGCTCTGCAGCTGTGGTCAACAGTGCTCTGCAGCTGTGGTCAACAGTGCTCTGCAGCTGTGGTCAACAGTGCTCTACAGCTGTGGTCAACAGTGCTCTACAGCCGTGGTCAACTGTGCTCTGCAGCTGTGGTCAACAGTGCTCTACAGCCGTGGTCAACTGTGCTCTGCAGCTGTGGTCAACAGTGCTCTGTAGCTGTGGAAAACTGTGCTCTACAGCTGTGGAAAACTGTGCTCTACAGCTGTGGAAAACTGTGCTCTACAGCTGTGGAAAACTGTGCTCTACAGCTGTGGAAAACTGTGCTCTACAGCTGTGGAAAACTGTGCTCTGCAGCTGTGGAAAACTGTGCTCTACAGCTGTGGAAAACTGTGCTCTACAGCTGTGGTCAACAGTGCTCTGCAGCTGTGGTCAACAGTGCTCTGCAGCTGTGGTCAACTGTACTCTGCAGCTGTGGGCAACTGTGCTCTACAGCCGTGGTCAACAGTGCTCTACAGCTGTGGACAACTGTGCTCTACAGCTGTGGTCAACAGTGCTCTACAGCTGTGGACAACTGTGCTCTACAGCTGTGGTCAACAGTGCTCTGCAGCTGTGGAAAACTGTGCTCTGCAGCTGTGGTCAACAGTGCTCTGCAGCTGTGGACAACTGTGCTCTACAGCTGTGGAAAACTGTGCTCTACAGCTGTGGTCAACAGTGCTCTACAGCTGTGGACAACTGTGCTCTACAGCTGTGGTCAACAGTGCTCTGCAGCTGTGGAAAACTGTGCTCTGCAGCTGTGGTCAACAGTGCTCTGCAGCTGTGGACAACTGTGCTCTGCAGCTGCAGTCAGATCCAGGATCTGGCAAATAATAGGTAACAAAAAAATTTTTCTGCATAGAATGGAAATTGATTATAAAATGCTGGCACACTGACATTAAAATAACTTTACTATATATTCAAGTGTCTGCTTTAATGAGCTCTTTGTTCTTAAACTGCTTGCCAACCAGATTCAGTACAGGCCTGCTAGGGTTGCAGACAGGTGAGAAAAATGAGATTAACTAAACTGTGACACCAAAGGAATAGAAAACTACAGCTGAAAAAATAGGCAGAATTAAGACAAGTAGAGACTGTTGAATTTTTTAAAGTTTGCTTTTTAAAGAAAGGTTTAGTATTAAAACACTCTCACCATTTTAAGGATGAGGTATTTTTCTGTTTTAAGGGAAAAAGGTATTGATATGATCATAGGGAAGTCAGAATGCCTGCTCTTATCTGGTGGAAATGTAAGATTGTACCACAGGAATCAACATAGTGAGTCCTGAGAAAGGTTAAATCTAGAATTATCACAAGATCCAATAGCTCTATCTCTGGGTATCTCCCCAACATCAGGGTTTATAACAAGCACAGTGTTTGTTTGTTCTGTTCATAGCAGCCTTATACCTATGGACTATACATGGGAGCAATCCACGTGTTTGTTGTAAAACAGAATGGGGAACCTACAGACAGCAGAATATTATATAGCTTCTAAATGGACAGACTAACACTGGAGACAGCATGAATAAGCTTAAAGACATTATTTACCTAAGAAGTAGTTAGGTCTCAAAGCCTGAACAAATGGCTGAGGTGCTATTAATATAACAAGGTGGACCTAGCCACCAGGTTCTTCCAGCATCCCTCAGTTGCTGCTGCTACAGGCCCCTCCTTGCTGGCATACCCGGCATACCCTGAACTCTCTAACACAGAGAGTGCTTCCCTATATAACTTAACCATTTTGGCTCCCCTGGTCCTTTCAGCCCCTTTGCCTCTCAGTCACTACTCTAGGTTCCCCTCTCTCCCTTTGCCCCTCCTGCCTCTCCTCCTCACATGGTCTGGCTCAGAGTCATGTTCACTCTGGACCCTTCCAGATGTCTCCCACTGTGGTCTCCCTCACATCTATAAAAAGTACCTTCTCTTCCACCCACCCCTAAAAGCAGTCATGTTCTCCCCGCCCCTTTTTTGTCATTCAGAAATTTATATTCAATATCTGGCATATATGCACATAAAATAGATAAAAATTCAAATGTTTACTGATAAGTCATAATGGAATTTATTTTAAAGCAAATCTTTTTTTGTGTATTGTTTTGTTTTTTGAGACAGGGTTTCTTGGTGTAACAGCCCTAACTGTCCTGGAACTGAAGTCTGTAGAAAAGACTGGCCTTGAACTCTCAGAGTTCCACCTGGCTCTGCCTCCCAAGGGCTGGGATTAGAGGTAGGCCACCATGCCTGACTTTAAAGCGGTTCTTTGATGTACATGAATTTCACCGTTTAGTAACATGGAAGCAGATTTGCATCCTAATGAGGTGGCCATGCTTTAAATAAGGATTTGCATAAGGATTCCATCTTGGCAGAACACTTTAATTTTGAGAGTCAGTCCCTATTTTGATTGTATAGCCATCAATGATGAGACCAATTGCTTTCAGGACAAAATGGCAGAACTATGTTTAGAAATTGTTAGGCATTCTGTCCCAATAGCAACTCAAATTTATCTTTAGATTTTGTTAAACTTATTAGTAATTTATACAGCAATTTTGGAAAACATTCAAATGCAATACTGTCAAACGCATATTGCTTTGCTGCCTGCCATACTGAGGAATGATGGGAAAGCATTAAACATCAGTGTTTCCCACAGTTAAGCTATGACATTTCTGTAAGAGCAAGCACTTTGCACATGCAGTCAAAACACCACAATTCATAGTTCACAATAGCCCAGACACAAGTAGAGGGGTTCCAGGCGGTGTTGGTTCCTGTGTGGTGTGGCAGCATGCCCAGAGTGATGTACCCACACTGAATGTTCAAAGCAAGGTGGCAGTTAAGGTCTTGATGCAACACAGGTAAACACCGCTAGAGACACGCTGGAGTCATTACATGTTTGCTTTTGAAGTAATTTTTTAAATATTGTGCAGTCAGAAAACGTTCCTGTTGCATATTTTGCAAATCCCATATGGAGTTAACGGCCCAGTTTATTTAGGAAGGTGTGCCTTCCTAAATTCACTTGCGGTATATAAATTCCGGAAACTGGCAGATTGTCCATTTGTTTCCAGCAGCTGAACAATTCTATGTACCCCAAACTTCCTTCTGTGAGCAATGAGTTTCTTTGAAAATTCACTGATCTGTCTTGGAGAACAGAGTCAGAAACACAGGCATGTTCTCACTGTAGTTCCTGTGGGCGGTTCCTATTTGGCTTCTGCTGCCTTGGTTGCCTGACATTTTTAGAAACAAGAAGCTCTTGAAAACAGCAAGGGAAATACGAAGCACTGTGGGAGAGCAGTTAGCAGGACTGCCTGACCTCATGAAAGCTTAATGAAGCTGGATTCCCCTCCACAGAGGCAGCAGAGTCTAGGAAAGCATCAGTGTGGGCACTGGGAAGCACCTCACTCATGTTGTTAGGTGGTCTAGGATCTTTTTGTTAAACGAGGCAACGATGTACTCAGTGCCGTCAGTGGAAAGGTTAGCAGTCTCCTTTGACTTCCTACATATAACAGTTTATTGTAGAAAGAATCAAATTGCATTGGTGTAGTGAGAAGTTCTCCTTGTGTGATGTTCTTAATGGTGCATGTAGTTTACAGATACAGACTTGAAATCCCAGTGAGACATCTCCCTAGCATAATGTGATCACGTGACCTGCAGTTTCCTTCCTGGAAAAAAAATACCAAATGTGTGCTCGGCGGAAAAGAAACCTGTGGAAATTTGTATAATTTACTTTATAAGGTAGGTCCTTCCTCAAGAACATAGGCACTAGGAATGTGGTTAGCAATAACCACCAAGATGTCATCATTTTCTCCTCTCTGGCACCTTCTGCAAGAACATTATCCAAGATAGTTTCCCTGCAATGCTCTTCTCCCTGTGATCAAAGTAGGCTTAACACCAGATGGGAATTGGGGAAATCCAAAGCATCAACTTACACAGGGCAGACGGAGTTCCAGTTCCAGCCCCACAAGTTGTGGGATCCTGAGAGACAGCCTACATGTTCTTAGTCTCATGTTTCTTATTTGAAATATGGGTCAATATTCCCTGACTGGCAAGATGACCTTAAGATTGAAATAAGACACCTTATGTGCAAGCACCTAGCACATAACAATTGTTCTATGTTAGCTCTCTATGGAGCTCTTTTAAAGGAATCGGTTGACAATAAACCCTGCTCTGTGCCTAGCTTGTACTGGCAATTTTACTTAAAATGGAATCTGAGCAATATATATGATAGCATATAATTGGCAAATAAAGATGAGATGCAACAGTGTTCAGAAAGCAAGAAAGTAAGAAAATCAGTCCATGTCCATCTGAGTGGGACAGGCCATCAAGAGCCAAGTTCAAGAAGTTAATAATCTAGGTGATCTGGAAGGCTTCTTGGAAAAGAAGGATATTTCAGTAGCACAAGACATATAGGTCAATCAGGCTAAATTATCTAAGGCACTAACTGCACTATATAAAAAATAAACTCTCAAAAACATGTTCTTTTCGCTGAGTAGAGCATTAACCATAACGCATGCCTCCTACACAACCCATGACCCCACCTGCTAATGGACCTTTGCCTTGTCTGCTCAGTGCTTTTTTTCTTCTGAACTTTCCCACCAAGGCCCTCATCTCAGCTGATGAGGACTCTGCAGAAGGTAAATTAATGACAGGAAGTAGAATGATTATAAGGGTGGATTGTGAGGGAGGGACTTAGCCCCCCCAGAAAGAAGCTGCACATGAAAGGTGGACAGTGGATTTGTAAATGAAGGACCCTGGGTACTCATCAGCATCTGTGCACAGACAAGGGAAACAGCCCAACAACATTTGGAGGAAGCAAATGCCTAGAGTGCGGCTTGGGTATGAGTTAGAAGCCCTTAATATTACCCAAGAAGCACAAGAGCACAATGGAATTGTACTTTGACTTAATGAACTATATACATTTGGGCAACACATGCACAACACCATGGACCTTTCATGTTTATTAAAATGCATTATGGTTACAATTTGGGGAAATGTTTTGGAAGACATTTTTAAAATATTACAAAAAATTACAACATCCAATGCACTTAGACATACTTGAATAAGCAGAATTCTAATAGGATCTACAGTCGAAATTGTATGCAGTGGTAATCTGCGATTGGTAGAAATTTTCAATGTTACATTATTATTTTTTTTCCTTTTACTGAATTTCCCAGTATTTCTACAAGGAGTGTAATATTTATGCAGCAAAATGAAGGAAGGAAATCAACACAATTCATTCAGAATCTCAGCATGAATTCTCAGTGCTGTGCTGAGCTCAGGGTTATACACATACCCCCCTTCAAGAAAATTCCTGCTTCCTTTCCATCCTCCCTTCTGTACAAATGAGCCAGGCAGGGCTGGCTTCTCCCCATGAGCCACCACAGCCCACTACACATTCCGAATGAAAAGCAGGCATTGCTGTCACTGCTCAGCTCTGGCTGAGTGGAGTTCTTGCAAGGACAGGCTTCCACAGCCCTGGGCTCTGGCGCCACCAGCATGACTCACCAGAGGGGAGTGAAAATATGAGCTGGAGATAAACGAGGCTTAGCAAGAAGGACTGCTGAAGCCAACGCTCATCCACCACGTGACAAGCTAGAAGACAGTCACATGCGGGGGGTAGAGAGAAATGCATGGCACAAGGAAACCATATTGGACTCCTCCAGGCAAGCTGTGGAGAAAGGAAATTGAGAAATGGGATACAGTACGTATCAAATGCATGTGTAATGCCATGCTGATACCTTCGCACTGCCTCCTCGGGGAACAATACATAGAGAGGAAGCCGTAGATAGTGCCCTGAGGTCAGCTGTGATGACAATCACACACTCATCTTCACCAGAAACGTGTTTAAAGAGAAATTCATATTAAGTAAACAAGAAGCCTACTGTGCACCTGACTCCTGACTTGGGAAGATCACACTTGCAGAAAGAGGAGGGCTCTATCCATTACAGACTATTCCAGCAGCGAGCTAATTGTCTGTAGCTTGTTGTTTTCCGGCCAGCCCGGCCCCCAATAACACGCAGGAGACTCTATATTTGATACAATCCTGTTGGCCAATTACCATTATTGTTTATGGGCTAGCTCTGCCTTAATTATTAACCCATTTCTACTTATCTAAGTATTTCCACGTGGTCGTCTTATCGGGGAGCCTCGGCGGGCGTCTTCCTTCCTCCCAGGGCTACATCTCGACTCCCTACTACTTCCTCTTTCCTCCTCCTGGTCTCCTAGCCCCGCCAATCTTGTTTCCTATTGGCCACAGGGCTTTATTAACTAGTATGAGAAACATATATACAGAATAACATCTCCCATCAATTGTCCCTGCTGTTTTCAGACAAGGCTTTGCTCCATATGTTATTTCCATGCTAAGAATGCCACCCTAATGCAATTCATAGTTCTGTAGCTTGGATAAAATATTGGATTTTTGTCGATAATAACAAGAGTCTCGGTCAACATTTAATAAAAGTTTGTTACGAATCAAGCACAATAGAAAGAACTTTGAAATCTGGGTGTGGTGGCTCATATCTGCAACCCAGCACTCTGTAGGCAGAAACAGGAAGATCTCAGTGTGTCTGAGGTCAGCCTGACCTATATTCTGAATTTCAGGGCAGCAAGGCCTGTACGGTGGGTCCCTGTCTCAAAAGCAAAGAACTATCAAACGTGTTTTAATCTGCATGATGATGCTCTATTTCTTCCATAGCCTGTACCTGTTCAGTGCCTATCTGTTCAATAGGAAAGAGATTGCATGGTGAGAACTGTGTCCATATTCCTGTGGTGGGACACACTCCTGTCCCATAGCAGCTATTCAGTACATATTTGTTAACTTGATGAGTGAATTTGTGACCTTAGGCCTATTTTCTTATTATTCTAGAAGATTTCTTTTCTGATAACAGAACAATATTTTAAAGATCAGGAATGACCTTGTCCAGTCTGATCACTTAGAAGAAAAGAAACCAACCCTCCCCCCCCCAATGTTGCTTGTTTCAAAGTCAAAAACAACTTGAAGAGGCGGTCTCTGTAGAAGTTACTGTTTCTACATATTTTAATTATGGACGTGTAGATGGAGTGATTTGTTGGTTTCTGTCTGGGTGGCAGTGGTACCTGGGGTTTGTCATTCCCACCCTCTTCTCTTCATCCCTCTCCTTTTTCCCAATGAACAGCTTCACTCTCCCAGGTTCCAATCTTCATGCCATCTGTTAAACTAACTAATTTTGAACTAAAATGTATTCAATGTATCTTGTCTAACCTGTCTAAAACTTCAAGAACTCCTGACTACAATGATAAAAACTAATTGCTCTTTTATTACATAGCTGCCATTCATGAATTAAGATTATTCTCACTTTTAAATAAAATTTAACCTAGGGGGGGAAAGGGTTTCCCTTTCGAGTAAACATAGCCTGTACCTATAACAAAGAGGTGAGAGCCAGGACCACAAACCACATGAGCATCAACTGTGTGTTCTACACAGCGCGTTCTCGCTGAGATGGGCTGGGTGAAAAGATACTCTATGTGTATGCAAGTGACGGGACACAGATACAATGCCCACTAAATGTGTGATGATGTCTGATTTTAATTCCTCAAACTGACAATTCCCTCTCCTCTCTCTACCATACACACTTCCTTGAGTTTGTCCATTTTAGTAGACATTTCAAATGTCACCCTTTGATTTTAGTTTTTATTACCTCTGTGTGGTGTATATTTCATTACTGTTGGCTCTTATTGTTTTATTACCTCCATGTCTACTTTGTTCTTTTTCCCAATAAACCCATTAAATCTCAGGCTTTATTCTTTCATGGTGTATCTGCTCAAAGTTATGCTGCAGCTGCTCTTCACGCACTTTGATGTGGAATGTTTTCACTGTCGGGCTCTCGCCTGAATCTTACCTTCTCTGTGGAACCCTACTGATGGGAGATGTTATTCTGTAAACATGTTTCTCATACTGGTTAATGAATTGGCACTGTTGGCCAATAGGAAAGCAAGATGGGCTGGGCTAGGAGACAAGGAGAAAAGAAGAAGGAGTAAGAAGGACTCAGCATGTAGAGCCTGGAGAGAGCAGATGCGGGCCCACCACTCTCCCATAAGATGAACCACGTGGAAATATTAGAATAGTAGAAATGGGTTAATCATTTAGGTAACAAACTAGTACCTGGCCAACAGCCTTATATCAAATACAGAGTCTCTGCGTGTTATTGGGGGCTGGTGTGACCAGACCAGCAGAGGGCGGGCTGGCAGAAACAACTAGCTACACCCTACCCTAGTGGGATTAGGTTTCAGAACCTCAACACATGAGAATTTTTGAAATCCCCCTTTGTTTACTAATTTCTTGGCTAAATGGTGTGATGGTTAAAGATACTTGGTGAGATTCTGGGGCAGGCAATCATTGCTTAATGACAGGAACATGTTTGGAGAAATCTAGCCTCTGGTGATGTCTTCACTGTATGACATCCTAGAATCTTCTTATCCAAATCAGGTAGGTGACAATTTCTCTAAGTGACATAAACTTACGGGTCCATGGTGATATATGTGGTCCACCATTGGCCAAAAATAATTTATAAAATATGTCTTTTTTCTTTTTGGTGTGTGTGTGTTCATCAAGTGCATGCCTGTGACCTGTACAATCTAGAAGAAGGTGTTGGATCCCCTAGAGCTGGAGTTACAGAGGGTTGTGAGACACCGTGTGGATTCTGGGAATCAAACTTGGTCCTCTGGAACTACCGGTAGTTCTTAACTATGAAGCCATCTATCCAGCCCCATTTTAGCTCTTTAAAAAAGACTATTTGTATAAGTTTCAAAAGAATATAAATCCTACAAGTTCTTTGCAATAATATGGAGGAGTGGAGAAATGTCTTAGTGGGTATGGATGTGTGTACGTGCCCAACCTCGACCAGCAAGGAAGACGCAACTCCGGGAAGATCTTCATGCAGTTTTAATCAGGATCCTTGAACATGTTCTTCTGACCCCGGGGAAATTCCCGCACAGGCTTAAATACCCTTGTGCCGACCAACCCCAGTGAGCCACGTGGACCCTGCAGATAGGCTACTCTAACGTGGAAGCAAACAGGCTGAACAGGCTTAACCAAATGTGGAAGCAAACAGGCTGAACAGGCTTAACCAAATAAGGACTTGTTTATGCCAAAGAGCACTCATCATTGGGGAGGTGGAAGGCGGAAGCCAGTGCCATCTTTAAGGCACGGCACTTTGCAGCTCTCTACAGATGTGTGTGATAGTTTCTGTCAAGCTGACACCGTTAGAGTCATCTGAGAAAAGGGAACCTCAACTGAGAAAATGCCACCATCAGATTTGCAAGCCTGTGGAGTATTTTCTTGATTAACCATAGGTTGGTAGAGGAGGCTACTGTGGGAGGTCTCACCCCTGGGCAGGTTGTCTTTCGGGTATGAGAAAGCAAGCTGAGTAACCCAGGACAAAATAACCCAATAAGCAACACTCTTCTGGGTCCCTTTCTTCCCCCTCCCTCCCTCCCTCCCCCTCTCTCTCTCTCTCTCTCTCTCTCTCTCTCTCTCCCTCCCTCTCCCTCTCCCTCTCTCTCTCTCTCCCTCCCTCCCCCCCCCTCTCTCTCTCTCTGTCTCTCTCTCTCTCTCTCTCTCTCTCTCTCTGTGGTGTAATGTCTAGCTGTGGATCTCTGAATTTATTCCCATCTGTTGTGATAGGAAGCTTTTCTGATGAGTATAGCAGAATATCATTAAGAGTCATTTTATCACTACTGTTTTTGTTGTTGTTTGTTGTTTGTTTTGTTTTGTTTTTTAGGCCAAAAGTAATTTTGTTTTACCCTAGGCATCTGGAATATCTAGTTTCAGGTTCTTGGTCACCCAAGCAGTATTGAGTATGGGTTCCATTTCAGACAATGGGCCTTAAGTAAAGTCAGACATTGGTTGGTTACTCCCACAAGCCTTATGCCAACATTGTCCCAGCATATTTTGCAGGCAGGACAGCATTGTATGTAGATCAAAGGTTTTGTGGCTTGGTTGATGTTTACATTTCTCTTTTGTTAGCCTGCAGAGTACTTTCTCATAACAAAGGGCCTAGAATATAGGGGTGATGGTTCTAGGTAGTCACCAGCTCAACCTTTCCATGTTCAGTGAATTGTGTAGGTGTTGTCTTCTGCAATGGTTGTCTTGCTGTCAGTTTGTAGAGAGCAACCTATTATCCTGTCAACAGCCTGGTTTGTTTAGTGATTTCCATGGAATATCTTTGGCCAACACTCAATTTGATGTAATCCAGTCCTAGTACAGGAAGATTCTTGTGGTGACAAGAGATGGCTAGTTAAGACTTGAAGCATTTCTCAGCTCTAAAAAAAGAAAAAAAAAAAAAAAAAAGACAACATGGAATTTGCAAGCAGATGGATAGAACTAGGAAAAATCATCCTGAGTGAGATAACCCAGACCCAGAAAGATAAATATGGTATGTGTCCTAGTTAGGGTTACTACTGCTGTGATGAAACACCATGACCAAAGACATTTGGGGGTGAAAGGGTTTATTTGGCTTACATTTCCCTACCGCTGTCCATCACTAAAGAAACTCAGGACAAAAACTCAATCAGGGGAGCAACCTGGAGACAGGAGATGATGCAGAGTCCAGGGAAGACTAATGCATACTGGTTTCCCCATGGTCTGCTTTCTTATAAAACACAGGACCACCAGACCAGGGATTGCACCACATGTAAAGGGCTGGGCCTTCCCCATCAATAACCAATTAAGAAAATGCCTTACAAAACAGCCAGATCTTATGGAGGCATCTTCACAATTGAGGCATCCTGCTCCTCTCTGATGGCTCTAGCTTGTGTCAGGTTGACATAAACTATTCAGGATGGTATTCATTTGCTTTTATCTGGATATTGGGCATTAAATAAATGATAACCAAGCAACAATTCATAGATCCAGAGAAGTTAGGCATAGAGACAGGGACTAGAACAAACACATGGATCTTCCTTGGAGGGGGAATATAATAGATGTTTATGGGTAGATGGTGGGTCGGGTGGGAGGAGCAAGGAAGATGGGATTGAAGGAGGAAATGAGGAAAGATAGCTAAAACTGAAGAGCATTTGAAGGGTGGTATGGAAACATAATGCAGTGGAAACACCCTAAGATATACGAAGGCTATTACAATAAAGTCTCCAAATAATGGCTATGGTAACTTATAACAGCAACAAAATGCTTAATGTGTAAACATGAGTCTCTGAGTTTGGAGTTCCAGAATGCTCATAAATCTGGGAACAGTTGCTCACATTTATAATATCAACACTGGTAGGGATGAGAGACACAGACTTTGTAGACTTTCTGGTTCTCCAGCCTATCCAAAATAATGAGCCCCAAGTTCACTGAGAAATAC
Source organism: Cricetiscus sungorus (assembly GCA_030556225.1). Classification (NCBI taxonomy): domain Eukaryota; kingdom Metazoa; phylum Chordata; class Mammalia; order Rodentia; family Cricetidae; genus Cricetiscus; species Cricetiscus sungorus. The sequence goes on from JANBXA010000114.1 coordinate 11,889,497, forward strand.
TGTTGCAAAGAGTAATACTGACACTATTGACAATTCCTCATAGACTCATGATCTTCCTGCCTCTGCCTCCTTCAGCAAATCCTACTGGTGCATGTCACCACAACCAGAAAAAAAATTATAGATGGCTGAGAGACTCAAGAGACCCTGTTGCCTACTGCTAAACTCTTGGTTATTGGTAGATTCTTGGGGAGGAAAGGAAATTCTCTTCAGTTGTATATACATTGCTGAGCACATCAGGCTCCAACGGGTAACTCCAAACCCATGACTACACAGACAGCCCTGGTTAAACTCAGTGGATGACAAAACAAAACTAATAGACATGAATATGACAAAGAGATTTGTAGGGAAGAGTGGCAATAGACAGGGGTGGTACAGAGCTGGAAGAGTGCTAAGTATGCATTATTTACATGTGTGAAATTGACAAAGAACAAATTCAGTTCATTTAAAAAATGAGTTGGGGAGAAGATAGATAAAAATAGATAAAGAAATCCAACATCAAACCTCTGGTCTACACCCACATTCGAAGGTGAGTATGCCCACATATACATACACACAAACAGCACACAAGCATGCACACACAAGAACAAATGTGCATGCACACATGTGTGCATGCACATGCACACACACACACACCACTAAAAGGATATTAATAGTAATATCAATTGTTGGATATTTAAAAATCTTCTAAAGTTGTACTAATTCTAATTTTTTCTTTCTCTCATTCCTTACAGATGAGTATCAGAATCTTCTACTATAATATATAAAATGTGTAATATGTATTAGTTACTTTCAGTTGCTCTGATAAAACATCATGACCAAAAAAAAAAATTAATGTATGGAAGAAAGAGCATGTTGTGGCTTACAGTTACAGAGGGAAAGTCCATGGTGATGGGGCAAAGATGGCAACAGGCAACCAGAGCAGGAATCTGGGAGATCACATCTTCATCCACATGCAAAAATCAGAGAGCAAAATGGAAGCTCAGTGAGGCTGCTAAATCTTAAAGCCCATCTCCAATGGCATGCTTTCTCCTGCAAGGCTAAGCATCCTAATGCGTCCAAGCCCACCTACCAGATATCACCACCAGCTGGGGACCAACTATTCAAATACCTGAGCCTATGGGGGCAGGGGATGTTTTTCATTAAAATTGCACAATCTACTCTCATGAGGAGACAAGGTGGCCACACATGTAGGTTCACACAAAGACTTAAATTGTTATATTTTCAGTTGATTCAGCTTTTATATTATGAAACATCCCAACTTGCCTTGAATACTGTCCCTTCTATTAGTATTTAATTTGTTGAATGTTAGTAGTTCAGATATTACCCAAAAGAAAATAGAAAACAACTGCTGGCTTCTTTTGTGTAATGTTTTCATAACACATATGTCTTTCCTCTTTGGTGATCAATCTCCCTTTATTCTTAATTTTTGAAAAAAGATCCAAAAAAGAAAACAGAAAAAAAAAGAACACAAGGTTCTGTTCTTTTTATTCAACAACAAGAAACTTGGTCTTTTAATTGGTGAATTTAACAACCTCCTTCCCTCCAGCATCTCATTCTTTAGTCCAGGCTGGCTTGAAACTTGAGCAATCCTTTTGCTTCAGCTTGTAGAGTGTTGGGTCACAGGTGTGCAAGTCACTTCTATCAGCAGACTTCTTGGCCCATTGGGGGTGAATCCGCCATTACATTGCTTTTCATTGGCTGCATCTGTTCTGTTTTCTTCCCCCATTTCTTTCTCTGGAATAAGCACCTGTTCATATTGAGTCTCTTCCTCCCCACTTTGAAGTGAATATCTTCTCTGTGTTTCCAGTATCCCTCTGTATCACAAATATGCATACGTATCTTTTCCAAATTTTAGTATTAATCCATACCTTTACTTTCTTTTGATATAATACTTAATTCAAAATATGTTTGTTTCATTCACTGCTTTCTGCTTACTTTTGCCTCTTTGTGTGTTATCTTTGTATATTCTTTTTAAGTTCTCAAGATATTAGTTCTAGTGTTAACTCCACCATTCATTTAAACTTACCTGAACATTTTACATTTAGTAAATTCATTTGTTCCTAACCAGGCCCACTTGATTCTATTTAAAGTATCTTCTGTAAATTCTTTTCGGTGAGATTCTCTGCCAAAAACCTCTTTGAAAGTTATTTGTATTCATCCTTTCTTATTGATTTATAATAACTAATCTTATACACATACATATGCAAATATTCATACATATTTATACTCTTTAATGAGTCTGCAATTCCAGTGGCATTTATTTTGCATGATCTCCAAATGCCAATATATAGTCTCATTTCATCTATTAATTTTGTCATTTGACATTTCATAAACACGTGTATATAGAGTATTCTGATTACTCTCCCCTCCACCCTCACTTGTCTCCCTCCCACACCTGTCAACAATTCCTTGCTATTACCCTCTTAGCACTCCCTTTCCCAGATTCACACACACACACACACACACACACACACACACACACACACACACACACACGTTTGTTGCTTGTTTGTGACACATTTGGTTTATCCAGGTGTAACAATTGACTTGGGACTATCCACTGGAGCCTGATGGAGTCAGCAGTGAGCACATGATTCCCCTCTCCTTGAATCTCTAAGTAACAAATCGCTAAGCAGTGAGCAATGATGTCTCAGTCTCTCCTTTGTGGGAAATCCTATTTGGAAGTTGTTTGTTGTATTTCTGTTTCTCTGCTTTTCCTCACTGGCGAGCCCATCATTGCTGTCTTGAAATTGGTCAAAGCAGTGGTACTCAACCCATGAGTAGCAACCCCTTTGGAGGTTGAATAACACTTTCAAGGGGGTCACCTAAGACCTCAAAAACACAGAGATTTACATGACAAATATCTACATTATAAATTACTTTGTATATTAAAATACATTATAAATTACTTCATAACAATACCAAATTACAGTTATAAGTAGCAAAGAAAATGACTTTATGGTTGGGGGGGTCACCATAAAAGGGCTGCAGCATTAGGGAGGTTGAGAACCACTGGCTAAAAGAGATTTTTCCTTGTCACTACTTCCTTGTCACTTGTGATATAGATAATATGTTTTTCTTTTTGTTCATCTTACTTGGGATTACCTAGTGTTCTGCAAATGTACTTGTGATCTTTTACAAGTTTTAAATATTCTCAACTATTTTCAAATGTTATTGAACCTGTGTTTACTATGTGCACACCAATACAATTAAATGCATTCCCAGTGAGAGTTCCTTTCTCCTGTCTCCTGTATTGCTGACCTTCTTTATGTATATATTTCCTCCTTTTGTTTCTCTTCACTGAACACATGGACACTGCGGGGTTTATCTTACAATTCACTGATATTTTTATTGCCTAACTACTACTAAATATCTCACTAAATTTTAATGTTGACAATTTTCATTTTAAGTCTAGCAATTCTGTTTAACTGATGTGTTGGTTTCCTCTATTAAGTTGTTCAAATTCTGTAGATCCCTTGACCTTCTTGAGTTTACTTAAGTTGGTTTAATAAGCTTGTCAGAACCAGGATGATCAGGGACCTGAAGTGATGACAGTGATAAGGAACTCTTTAGATCAATCACCAAGCAGAGCCAGAACTAGACACTGAGGTGCAATATACCCCATCTTGACCAGGACTGTTGAATCACATATATGTCCTATATCTTGTCCTAATACAAAGTACAATAACAATAACTGTTTGATAATCTGTTTCTGGGCGTTTCAGTAGCTGCTTTTCAATTACATTCTTTGTTGTTTCTGCTCATTGTGCCTCAAATAGTTCAAAGTAATGTAGGAATCTGTGTAGTCTATAATGAAAACATGTTTTCAAAGAACATGTGGCATTGCTTCTTCCCAGAACCCAGAAAGTAACACTTTATCAAGACTGCCTTCATTAAAAGATATGCAGTTCTACATAAGAGCCAGGAGAGTCAAACGTGGGCTTCAATGCCTTGGCAGGGTTGGTCAACTTCTTTTATCAGTGAGAGTCTAGACATTTCTGTCCTCAGCTCATGTTGGAAGAATATTCTGTGGTTTCTACCACTTTGTGAAGCCTGCTTTTACATTTTTCATCTTCATATCTTATAAAGGCATCAAAACAAAGTTAAATTCACCAGTCTTAGCACATTATCTTAAGAAAAATTGGCTCCATGATTCCATGATGCACAAACTGTTTTTCTCTGAGCTATGTTGCATTATTGGTTTGGGACTTTGCCAGTTCATTGATATATATATATATATATATATATATATATATATATATATATATATATATCAATATATATATGAATATATATATCAATATATATGAAAGTACTTTTAAACATAGATTGTATGAACATACCACATATATAGGTTTTAAGGTGTTTTTAATGAGACAGTTAATGTAGACAACTTAGACTGCATTAACAAAACCTTAAGGTAATACCAGGAGTGGGGTTCAAAATCCTGGCCTTTTACAAAATACTAAAGTTATCTGGGCTTCATTTGTTGTAAACAGTATGTAAAATAAAATAAAATTATATTACAACTATCTCACAGTATTGACATGGAAAATATAGATATTATTGAAGAAAATTATTCATCTCGAGTCACTTTGGGGGGAAGCATATGTTGGAGGAAAGCAAACACTGAATTAGAAGAATGATGACTTGGGTTTAGACGTGCGTGCAGGGTGCTGACAAGAAAGGAATGAGAACAGACCTTTTGCTAACTGGTGAATTGAGGACAGCTGGCCAAATCTGGTAGTTGAGGCTACAGGAGCTCTGGATTTGAAACTCTGGTTATAGAACTATAATGCATACAGAATTGCCTTCCCTGCTTGTGAATAGACATCTTGCTTCTTTTTTGTCTGTTTGTATTGCCTATGTGTGTCTTTGACTGCCTAGTTGAAATGTCGCCTCAGTCAAAGTGCTCATTAAATGGCTGAGAGCATGGGGCTCTACACCGATTCTCTGAGGTGAGGTACTTCAACGCCTCACAAAAGCCCAAAGTCCTGGGTGGGGAGCTGAGCCTGGGCTTTGTACATCGCTGCTTGTGTGAGGAAGTAAGTCTGACTGTGTGGTGTTTTTCCGCAGCTTCTCCTACACCCTCAGACACTGACATTCAACATTCAAGATCACTCGGCAACCTGAAAACCTCTGAGACATTCTCCTCCGATCGACTGCCTTTTCTAGCCTAAATCTTCCCTCTCACCTCAGCTGAATCCTCCCTGAAATCATGAACTAGATAAAACATATTTTAAGCTTTATATTAAAAAAATAATAACTCAACTGTCAGACTCTCAAGACTGTTTAAGGCATCTGTTTAACACTCCTCAAAGATAACCGTCCGTCTCTGCCACCCCCCCAACCCCCACCATTTCTTCATTCCTCTCCCTCTTTCCTCAGACGGTTAGTTCCCAGGGTCTGGTATACATCTTTACACTTCCTACTCACACACTCACACACGCGCACACACACACACACACACACACACACACACACACCTATTTACACTTCCTACTCACACCTATTTACACTTCATACTCACACACGCACACACACACACCTATTTACACTTCCTACTCACACACACACACCTATTTACACTTCCTACTCACACACACACCTATTTACACTTCCTACTCTCTCTCTCATACACACACACCTCTTTACACTTTTCTCTCTCTCTCTCTCTTTCTCGCTCTCTCTCTCATACACACACACACACACACCTCTTTACACTTCTCTCTCTCATACACACACACGCACCTCTTTACACTTTTCTCTCTCTCTCTTTCTCGCTCTCTCTCTCTTTCTCGCTCTCTCTCTCTCTCATACACACACGCACATGCACATGCACATGCACACCCCAGGGCTGGGCCCAGCTGAGTCTGGGTCATTCCTCTGCTTTTCCCTCCCTCTCCTGCCTACCCATCCAGATGGCTTTAGAAGTGTGTCTTCGCTTGTCTTTCCACCTCCCTGTGTTCAATTCCTGGGAAATGAAGACGAGAAAGGGAAAGGCTGCCCTGCGTCGAAGAGTGTTCATTGGATTATATTTCCAGCTCATTATGTGTCCGTGCACATCTGCAGAGAGATGACGTGGGTCCACTCCGCTGAGCACTTTAATCTCACAGAAGGTAAATGCCAGCTGCACGATGACTGTATCCGACCTCCCCTTCCTAGTCTCTCTCCTCTAATTCTGAGCACACTTTATGGTAATAAGTTAGCCTGGCTCCGGGTTTCTCGTGACCCTTTCCCCCCTCCCCCACAGGCCCACCGTGCTGGTGTGAGATGTCAGAGAGACATAAACTTTCATTAGTGAGATTTCCAGGCAATGGCTTGCAGCCTCCTCCCCCAATCCCTGTGAACCCTGAGGAATGACTTCCTTTACTCTGTCCTTATCTCTGTGGCCGGACACAGGACCGTGTTATGGCTGTCATATTTCAAATGGCAACTAGGAAGTAAACATGGCAGTAATATAAACAGCTAACATTTGGATAGCCTTTAAACCTTTCAAAGGACTTCCCTCTTCACTCATTGAATCATTACAGCCATTTTAGAAGCGAGTTCGTATTATTTGTTCCAGTTTGAAAACAGAGAAATTGATCTCTGAAGTGATGCTATAGATTACACTGCAAATAAAAGACTAGGTTTAAAACTCGGGGCTTCTGATGAGGACCTCCTTTTTTTTTTTTTTCCAAATTACAATATACCACCTTTACCTGCCTATACCTTTATTTTGATCCAATACAACCTAGTTGGCGAACAATTAGACAACAAATACAAAAGCCTGAAATATGTACATGGCTTTGTGCAACTGTGTAGACATTTTCAGTGGTTTATTTGAAAACAATCACAAATTATACAAAACTTTTCTCCAGGAACTTTGAGTATAATGTGAGAGTATGATACAGTTATAAGCTAACTGGTATTTAAACATAAAGGATATTGTAAAATATTAGATTATATCCATAATATACAATATATCAGAGCTGTTAACACTATAGTTGCAAATGACATTTAAAATGACTGTTGTGTATTAAATAAAAATGAAAACAAATTGGAAATCTAGACATGATTTCTAATAATCCATGCCAAGTATACCTCAAAGAGAGAGTATCATCATACTTATACATATACAAATAAAAAAGTACATAAATACATTAACAGAAATGTTGTAAATTTTATTTTTAGATGTTCCGAAGTTATGTACTTTTGATGTGCATTACTTTAATTTTATCAAGGAAAAAATAAAAATATTTCCAAATGCTGGTCAAATAACCCTGTCTTGCCAGGATTGGGCATTATTTATTTCAAGAGCCTATTATAACTGATGTCCGTAGGTATGTGAGAAAGCTACCGTTACCAAGTCCCTTCTTTTTCTCACACTCAGGCGTGTTTGGTGGCTACTGCATGGGTGTGGCACTGGGTGTGGTGTTTGCCAACTCTCCCACCTGCAGCTTTCTCTACAGCAGCTGGTCTCCAGTAGAATTTACTTAATAGCTAAAGCGTCTATGGCCACTCTAAGTTCAGCCCTCTTTCACCTCTTCCACCTGTATCACACAGAATAAACAAAAAGTTTTTCTGAACCTTTTCAGTGACTCCTGGGCCTGAGATGCCCCGCCCCACAAAAGCAGTGGTTTGTGAGGTCCAGTCTTTACTTCACACAAGTGTTATTCCCTCAAACCTAATCCCAGGGAAAGAAAGCCTTCAGATAGGATGAACGCATCTTAGCAAAGGCCCCTCCTCTTCATATCTCGACCTCCTCCCTCAGAGCCCCACTTCTACACTGTCTGTGGAGGTCGACGTTTCCACTCCATGGTTCCACGGAAGGGTAAGGTCCATTTCCTTCTCTCCCACATCCTGCTAACTTAGGTTCCTCACATTTGGGATAGATGCGGTGCCTCTTTCACTAAGTCCAAAAAGCACAAAGTGGGTAGTGTAGTCAGGTATGGTTCGGCAGCTGGAAATTGCCACCTTTTAGATTACAGAGGTTCTCAACCTGTGGGCCTCTGCCCCTTTGACAAACTCCATCTCCAAAAGTACTTATGATTCATAACAGCAGCAAAATTAAAGTTATGAAGTAGCAATGAGGATAATTTTGTGGTTGAGGGGTCACCGTCACCGCAACATGAGGAAATTTTTGAAGGGTCACAGCATTAGGGGGCTTGAGAACCACTGCTCTAGAGTTGTCTGTAAGGCAACCACATTTCCCTAAAGTGAACACTACTTCCTTGAAAGCGGCTATCTGTGCTCTCGTGTGAGGAACACACGTTTGCCTGCTGGTGAATTTCGTCTGTTCTGTGACACAGGTGCAGGAAAGATGCTTGATTGTAGCCTGAACTTGTCAGATGTGCCAGGGACTATTAACAACATCAGTGACCCCTCCTTACTCATTAGCAATAGAATGGGTGTTAGATCCCACTAAATTTCCTCATATTCATCTCTCTTCCCTGATAGAGTAAGGAACTGGAGTCATGGATGCCAAGAGGGGGAAAAGCTGATGAAGGTCTTCCGGGGGTGGCACAGGGCAGGCGGGGGGGGGGGGGATGTAACTGTAGCTTTTCAGAAATCTGCCAACATTTCTAAGTCAGGAGCTGCCCAGCAACCACACCCAAATTCAGAGGCTTACTCAAACTGTGTCCGTTCATCCTGTTTCTTAGGCTGTTATTATTAATAAAGTTCGTAAGCCATCCTGACCAAAAAGAAAAAAAACAATACATGCATACACACACAAGCTGGCAAGAAACTTGGGACAAAGTTATATTTTTAAGTGGTTATATCTTAAGTGATTACTAATTGCCAACATATGCCAAGTGTGGTGATACATGCCTGTAACCCCAGTAGTTGGAAGGTGGGAGCAGAAGAGTCATGAGTTCAAAGCCAGGCTGAGCTTTTTGGAAAATAACAAAACAACAACAACAAAAAATAAATAAAAATAATCTGCATTTTTATTATTAATCTTTTTTAAATTTTTATAAATAATCCTTTTTAATGTGAGGATTTGCTTTTCAAAGTGTTCAAACTCATATCTGACAGTAGCTACATTTTCAGTGTCTGGGTATGAAGAGAACTTAACGGTAGTTTGGGGAGGAACTTAGAGGTCACATGGAGTAGAGTGCTTGGAAAAACCTCAGCTGGAATGTCTGGGATAGCCCTCCCTACACACACACACACACACACACACACACACACACACACACACACTGTACTCTCCACTTTCCAGGAACCTCTCTGGGTGACAATGAGATCTTCCTCTAGAGCAATCAACTCCAAAAGCAATATGAAGTCAAACTCCAGCGTTCCAAGCATGTCCAATATGCTCACACTTTATGTGCTGCTATCTCTTGAAGAAAACAAAACAACAAAAAACACTCCAAGTCCAAACCAAGTACTATAGAACTCTTTTAAATGGTACCAATCAGTGCAGGAACGACAGGAGTCGCTGTCTCAGGGATCTACAGAAAGCTGTTAAGTCCAAAAGTTCTGGGTGAAGGCACAGCAGCAGCCACTCTATCTGCTTCCAAATTTGGGGAAGCAATGTTGACTCAGCAGCTGTTGGACTATGTTGTCACTATTCTCACAGGACTTTCTCTAAGAATGTTGTGCTAAGTTGCCAGACTGGCTGACTTGCAACAGAAACTTGCTGTCTGGAAGTTCTCAGGGCTCATAGCACTAAATCAGAACATCAGTATAGCTGTGCTTCTTCTGACTCTCCTAAGGAAACATTCCTGAAAACCCTCACTTCCCATACTCCCTGGCTGAAGCCTTTCGCTTCTGGTACTCCCTGGGTGATGACTCTCACTTCTGGTAATTCAGCCTCGAATTCCCTGACTTACCACAACAGAACTCCCATTTCTGCCTTCTCTTGGCCATCTTCACTGTATTCCTTGACTCTTGAAATCTTCTTAAAAGGTCAGTGACTTGTGCCATTGTGGTTGAGACCCACTCTTATCCAGTATGACCCCATGATGTTTGGCAGTTTCCCCTGAGATTAAAACTGTCCATCGTATGGCTTCAGTGCAGAATTCTACCAGAAATTCAAGGAAGAGCTAATTCCAATACTCCTCAAATTGTTCTACACAATAGAAACAGAAGGCACATTACCAAACTTTTTCTACGAGGCCACAATCACCTTGGTACCCAAGCCTCACAAAGATACAACTAAAAAAGAAAACTACAGACCAATATCCCTGATGAGCACTGATGCAAAAATACTCAATAAAATACTGGCAAACCGAATCCAAGAAAACATCAGAGAAATCATCCACCATGACCAAGTAGGCTTCATCCCTGGGTTGCAAGGATGGTTTAACATACGAAAATCTATCAATGTGATCCACCATATAAACTGAAAAAGAAAAACCATATGATCATCTCCCTAGATGCTGAAAAAGCCTTCAACAAAATTCAACACCCTTTCATGATAAAGGTCTTAGAGAGATCAGGGATAACAGGGACATACCTAAACATAATAAAAGCAATATACAGTAAACCAACAGCCAACATCAAACTGAATGAAGAGAAGCTTAAGGTGATTCCTCTAAAATCAGGAACAAGAAAAGGCTGTCCTCTCTTTCCATATGTCTTCAATATTGTACTTGAAGTTCTAGCTAAAGCTATAAGACAACAAAAGGAGATCAAGGGGATCCAAATTGGAAAGGAAGAAGTCAAACTGTCTCTATTTGCAGATGATATGATAGTTTACATAAGCGACCCAATAAACTCTACCAGGGAACTCCTACAGCTGATAAACACCTTCAGCAAACTAGCAGGATACAAGATAAACTCAAAATACTCAGTAGCCCTACTTTATTCAAATGACAAAGAGGCTGAGAAAGGAATCAGAGAAAGATCACCCTTTACAATAGCCACAAACAACATAAAATATCTCGGGGTAACACTTACCAAATATGTGAAAGACCTATACAATAAGAACTTTGTGTCTTTAAAGAAAGAAATTAAAGAAGATACCAGAAAATGGAAAGATCTCCCATGCTCTTGGAATGGAAGGATAAATATAGTAAAAATGGCAATCTTGCCAAAAGCAATCTACAGATTCAATGCAATCCCCATTAAAATCCCAGCACAATTCTTCCCTGACCTTGAAAGGATAATAATCAACTTTGTATGGAAAAACAAAAGACCCAGGATAGCCAAAACAACCTGTACAATAAAAGAACTTCAGGAGGCATCACCATCCCTAACTTTAAGCTCTACAGAGATATAGTTCTGAAAACAGCCTGGTATTGGCACAAAAATAGACAGGTAGACAAATGGAATTGAATTAAAAATGCTGATATTAATCTACACACCTATGAACACCTGATTTTTGACAAAACAGCTAAAAAAATACAATGGGGGAGGAAAGCATCTTCAACAAATGGTGCTAGCACAATTGGATGATGATGTGTAGAAGACTGCAGATAGATCCATGTCTATCGTCTTGCACAAAACTCAAGTCCAAATGGATCAATGACCTCAGCATAAATCCAGCCACACTGAACCTCTTAGAAGAGAAAGTAGAAGGTACCCTTGAACAATTTGGTATAGGAGACCAATTTCTGAACATAACTCCAGTAGCACAAACACTGAGATCAACAATTAATAAGTAGCACCTCCTCAAACTTAGAAGCTTTTGTAAGACAAAGGACACAGTGGACAAGACCAAATGGCAGTCCACAGACTGGGAAAAATTTTTTTACCAATCCTACATCTGACAAAGGGCTGATCTCCAAAATATACAAAGAACTCAAGAAACTAGTAAACAAAACACCAAATAGCCCTATTAAAAAATGGGGTACAGAATTGAAGTAAGAATTCTCAATAGAGGAAATCAAAGAGGCTGAAAGATTCTTAAGAAAGTGTTCAACATCCTTAGCTATCAGGGAAATGCAAATGAAAACAACTTTGAGATACCATCTTACTCCTGCCAAAATGGCTAAAATTAGAAACACCAATGACAACTTATGCTGGAGAGGATGTGGAGAAAGGGGAACACTCCTTCACTGCTGGTGGGAGTGCAAACTCATACAGCCATTTTGTAGATCAGTATGGCAGTTCCTCAGGAAAATGGAAATTAGCTTACCACAGGACCCGGCAATTACACTCTTATGTGGGTCAATTCTAAATGACCCACATCCATGCAACAAAGACATGTGCTCAATTATATTCATAGCAGCATTATTTGTAATAGCAAGAACCTGGAAGCAACCTAGATGCCCCTCAACTAAAGAATGGATAAAGAAGATGTGGCCCATCTACACAATGGTATACTACTCTGCAGAAAAAAATAACGGAATCTTAAAATTTGCAGTCAAGTGGATGGAACTTGAAGAAACCATCCTGAATGAGGTAACCCAGTCACAAAAAGAGGAACAGGATATGTACTCGCTCATATATGGATTTTAGACGTAGAGCAAAGGATCACCAGCCTATAAAACACACCCCCAGACGAACTGGGATACAAGGTGTATTCTAAGAGATTCATATATGCTCCCTCACAAAAGGGGGAAAGGACAAGTCCCCCAGAGCACAAGGAAAATGGGGGGGGGGCGGTGAATGGAGAGAGAACTAGGAGAAAGAGAAGGAGAGGAGAGGAAAACACTTGTGGCTAGATAGAGTCAGGGTGAGAGGGGGAGACATAAAAGAGGGAGCCATTATTGGTTTGAAGAGAAAACTGAACCTAAAGAAAGGTCTAGAGAACTACAAGACTGACTCCAACTAATAATTCGAGCAACCGTGGAAAGGCTACCATAAATGCCCTTCACTGATAGTGAGATCATCAACTAAATTATCCACCATCATGGAGCCTTCATCTAGTACCTGTTGGAAACAGAAGCAAACACCCATAACCAAACACTGACTAGAACTAGAATTCAGATGCAGAGAGAGGGGACAAGACCAGGTTGTAGAAACACACGAAGACAGCTGACCTGAAGAAGGAGGAACTAATGCCCCCCCCCACAAGACTGATGGCTGGAAATCCAGCATGGGACTGACTCAGACTCCCTGAATATGGGTCTCAGCTAGAAGGACTGAGCAGTCTGGGGGACCTCAGACAGTAGAAACAGGATCTACTCCTGGTGCACAAAAGGACCTTGTGGACATATCCCCCATGGAGGGATACCCCCTTAACCTAGAGACAGGAGAGAAATCTAGTCCTTACTTTAAATGACTTGACAGATTTACATGACCCAACCTGGATAGTATAGCCCTATAAGTGGAATGGGGGTGGGGAGATGGGAGGGGAAGCTGGCCAGGGTACATGTCACAGGGGAAAGAGGGAAAGAGGGAAGGATGGAGGAAGGGAGGGAGGGAGGGAGGGAGGGAGGGAGGGAGAGGAAACTGGGATCCATATGTAAAATTTTTAAATTGTATTATTAATTTAAAAAAAAAGTTTCCTGATGGTAGAGAGGTAGAAGGTAGGAAGGTAGAAGCTCTCAAGATCTCCTTTTGAATGAGCACTAATTCCTTGCATGAGGCCTTCATCCTTAGGGCAGAGTCTCTATCCAATAGCCCTACTTCCTCATAACCCTCAAATTAGTGACTAGGTTCCAACACAAAAGTCTGAGGGAGGCAGCACATATAACATAAGACCTGGGAAATAAGACTTCAATGTGCCTTTTTTGTAGAAACAATTCAATCCACAACATCTACCTGTGATTTACTAAACAAAAACAATACATAAGGCATCAGTGGTCCAACAGGACTTACAAGCCAAGAGAAACCTAGATTTCAAAAGTAAGAAGGTAGAAGTGAGTGTCCTATTCCTGCTTCTCTGCCCTAGAGATGCAAGAAACATCTCACATGGATAGAAATAGTTAGGCTGTTCTCTTTTATAATTTGAAGAATATTTTTTAAGAATTTGTTATATGAGTGTCATATTTATATCATTCCCACCCCCCTTTCTGCCCTTTCACCTACTACTCTTAAGTTCATGACTTCTATTCTGTAATCCTTATTGTTATATACACAAGGACACACATATGTACATACACAAACATGTGTGTGTATATGTGTCACTTGCTGAGTCTATTTAGTATTGCTCATATACACATGTATTCAAGGATGACCACTTGAAATTAGATAACTCCACTAGGGATTTTTCCTAGAGAAGACGGTTTCTCCCTTTCTCAGCATCCTCTGCACCTTTTCATGTAGGAGTGGTGGTGCAGGCAAACTAGGATACCTCTTTAGAGGGTTTAGCTTTATTAATAAAAGAAGTTAAGAATGGAATCAACTGGAAGCAAAAAAGACAGATTTGTTAGAGCTTAGAGGATAAAAACACAGTGCGGGCAAGATTTCAACTTGTGCCCAAGGAGGAGAATGGAGGGAAAAAAGGGGAAATGCCATGCCATGTAAGGTGGCATGGAGCTCAGACACCTGGCCAATATGCAGCCATATGGTAGGGAGGGAACTATAGAAGAGTGAGGAAGCCTGGAGGAGCCCACAGTGGGGCAAGAATGCTTAGAAAAGAAATAGAAAGAAGAAAATGGAGCGTTGCCTTTTCCTGAGAAATTCCAACAAGTGGGCAGACTTGCAACCCTACCTGGCTGAGATCTGTAACCCTCTGCATTCGGGGCAGGGATTCTGGGAAGGAAACGTATAGTATACCATTAAAGAATTACTTATTCTGTGTGTCGCTAGCGTAGCTTGGGTGAGGTCATCTTCCTAAGAGTGGTTGCGTTGTCCAACATGACCAAACATGACCAACGGGAGTGTTAGGTCTCCACCCAGGCCAGAGATCCTATTTTCTTGATCAGGAGCACTTTTAGTTTTATTTTACTTTTCTGCTCTAACAGTAGAGCCTTATAAAAAAAAAAACTTCACTGTCATGGTGGCATGTCTACTGGTGTTGCCATTATGCAGATCTTGTGTAGGCAGCCATATTGTTGAGATTTCAAGGATGCAGCATCCCTGTCATGTCTAGAAGACACTATCTACTAGCACTCATTCTACTCTTCACAATCATTCTGTTCCCCTTTTCACACTGTCTCCTGAGCTTTAAGTGGAGAGGCTCTCTAGATGTGCAAGTGGGGCTGGGTGCCTCCTGTCACTCACCCTCTTCATTCTGACCAGTCCTGGATTTCTGTAATTGACTGTCGAGTGCAAGAAGCTTCCTTGACGAGAGGTGAGAGCTACACTTCCTGTGTGTATAAGGATAGGGATTCGGGAGACTGCAGTTTTGTCTTGTTGACAATGTCCTTGCCTTACAGAAGCTTCTCAGTTTCAGAAGGTCCCATTTATTAATTGTACATCTCAGTGTCTGTGCTTCTGGTGTTGTGATCAAGAAGTGGTCCCCTGTGGGGTACAGAACTAAATAGAGAATTCTCAATAGAGGAATCTAAAATGGCTCAAAGGCACTTCAGAAATTGCTCAACATCCTTAGCCATTAGGGAAAAGCAAATGAAAACAACTCTGAGATACCATCTTACTCCTGTCAGAATAGCTAAAATCAAAACCACAGGCGACAGTTTATGCTGTCACAGAGGATGTGGAGAAAGGGGAACATTCTCCATTGCTAGCGAGAGTACAAACTCGTACAGCCACTTTGAAAATCAGTATAGCAGTTTCATGGGAAAATGGGAATCAGTCTACCTCAAGATCCAGCAATCCCACTCTTAGGCATATACCCAAAAGATGCACATTCACAAGCACATCTGTTCAACTATGTTCATAATAGCACTATTTGTAATAGCCAGAACCTCAGAGCAACCTAGATGCCCCTCAACTGAAGAATGGATAAAGAAAATGTGGTACATTTACATAATGGAGTATTACTCAGCAGAGAAAAAAAAATGAAATCTTGAGATTCACAGACAAATGGATGGAACTGGAAGAAACCATCCTGAGTGAGGTAACTCAGACACAGAAAGGAAAACATTGTATGTCTTCACTCATAAATGGATGTTAGACATAGAGAAAAGGATAACTAGTCTACAATCCACAACCCCAGAGAAGCTAGGAAACAAGGAGGACCTTAAGAGAGACAATGGTCCCCCAGAAAAGGGGAAAGGGGACAAGATCTCCTAAGCAAATTAGGAGCATAGGGAGATGGGGAGGGTGGGAGGAGAAAGGGGAGGGGATGGAGGAGGAGAACATGAGGGATCAGGAAGGTCGATTTGGGGAAAGAACAGAACAGACAAGGAGAGCAAAAAAAAAAAAGGATACCTTAATAGAGGGAGCCATTATGGGTTTAAAGAGAAATCTGGCACTAGGGAAATCTCCAGGGATCCACAAGGATGACCCCAACTAAGAATCTAAGCAATAGTGGAGAGACTACTTTAAATGCCCTTCCCCAATAATGAGATTGATGACTACTTTAAATGCCATCAGCCAGTAGCTGATGGAAACAGAAGCAGAGATTCAAAGATAAGCACTGAGCCAAACTCCTGGAATCCAGTTATAGAGAAGGAGGAGTGATGAGCAAAGGGGTCAAGACCATGCTGGGGAAAACCACAGAAGCAGCTGACCTGAACAAGAGGGAGCTCACGGACTCCAGACTGACAGCTGGGAAACCAGCATAGGACCAAACCAGGCCTCCTGATCGTGGGTGTTAGTAGGAGGCCTGGGCAGTCTATGTGGCCTCTGGAGTGGAACAAGTATTGATCCCTGGTGCACAAATGGAGTTTGGGAGCCCATTCCCTATGGAGGGATACTCTCTCAGCCTACATACGGGGGCTAGGAGGAGGGCCAAGTTCTGTCCCAAATGATGTGACAGATTTTGATGATCCCCCATGGGAGGCTTCACCCTCCTTGAGGAGCGGATGAGGGGTGGGATGGGAGTGTTGGTGGAGGGCATGGAAGGATGAAATGGAGATGGAACTGGGATTAGTATGTAAAATAAGATTGTTTTCAATTTAAATAAAAATTAATTTTTTAAAAAAGATTAAGGATTCAGAATAGAGGTAGAAATTAAATTCATTTAGAAAACTAGAACTTTTTATCTTCAAACTCTTCTTTGGAGCAACCAGGTGATGGGAAGGAAGCTGATGAGAAAATGAACACCTCCGTTCATGTCATGGCAGGACTTGTAGTTGTCCCCTTCTTGTCCCCATAGTGTTCAGTCTTTCAAATTGCAGGTTCACGAATCCAGTTCTAATTTTATATTTGTTAACACAAATGGAGCCTTACACATTGAGAAGTTAACACTTCTGTGTAAAGACGAGAACAGAGCGCTTCCCCTACCTTTGAGAGGTCCCCACACAACTCATGGGACCTACTTTGGTGGATGACTTGTCATTTCTCCTCATTAAGAAGTTTTTCTTGTTTAACTTGGATCTTGATCAAGTCAGATGGTATCCATAGCTTTTCTTCTCCTGTAGACACAAAGGTGAAACCCCTACCCCAACCTAGTACATATCCTGGTTCTCATACTGAGGTCAATACATCATTGACGTACACAGGCTGGTTTAGCTTGTATGTTCTTAATTTTCCTTTTCTTAGAACATACTTGATATTTACTGCCTTTGTACACAGTTCTGTATTAAGCCTAAATCTTTTCTTTAGACTAAAAGGGGAATTGTAGTGAGATACCTACCCCACCCATACCTGTTGCACTGACCACGCCCATTGGTGCATGGGGACAGGTGTGGGTGTAACCTGGGGAACTAGGTCTGGGGTCCCACACCTGAGCACTGTCTCTTACTTTCTGGTAGGAGACAGAAGCATCCGGAGGCATCCTTGGGACAGGAACGTGCTGGCAACAATCTATTTCTGGTGTAGGTGATTTTTCCCTGAATAAACATCCATCAGGCTATTTGTTTTCCCAGGTTCTTATTTATCCACAATGCTCTGGCTTCAATTATTCTCAAACAATTCAAAAGTCTGTAACAGAGTCTCTTTTGATGGCTAGGAAGTCATTTTTAATCCCACAATAATAATCCACTGAGAGCCCTCCCAGTGATTATACTATGGATCTTTCATATCTCCTGTTACAGCTTTGTCCCTAAATGTCAAATTTTGGTCTTTAAAAATATTTTTTTCACGCCTTCACTTAGCTTTTGGACATGTGAAATAATTATAATGGTAGCTTAGAATCTTTGTCTGTTAACCCAACATCTGTGCCATTTTCAGTAGAGTTAACCACATTAAGTTTTATCTTCTTGCTTTTTTGAATGCCTGGGAAAGTTTTTGCTGGATTTTAGATGATGCCGCTGTTACTATGTTGAGTGTTAGGTACTCTTGGCTTCTTCCGATCTTCTTTGAGATTTGTTCTGTGATCTTGATGTTTTCTAGTTTGCATGGCAGAAATAGACACTGTCTTCGGTTGTGTGTATCAAACACTGTTGCCTTCAGTCTTCTCAGGTCTGTCCCTAGACTCAGGTAGTTTCCCCCCACACACTAGTGCTATGCTGCTGGATAGTTTGGTGAACACACTGTGCATGTATCTCCAGTCCCCCTGGCCCCCGCCGCCACCACCACCACCCCGTACCATTCTCCACTCTTTGTCTGGCCTCTGAAGTCCAACCCCTTAGTTCCATTTGACAGAGCTTCTGATCCCCTAATGGCTAGGAAACAATTAAGGTCATAAGCTGTGGTGCCTTAGTTATGGTTACTATTGCTGTGATGAGACACCATGACCAAAAGCAAGTTGGGGAGGAGAGGGTGTATTCAGCTTAGACTTCCACAGCCCTGTTCATCACTGCAGGAAGTCAGGACAGGAACTCAAGCAGAGCCGGATCCTGGAGGCAGGAGCTGATGCAGAGGCCAAGGGGTGATGCTGCTTACTGGCTTGCTCCCCATAGCTTACTCAGCCTGCCTTTTTATAGAGTCCAGGACCACCAACCCAGAGATGGTACCACCCACATTGGGTTGGGCCCTCCCTCATAACAAACTAGGAAAATTCCTTACAGCCAGGAATTTCTCAATTAAGTTTCCCTCCTTTCAGATAACTCCACTTTTTGTATCAAGTTGACGTAAGACCAGCTGGCACACGTGGCACACACGGGGCTCCCCTTCCTTGCTCCCCCCTTTTCAGGAATTATCACTCGTGGTTTCATGCCCAATGTCTCAATCTATTTGAGCTGTCATAGCAAAATACTATGGGCCCAAAGGCTTAGGCAACACTGATTTCTTACAGTTATGAATACTGGAAGTCCATAGTCTTAGTGTGCTTAGATTCCTATGAACCCTTACCCCCACTGTGGAATTACCCCAGGGTAAATATGGCTGCCTTCTCACGGTCTCTTCACATGACCTCTCCTCAGTAAATGATCGTATAGAAGATTTTCTTATTATTTTAATGCCACTGATTCTGTCCTATCAGGACCCCCTCCTCCATACAACCTCATTTCCCCTCGATTACCTGTTCAAAGCCGATCTCCAGACTCAACTCAGTCCATCATCTGCTATCTCACACACTTTTGTGTGGGTTCTTTGTCCAGTTTCTTATATTAAACTATCATGTGGGTTCTTTGTCCAGTTTCTTATATGAATGTAAATCCTTTTCTTGTAATCTCATCTTATTTGGAAGTAGAAATCACAAGTCTTTTCAAAATGGACAATTTCATAACCCTCACTGGTAACTATACTTCCTAATCAATTCATTAACAAAATACTCATTAAAAAGCTACTGTGAACTCAGCAATCCTTGAAGTGAACTTTACATTTTATTTATCGCAACACTGTTGGCACGTGTATATATTTGTAAAATAGTGGCATTTGTATTTGTGTGTCATTATTTCTGTCTGGAACCAAAGGTTATCATAGGCTATAAACAGAGAACCCCTGTGGGGCCAGTAAGATGGCTAAGATGACTCAGGGGTAGAAGGGTGGACATGTTTACTGTGCAAGCCTGGGAGCCTGGTGTTCGTGTCCAGAACCTGCATAAAGGGGAATAGTGAAACATGAACATAAAGTAGTTCTCTGACCGCTGCGCGCTCTCTCTCTCTCTCTCTCTCTCTCTCTCTCTCTCTCTCTCTCTCTCTCTCTCTCTCACACACACACACACACACACACACACTCTCTCACACACACACATACACACTCTCTCACACACATACTCACACACACACTCTCACACACTCTCTCACACACACACACATACTCCCACACACTCACACACACACTCACACACACACTCACATACACACTCTCTCACACACACTCTCTCACACACACTCTCTCACACACACACACTCACACACTCACACACAGTCTCACACACACTCACACACTCACACACACACTCTCTCTCTCACACACACACACTCCCACACAGTCTCACACACACTCACATACACACTCTCACACACTCACACACTCTCTCACACACACTCTCTCTCTCACACACACACAGTCTCACACACACTCACATACACACTCTCTCACTCACACACACACTCACACTCACTCTCCCTCACACACACTCTCTCTCACACACCAAGTAACTTTTAAAAGAAAACTTGTGAAAAGTTGTAAATACAGTTACACAACTTGAATTCTACACACTTGTGTGTGGATTAAATGTGTTAGTGATTAATGCTTCAGCATCCCGTTAAGGAAAGAAACAAAAACCCTTGTCCTTGAAGTCCATTAGCCAAGAACAAGTCCAAACTTGATTTCTTGACTTCATTCCCCCTTTTCTTCCATCTTTTGCCTGTTGTAGGTGTGTGGGTCTGTGTCTACCTAAAGACTATCTTGTGAATTTGTCCCTGTGCCTGTGTCTGTCCCTGTATGTCTGTGTGACTGGCCAGCTTGCTGCATATCCGTGTCTAGCAAAGGGATTTGCTCTGCCTTTATAGTGAGCATCACATGGAAAAGGAATGGGATATTTTACAAAAACCTTCAACACAGTTTTACAAGGGACTGACCCAAACTGACCCAAATAACAAACTTCAGTGTTTAGCAACCAATATCCAAATGGTGTGTTCAACAATTTTTGTGGGCTCATTTTATAAGATGTCATCCAACTTCTGTTTTTGCTGCTTTTAGCAAATGATTAGAGCATGCATGCATTAGCTGAGTCAGGGAAGAGCCAGTGACTTAAGATCACACTTGTGCATCAGTTTAGAGTATAAAAGTTAATTACCTAGAAAATCCAAGGCAAATAAGGTTGGTTGTTACATTGTTCTTTTAAAGGTAGGGAAGGCAAAGGGCAGAGTACACAGAACAACAGTCTTGAATCTTTAGAGACCTCAGGGTGTGTTAGCAACTCCAGCTGTGAGGTCCAGAAAAAGTTCCAGTGTCTTGGAATATAAGGGGTATTCTATAAACCTTTTTATATTTTTATAAATTAAAAAAATATATACAGCCTACAAATCCACTGGTGAGTCGGAGCAAGAGTGTGATCCAGTGTTCCTTCCTGGACCAGGTGTAGATTGAGAGGGGTTGCAGACCAGATGAACAAAGCAGATAGGTGATGTGGCCAGCGAGAACTTGTATGCCAAGACTCTTCTCTCCCCATGTGTTCACTTTCAGCATTTCCCACATGACTCCCAG
Organism: Cricetiscus sungorus; assembly: GCA_030556225.1. Lineage (NCBI taxonomy): Eukaryota > Metazoa > Chordata > Mammalia > Rodentia > Cricetidae > Cricetiscus > Cricetiscus sungorus. Next base: position 11,910,923 of record JANBXA010000114.1, read on the forward strand.
CTGGAATCCAGCCCCAGGCCCAGCTCAAAACCAACTTCTTGTATCAAGTTTTGTTCAATTTTCATGAACAGCAAGCTGACTACAACTCAAATAACCTCTCCCTTACAAAAGTGCTTCTTGTTCGTAGTGTTCTCCTGGTGGTCGCCTTCAGCTACACACTCATGTTCATCTCCAGCACGTGGAGCTGTGGAGTTGTGCTGGTGAGTACGGTATATCTCTGGAAGGACACAGAATGTGGCTCCTACCCTCCCGTTCACACGGGGTCTAGTGCAGTACCTGCTCCGGCATGCTTACCGGGAAACAAAAGCGGTGGCAAACACCTGTCTCTGGGAAGTGTCCAGGCACTTTGAGAGCAGCTGGCATTTGAGGCACGTGAAGAAACCTCTCCTCTAATTGAACAGGCGGGAGCTGGCCAGGTTTCCAGAGTAGACCTATTTACATTCCACTCACCGCCTGGACCAAGTCTGCAGAACCGAGATTTCCAAGATGACATTTCAGCTACATCCGAAAGGGATGGGTGGCCCTGGCTGTGATTACTTCCCGCTTGCATGGAAGAAAACAGTAAAGGAAGGAAGGGTGGGGAGGGGAAATCCGTTTAAGGCAGCTCTCCTCCAGTGCATGCTTTATGCTGATTAACTCCTCTAAAGCCTTGACCTGCTGGTCTCTTCAGCATTCAAACTTACTATTTATCTCAATGGTAACTCGTTATTGTGATCTTTGTATTGAACACGACCCAGAAAATGATTTTTTAAAACTTCCTGTTGGTCTGCTCAGTGACACTGTGTTCTGCTAAAATCTAGCCATGACCCTGAAAATGAGTGAAACGGGGCTGTTAGAAAGCCAAAAAACGTCACTCTGGGCGTTATGCTGCCCATTTTCTCTCTTTTCTTTTTTCAAACAACTAATGTCTAAAAAGTAACATTTTTGTTCAAAAATTAGAATTAATAAATAGATAATTTAAACAAGCTGCTGCCCATTTCCAATTTTTTCTCCTCCTTTCCAACATCATTGTAGTTTTATTGATCAACATTATACTGAGTAGAAGATTGTATGTATGTATGTATGTGTGTATGTATGTATGTGTGTATGTATATGTGCATGAATGTATGTGTGTATGTGTGTATCTATGTATGTATGTGCGTATGTATGTGTGTGTTATGAATGTATGTGAGTATCTATGTATGTATGTGTATATGAATGTATGTGTGTATGTATGAATGTGTGTATGTATGAATGTGTGTATGTATGTATGTGTGTATGAATGTATGTGTGTATGAATGTATGTGTGTATGTATGAATGTATGTGTGTATGTATGTGTGTGTATATGTATGTGTGTATGTGTGTATATGTATATGTGTGAATGTATGTATGTGTGTATGTATGTATGTGTGTATATGTATGTGTGTATGTATGTATGTGTGTATATGTATGTGTGTATGTGTGTATGAGTGTGTATATGTATGTGTGTATGTGTGTATGTGTGTGTATATGTATATGTGTGAATGTATGTATGTGTGTATATATGTATGTATGCACATTCACCTCTGTAACTAACAGCTCTATTGGCTTGGGATGCAGAGTGCAAACCAGGGTCTTCAGTATGGATCCCTTGTATCCACATAAAAGCTGAGCTTGAATGCAACCCCGGCCCTGGGGAGACAGAGACAGACAGAGCCTGCATCTGGCCAGAGTCAGTGAGCTCCAGCTCCACTTAAGAAAGAAACCCCTGATATTGACCTCTACCTCTGGCCCCAAAACCTGTGCACCACCACATACAGAGAAAAGAACCAGCTCTGTTCTTGAGGGAGAAAAATGTCATTTGGGGAGATACACCATTTTGCAAAATTGCTAGGATGCATTTAATTGTAATAGCTCCTTTCAGAGTAATGACTGTTGTCAAATGTCACGCTAAACAAATTGTACCATGAGGCACCCATTTCTGAACTAGACATTATCATTCTTCTTTGGCCAGCAAGAGTGCCATGCTTGGAGAGGAGACTCAGTTTTCCCAGGGTCACACAGTAGATCTGAGAGCTAGGGTTCTAACCTGGCTCAGCATGTGTGCAAGGCCAAGTTCCTAAGTCCGTTTCTGTACAGGACGATACAAAGGGCTCATGAGACTGACTTGTCAAGTGTATTCCGTCTGGCTGTTGATGTTGGTTCTCCATGGAGAGCAGTTCTGAGTGACACAAATGTGTGCCCTTTAATGTTCAGTGGGCGGCCTGTAACATGAGTGTTACAGGGAGTGGGGAGGGTGGAGGAGACAGACAGACAGACAGACAGGCAGGCAGGCAGGCAGGCAGGCAGGCAGGCAGGCAGGTGAACAGAGCAGCAGACAGGCAGATGCGGGAGAGCAGCTTCAAGTCCCGCCTCCCATCCTATCCTCCCTTCTGTAGCATCTGTTTAATGGCAAACAAATGAAAGCAATGATCTTACCTGTAAAGTTGATGTGAATAATAATAGCGACATGGGGGAACAGTGGCACGCTCATTATCGTGATTGTAGGGATATTTCACAGGTGTATACACATGTCAACATTTACAAATGCACTCTTTGTGGGTGCAGTTTGCTGTGTGCTAATTACACTTCAGTAAAGCTATCAAAACAACAACAATTGCCGTAGCCCAGGCATTGTTAAGAAACATGAAGGACAGAGTTAATAAAGGCTTAGAAGTCCACATGAAGGAAACTCAGTAAGAACTCGGTGCTGTTGGAAGATTTCTTCAGTGTTTACCTCCATCCACCCCCTCCCTTTTTCTTTCTTTCCTTCCTTTATCTGTTCTGCCTTCCTTGCTTCCTTCTCCTTTTCTTTCTATTTTAATCAAAATAAATATTTTGACTATAAAAATTCTGTTTTCTTTCAGGAAATTTTAGGTTCGTTGAAGAGTAATTGACAAAATAAACTTGCTCTTTTTCGGTTGCAGAAACTGACGTCTTGCTGTGTGCATACCATGTGAAGCGCTGGCCACCACCAAGTGAATTAACATCGCCATCTTGTCACTTAGTCACCTATGCATGGTTCTGTGCAGTCAGAGCATTTACAGTCTGAAGCTCCAGCACACAACTCAGTACAATTAATTATCATTGCTAAGCTGGACGTTGTGTTCCAGAACTTCATATTCAAAAGTTCATACTCTGGCTAGCACATTCCAGCACCCAGCTACCCCAAGCACCTGGCAACACCACCCTACTCTCATTCTATGGTACGTGGTTCTTCTAGCATCCACATATGAGTAAGAAAGATCTTGAGTATTTGTCTTTTGGTACCTGCTTGTATACGTTATTAAATGACAGAATTAGGGCTGGATGGCTCAGCAGTTAAGGGCATGCACTTGCCATGCAAAGGACCCCTGTCTGATTCTTAAAAAAAAAAAAATACATATACCTTAAATTTTAGAAAATGAAAATGACAGAAATCCCCCCTTTTAAGGCAGAATGAGATTCCATTTTGGAGTATACCATGTCTTGCTGGATTCATTTCTTGGTGATTACTTACTCTGATCCCACCGCTTCCTCTCTGTAAATAATGCTGCCAAGGAAATGAAAGAATAGCTATTTATTTCTTCGAGATGCTGATTTCATAGCCTCGGGTTGTCTGAGTAGCTCTGCTTCTAAGTTCTTGAGGAAAGCACTCACTATTTTCCAACAATGCACAGGGTTCCTCTCCACGCCCTCAGCAAGATACCACTGGCAGGGGTTTGAAAGTATCCCTTTGGGAGGATATTTACTGAGGTCCTTGGCGTGCTTTTAATCAAGCTTTCTTTTTCTTACTATGGAATTGAGTTCTGCATATATTTTTCAAATAACACAACTTACATGTGCCCCTGATCCCAGTGAGGTCCCTTTGCTGTACAGAAACATTTCAGTTCAGGTGTTTTGTTTTGTTTTGTTTGTTTGTTTGTTTGTTTGGCTTAGCTGTGAAGGGGGTAGGATGGCCTTCTTAGCCAAAACAGAACTCAGACCAAAATCAAGAATAGTTTCCTACATTTTCTTCTCAGCCCTTTTTAATGTCTGATCTTTTCTTAACTCTTGCAGCACTGGAGTTGATGTTAATGGGTGTAAGACACGGGTCTTTTCCTTCCGCACAAGGATGGCATCTTCCAGGCACCATTGGCTTCTCAGTCTTTCCATCTTCCTGTTCCACTCTGTGCTTTGCACACACATAGGTTTATTTCTGTGCTTTGTAGTTTGTTCATTGATCTACATGTATGTTTTTATCTGGTCCTCACTGTTTGGGTTACTATAGTAACCGGATGCATATTGAAAGCAGACACTGAGATGCCTCCATCCTTTCTGTTGTTGTTGTTGTTTGGCTTGTTTTGTTTCATATTTTGAGTTGGAAATTCTGGGTCTTTTGTGATTTCATAGGAAATTTTAGGATGTTTTTTCCAGTGTCTGTTCAATAACATTGACATATTGACAGGAGTTGAGACTTGGGTTAGTATGAACATTTTACTGTACTCTATCTCCTAAGCAAATGTCCACTATGAAAAACATTTATTTCTGTGTGCTGTGCATGGCTTCTAATTTATCTGAGAGGAAAAGCAGGTGACAGGGGATCAGAAAATGGTTCAAAAGCATAGTCCTTGGAAAGGTAGACAGTGGCACTCAGAGGCCCTGAGAGCACAAACACAGCCTCCTCCCTCTTGGCTACATTGCTAATGCTCCTAGGATCAGACCCACAACGCTCTTCCAGACTATTCTCCTTGGAAGCAGAAAAGTAGAATTGTTTTTATTTAGTGGTGCTTCTTGTTTTGCTTGTTGACTAAATGCAGATTCCTTTGCATGGTAAGGAATCACAATGGAAAAACAAAAGCTAAAAGAGAAAGCATGTCTCGAAAACTGGATTTTGTCATTGTCAGTTTAATGGCTGGTTACTATTAATAGTAATCCTGGAGATACTGTCATTAACACCTGTCATCGACATAAGTAAAGGTTAAACCCCAGTGGAAGCCAAGAAGTCATTCAAACAGTTTCAGGTTCAGTTTGGGGCTAAGCCTGCCCTCCGCTCTTTCTATGAAGCCGCCCGGCTAGAGAAGAAATGGAAATGTGCTTGTCCTTGTCCTACTCATGCATCAACAGTTTATCCTGAGGAAGTGCCAGCTGGTCCCAGTCTGCAAAAACTGGCCCATGTGGAAAGCAAGACAAGCAATGTCCCCACAAATTCTCTGAGAGGGCACAGGGGAGCAAGGGGCTTCCTGGTGACCCTGAACTCACACTGCATGTGACAAAGGTTTCGTGTGTCTTCATTCTGGTGTCCTCTGGGTTTTGCTGTGGACATAGCTCACTTTCTGTTGGGCATAGCCGAAGTCCCAGAAGCATGTCACACCAGCCATTGTCTGTCTTCCTGGCAATAAATCAAAGCATGAAGGCCTGATTTTTCTCTAATTGATTTAGGCCTGTGCCTGGACTGCCGCCATTTCATATTCTCAGCAAGCTATTTCATTCATGACAAATGACCTGGGTGCCTGGACAGCAAGTGTCCTGGTGGGAAGGGCTCGATGGTTGGGGAGGCTGGGGAGATAAAACTGCCTTTTCTCTGGTTCAAATGCAATTTGGCTAATGGAGACAACAAGACAGTTGTCTAAATCTGCTCACCAGGGAGGAGTCACCCCCCCCCACACACACACACACCCATCAACCATCATTGCAGCAGCTTCCTTCTAGAAGAGCATGGTTTGCCAGCAACATTTCCTTTGTTATGTCTTTGCAGCTTGGAATTAACCATGCCTGGCCCAGACCTAACTAAAACAAGAGGAGTTAAAAGTGGGTGTGGTAGGTTAAGGTAGCGAAGGCCCTTCCAGAGCCTTCCAGAGCCAGGTAAATGGTTCTGCTCAACCATCCATTTGTAAGAATAACCTAGGCATTTAAAATGGTTTAGGGTTTTTCTTGACAATGAGGCACAACTGCTCCTGGCAACACCACCTGAGTCATAAAGGAAGATGGACATTGAAAAAAGTTGTTAAGGAGTTTACTTCCAATATGACAAGACTAGCCATTTGGACAAGATACTGCTCTTGTCCAGACTGTTTGACTTTATATTATATAAACTGGAAATGCAGGACCCACAAAAAAGTGACTGCTGATTCAAGATGGACATTACTACAGAGTTCCTGCTTCATAAAAGAGTCTGCCAGACAGTCTGCAGGACACAAAAAAGTGACTGACAAACTGCCAACACAGGTGGACAATTTAAAGTTTCCTGCTTTGCTGAGGAGTCTGCCAGACACACTATGGCCTATGGGCTGAAGATGGAACTTTACAGAACAACTTTGGGTGACTGACCAGGTGAGTTGTCTCCATCATTTCTAGAGTTTATATATCATCCTTCTGTGGTCTTTGAGGGAGTTGAAGACAGGTAGTTATGGTTATAGTTTTCCTTAGTTAGGATTAAAGATAAGTTACATCTAGGACTTTAGACTCACAAAGATAGGATAAGTGATAAAATATTTTCTTTAAATCTTACTAAATGTTAATGGACTAAATATTGTTAACTGTGATTCTTATTTGATAACTGTTGTGTTATATATTTTGCTGTGCTAAGGTTAAAACCCTTGTTTTTATTTTAGACAGAAAAGAGAAAATAATGGGAGATGTCATTCTGTAAATATGTTTCTTTTATTGGTTAATGAATGAAGCACTGTTGGCCAATAGGAAAGCAAGATAGACAGAACTAAAAAAAATAAGGAGGAAATAAAAAGTAATAAGGAGGAGTCAACATGGAGTTCCGGCCCACTCTCCGGTAAGATGAGACCACATGGAAGTACTTAGATTAATAGAAATGGGTTAATCATTAAGACAGAGCTAGCCGATAAAAAAAAACTAGTAACTGGCCAACAACATTATATCAAATACAGCGTCTCTGCATGATATTGGGGGCTGGCATGGTGATGGGACAAGACCAACAAGAAAAACCCTGCTCATAACAAATGGTGGCATAAGGGTCCAGTCGACAAGGGAAAAACCTTACTGCTAACATACTCGTTACAAAGCAATGGTTTTTATTATCAGCACATGTTCCCACACTATTGAATGCCCCTGTGTTATTCTCATCATCTGATAAAAGTTGATGTGACTTTGAATCCAGGATTCTGCCCATGCTACCTGTCACGGAAGCCAATGAGCAGAGAAAGGAGTTGAATATTAAAGCTGTGATTGATTTATTCAGACAGCCCACAGTCTGGAACACGACAGGTGAAGATCCATAAACTCTGTCTTACCAGTGTGAACTGAACTTTCAGACAAATCTACTCTACCAGGTCAACTGGGTATAGACAGAGAGTGGGAAGGCTACAAGTTGGGCGCTAGAGCTCTCCAGTCCCCTTGACTGCCGTGTCTGCTCACCCTCTTGTGTGAACTAACACCCTGTGGCTGTTTGAAGACAATCCATTTGGGAGGCTGGAGAGGTGGCTCAGCAGTTAAGAAAATCCATTTGGGATGAACAAAGAGACCCTTAGCTCCCACCCCACCCCCAAAGGCCATCAGATACTATCTACAGCCTTTACCAGGGGTCTCAGAGCCCCCCTCTACCTGATGCTTCCACCAGGGTGTTTGAAAACAGCCTGGTCCTATAATATTCTCGTGAGCCTGACACCATTCAGAACACATGACTGGAACAATCTGATCTGTGTCCCCAGGCATGGTTATTCCTATTTGGCTCTAGAATGAACTCTTTCCTTCTGGAGGTAGACCTGTGTTTTCTGTGTTGAGCCGATCATCTTCAGCCAGAGGATTGCATGAGAACCGGAAGCTAAGGATGACAGCCATTACAAACTTCAGTCTCAGCCCTCTTGTCACATGGCCAGTCTCGGTGTCCTGGCCTCCATCCTCTCCTCTCCTCTCTGTGGAGAGGAGTTTCCCATAAACCAAGGCCATTAAACTCCACACTCCTCCTGGGTCCCCGTTTGGATTAATCTATATCAGAAGTTAACTCGGGAACTGAGATGACCCTGTGGGTAAAGTGCTTATAAAAGAATGGGGGTCTGAGTTCAGATCCCTGGAACACATGTAAAAAGACCAAGCGTGGCAGCACAAGCCTACAATTCCAGTGCTGGGAAACAGAGACAGCAGGATTCCAGGGGTTCACTGACTAGCTAGTGTCGCCCATTGTGAGTTCTAGGTCAATGAGAGACCCTGTGTCGGAAATGAATCCGACACAGTGGTGCTCAAGGTAAGACAACATGAGTGAACCTCTGACCTCCACCACGTGCACCAGCAGATGCATGCCACACCCCACGCAAAGGTTAATTCATAATGAAGAAACCCTTAGCAGTGAGTACCTTTGGAGATACTTACCTTACAAAGTACAAACTTGTTCTTATGCTGTGGAATACAGAGTGTCCCTATTTGTCCCCTGTATTAGCTTATCTTTTCAAAGGTCTCATTGGTTGGAAGCTTGGTTATCAGTGTGGCAGTGGACTTGGCGGGACCTTTAGATTGGAGCCCACTAGAAGGTACAGTCCTTTGTGAATGGACTCACATAGTGGTTACAGAAACGAATTCGTTCCCAGGAGGGGATGTTGTAAGTTAACTCCACCCTACACTTTGGCTGCGTCTGCCTACTCTGCTTTCCTAACTCAGTGTGATGTGTCCTCAGGGCACTGATGAACCAGAACTTTCTGTTTAGAACCTCCAGCTTCCAGAATCATGTCACACAAGGCTTTTTATAAGTTACACAGCCTCATGTGTTTTATTGTAGAGACACGAAACCAATCAAGACAGCATCATCACTCTTTCCTCCCAATCTGTTTCAGATGGCCGTGCTGCATCTTTGCTTGTCCCTGACAAAAATCCCATTGGACTCCTTGCCACCCTGGAGCCAGGCCATCTGTGTACTCTCCTTCAGTACACAGAACCTTCTGCGGAAGCACTTCAAATGACTCTTTTACTAACAATGACCATTTGGCATCACCTGGCGGAGCTTTTAATTTTCCTTCCATTGAAGCTGAACTTATTCAGAGCCTTATATCTCAAGTCTCCTGGGTCTTAACATCACACTTCAATTGCCCTGGAGTCCCTGTTCCTTCCTCTTGCTCCTCCTGACCTGACTTCCATCATGGAAGCAATCTTACCCAGGGTAGAATTTTACGTAAGTGGAATTAACAGTATAAAGAAGAATGAGAGACTTAGTTCCCTTCACTTGGAACAATTTTTGCTTACTTTCCTTTTTTGTTTGTTTTTCTGTTTTCATTGTGTTTCTCTCCTGGTTAATTATTTGGTTGATGGTACTGAAGATGAAACCCAGACCTCAGGGGGTTGCCACACTCTAGGCAAGCGCTCCAGCTCCGACCTCCTCCAACCTCACCCAACTTCCACTTTTTATTTTGTGACCAGAGACCCTAAAGTGATCCAGGCTGACTTTGAACGTGGTCTTCCTGTCTCAGCATCCCAAGCATTGGATTATAAACCAGGGTCACCAGGCCAGGCTTTGTTGCTTCTGAGATTAATAGCTGGCTCCTTTTTGCTGGTGAGTAACATTTCACCCCACACAGTTCTTTCTTTGTTCTGCTGATGGGCACACAAGATGTTTTAGGTTTGAGACTTTATATGAATCTGCTACGAATACTTTATCTTTCTGCCTTTCAGATAAACACTTAGACCATAGGTTAGACATTTGCAAAACTTTTAGCAATGTGCTAAACATGCCAAGTGTGCTGGCTCATGCTTGCAATCCTAGCATTTAGAAGGAGAATGTTCTTGTGAGTTTGAGGCTAGCCTGAGCAAATGAAAGGATGCTTTTTCATAGCATCACACAAATCAGCAAACAAGAAGTGGAGGAGAAGGAGGAGGAGGAAGATGGGGATGAGAGGAAAACAAAGGGAGGAGGGAGAGGAGGGCAAAGGAAAGTACCAAGCTTGATGTCTCCCTTAGCAAGAATGTCCTGCATCCCGTGTTCTCTCGTGTAGCCTCCTAGACCTAGAGCGTGTGCGGGGTTTAGCTCTGTGCCTTGCCATATGTCTGCTGCTGCACACGACCTTTCCAGAAGCTTTTGAGTTATTTGCCTATTTTTGTTGTTGTTGTTTGCTTTATTGTTGCATTGTAATTCTTTGTACAAGCACCAAACATTTGTCACTATGTGAATTGTGGGTTATTTTCCCCACATTTCCTATATCAATTTTATAGTGTTTTTAATTCACTTTTTTATTTCGATGGTTTAATTTATCCATGTTTCTTCTCTAGTGATCTGATCTGTGGGACCTATGTCCCACAGGAAATATGTGTCTTATAATAAGAAGATCCTATATTGAGACCAGTGGCTTTACCGTCTTACTTTTTTATTAAAAGTATTTATTTATTTTACATCCCAACTGCAGTTCCTCCTCCCATCCCCTCCCCCACACTTCCCCTCTGTTCCCCACCATCCACTCTTCTTCTGTTTCTGTTCAGAAACTGGCAGGCCTCCCATAGATATCAACAAAGCATGGCATACCAAGTTGCAGTTAGACTAAGCACTCCCCTCCTCTTGTATTAAGGCTGGGCGAGGTGGCCCAGAATGAGAACTAGGTTCCCCAAAGCCACTAAAGGAATCAGAGAAAGTTCCTGTTCCCACTGAGCCCAGCAAGAAGACCAAGTTGCACAACTGTCACATATATGCAGAAGGCCTATGGCAGTCCCGTGCAGGCTCCCTGGTTGTTGGCTCAGACACTGTAAGCTCCTGTGAGCCTCAGTTAGTTGATTCTGTGGGTTTTCTTGTGATGACCTTGACCCCTCTGGCTCCTACAAATTCTTCTTCCCTCTCCTCAGCAGGATTCCCTGAGCTCGACCTAATGTTTGGGTCTCTGCATCTGTTTCCACATTCCTTACCTGATGAAACCTCTAACGACTAAGAAATAAAAAAAAAAATAATGATACCTAATGAAATTCTCCTGTACTCATAGATTAATGTATACCCCAGCTGTCATCCAAGAGGCAACATCTTAACATCTTATTTTTTTCTTGTAGGTCTGTGATTTGCCTTCAAACATTTTGTTTGTTTGTTTGTTTGTTTGTTTTTTGAGTCAGGGTTTCACTGTGTAACAGCCTGGGCTGCCCTGTAACTTGGTCTATAGACCAGGCTCACAGAGCTCTGCCTGCCTCTGCCTCCTGAGTGCTGAGATGAAATGCATGCATGCCCACCGCCAGGCCATCAATCAATTTTTGTAGATGGTAGGAGATAGTTGGTTTCTTTATTCTTTGTATACATATTTCATTATATCAACCCAGTTTGTTGAGAGTTGTTTAATCAAATTCTTTTTGACAACGTAACACTTTTAGTCAAGGCATTGTGATCACATGTAGGGCCCTGCGTGGACCTCCCCCCTCCCCCAGGCACCTTGAGCAAGCCTGAAGCTGTTGGCTGGATCATCTTGTCCCCCAGAGTTGTTATTGGTACTCTTCCTGTTTCTCTAACACACATCTGGAGAGGAGCTAAGGCTGAAAACCCTGTTGTTTTCCACTGTGCCCACTCAATAAATGGCATTCGGCATTCAGCATTCCAATGACCCACTGTCTCGTCTCTTGTTTCAATCTCTAGGTGCTACAATCACATTCAGCCCTCAGACCCCCATACTGCTCCCACTCCCAAGTTAGCACCTGGGTGCTCATAACTGCATCAGTCATGTCTTACCCAGGAGATATTGCCTTGTCACTCTTCCCCATCTTGGGGCTCCCCCAGTCTCAGAGACAGTGACATGGGTGTCCTATTTGGGGCCAAACACTCAACGCTTTGACCATTATGAGTCTCTGTTTGCCGTCACCCACTACCAAATGGGACTTTTTCTCTGACCAACACTGAGGTCTGCACTAGCTTGTGGACGTAAACAAATATTTGGAAGGCAAGCCTCAATAGTAGTAGAGGTTTATGGCTATGGCTATGACCTCCTTAGCCATACAATTTTGTTTGTTTGTTTATTTGTTTGTTTGTTTTGAGTCCGCAAGATCTATGATTGCCCAACCCCCACCTAACCACACTCTTCTGGGGGCGTGGATGATGTCTGTGGCATATGGTACCACTGAGGGCCGTGCAGAAGTCTGCAGTGGTGATGTACTGGTCCTTGATGTCTCTGAGGGCCACAGCTAGTCACTGCTGCAGCCAGGGTCCTTGTTGTTGTCCAAGGTCTGAATTGCCACCAATGGCTGTGTAGATGTCTGTGGTCTTCGATAAGGCCTGAGGTCATGTCAATGTCCGTGGGCCTCGCTGCCACTGGGGCCATACAGATCAGAGTGGCCTGCACTGCCATCTGAGGCCATGGTGATGTCCAGGCTCAATCTGCTGCCACATCTGGGTGCATGGTCCTACTGCTGGGTTGGATTGAGCGTCTGTGCTGTTGCCAGAAACTGAGTGGCTGGCCATGATCCTTGTTCTCACCGATGACTGTGAAAAGCAAGGAGACTGTTTCTGCCATGATACTGATGGCTACAGATGCACAGCTGGAGGGAGAGACATGGATGGCTTCTGTGATAACGCCCCACCTCACCCCAAAAAGTAACCAGTTAGTCAGGAAGCCACCAAAAAGGACATTTAAAAAGTGTGACGGAGTTGCTAAAGAGTAGCTCTCCGTAATTGATGGCTTCTGGCGGATGTATGGGAGGGTAAAGATTCAGTTCTATTTAGGAAGTAGGCCAATAAGAATTTGGCCATGCTCCAAAGAGTATATAGATAACCCAAAATGGACATTTTTTTGGTTCTTTTTTTTTTTTTTTTACTTGTTTGTGTGTATTGGGGGGTAGGGGGGCAACCAGAAAGGGGAATTGGCATGGAAGGACTTTGAAGGGATTGTAATTGGGGTGCATGATGTGAAATTCCAAGAGAATCAATAAAAATGTTATGAGGGAAAAATTATTTTATTTATAATTGTAAATGTGTGTAAGTCTTGCATCATGGCACAGCTGTACCTATAGGGCCTTCTCTTTCCACCACGGGTTCCGGGAATGGAACTTAAGTCATCAGGCCTACGTAGTGAGTGGTTCTGCTCACTGAGCCATCTTGCCTGCCCAACATAAGCTTTCAACCAGTCTACAGGACCAGGCGTATATTCTCTTCTGTAGAGATGGCCTCAGATTCAATCAGGAAGCTCTTTGCATCCCCACAGCTTTCACGTCACTGGTGCACTGGTGGGCATATTGGTCCAGGAAGTTCAGTTTTGCAGCAGGCAGGGTCTACAGCCTGATGTGATTATTAAGGGCGTGTTTTCCTCCATCAGCCTGAACGGCATCTCTGGGTACTATGAATGCTAGCCAATAGGCAGCAAGCCTCCAGCTCAGGTCCAACTCAGGTTTTCTGTGTCCTGTTTCCAGCAAGTATGACTGTTGGGGTGTACTTTTTAAGAATCACCACACATTGTATATGGGGTGCATATTGTGTGTGGAGTTAGCATGACTTTCAAAGGTTTTATAGAAAAAAAAAAGCCCCCCTTCCACAGTGGAGGCATGAAATGGGGAAGGCATAGAAAAATGTGTCCTAAGGAACAGGACTGTGCCCTGTCTGCTGTAGGCAGAGATAAGCTGGGAGCTCTGTTACCAAAGAAAGAAGCCAACAGCCGAAGAGTTAGGAGTGCTCAATCAGGCAAGTGATGGCAAAAAGATGAGCTTGACCAGCGATGTCTGATTGCCGTAGTGGTCCAGGTGAGGAAAACCCAGCAGGAAAGTCGCTGGCATTTACGTGATAGACTATCCCAGTTCACCATCTTCTTCCCCTTGTCGAAGAAGAGTCAACTGTGGTACTTCATAGAGCATTGCAGCATGGGCATTTTCGATGAAAACATCAGGCTGTTCGCTCTCCCTTTCTAGGCAATTGCTCCCAAACCTCATCATTGCCAGGACACTAAACAGACAATCACATTTAGAGTTTTGCTGCTGCTCTAAGCCTGAATTAAGAAGTGAGTAGCAGGGCGGAGAGACGGACTAGTGCTCAAGAGCACATACTGCTCTTCCCGAGGAACCAAGTTCAGTTCCCAGAACCCACGCTGGGTATCTGACAACCGTCGACAACTCCAGCTCCAAGGAATGAACCATCATCCTCTTCTGGCCTCTCCTGTGCCACCCACACTCAGGCACACTGGGTGCTTTTTTTTTTTTTTAAATTAAAGAAACAAATAGCCTAACTTTTGTTCCCCCCCCCTCATAATTTCTGAAGTGATTTCTTACCACATTTTAAATCCCTTACAAGGCTCTTTAACCAATGGCAAATGCATCTTTCTGTAGTTTTGTTGCTAGGTCTTTGAAGCACTATTAACTAACAAAGTTCTCAAGTATGGGCTTTATAAAAGCATGTTGTTTAGCAATGGGAGAAGTAGATCCCCAAACCAAAAAAGTAAGAACACATTTCCCCTTTATATCTTGTTGGTTTTAAGTACTTTGTTGAAAGCCTAATTTTTAAAAATTTATTGGTTGATGCATTGACTCTATGTGTCTTTTATTTTCTTATTTCTAGGTGTGACAATTGGTAAAAGTTCTATACATATAACATTCAGATAGATAGCTACTATGTCATGAAATAACTAACTTCCTCTTATGTTAGTAATATTCTAAAGTTTAAGATATATTTATATATTTAATATTACATATTATGTAAATCTGTGTTGAGATGTTCGGGTCTTGCTGGTATAAAGTTCCTAGACTATGATGGCAGCATATTGGTTTTTCTATTGTTGAATGTGCTCTTCTATTGTCATCTTCCCATCCCTTCTTCCAATGGATACAGGTGGGTGTTTCTTCCTCTCCTGGTGGGCACGGGTCCGAGGTTCTCTTCTGGTGGGTGCCAGTAGATGCAGGCAGGTCTGAGACACTCCCTCTCCCCGTGGGTGGAGATGGGATAGCATCTCAGCGTCAGCAGACGCCGGATGGTGTGGTTTGCCTGGGGCAAGTGGACATGCCCACAGTCACCAGGCCAGGAGACCCCAAGAGGGCAAGCAGAAGTCAGGCCTGAGAAGGGGCCTACACTCGCTATGTGCATTTTACATCATATATCTTGATCATTCATTTCTCTTCACATCTGCCCTTCATCCCTGCACACTCCCCAAATAAAACAAACTTGAATAGAAAAAAAGTAAAAAAAAAAAAAAATTAAAACTAAAAAGGATAAAAACTTTAAAAATCTCATCTTGGAAGCTGCAGTGTGACATGAGTCATGCCTTTGTCCACATGTCTTCACATGCAAGTTCATTGCAAAGAGCCATAGGTCTGGTTGTATGTGTCTGGTTTTTACCGTACTATTGATGCTGGGAGTTCACTTGAGCTCCTCCTGGACATTCTGTTGTTGCCCTGTGTTGTGGAGATCCTCCCTATTTGGGTCTGCAGATTAGGTTTCTTCCTGTCCTCCATCAGGTCATAGATGGGATGGATATGGAGCGAGCCAAGCCATATCCTTGGGTTTGGGCAGATGTACAGGGTTAATCCACCATGCTCCCCCATACTCTCTCGTGCTCCCCCGTGCTCCCCCGTGCTCCCCCGTGCTCTCCCATGCTCTCCCGTGCTCTCCCGTGCTCTTCCGTGCTCTCCCATGCTCCCCCGTGCTCTCCCATGCTCCCCCGTGCGCCCCTGTGCTCCCCCATGCTCTCCCATGCTCCCCCGTGCTCTCCCGTGCTCCCCCGTACTCTCCTGTGCTCTCCCGTGCTCTCCCGTGCTCTCCCATGCTCCCCCGTGCTCCCCTGTGCTCTCCAATGCTCTTCTGTGCTCCCCTGTGCTCCCCCTGCTCCCCCATGCTCTCCCGTGCTCCCCCGTGCTCTTCCTGCTCCCCGTGCTCTCCCTGCTCCCCCGTGCTCTCCCGTATGCCCCTGTGCTCCCCCATGCTCTCCCATGCTCCCCTGTGCTCTCCCGTGCTCCCCTGTACTCTCCTGTGCTCCCCCTGCTCTCCTGTGCTCCCCGTGCTCCCCCGTGCTCCCCTGTGCTCCCCCATGCTCTCCCGTGCTCCCGTGCTCCCCCGTGCTCCCCCATGCTCTCCTGTGCTCCCCCGTGCTCTCCCATGCTCTCCCATGCTCCCCCGTGCTCCCCTGTGCTCCCCCGTGCTCTCCCGTGCTCCCCCACGCTCTCCCATGCTCACAATTTCGGGCTTGGCTCTGCCCTAACAAGGTTGGCTCTGTTTTGCTTCCCTGATGAGGTGCAGGGCCTGCTCTGCTGAGTGTTGCACAGCTGGTGGGGGGAGGGTCAGGGATAGTGCTCCCACTATTTGATTGCAAGACCAGCTCTCAATTCTGCCATGAGACAGATGAGAAATGGGGTCATCTCTTCTGTACTCACCCTGGTCATATGCCTTGCAGGGTGGGATGTTCCTCTGGAGTCCCATCGGGAATGTCCTCCCCCCACACACACACACCATGGCTCAAAAGCCTCATTAGAAGATGGGAACTTGTTCCCTATTAAGTTCATGTTCCAGGGAAGTTACATAAGTTATGGGGGTCACTGAGAGGCCTGTCTCAGAGCCTGAGGGATGTCATTGGGGGAGGAGGAGCTCCCCAGTGTCACCTTCAGAGGTTGCAGGACTGAGTGACAGTTTGAAACACTGGGTTATAGGAAGGATACTGTATGTAATTTGGTCAGTGTTCTTGTGGGGCTTTCTTTCATCACAGTACAGAGAGTCCCGCAATGGATAGTCCCTGCAGCCACTTGCAAATGACCAAAACCAGGTGTTGGTGCTGTGTGCATCTTTTCGGGAGACTGGGAGGTGTTTCTGAAGCGACACCTCACAATACCTCCCTAGTCTGAAGTACTACTCCAAGTAGGGTTTGTCCAAAACCTATTTCCATTTCTTACAGCCCTGTTCGATCCTGTCAGGCCTGGGCTCTCAAGTCTTCAAGGTACTTGAGCAGCACTGTGTGTGAAAGCAAATGCATATTCATTCAAACACACTCATACACCAAGAAGGGTGGGGAGTGAGGCGCTTTTAATGGCTACAATAATTCTCATGAGCTAGAATGGGTGCCCTACACTTTCTCTGGTTCTGCATTCTTTCTTTCTTCTTCTCCTCCTCCTCCTCTCCCTTCTCCTCCTCTTCCTCCTCCTCCTCCTTCTTCTCTTCCTTCTCCTCCTCTTCCTCTTGCTCCTTCTCCTTCTTTTTCCAGACTTTTCAAGGAGATAGTGAACAAAAAGACCTAAGATTTGTTGGACACTGACGTTGTGCCAGGCCCTGTGCTGGCTGGGACTTCACGGTGCTTATTCTTGTCACAGTCCTTAAAGAAAGAGTTCCTGAGTTCTCACAGCCACCCAGAAAAGAGGACCTAGAAGGGAGGTGAAGGACAGCCACCAGCCACCTCATGGATAGCTTGTTCATAGCTGTGGAGGAAACTGTCAGGTTTGCAATTTTGCTGGGAGCCTGCAGTCTAGACTCCAGAGCCAGCTCTGGGCCATGCCCTCAGGTCTCTCTTGGCATCTTTTAGCTAGCTCAAACCACAAGTTAAGCAGAGGTGTTCCCTCTCTTTGCCACCACACACACACACACACACACACACACACACACACACACACACACACACACACACGCACGCGCGCACAAAAATGACAGACAACCTCCAAAGCTGTAACACACTCTTTAGGGCTGGACTGATGTCAGGGTCGTTCCTGATGTTTAAATTGGAATGTTTTGAAAACGTGTTCCCTTCATTGAACTGGATTTCATGGTTAAAAAATTCTGTGGTTAAAGAACACCATTTTCATTTTTCCTACGTGCGTAGCAGATGAAATCAATTTCCGTCTATTTGAAAAAGAAAATGGCAAGTCTCTTTGGGAAACAAAAATAAAATAAAATGTCTGTGGTGTCATGTTAATATCACCAGCAGAGCCGACCACCAAAGGGAAGAAAATCCCAAGTGAGGGGAAAAACAGCAAATACAGGAACAAAGCTGGGCCCTGCACCCCCTGCCTCTCTTTGCCTGTTTGGCTTTCTTTTCATTGCGGGAAGAAGAAAGTTGCATCTGATTTATAGATTTGTTTTCTAGCTCCCG
Source organism: Cricetiscus sungorus (assembly GCA_030556225.1). Classification (NCBI taxonomy): domain Eukaryota; kingdom Metazoa; phylum Chordata; class Mammalia; order Rodentia; family Cricetidae; genus Cricetiscus; species Cricetiscus sungorus. Next base: position 11,928,839 of record JANBXA010000114.1, read on the forward strand.
GGATATTTACCTTTTAAAGAAAAAACAAAGCAAACTTCTGAAACGCCTGCAAAGATCTTGTTCTGCCTCTCCGTGTGCGCCCTCTTCTCACAGGTATCGTGCCGTTTTTTCAGGACCAGTCTCAAGATCACTGCCGTGGCCCGAATGTATCCCTCCTCCAGATATCCTTGAGAGTAACCTGAGACTTTGAAACCATCCAATTACAGGAACAGATGGATGATGAGTGCGAGCGACAGCGCTTAGTCTCCAGGCAACCGCAGGCCTTTTCCAAAGCCCCAAGGCCACAGGGCACCTTCACTAGGGTTCTGAGCACCCTGCCACATGTTGGCCCAGGCTCCCAGTTTCTCTGCGGTGGCAAACTCACTCTTCCGTTTGCTTTTCTTCCTGCTAAGTACAGGCTTTATTTTCCGTCTACCTCACCAGCTGCCCAAGCTCAACCAAACAGCACTCCTTAATTTCTTCACACCTCTGACCCTGGAGAAATGCCTCGGATGCAGCCAGCATCTGGGAGAGCCATTTCCTTCATCTGGCTTGCAAGCACTGTCAGAAGGCCTCACTCACAAGGCAGCCACTCGGCACCGCGCTGGGACCGCTTTTCTGCAAACACGGAGGTTTTCCATTTTAATGGTGGCTCCTTGGATTGGGATCAGAAATTCACATTTGAACATCCGAACTGGCAGTTTTAGATTGCAGACCTGTCTATTTTAGGGGCTTATCCGGGAGAGTTCAAGTACTGAATCTGTTACTGCCCGTTTTGAAATTTGCTCACGGGTGTTTAGTCTTGACATCCTGTGTCTTCAGTTAGCTATATAGACTTCCTTGATCCCCCTAAAGTTAATCAGAGAAGGCCTGCCCACAGAGTGATGGTGTGTGGAGGTAGAACCCTTGAAGGGTGATATACATTTTTTGTACCTCAAAATCCCCTACAAAACTTAATCCCGGTGCAACAGGACTAAGACCTGACCCCATCGCTGCCAGCTGCTGTGTGTCTTGGGAGCTGTCGCTGCTGAGATGTCGTCCAGGGGAACCTTCCCATCCCACCACCTCCTGCCTCCTCAACACAGGGAGGAAAATGGTGTTTTAACTACGTCTCTATCTTTTTACTTTAACAATTGAGAGCCAGATGCTGGGGTGAAAACTTGCCAGCTCAGAGAGGCAAAGATATCCCACCCTTCTATTTCCTGTGCCCTCCCTGTCTTCTCTGATTTTCCCTCACTCTCTATGGCTACTTCCAGTCAACTTGTTGCTTGCTCTGCCTTGAGTTATTTAAATAATGTGTCTTCCCTTTTCTCCTTGATCTCGAGCACCCATCACAATACACGCATGCCTCCTGTCCGTCACAGGAGCACACAGATCTCTTATCCACTCAAAGGAGACTGGAGTGTGTGAAAGACTGAAGAAAGATGATCTGGCCTCAAATTGCATTGTCTCAGGTGGGTGTGGTGATTCATACAGCTAATCCTGGCGCTGAAAGAAGAAAGGACCAGGAGTTCATAATCTTCCCCAGCTGCAAAGTAAATCCAAGGCCAGCCTGGGCTACGTGAGAAAGCATCTCAAACAAACAAATGTGTAAACAACAAGCCTCTGTTTCTTTCTAGCCATGGGACCGTGGAAAAGCAATGTACATCCGTTAAGCCTTACTGTTTTGATCACTAAAATAGGGGTGAATATGGACTTCTAAAGTCTGCAATGAGCTTCACCAAGATAATATAGCAATTACCTCAGGCTCAGACCAGGACTGGTCTATATATACTTGTTTTGTCATTCTTACTTTCCCTTTTGTGTAGTTAACTTTTCATCGCTGTGACAAAACAGTGGAGAAAATTGGTTTTAAAAGGAGCAAAGTTTTTAGACTCACAGCTTTGGAGGTGTCAGTGCATGGCTGTTTGGTTATGTCATTCTGGGCATGGGCTGCGCAGCACATCCAGGTGAAGGATGGGGTGATGAAAGATGCTCTCCTGTGATAACCAAATGAAGAGGAAGGCACAAGAGTCTCAATAGCCTCTCCAAGAGCACACCCCAAAGACCTAACTTCCTCCTAGGCGGTGCCACCTCTTAAAGTTTCTGTGCATCCCCAAAGCCCTGCAGCTGGTGGCCATGCCCTTAGCACATGGGGGTCATTTCGGATCTAAAGACCAGTTACTCTGGTTATTCAGCATCTCCTGGTCAGACTCAAAGTCGCTGTTTTTCTAATCTGTCTGAGCTACCGCGAGTTCCTTCAGAAGCTGTTTCTCACTTCCCTTTGTTTCACTGCCAGCTTCCTGTCATCTATGTAAGCACTCAAGGGTTCGTCCCTGCCACCACTAGCAACCACTGTGTTTGCCATTAAAGTTCCCTCTCTCCAATGACAGCTAATTGCTCCAACACCACCTGGGAAGGCAGAGAGTCTCACCGCTGAGGTTATGTCTTGAATAACCCAGGACACGCCTCACATCAGCCATGCACTCTGTCTCTATTTCTTGTTTCTGACTTCCTTGGTGGACTGGCCTGCTTCTCCTGCTACAGGCAGCTTATTGCTGATGGTCAGAGAAGCTTCTAGAAGCCCCAGATTCACATCCTCCCAGCACAGTGGCCTCCATTCGAAGAGAGAATGCCACTCTCAAAGTCTATATGTCAGCTTGTCAAAACCATAGGCAAGCAAGTTTGTCTTTCCACAATGTCGGAATTTATTCAACAATGAAAGCTTCTCAAGGTACAGCAGCCTCATTGGCAGCAGTCTGCCAGACACATTCCTTGATCATCTTGGCAAACAGAGGTTTATTTATTTCACTCTTCATTACTAATATTAACTCACTTTTCCAGACACGGTTTAATACATGTACATGTGGTACTAGCAGTTTTCCCTGCCAACCTGGTCCCACAGCCATGTCAGCCCTAAATAACACACAGAAATGCTGTATCAGACATAATGCTAGTTACTAGTGTTTCTTATCGGCTAGCTCTGTTTTAAATGTTAACCCACTTCTATTAATCTAAGTATTTTCAGGTGGTCATATCTTACCAGAGACCTCTTTCTCTCAAGTCCCTACATCTTGACTCTCCTCACTACATCTCCCAGAATCCTCCTTGTCTCCTAGTCCTGCCTATCTTGCCTTCCTATTGGCCAACAGTGCTTTATTCAATAACCAATAAGAGAAACATATTTACAGAATGACATCTCCCATCATACATGCTCTACAGTCTCAGTTCTCCCACAAAATTTATGGGACTCATTCTACTACCAGGAGTAAGTCACTTACCAATCTGTGCTGCATGGTGACAAAAGGGTGGTACCCTTCACTTGCCCACCCAGATGAAGTTCTCCACGTAGTCTCTCAGGGCAAGGCATGTTCTGAAAGTCACTGTTTAACACAATGCAGAGTCATTTGGAATGGAGCACAGTATGAGCTCAACCCAGCTTTCGGAGTGTCTCTCTGACGGGCACAGCCTGAGCCCCCTCTTGCGGAGCTCTGTGGTGAAGTGACTTCCAGCGGTACCACAGCAAAAGGAGCAATCGTGACATCCCAGAGGGCAGATGTCACCTAGGCATGAGAACACAAGCCAGTGCCAGCATAGACCCCCAACCACAGCTGCCCACAACCTCACAAGACAGCACCAAGAAGGCCTACTGAAACAACCGGCAGCTCAGCCACGGATTCCAAGCATTTCCGTCTCACCTACAGGACTTCCCTGGCTTTCGCCCCTCACTCCTCAGTTGACTCTTTCTTTTTTCCCGTGGGCATGCTCACCCCTCATAGACACACGCTCATTGGCAAGTTCTATGAAACAGACTGTTATCACGAGTATGAAAGAGGATGCCGGGGTTATATGGCATTTTTGAGATGTCCCACACTGTAGCCCTGACGGGTCTGTTACTCGCTGGGAGTCCAGGCTAGGTTGTCCTAACCCTCATGACAACCCTCCTGCCTTAGCCTTCTAGGCACCGTATTCCCAGGCTCGCACCTCCACACCCAGTTTCTGAGTATTTGAGCTTTTATTAGGTGCCTTTTATCATGGATCACAGGGATACTTTCAAAATGTCTAATTAGGTTTCAAAATGTGTCTGCAAGGAACAAGCTCGCGTTTGCATCCATAAAAAATGTGAACTAAAGGGTAAAGAGACATTCCCAGAGCTCCTCAGGAAAGATTACTGGCAGTGTGGCAGCCACGGGTCCTGAACCTGTCCTGCCTCTCCCGCACCTGCAAGCACTCTCCTCCCAAATAGCCAGTACCAATTCCACGCGGCTTCTGTTGACAAGGCTGCCATGCACTGAGGCATGCTGGATCCTACAGAGAAGGAGAAATTTACAAACATGGAATATGGCTTAACCCCAAGGTTAGGGTAAACCGGAGAGGTGGCCTGGTTCATTTCTCAGTCTAGTCTGGAACTGCAACCCTCGCTTTTACTGTAGCTAGTTGGAATGCGCGGCCACCAAGCCAGTCAGATGCCTGTAGTACCAGCACTAGGAACACTGATGAGTGACCCCAAACGCCGCATAATGAGACCCTGTCTCAAAAGATACGCAAAACAAGGACAGAAGGGAGAGCCTCCAGAAAGCACTGGAGTCTCCAGAAAGCATCAGGTTCCATGCATATCTGCCTCCCTCCTTCTCCTGCCTTCCTTCTTTGTAAAATATTTTGAAAAGTGGGTTCCTTTTCGTTCTTTCAATTTTGTTGAATTTCTGAGTTTACTCCTCTGTATGCCGTGACCAGGGTTTTCTGGCCACCAGGATTTGCCCCTTTTGACCTGCACTGGACAGGTGGTAGCAGTAGCAACGGTGTCTCCCTCTGACTTCTGAGACTTGGAACTGCTTTTCACACACACAAAGCCTGTGGGCTCCCAAGTCCCACTAGAATGAAATGTTCAGATGAGATATGGCGGTCTGAAGCCCTTGGCCATATTTACAGCTTTCCCTGTACTCGTTCAGAGATTTTCACTGAAGACCCAATTCCCTTCAACTATTAGGCTGACAACTCCAACCTGCACCTATAATGTCCCTTCTGTTTCCTCTTTTCATGTCCTCTGATAAGGTGTCCATCTCAAAGAGGGTCCACTCCAATAAAAGGAGGTCCTGGTTTGATATGTGTTGGTCAAGGACTCCTATGAATTCGACCCGATTAACCTCATCACCCCAAGAGTAACCTTCCATGTGGGTTGAGTCTACCTAGTTGACCCCACAGTCACACTGGTTACAAATGACTTCACTTGCCTGTGAATTTTAGGGTGTCATTGTTTCTTATCGCTGCATAGTGCTCCATTGTGTAAATATTCCACATGCTCTAGATTTCTAGGTTGTTTCCAGGTTCTGGCTGTTATGAATAATGTAGCTATGAACATAGTTGAGCAAATGTCCTTGTGGTATGAATGTGTCTCCTTTGGGTATATGCCTAACAGTGATGTTGCAGGGTCTTGAGTTAGGTTGATCCCTAACTTTCTGAAAAATCGCCATACTGATTTCCACAGCAGCTGTATAAGTTTGCACTCCCACCAGCAATGGAGGAGTGTTCCCCTTTCTCCACATCCTCTCTAACATAAGCTGTCATTGGTGTCTTTGATCTTAGCCATTCTGATCGGCATGAGATGGAGTCTCAGAGTGGCTTTGATTTGCATTTCCCTGATGACTAAGGATGTTGAGCATTTCCTTAAGTGTCTTTCCACCATTTGAGATTGTTGAGAATTCTCTTTTTAGCTCTGTATTCCATTTTTTAATTGGATTATTTGGTAGTTTGATGTCTAGTTTCTTGAGTTCTTTGTATATTTTGGAGATCGGACCTCTGTCAGATGTGGGGTTCGTGAAGATCTTTTCCCATTTTGTCAGGAGCTATTTTGTCTTGTTGACAATGTTCTTTGCTTTACAGAAGAAGCTTCTCGGTTTCAGGAGGTCCCATTTATTAATTGTTGCTCTCTTGGTCTATGCTTCTGGTGTTCTATTTAGGAGATGGTCTCCTGTGCCTATGCGTTCAAGTATATTTCCCAGTTTCTCTTCTATGAGGTTCAGTGTGGGTGGATTTATATTGAGGTCTTTGATCCATTTGGACTTGAGTTTTGTGCATGGTGATAGATATGGGTCTATTTGCATTCTTCTGCATGTTGTCAGCCAGTTATACCAGACCATTTGTTGAATATGGCTTTTTTCCATTTTATATTTTTAGCTTCTTTGTCAAAAATTAAGTGTTCATAGGTGTGTGGTTTGATATCAGGGTCTTTGATTGGATTCCAGCGGTCCACCTGTCTCTTTTTATGCCAATGCCAAGCTGTTTTCATTACTATAGCTCTATAGTAGAGCTTGAAGTCAGGGAACCATCCTGAGTGAGGTAACCCAAAATCAGAAAGACAAATATAGTATATACTCACTCATAAGTGGATATAGCAGATAAGGTAAAAGATACTCAGCCTATAATCCACAACCCCAGAGAAGCTAGAACTCTCTTCCAGAAACAGATGGAAGCAGATGCAGAAACCCACAACTAACCAATGGGCCAAGCTCCTGGAGTACAATGGAAGTGGGGGAGGAGTGATAATATGAACAAAGAAATCAAGACCATGATGAGGAAACCCACAGAATCAGCCCACCGGAGCTAGTGAGAGATCACTGACTCAGGTCTGACAAATGGGGAACCTGCATAAGACTGAACTAGACAACCTTAATATAGGTGACAACGGTGTGACTGGGACAATACATGAAGCCACTGGCAGTGGGTCCAAAATCTAACACCAATGCACAAACTGACTCAGTGGAGCCCATTCTGTATGGAGAGATATCTTGCCCAGCCTAGATATGGGGTGTGGGGGTGGAGAGGTGCCTTGGTCCTGTCTCAAGGAGATGATGGGACAGACTTAGTAGAGTTCTTAGGGGAGGCCTTACCTTCTCCAAGGAGCAGATGGGAGGGAGGGGTGGAGGAGTGGGAGGGAAGGAGGGAGGGAGAACTAGGATTGGGATGTAAAAAGTAAATAAAAGATATTTTTAAAAAGAAGTGACTTCGAAGGACACAGGGACACATGTGAAGTCTTTACTTCATGTGTGCTTGCACACAGTCACAGACCACACTCACCTTCCTCCACTGAAGCTGTGGCCCTTCAAGAAAACTTTCCTCATGGAAGTATCCATGTAGCATATGTCCCACCATGTTGTGTAGAGTTTCTCCTTCTCCTTCTCCTTCTCCTTCTTCTACTTCTCCTTCTCCTTCTCCTTCTTCTACTTCTCCTCCTTCTTCTCCTTCTCCTTCATCTTCTTCTCCTCCTTCTCCTCCTCCTCCTCCTCCTTCTCCTTCTCCTTCTTCTTCTTCTTCTCCTTCTCCTTCTCCTTCATCTTCTTCTCCTCCTTCTCCTTCTCCTCCTCCTTCTCCTTCTCCTTCTCCTTCTCCTCCTTCTCCTTCTCCTTCTCCTTCTCCTTCTTCTTCTTCTTCTTCTCCTTCTCCTTCATCTTCTTCTCCTCCTTCTCCTTCTCCTCCTCCTCCTTCTCCTTCTTCTTCTCCTTCTCCTTCTTCTTCTCCTTCTTCTTCATCATCTTCTTCTTTGTCTTCTTCATCTTCTTCGTCGTCGTCATCTTCTCCTTCTTCTTCTCCTCCTTCTTCGTCTTCTTCTTCCTTTCTTTCTTTTCTCATTTTGAATACTTTGAATATCACCCACACTTTGCAGGAACTCTATCACTGAGGTGCATTCCTAGCTCTGCTTCTACATTGTATCTTGAGACAGGATGCACTACGTTGACCAGTTGGCCTTGACTTGGACTGGGCCCAGGCAGGCTGTTTTAACTTGGTTCCTGTTGCTGTGATAAAGTTCATGACCATCAGTAGCTGGGCAGGGGTGGCAGAGGTGATGCTCAGAACTAATGGGCTGTTCTTTGGGAGCCTGGGAGAGGGTGCTGAGAACAAGGCAGTAAGCATCACCCCACAGCCTCCACCATCTCCTGCTCCCAGATGCCTGCCTTCAGTTCCTGGGCTGACTTCCCTGCACAATGGACTGCAGACTGGGAGAACTAAACCCTTTCCTCCCCGAGCTGATTTTAGTAATGGTATTTCATCACAACAAGAGAAGCATAAGGTGCAAGCCTTCCTAGGACTTGTAACTCACCTACCTCTGCCTTCTGGGTAGCTGATATTAAAGGCCTATGCCACCAGACTGCTGTGGGGTTCTCTTAAATGCAGTTCACAGATCTCTGGTGTCCGTGGTATTTTTTCTGTGAGTGAGGAGTTGGGGGAGGGCGAGGGGCCACAGGTAACCCACATTCCCACCTACTTTCTCTCCCATGGCTAGGGTTACTTGAAGTTCTTTCCTGGAGGCTTGAGACCTACCTCACACTGTCGTTTTGAAGTGGAAAGCCATTATCTGTGGCCGCGATTCATGGGAAAGTTAGCTTTGAGACCCAGAAACTGAGAGACGTTCATTTGATTGCCCTAGACTTCGACCTTCCTAGGAACAGAAAAATCCTCACAGCCTAAGAAAGGTGCCCACCTTCAGAGAACACCTCCTTTCCTTTTGTAAATAAAAGATCCTGGGTCTGAAAAGAATGGGACTTTTGAGCCAACAGCTTGCTCATGCCCCACCCTGTATGCTGTCTGCTTTCATGAAGCTACACTTTGCTACTGCTGTTCGGCTGTCTTGTTAGTTCTTCACAGAGACGCAAAGAACAGGGACACAGTCTCGCAGAAGATGCCCTCCTGCGACCAAATGGCCCTTTCTTCTCCATAGCAAGGCTGAAACTTTGCATTACAAACAAGACAACACGTGTTTTAAATTCACAATAATGTCGACAGATCTCAGGAATGTGGCTAGCAGATCAAAAGGAATAAAGAAGGGGTTCCCCAATGGACTGCACTAGAGTGCCCCATCACTGGACGGTGTCAAGACACTAACCATATCTACTAACCCTTTTTTCCAGGAGTTAGTGGTACTTGGTAGGCTTGTCTAGATAAGGTGGGGGCAAGGACAAGCAGGACACTGCCTTTAGGGACCTGGCCTGGCCACTGACACACTAGCAAGCCAAGGACTTCTTCGTATTCTCCAAAGATGTAGATAGCTATGAACGTAAACATGCTTTAAACTATGAAGAGACTTCGCACTCACCAAATTTGAAGCATGACTTCCCATTATTTTAGAAAACCAACTGCATGCTGATGAAATGATTTTAATCCAAAGAACAGATATATTGTTAAATCTCATTTAAATAGGTATTGTATATATATATACATACATATGTATTATTGAATATTGAAATGATGGCATCTAGTTTGTCCTGCTGAGTACAGTTGGGTGTTTCCCCCTGTTTGTTTCTGCTTTAGGATTTCAGGGAAGCTGGAAACTTGAGCTCCGGATCCCCATGCAAAGTGAGGCTGGGGGTGACTGAACAGCTGAAAGAAAAAGCTAGCTCAACTAGTTAGGAATTCACAGAAAGACGGTAAACTGATTCGTGGCTTTCAGCCAGATGTTTCAGTGTTGTGTTGCTATGCACACTTGAGAGGGTTGCCTCACGGTCCTCGTTTAATAACAAGTGTGTCCATCCAAAACTGTCAGGTACCTAAACAATAAATCCCCTTGATTTGTGAAACTATTGCCAGATCCAAACATGCAGGGAGCAGCAAGCCTTCCTGGCATAAAATAAGATGTCTGGTCCAGCCCCGCCCCACCCCTCATGCAAGTTTTATTTTCATAATTTAAAAGGCAGGAAGAACCAGAAAGGGGACTGTTTCTCCCTGGTTTCACACCTTCCCTCAAGACCAGGACCAGACATAACTCATCAGAGGAAGGAGAGATGGCACAGTAACTTGGTGGCCTTGGTGCCTCTCATTTGCCAGGCAGGAGACTCGCACTTTGTCCGTCATTTCCTTCCTGTGATGATCCTCAATCCATAAGGGATGCTTCATGGGGCATTTTCCTCCTGGCCACTGTGAGAACTAAAATGAAAGAACACACAGGCCTGTGATCCAGAGGGGACCGGTACACATGAGAAGCTGAACACGGGTGCCCTGTGAGAGGTCCTAAAACAGAAGAACAGCTATGGCTAATGCAATGAAAAGATCAAAATAAGATGGCTGCCTTCAGACCCCGGAGTACGCCAGAGAATGAGGGTCCATGGGAACTCAGTACAAAATGAGAGTTTAAAGAAAAGGTCTAATCACACAATGAGTGAGCTACACAGCAACAGCCGACTTCCACCCCCTGTGGAGGGAAGGCAAGGACCAAATAGAGTTTTTAAGTTATCAAATCAGATGTGGAAAGATGTGAGCAAAGTCTCATATAATTCTGATACCACGTGCAAATAGAAAAACAAGAGTAAGGACGTCAGGCTTCCCAAAGAGCTTGGTGAGTATGGGTAGTAGCCAGCTTATATGACACCCATTACTACTGCTTGTTTCTGAGGGTGTCAGGAAGAGAAAGAGTTGCTATGTGCGTGTGTCTGTGTGTGTATGTGCACATGTGTGTATGTACATGTCAACATTCACCCCACAAATAATACAGAAGTAAAATCTGAAACGCAAAAAATATATTCAAGTGCCTTTGTTGATCGCCCTGCCCTTTCTTTTAAGAAAATGGACAAACAAGAGAGGACAAGGCTCCTTTGGGTCAGTGTCTCAGTGAGATTACTTGACTGCATCGAAGGGAGAGGCGAGGAAGAAGAGACAAAAAAGGAGGGAGGAGGCAAACGGGGTAAGGCTAGCTCTGTGGAGGGCCTTAGGCTGCAGGTGTTTCACAGACATTTTATTTCCTATACCTTTGTATCCATTTGAAACATTGTTACCATCTGGATGAGTTCAAAAGAGCTCACACCTGTGAACAGTAAAGAAGCACCCAGGCTGTTTCCGGTAAGGAGGAGGGTAGCACCTGCCTCACCAGCCAACCCCGGGCTACAGTGAAATGCTACAGTGAAATGCAGAAATGGGTTGTTTGGGGTGGGGTTTTTTTTGTTTGTTTTTTGTTTTGTTTTGTTTTGTTTGTTTGTTTGTTTTGCTATTCTAATTCAAAGAAAAAAATCGGGGCGAATATTTCCTCAATACAGGTTGGACACCTTAGACAAGATACAAGCAATTCCTACACAGGTGCCAAGGCAGCAAAATGCATCACTTCTCACCGGGCAGATGAAACACGCGGTTTCCTACCCAAATCACCCAGTTGTGGGCACTTCGAAGTATTCACGATTACTGCCCAAGAGGGCTTTCATTTACACAGGCCCAGGAGCGATCATCTAGAGAGAGGAATCAATACTATCTGTAGAGAAATAAATCGCGCTGGGATTTAAAACAAATAAATAAAATGTTTCCATGGCAGCCCGAGCTTTGCAGGGAAGGCGCAGCTCTCGTAGCTCGGATGGCTGCCCTCTTTAGGGTCCTGTAAAGCGCCCTTTTGACAGCCTGGGCTCAGCGTGGACACTGCTGCCTCGAAAGCCACTCTGTGGAAACACAGAAAATGAAGACCAAAGGGCTCATTCCTCCCCCACACACACCCCCACACACCCACACACACCCCCACACACACTCCCCACACACACCCGGCCATGCTAGAAAGGAGCAGGGCCATTCTCATCTTTCAGCTGTTTCTGGGTAATCTGCTCCAGCACGGGGGGCGCAGGGGAGGCGATGCAGGTCCACTGAGATGGTGAAGGATAAGATGCAGAGCTCAGCATCAATCCTGAAGCAGTGCAGAGGAGACTCCGCAAGCTCGCCCTCACTCCTGCTCTCAGCTCCTTTCTTTATGAGCTGCCTTGGCTTCTGCCTGGCCACAGCCTTGCAGGAGATGAACCTGCTTCCCCAGCGTCCGCATCCAAGACAGCTGCATCCCTGACCTACCTCACTGGTCCCAGATTCCAGGCCCTCAGCCTGAAGGCCCAGCCTTCGCCTTGAACCCCTGCCGCTGCTGGCTGGCGGCGCCCCCGCGTGTGGGTCTTAGGATTTATTGGCACTTTCACAAAATCCTTCTAAAGCTGGAAGAATGTGTCATCGACTGATAAAAATGCTAAATGACAACTCATTTTCATTTTGCAGAACAGAATTGTTTAATATTTCATTTCTATCACCTGCTCATTTCAGGGCAGCCCACACATGACAGGAAGGGCTCCCCCGAGAATTGCTTAAAAGGTTAAAGCTTCCGACAGACAACCGTCGCTGCTGACATGCGCCCAAGTTCGCCTTCGTTGGTGTCTCAAGGCCGCCCTCTGCTGGCGGATGGCGCACAGGCAAAGCCTGGCAATGAGATGCCATCCTGCAAACCCAGAGTTTGTGTGAAAGGTTTCACAAATGAAGTTCGCTACCTCCTCTGAGGGCATCCTGACCTCTGCACGGGGTCGTTCAGCTGCTCTTTCGCCAGCATGAATCCCTCTACCAATTTCAAGTTGCTTGAGCCATGTGGCCATAGGCTTTCCTCCCTGAAGTACTGACCGATGGGAAACAAAGATATCTGACAGGCGCAAATGAGGCCAAGGAGAAAAGCAAAACTGCGCAGGGTAGAGAGGCCCAGATATGAAGAAATGATACAAACTTGTGACACCAGCCACCAACTCTAAAATTCCTCACGACAGGAATTCAATCCACCGCACTCTGGTGGTCTTCTCTCTCCCGGGTTTCAGTTATCTGCCCTCAACCAAGTTCTGAAAACGGTAAGTGGAAAATCCCAATCGTAAGAAAGTGAGAAGTTAAAATAAATAAATAGATAATAAATAAATAAATAATATTTAAAATAATAAAAAATAAAGTGAGAAGTTTTGAATTGCAAGCCATTCTAAGCAGTGCAGTGAAATTTCACAACACCCAGTCCCATCCTATGAGGAATGTGAATTATACCTTTGTTCTGTGTATCCACACTGTGCATGCATGCTACCTTCCCATTAGTCACTAAACTACCAGGCTGCAGTATCGTTGAGTTTGAGCTCAGGTAGACTTCTATGACAGCTCCTCTGAGCAAAAGTGATGACGCTAGAAATTTGGGCATGCCAAAGGTAAGCTGTAAAGTGGTGTGTGTGTGCGTGTGTGTGTGTGTGTGTGTGTGTGTGTGTGTGTGTGTGTGTGTGTGTGTGTGTGTGTGTGTGAAAAGATACACATTCTTAGCTAAATAAGAAAAGAAAAATACCCAGTAACATTGTTAAGATCTACACTGACAGTAAGACATTCTGGAAAAGGAGAAAGTAACTTGATTAAAGTTTGTTGTAATTTTCTGTTTTATTATTGCTGGTTTTGACCTTTTACTGAACCTAACTTGTAAATTAAACTTTGCTGTGGGTATGTGTATGTAGAACTATAGTAAGTATATATAAGGGTTCAGTGTGATGGGTGACTCCAGGCATCCTCTGAGGGTCGTGGAATGTTCTCTCCACAGATACCATATGCTCTATTCTCCCTGCCTCCCTGGAGTTGGGCTCTGGGAAAATCTCAGCTCTTCTCCCCTTCCATTCCATCTCCTATCAGAACCATATCTGATGGTGTGTGTAGTGAGATATTTGCATTGTCCGCATCTGGGGCACTGACCACGTCCTTTGGGGGTAGAGACAGGGGCAGAAGTCACTTGGAGGAACTAGGTCTGAGGAGGATCCTGGGAGGGTTCTCTTGCTTGCAGCACGTGGACAGGAGAGCATCCTGGAGGCATCCTTGGGACCAGGGACCTGGTGGTGTTCATCTGTCTGTGTTGTAAGTTATTTCTCCCCGAATAAACATCTATTCAGCCTATTTGTCTCTCCTGATCCTCATTAAACCACGATAGGTGTCCCACCTCCAGGCCCCTCCTCGGGCCCATCCCCCACATTACACCAAAGACACCTTCACTAAACAACTATTTGCTGTTTTAATACAGCGCTGAAGGCAGGTTCGCCTTACACTTTTGACTGAATCTGGTTGCCCAGAGGATACTTTTGAGGATTCCTAATCCACTGAGTAAGATTAGCAGATGCCAACACAGCAGGGTGGCCCATGCCTGTAGCCCCGAAACATGGGTAGTAGAGGCCAGAGGATCAGAAGCTTGAGGTCATCTCAGTTTCGTGGAAATTTGAAGGCCAGCCTGGGATGCTTGTGAACCTATCTCAAAAAGAAGGGAACATTAAAAATGAAAGCCACCAGACTGGGTGACAGTCGGCCCCACTCTTCAAACACTTCCAAACTTGACAAATCAGCTGTGCCAGTTACTTTCTGTTGTCATGTTTTATGTTTTGCTTGGCAGCATCTCACTATGTAGCCCTAGCTGGGCCAGCACTCGCTTTGTAGACCAGGCTGGCCTTGAGCTCACAGATGTTTGCCTGCCTCTGCCTCCCATACTTGGCTCAAAGGTGTGTGCCACATCCAGCTCCGATGCTATGATGAACAAGACACTATGATGAAGTGGGGGGCGGGGGTAGGGGAGAGTCCATTGTGACAGAGAGATGTGTCAGCACGCAGCCAGCATTCTGGATGAACCAGAGAAAGCAAACCAGAAGTGGGGCGTGGCTATACATACTCAACGCCCACCCCCAAGGATGGGCCTTCCTTCAGCAAGGCCACACTTCCTAAATCTCCCTTAACAGCATTGTCCACTGGGGACCAAATATCCAGGCCTAGGGGGGATTTCCTCATTCAAACCACCAAGCCAGAATTACGGTTTTCTGAGGTTCCAGATGTGCCTGGGTCTTACTCTCCTTTGATAGTAATGCTGACTAGCCCTCTCTTACCTCGTGTATTAACTCATCTTTCTGGGGATGGGAAAGGAAATGGAAAAGCCGCCGAGAGAATCGAGGCTGGGAAATCACACTCAGGCGGTAGGAAGGCAACTCAGTAGCACAGAAGGCCCAGCAGAAGCAACGCTGGGTCACTTCTGAGATGGCGTTGTCACAGGCTGTGGCACCCTTGTGCCCTGAAAGAAGAAAGTTACTGTAAAACAAGGACCCGAGGTTCTCAGTCTGGCAGCCCTTAATGAACAGAGAAGTCTGTCCAGATCCATGTCAGTGAACTGGGGAGCTGATTCTTCAGTCCCTCTTGGCCCCTGAGGTGCCCGCCGTATTAGCGGACAACTTGATCTTATCCTTTTAAGAAACCCTAAGCACAAACACCCAGCGAGGCTGCCTGCTGGATTCTTACTTGAGAAAATATGAGATAGTTATTTGTGTTTTTTATGCCGAAATTTTTTAAATGACTTGTTATAAAGAGAGAGATACCTACTCATACATGCACAAGGTACAACCTCTTACTTCAAAGTCCCCATCTCTCTTGGTAACTCTGCAGAGTTAGCATCGTCTCTTAAGAGAAAGCCCTAGTCTTGCTGTAACTTGTTACACCATGTTTTCTTGATATCCCTGGGAGACCTGCTCCTTTCTGAAAGGAAACGGGAGTGGATCTGGGGGAGAAGGGTGATATAGGGAAGGGACTTTGAGGGGAGGAGGGAGAGCAAACCGCAGCTGGGACATAATATATGCGAAAGGAATAGATAAAAAAGAAAAACAATCACCTTTCAGGACTCTTCATTGTAACTTTGCAGTTTGAATGTGTTCACAGCTTTCAGGTCTCAGACATGGATTCTCATGTTTTTTGTTTGTTTATTTGTGTCCACCAGAAATCTTCCTCTGCTGCAAAAAGAAACCCAAAGACAGCAGAAGCAGCAGAGGTGTGGCTGCCTTTGGGAGAAGAAGCTTCCACTTCCACAGAGATGCTCACCCTCATCTGGACCTTACTCGGGGTTCTGGTGGATTGTTCTAGCTCTCAAATCCATTGCATTCATTCTGAGACTCACTTATAATCTAGATTCCTTAAAGCTCTCAACCTCACTGGGCTATAGTCAGAATGGGGAGAGGTGTGGCTTCATTTTCCACCCCACAGAGAGGAGGCCCAACCTTGCCCACCTTCTACCCACACAAGTAGGGCAAGCTTCATCATAATGTCCTGCCCCACAGTGATGACAGTGTTCCTGCAGTGATTAAGGAGATGTGAAAGACAATTACAGCTTCTAGAAAAAGGAGGGTGTGTGTCTTAACCTATATCGAATAGTTATGGTGCAATTGTGGGATGAAGCAAGAAAGCTCTGGGAACTATGAATTTGAGTGTTTACAATTTCCAGTAGAGAGATCACATCTCAGCTCCACCTTGACCTCAAGATCTACTGGGTCCTACATGCACCAACTATATCTGGCAATAGAGACAGCAGCCTAGAACCATGGTTCTCAGGCTTTCGAGCATACCACAGCACCCAGGGGCCTGATTAAAACCACAGACTGCTGCATCTCATGGCAAAAATTTCTCATTTGAGATCAGTTTCCAAGTGATGCAGAGGCTGAGGATCCAAATTTTCAAACCACCATTTTTCTCTTCTTTTCTTAGCGTATTTCACAGCGAGGTCCTGTTTGCACCTTTTCAAGGTCTCACAGACCCATGGCAGGAACTTTAGCCTTGCAAATTGCAATCCCTGCTTTTCCAATTCTTCTGACCCACTTTGTAGACTACTGCAGGTCTGGTAAAAACCATCCCTTACCCTGCTGCCTTCCAGGTAGTGTGTCCAGCTGCTTATCAGGACACCAAAGTCCCTGTGACCTTCCTGTCCAACTCCTGCAGCATCAGCTTCACAGTCTGTGCAGTGATGAGGGGCTACGGTTGTTCTCGGTATGCACGGGGCCTCCACAAACACAGATCTGCAGGTGCTCTAACCCTTGTGTGCAGTGTCTGCAACTACACTTCTTCCCACACACTTTCAGTCCCCTCTCAACGATGTATACTGTCTAATGCAGCACACATACACTCTATATAGTTACTATACTGTGCCACCTAAGGAGTGGGAAGTCCGAATGTACTCAGCATGCATGCAAGCATTACAGTATTTTTTGGCTTGAATTCAGGCATGAGGAACTTGGTGTGGAGGGACCGTGGCACTCACAACTTCAGGACAAGCACTGCTCTACCGTGTCCATCATTATCTACTCTGTGACTTCTTCCTGGGCCTTGGCAAATAATGGCCTATGTGGCTAACTTAGTATGGTCATTCTTCAAGACCCTGTGGAGAAGGCTATGGATGTATCCTCATGGAAGAGTGCTTATCTAGCACTTGTGAGGCCCTAGGTTCACTGGGGCACAATAACAAAACACTGTGGGACATGTCCCTGGTACTAGGTCCTCTCCAGACAGAATGGTGTGTGTGTGTGTGTGTGTGTGTTGCACTTATCTAATTCAAATATTATAGTTTTGTGCTTAAGTTTTGTGTTTAATTGTAATGCTTTGTTTTGTTTTGGGGTTTGTTTGGTTGGTTTTTTTTTTTTTTTTTTTTTTTTTTTTGTCATGCCTGCCATCCCCGTAGACTAGGAGTCCTGAAGACAATGTGTGGTGGCTGTCCCAGGGTCATCAGAAGCCTGCCCTTGGTAAGTGCTTCTGCAATGTCTGTTGATGCCTTAACTCTTGGACTCACAGAAATGTCCCCAACAGGGTCAGGGAAGAAGTCTGGTTCTTGCATGCCTCAAACACTAGGAGATAGTGTCGCTCCCATCCAGAGCCCCGTTGCTTTGTGTCATGAAGACACTGCTGTTGGCCAGGTTTGCAGAGGGGGGGAAAGGTCTGCCCTGTGGGGCTTTGCTCACAGAGGCTTCATATTGTGCCTGGTTGCACCAAGGCAGCAGGCTGGCGAGGGTCCTGTCAGACGACGAAACCAAACACCCTGTGTCACCTTACACGATGACATGCTGTGTGCGTTCTAAGCTGGCTGCTTGGTATCTTTTACTTATGGACTTGGGCATAGGGTCCCAGCAGGGACACCAGAGACGGTGTCACTCATCAGCAGAGACAGCCACACCCTGCTCTCAGGGCACCTGAGGTTCTTCCTGGCTGAACATCTTTGAGCTTCAGGGCAGCTCTGAGTGAGTCACACTGGCTCATCACTCACTAATCCCAGGAGACAGACTGCTCCCCTGAAGAAAACAGATGAAAAGCCTGAACTCTAAAACACCAAGGGGTAAATGCTACCAGGGCCAAAGTCTATGGCTGAAGGAAGGACAGAAAGCGGAGTTCTTCCAATTTAGTGAAATTTGGGGGCTGCTTCTTATGGGCAGGTGACTACCAGCCCCAAAGGCCCATTCTGTCCTCCACATTCAGCCTTCAGGAGGCCTCCTTCAGCCTCAGCCTGTGTGACCCTTGGTACCGTGCTTCTCCCAGCCAAGAGATATCTTGGAAATCCCTCAGAGCCCTGTTTGTTCTCAACAACTGCTGTATCTTCCCTGGTTTCCAGATGACTCACTGTAGCATCTGGTGGCAGTGTTCCTCAGCCCCAGCATCTCCTTCCTGGCCAAGTTCCAAGCCCCCATCGAAAGGAATAATTGGTAAGATTGGGCCAGTTTAGGGTTTTTATGTCTTGGTCCTGCTAATTGAAGGATCACAGTGATGTCCTAAGGCTGATCTCGCTGAGCCAAGCCTGGCCTGCCCTTTCTCTGTACAGCAGCTGTTGGCACACTGTGGGGACATGCGATGTTTCCGGGTCGCTTGGTATGTAGGATATGTTAGCATCACCTTCGCTCAGTCACTGTAGCAATCTCATGACCCCCTTCAGTTCCCAAGGGCCCCATGGGGTATTAGAGGGAGGTCCCCTTCACTAGCAGTGAAGTCCATGTGGGTTTGAAACCTCCAGGTCATACTCACTCGCATTTCTTCTAGCCGAGCAAAATTTGATCCACCGTGAGAAAGAAACTCTTCATGTTCTGCCTGCTACCTTTGTTGTCACCAGCCAAGCCCTTGATCGGGTTCTGTTAGCCAGGGCCACTTCACTTTTATAAAGTTCCTCCTCTTTGGATGAACTGTGACAGTTCCCAGAGCTAAGGTAATTTGGTTTTTACAACTAAAGTAACTTTTTTCATCTGGATTGTTGTCGTCTCTCCATTTCAACCACCAGTAGTGACAGCCAGAGGTGATGCTTACTCACAAGCCAACACACTTTAACTTACCTCTCCCTGGTGATCCTGACCAAGAGCCAACTGTACGCAAAAATAAGAAACTTCCTTATACCACCACCCATGTTCTGCACCATAGGTACCCATGAGCAGATGGGAGGGTGTGCTCCAATTCGCCATCAGAGACCAAATCCACAGGACTTTCCCCCAATAAAAGTGTGTATTGTAGTGAAATCACTCATTCTCTATCTTTCCTCCCCATCACCTTTATTAATTTTTCAGTTTTAAAGGGAAAATATTGGGACCAGAAAAGACCATCTACCCATACCAGGCATAAGAAGCCCTCTTTTGAGTTGTTGGTGAGTTGTCCAAGAGATCGGCCTATCATTCTTAAATATTGTTAATTGCCCTTCTTTGCCCCCAGAGGTGAAAGAGAAGTCCTTTTGCTAAAGACACCATGCACTTCAGAAGCAGGGTCTAAAGACTCACGAGGTGCATCTGACCTAAAGGCAGAACTAGCTCTCCTGTTACCAGAAGGTACAATGCAAGCTTCCAAATGAGGGAAGCAACCAACAGTCCTACCTAGTTATGGTTCCTATGAACCACAACAGTAACCAACATGGCACGATGACCCTAAGGGTGCAGTAGAGATACGCATACCTTGGTGATATCCAATTGAACTTAAGACTTGTTCAACAGGAGGGAAGTGCATGACTGGACCTGAAACCTAACCAGTTACTCAGGACTAATAAAGTCCTGGATCTTGAAGGAGTATCTACAACCACCACTTTACTAAACATAATCCCTAGCTACATTCAAAATTTTTGTTCTCATATTTCTCTTTGCAACTGAGAAAGATCTTTACAGAAAACCATAACCAATCTAAATGCAGAGTTGTGGACCCCAGTCCCAATGAATTCATCTACAAAACACCCCCAAACCTAAGGCTCAGGGAACATTTTGGAAGTGAAGATGGGATGATTATAAGAGTAAAGGATCAGGGAAATTTCTATAAAATTGTGTCTCCTAGTAATGTCAGAAGCTACACCCATAAAGTCTCCCCAGTATGACTCCCCAATATGAGCTGAACAAGGACAACAGTGATAATCATGCTGACGTGGATTGGGGAAAGACCACAAGGCCTCAACCCTACACAAAGAACTATAGGAAACTTGAAAAAGTTAAGAGTAGGAAAAATAATCTTCACCAGGGAAGAGCACACCAATTGGATATCCAATACCAAATGGTCAGTCCAGAAGACATACATACAAGTCACATTATACAGTCTGAACAGATGTGTTTAGGAATGTACGTACATATGTACGTATGTATGTATGTATGTATGTATGTATGTACATATATTCACCTAACAACAATTATCTAAAAGAAGCAGTCATGAATTTGATAGACAGCAATGAGAGGTATATGGTAGGGTGGGGGGGTATGATCATATTATAAGCTAAAAAAATAAAAGAAGCAACTTTTGAAAACCCAGGTTCAGATAAGATGATGCACACTTTTAATCACAGCATTTGTGACACCAAGGTCATGAGATCTTTGTGTGCTCAAAGCCAGTCTAGGCTCATAATGAGTTTCAGGCCAACCCTGGATACACAGTGAGACCCTGTCTTTTGTTGTTGTTGTTGTTGTTGTTGTTGTTGTTTTTTGTTTGTTTTTGTTTTAATCATCTATACTTCTAAGCAAGTATCACTCCCTTAATTCTTGCTCCCAAGGAACAATGTACAGACACAAAATCTCTGATCCACTGAGAAGAAACTTCTTTGCAGCAAGCAAACAACCTTCTGACCCTCAGTTTCTTCTCTGTCAATAGTAAAAGTTGAATGTAACCATTCACTCTCTCCCATCCTAAGCCCCTTCATTCTTCATCTGATATTTCTTTCAATGGGCCACACTCTACCCCCCCAACCAGAGAGAAATGCCCTCAACTACAAGATGCCTCCCCACTCAACACTGTCTCTTGACCTCAGGTAATGTATATAATTTGTATATAATAGATTTGTCCTACAAGCTTACACATGTGTTCTGCTGGCTACCTGTATCACCAATGCCATCTTTGATGGCAAAAAAAAATCTTTGCATGTAGCCCAAGACCACAAATGGGATGATTTCCCTAGAGAAAAATGTTGGTGCCATCAGACAGAGACATAACAGTAGGAATCAGCCATTGGAAACCCAGGTGCAGGACTCTCCCATATATGGCTATTTCCTGGAATGCCTCTTGGCGATCCCAAGAGTAACCTCCAAGTAGATGAGAACCCAGGACACTTATGTGTAAATGAAGGCACAAATGACCCTCTAAACCCCATTTGAACCTTGGGTCAATGATGTTATATGTCTAGAAATGTAATAATCTATTCCTCTTACTGGATTGCCTCGCCTAGCCTTAATACAAGGAGAGGTGCTTAGTCTTACTGCAACTTGATACGCCGTGCTTTGTTGACACTCATGGGAGGCCGATCCCTTCTGAACAGAAACAGAAGAGGAGTGGATTTGGGGAGGGGGCAGGTTGGAAGGTACCAGGAGAGAATGGCAGGAGAGGAGGAAGGAGAAAATGTGGTCAGGGTGTAAAATAAATTAATTATGTAAGAGTCCTCTGCTCTGGCATCAATTTCACAGGGAAGGATGAAGACCAGGGTGAACCCAGGAAGCCTACAACATTATCAGTAATCCTGTCTTCCTCCTTAGCAGTGGGTGGGCTGCGGCCTGCACAACACAGACACTTGCCAGGAAGCCTCCCAACGTGCTTCAGAAAATGTCCTCTACCCTGGTGTCTCTCATCAAATCAGTTACTTGAATGTATATAACTGCCTTTTAACTAAATTATAGACACAAATAAAACAAAACCAAGTAAAAACAAACACTACACTAATTATGTTTTAGAAACACATTTCCTCACCCAATATGCCAAGTTATAATTCATTCTGTTGGCTTCTAGTCTGTTTGGCTTAAAAACTCCTTTGATTGATGACAGATATGTGAACTAATTCATTATATATTCATCTGTTCATTCTGTTACCCCTCACTAACTGTCCACCAACTGCTTGACATGAATGGGCCCCATTTGATGTATTCACAAAGGGTCGTGCTGCTCCTGAGCTGTCCTGAATCACCAACCTGCGATGGAGCCTTAGAGTGAGCATGGGCTGGTTTTTTGGGGTTTTTTTTTGTTTTGTTTTGTTAATTATTTAAATTAACTGATCCACTAGGATTTTCTTAAAATGAGGGGCTGCAGACATTTAGACTAAAATTAAACATACTAAAAAAAAAAAAAAAAAGATAGGGCCAGTGAGAAGTCTCAGTCAGAACAGAGGCATGTGAGTGCAAGCCTGATGGCCTGAGCTCAATTCCTAGATCCCACAAGGTGGCAGGAGAGAACAGAGTCTCTAGAATTTTTCTCTACCCTCAATGCATGCACCCTGGCCACAGGTACATGCACCAACCCAGACACTTGTATGTCCGGGCATGTGCACACACACACACACACACACACACACACACACTAATTAATTAAAATATAAAGACATATTAACACTGTCTTAGAGAGGTGAGGTACGTTCAAAATATCTCTGCGAACTCTTTCAGAGACTAAGCACTGATCTCAGAAGATTCCCCTGCAGCTTGATGCAGTCTTGTCTGGCATGGCTGGCCAGCCAACAGGATGTGGCAGAAACAGCACCATGGACTGGGAAGACTACGTCATAGAAAGCAGTGAGCTCTAACTGATCCCTTAGAGCACTCACTGGACACCAATGCTACCTACTACTCCAACAACCAAAGCCACTGTGCTCTGAGGGGACCCAAGCTGACCTGTATGGAAAGAATAACTAGTTGTCGCTAAGACTGCCTGAAGAAAGAGAGATATAAAAGGCCTGCCCTGGCAGCCCCTAGCTTTCCGCTCCCCACTGTTCTAGCTCCAGCTTTTGTCTATCTGGGCCTACTGGGGCCCTGGGCCAATTTATGTGAGTCATCCTGGACCTTGACCTTCACACCCCAAGAATACTTGTAAGGTGATTATTGTCAGAAGCCATTAAGTTGGGAGCAGGCTCATTACAGTTTGGGAGTGGCTCCCTACAGGGAAGGCTGTAATGGAGAGCAGGGGAGGGGGCAGGGCTAACTGGGACTCTATGGGGGCTGATCCAGAAAGTGTTTTCTCTTAACTGCAACAAAATCTGCCACCTTTCTCTTCGAATACTTCAATTCTTCTCTGAGTAATGTTCTTTGCTCCTTAGTTGACAAGGGCCTCTGTTCATTCTGGAAGCTAAGAAAAATATTCACACCAGGGAGAAAGTCTGCTAAGGTCTGAATGCTTCTATCATGCATAAATTCACAGCTGAAAATCCATCCCTGAGATGTTGGTAAGAAGAGGTAGGACCTTCTGAAAGCGAGGTCTTAAGGTCGGGACCTCGGACACAGAGTTAATGCCCCAGAGTTGGTGCCCTGGTCTTAAACTTCCAGCCTCCAGAACTGGGAGCCAAATATTTCTGTTTCTTTATAAGCCACTCAATTCAGAGCCTGGAAGTTTACTGTAGCAATTAAACGGGCTCAGGCCAGCTCCGACTTGCTTGCATTTTTCAGAAGGGACAGATCGGGAGGAGAAAGCAGCAACTTCGATCCTGGTGAATGAGTCCCTAAAAGACCAGAGTGGACAGCCTGGAGTACTTTGTCCTCCATGGAGCAGCTATGTAGCAGAAGCCCAAATCAATATTCTCTAATCACTGCACAACCGGTACCACCATCATTCTCCTCCCCCATGGGAGACACTTTCATCTGCCTCTCCTTTCGAAGACAGAATGTGACAAATGACTGTTAAGGTGTCTGGGCAACAGCAGCAATGCGTGTCTATCAGTGTAGCTCCACTGAGCTGGAGACAAGTCCACTTCACTCGGTGACTTGCCTGTGGCGTGCTTCCCAACAAACGTGTCAGCCAAGGGCCATCATTCCAGGGAAACCTCATGTGCTTCAGAAATGGGGACGTCTTAGTGAAGAAATACAACTGGGTAGGCAGTGTCCTGGAAAACACAAATAACAAGCAAGAAAACCAATGGGGAGAGCTGTGGGCTTGATGGCTTTAAACAATGAAGCATGGGGACACGAAAGACTTGTCTTCTAATCCTGCAGTGTTGTAGAAGCACAACAGCTTGCAGTGACAAACAAACTGGGCAGTTTGACCAAAGAGGTACTAATTTTGTGTTGCGATTTTCAGTGGTTGGTCTGGAGAGTGACTAGAAAGGCCCAATGCTGAAGAAATTCTAAGTGGATTCCTGTGTATGTGAAGCCACTGTAAGTCCAGCCTCGCCTAAGGCCGGGACAAAGGCTGAGAAGGATGGGTGGAGTCAGCTGCTCTGCCCTGGCACAAAGCCTGTATGGTTTCTCTACAGCCTGGGGCTTCATGACAAGTTACATGGCTTACCGCCTGGGGCTTCCTACCACAGAGGTCTGCAACAGCCCGGAGCAATAGCTAAGGCAAAAAGGACACACAGAAAAGTAACCTCTGTGTGGGGGAGAATTTCAGGGAAAATAGTTGCAGAGTTGGCAAAGGCTAGATGAAGAACACACCTGGGAAACCAGTTCTGACTATGAGATGTTATAAAATACAGATGGCGCCTCACAAGGCATAGTCCAACACACCATTTCTCTACTCTCGTGTGATGTAACATCACACCTATACATCCATCCTTCTTACTTTCAGTCCCACAATCAATCAATTGCTTAAGAGAGCCATACTTCATTATGGAATAAGCTTTGTGTCACATGATTCTGCCTAGCTGTTGGCTAGCGAAAGTGTGTCCTGAGACTAGGTGAAGCCAGAATGTGCATTTGGCTAAGCATACTAAACCTATTTTCTTTTCAAAGTTAAGATGTTTTCATCTCACAATGAAAACATTGGTCTCATCTGGGTGAGACCCCAACATTAATCCAGGAGCATCTACCATTATTTGAAAAAAATATAAAAGACCACGGCAAGTGAACGCTAATTCACGGAGCTGTGGATCAGCTTACTCTGCACTCCTCTATGCCCAAATGATTTTCTAACAAATGAGGCTGTTCACTTCCAGACCAGATGTGTTGGTACATAAACCTTGGCATCACCAACCAGGGAATGTCTTTCAGAATACTCAGTTTTGTGGGGTATTTGTACACTGTGTGAAGACATTGCTGCGGTTGATGTAATAAAAGGCAGGTGAGGATTCTACCACTGAACCACCAATGCAACCATGTGATTGGTGTAATAAAAAGCTGAACAGCCAATAACTAGGCATGAGGTACAGGAGCTGTTTCCAGGGAGAGAAAAGGAGGAGAATCTAGGTGCACAGGAGATGCCAGGAGGCATGGAGAGGAAACAGGAAGTGAAAGAAGGGAGAGAGGTAATGCCACATGATAGAATGTAAGATTAATATAAATAGGTTAATTTAACTTATAAAGGCTAGTTAGGAACAAGCCTAAGACGCAGGCCAAGCTTTTGTAACTAGTAAGAAGTCTCCATGTCATTATTTGGGAACAGGCTGGTGGGGGAAAAAAAAAGACTCATTACATTTGGCACCCAGTACATGCAGAGAAGTCATGCCAGCTACCTGAGCCTTTACAAGAGCTGCTCACAGGACTCTGAAAAGCAGGCTCACACTTTGAAACCATGGGAGAGGCTTGAGCATACCACTGATGATGCTGGTGCTGTGGACAAACTGGGAAGTCAGCACATTTGGTGAGACACTTTGGAAGTCCTTAAGGATAGAGTTAAATAATATTAAAAAGGAAAATCTTTCCCATGTTAAGAATCAGAAATACTATAATGCCAGGAGTTAGGACTCTGAGTAATGCTACTGTGGATGACTTGAAAATTAAAAAAAATAAATAAATAAATGAGGGGATAAACCACTTAGCTGAAACTGACAATACTAATTATCAGTTTGGTAGTTTCATATTTTATTCTTTAAAAAGTGGTTTGGTAACTGTGCCAAATATAAAAATCTGACTAATAAGATATTATCCTTTGAAAGACTTACTATTTATAAGATACAAGCCTTAGAAAAACTTACACATGAAAATAATAAAAATTCCACTGATAAAATACAAGCCTTAGAAGCACTTACTACTGATAAGATACAAGCTTTAGGAAGGTTTACTGCTGATAAGCTTTAATTAATGACCTTAATTTATACGGTTACCATCCAAGAACAACCACACATGATAGTCACCCCAAGTCAACTGGGGCAGAAGTCAACTGGGAATCTATAGAAATGTTAGCCCTGAAGAGGTTAAAGGAAGCAATAGTTTAATATAGCACGGATCCACCCTTTGTGAAGCAAATGTTAACTTTATGGGCTGCTCAAAAAAGAGTTATTCCACGAGACTAGAAAGATTTAGCTACAACAGTATTGGAAGCTAGCCCTCAGTTACAATGGAAAACATTGTGTAGAGAGGAAGCTAGGGTCGTACAACAATGAAGTAGGTGTAGAGGTATTGAAATTTCCCAAGATCAGCTCTTTGGTGAGGGCCAGTATGCTGATTCAAAAAGACAGTCTCCATTTGTCAATCTCACCTTGGTTCTGTGCTGTACAGCAGCTCTGAATGCTTGAGACATGGTTAAAGACTTGGGAAAGAGGGCTGAATCATTTACTAAAATTATACAAGAACCAAAAGAAGACTTCACTGATTTAAAAAAAAAAAAAAGAATGATATCAAATCTGGAAGTTAGACAAATATTAGTGGGATATTTGGCTTTTGAAAACATTAAATGAGAATTCAGAAGAGTGATTAGTGTCCGGTGTTGGTGGTGCATGCCTTTAATCCCAGCACTCGGGAGGCAGAGGTGGATCTCTGTGGGTTTGAGGTCAGCCTGGTCTACTGAGTTAGTTCCAGTACAGGGTCCAAAGCAATACAAAGAAATCCTGTCTCGAAAAACTAAAAAAAAAAAAAAAAAAAAAAAAAAAACAGAAGGGTAATTAGGGCTTTAAAGGCAAGATCAAGATCAGTACCCATAGATGAATGGATTAGAAATACAGCTGATATTGGATCTCATGCTTATGACACTGGGCAGAAGTAATTTCTAAAAATTTCAAGAAAAATCAAAATGTCAGATTTTTAATTTTGGTAAACAAGGTCATTTGAAAAGGTATTATGTTCCTAGAAACAACTTGCCCCCACCCCCCAGGGATAATGTAAACAGAAGGCCATAGCCTCCTGGAGTATACAGAAGGTATGCCAAAGGCAAGCATTTGACTAATGAATGCAGATCAACAAGCGACAGGCAAGGTAACTCTGCCATCAGAAAATGCCAGTCCCTGAGGTGCCTCCCACAGGCCCCAAATACCAAATTTGGTATAATCATTTCCTTCAAGCATCAGAGAAATTCATCCACAGAGCAATTAAAAGACTTAATACATGTTGTTACAAACCACACTACTCTGGATGTGACCAAAGACAGAACAGCTTCTATAGATTTAAAAAAAAAAAAAAAAGTCCAGGAGAGACAAGAAAAAAGTATTTTGGCAAAGTTCCATAAATGATCAGACACTGTTAAGAGTAGTTTCCCGCCTGCCGGTCTTACTCCTCTGCTGTGCCAGCCCCAAATAACACACAGAGACGCTGTATTAGATACAATTCTGTTGGTTGGTTACTAGTTTCTTATCAGCTAGATCTGTCTTACATATTAACCTAATTTCTATTAATCTAAATACTTCCACGTGATCTTATCTTACTGGAGAGAAGGCCCTGATCTCTGTTCTCTCAAGTCTCTATGTTGACTCCTCCCTACTACTTCCTCGAATCCTCCTTGTCTCCTAGCCCTGCCTATCTTGCTTTCCTATTGACCAACAGTGCTTTATTCATTAACCAATAAGAGAAACATATTTACAGAATGACATCTCCCATCAAGAGACTAAAGCTAAAAATACAAATAAATAGCATTGAAATTGAGGGTTTTACAACTAACAATCTAAGCAATAGTGGAGAGGCTACCTTTAATGCCCTTCCAAGATAGTGAGATTGATGACTACCTTATATGACAATCTAGAGCCTTCATCTAGTAGCTGATGGAAGCAGAAGAAGACACCCATAGCTAAACACTAGCCAAACTCCTGGAATCTAGTTACAGAGAGGGAGGAGGGATCAGCAAAGAGGTCAAACCAAGGCTGGAGAAACCCACAGAATCAGCTGACCTGAACAAGGGGGAGCTCATGCACCTCAGTCTGATAGGTGGGAAACCAACATAAGACTGACCCAGACCCCCTAAATGTGATGTTAGTTGGGAGGACTGGGCAGTCTATGGGGCCTCTAGTAATGGATCAGTATTTATCCCTAGTGTATGAATGGACTTTCAGAGCCCATCCCACATAGAGAGATACATGGGAGATACATGGGAGAGGGCCTAGGCCCTGCCCCAAATGTTATGACAGACTTTGAAGACTCCCCATGGAAGGCCTCACACTCCCTGGGGAGCAGAAAGAAGATAGGCTGGTGTTTGGTGGAGGTAATGGGGAGGATGAGAAGATGAGGGAATTGAGATTGACATGTAAAACAAGCTTGTTTCAAATTTAAATTTAAAAAGGAAGGGAAAATAAAAAAAAAGAAATTGGGGGTTTGAGGGACATAGGTGCAAATGTAACAATCCGTTTCACCAAAATCTTGGCATCCAGACTGACCTCTTTAGGAGGTAAATGTTCAGCTTCTAGGGATTGGAACTTTATTTCAGGGAAAACGAAGTGTAAGGCAGGTCAAGTGCATAGGGCCAGAAGGATAGAGAGGAAAATTAAAACCCTATGTGACTAACATAGTAATGTCTTTATGGGGATGCGATTTGTTGTAGCAATGGAAAACACAAATTAACACTCCTCCAATCTCAGAAACAAACCAAAAATAAAGACTGATTCTGAAAAAAATATTAAAAGATGTTCAGGTTGTGCATAAGCAGGGTAAAACAGCTTTCAAAGGTACCAACAGCCCTACCTTTAAAACTGTTAGCTGATAAACCTGTGTGGATAGAACAGCGCCCTTTGACATCAGAAAAATTACAGGCGCTAGAACACGTGATACAGGAGCAGTTAAAGGCTCAACATATTGAAACCAACCAGTCCTTGAATTCTCCTATATTTGTCATTTTAAAAATCTGGGAAATGGAAAATGTTAACTAACAGATTTAACAGTGATAAATAAGATGATTCAATCAATGGGCTCTTTACAGCTTGGAATTCCGTTGATGTCTTTATTATTTAATGGAGGGTCTATATAGTGGGTGATTTTTAAAACTGCCTTTTTACTATACCTTTGCAAGAATAGGGTAGAAAAAAATTTGCCTTCACAGTGTCTACTTATAATTCCAGCCTGTTAAAAGGTACAATTGGAAATTTTTTCCACAAGGACTATCAGACAGCCTCACCTATGTCAATAGTTTATACAACAGAATTAGAACATAAACAGTTCCCTCAGTCTATAATTTACCATTATATGGATGATATCTTATATATTTATTAGAAGGTATGGTCATTGTACAAATTAAGACTGACTGTTCTAACATATCTCTAGTAAAAGCAGTATTTTATACGTTACAATATGAAGTATATTGCAGGTATATCACATTAATCCTAACAGACAAGCAGTTATAGAAAGATCTAAATATGCTTTAAAAGATATGCTTAATGAACAGAAAGGGGTAATAATGACCCCCAGAGATAGATTACATAATGCCTTATTAACTTTAATTTTTTTAAATTCTAATATTAGGAAAGGAACAACAGCTATGGAGAGGCATTAGATAGTAGAACAACAACAAAAAAAAAAAAAACTGAATTAAATCAATCTATATACTTTAAAGATGTGTTGACCTCAGAATGAAAGCCAGGATACATGTTCAGTTGGGGAAGAGGCTTTGCTTTTATTTCCACAGGAGAAGAAAAGCTATGGATACCATCAAGATTAGATTTGAACTATCGAAACTTCTTGATTAGGAGAAGTGACAGTTCATCAAATGCTTGGGTCACTCAACCCAAACTAACTCATAAGACTAACAAATGCCTTTCATTTGACCAGGTATGAAAAAATTAATTATTTGATTATTACTAAAAGATAGTACTTTTCCTTTTGCCAAAAAAAAAAGTGTCTTAGCAATGATATAATCTGCCAAAAAAGGAGCTCTCCAAAGTTAGGGTTTGGTGAGAACCACAAATCAACAAGAGAGAATGTCCCAAGAAAAAGAGTAAACTAATCTAATTGATAGAACACCTCCAACAGTGTAGAATTTCATAAACCTTTCCAAATGTTTGTTTCTGTTGCTCTATATAAACATAGAAGTAAATGACCTTTTGTGGTCCCAATTTGATTAAAAATCAAAACTGGCTTTGGAGTTGGAATTTGGCTCACTCCTTCTCTAAATGCAGGCATGCTTGTTAAAGAAATAAATCAAAACCTCTGTGTCATGTCAGAAGAGCCCCCTGGTATGGGACAGAAGACAAACCACATTAAGGGACTGTTCTATCATCACCAATCTCAAAATTCTTTGGTTTTATTTTGACTCTTTAAAATTTTTCTTAAGGTAAAAATATCATCTCTAAATTTGCAAGATTACATACCTATTTAAACTCTCTGCTGTGATATTAATGGTTATATAGAGTACTAATTCTAGAAATAGGCTTCATATAACTTCCTATACATGATTTTGGACTTGAGTCTGAAGCAGGTGACTACAAATTAAGTTTGTATACCATAGACATATTTAACAGATTGTGATCCTTTAATCTGTCCAAGACCTGATGCATATGACATTTAAAATATTTAAGTTTTCTGCAACAAACTGTAACCATTCCTAAAAGAAACCTTTGAAGTCTCCAAAACGATGACGGAGCCCCATGAGGATTCCACCAGGACTATGAGAATGGCACTAAGCTGACAAACACCACCAATGATTAGCTGTAGACTATAAACTTCCCAGAACAGCTTCAAAGCAGTTAGCTAAGATGGTCCTGCCTCACAGACTACTCTAGCCAGGACTTCAGGTAAGCCTCTAGAGGGATGGATTAAGATTCACAGGACTAGGTTAATAATATGGGTCATTATATTTTATTCGGGAAGAAGTCACTTACACAAGAAACTGATGACCACAAGTTCCTGCTTCAAGGATCCATGTCCAGACTGCTCTCAGTGACCAGACCGAAACCAAGAGAGCACACTGGGGTCCTGGACCCCAGACCTAACTTCCCTCCATCATGTCTGCATCTGTGACCATGCCCAAATGGGTGTGGTCAGTGCTATGGGTGCAGGGTGGGGTGGATATCTCACTACATAAGCCCTGCACTTTCCCATTATGCAGAGACTGGGAAACAAATGATATAGCTATCTCTCCTTTACCATTGCCTCAATTTTTTCAGGTTCCTCTAAAGATTCTTTTGCCCCCAGACAACAGGAATAATTTTAGGAACATGATGCCCACATTCCCAAGTGGTAGGGTGGTAGTTTTGTTCTTCCAGTGGGTTAGGGATGTTTGTCATCATTTAGGGGGGTTGGTGGCAAACTGTTACTGATCATGGCAAGGGAGGAAACTAAGCAAGAGAGGTTGGATTCAAAGATTTCTTCCTGAAATAAAAAGGTGGGGATATGGGAATGATAGGAATAAAAGATAAATTATTGAATCTGCTTTTAGACCAAAAAGCTACTACTAGTCTCAAATATTTTACATTGACATGGATTATTTTTGTGTATTGATACAAATTTAAGTTTGTTTTTGTTACAACATTCTGTCTCTCTCTCTCTCTCTCGTGTGTGTGTGTGTGTGTGTGTGTGTGTGTGTGTGTGTGTGTGTTTCTACTCCTGTTTAAGGTATTGTACCTATGCATTTCATTTAAAAATGTAATGTAAAGTTCTAGTCCTTCAAAGCTATTATTACAAACCATTTGGGATAATTAAGAAACACAGTCATCTTGTAGTCATATTAGGTCATACATAGATATATTTTAGATAGACATGTCTTCAAACACTTCAGAGACCTACAGAATGTGGCATTTAAGATGTTTTAATAACATAAGGCTTTTCATGACAGTGAGATGCATCTGATCCTGGCAGCACCAATACATTTCAAAAAAAAGAATAATGGGCATCAGAAAACATCCATATGGAGTTTGCCTTTATTGTGGCAAAGTTATCCACAGGGTAAGAAACTGTCCTTGCCTTGACTTTTGACAGTATACTGTACTAACCGAACAAGCTAGATACAAAAGAAAGTGACTGCTGAACTTTACCAAGACAGGGTAGGATAGTCCTCCAAACTTCCTGCATCACAGAAGTAGTTGTCAGATATTCTAGGCCAATAGGCAGAAGGTGGATGCCCCAACATTGCAGAGTAACCTTTGGGTGACTGTCCAGGCAGCCAGCTGTATGTGTCATTTCTATAGTTTTGGAAGTTGCTTGCTCTGCACTTCCTGTTTACCTGGGTAATGTTATATCCTTCTTGGGTTTGTGATGGGGTTGAAAAATATAGTTACAGTTTTCCTTGTTATCAAATTATGAAGAAATTTACATAAAGCTTATAAGGTTGAGAATAACAAAAACTTAAGTTATTTATCTAAGAAGATGTTTTACGGTCTAAAAGAATATTTTAGGATGGTAATACAAGGTTTGATAGAAAATGGTTTAGTTATAAAACTTTGGGCTCACTGAAATAGGATATATATAATATAGTACTTTCTTCAAATTTGCCAAATACTAATGGTTTGGACATTGTGAATGTAATTTTTATCTGATAATTGTTCTTTTTTTAATATTTATTATATATACAAGGTTCTGCCTGCATGTGTGCCTAAAGGGCAGAAGAGGGCAACACATCTCATTATAGATGGTTGTGAGCCACCATGTAGTTGCTGGGAATTGAACTTAGAACCTCTGGAAGAGCAGTCAGTGCTCTTAACCTCTGAGCCATCTCTCCAGTCCTGATAATTGTTTTTATTGTATATACTATTACTATGTTAGAGCTAAAGCCTTTTCTTTTTATTTAGACAAAGGGAGGGAGAATGTTGTTGGATATTTGTACACTCTGTGAAGATGTATCGCTGTGATTGGTGCCATAAAATGCTGAATGGATAATAACTAGGCAGGAAGTATAGGAGAGATTTTTGGGAAGAGAAAGAAAGAGGGGAAATCTAGGTGCACAAGGGATGCCAGGAGGCACAGAGTGGAAACAGGAGGTGCAAGATGGAAGACAGGTAATGACATGTCATAGAACACAGATTAATATAAATGGGTTAATTTAAGTTATAAGAACTAGTTAGAAACAAGCTTAAGCTGTAGATTGAGCTTTCATAATTAATAAGCATTCTCCATGTCATTATTTGGAATCTGGCTGGTGGGGCAGAAAAAGATTCTTTACACTCAACTCACAATGACATGCAGCAAAAACTCAAAATGTGGGTGTTTGGCCATATTAACACCAAAAATTTTGCTAAATTAATAAAAAAAATGATTTTAAAACACAGCGAACTCAATCATGTGAATGAATGAACCATGGCAGCTGGTTAGTGATGGGAAATGTCATTCTGTAAATATGTTTCTCATATTGGTTAATGAATAAAGCACTGTTGGTCAAATAGGAAAGCAAGATAGGCAGGACTAGGAGACTAGGAGGAGAAGGGAAGAAGTAGGGAGGAGATTCACGATGGAGGACGGAGAGAGAAGAATGCCTGGGTCTCTCTCCGGTAGGATGAGACCATGTGGAAATACTTAGGTAGATAGAAATGGGTTGATATTTAAGACAGAGCTAGCCAATAAGAAACTAGTAACTGGCCAACAGCATTATATCAAATACAGCATCTCTGTGTGTTATTTGGGGCAGGCACGGCTCTGGGACAAGACCGGCAGGGAAAACTATTCCTAACAGGTTAGTGATTTTAAAAGTCTATGTTTCTGTTTCTTCTTTCCATATTTTCCAAGTGCACTTCCAGTAGACTGTCAGTTGACCCTAAGGTTGAGAATCTAAGGAACAAGTGTCCCCCAGCAGGGTCGTCCTCTAATAGAGACAGCGGCATTTGAGAGAAACGATGGTAAGAAGGCCTCCCACAAGCAGCGCTCCTCCGCTATCCCACACCACGTGGATTGCAGAGAAGCTGGTGAGAAGGGGCGGTGATTGTTTGAACTGTGCAAAGGCACGATCTGAAAATGAATAGCCAATTGGACTGCACCATCTAACTGGTATGTGCTATCTTCAGGTGTAGCATAGCCCAATGAGTTCAGCGCAAGTGGTCAGTGGATTATCGAGTGTATGGACAGCATTCTAAAAGAGAACCAGTATTCTACAACTAAAACACATTTTTCCCTTCACTACATAAATATCGTTTTTATTGTAAAGCAGGCCAATCCAAGCCTTAATTCTAAATTGAATCCATTTTAGAAAAAAAACCTGGAAGAGAAAACTCTTCTGGGTATAGTCGACTGTGCAGCCAATACACTTGCCAAGCTCTTTCTTGGTTTCTGTGGAGAGAACCTCTGCTGTGGCAAAGTCATTGCTAGGAAATTCAGGAGCCCCAGCAGCCCCACACCCTCCCTCAGGAGGACAGAGGCTTCGGCTAATGTTCGAGCCCACGGGACTGGGCTGGAGACTTCGGCTAGTCACTTTCCACAGGGCTAGGAAATTGCCTTTCCCTTGCTGAATCCCGAGTAGGTACAGCTGTCAGCCCAAGACTGTTTAGCAGTGTAGAGAGGGTAAGAAAAGCTTGAAGGCATACATCTAACATGCAAACCAGGGACACAGAAACAAATAGAAATCAGAAATGAGAGGAAGAGAAAGAGAGGGTGGTGTCACTGCTTTAACCACTGGAATCAGATGAACGAAAGAGTGAACCCTTAGCTGGACCTCAGTTAGAGCCACCAGCAAGGCCTCTGCTATAATGAAGTCGGTTTAAGCAGTGTTTCTGGCTGAAAGAATGCAAAAATCAATATAGCTTGTATGATCATCATTCCACTTAGCTGCTTCTGAGAACTATCAACTTCACTAGACATAAAACTAGTGTCATGTATGGCCTCAATATTGCAAATTTTTTTAAAAAAAGAGCTAACAATTTGGACAATACTGACAATTTATTTTCTATGTGCTGGTAATGTGTACTCTCATAAGAGAGAGGGAGAAAGAAAAAAAAAAGGAGAGAAGAGGGGTAGGAAGAGAAAGAGAGAGGAAATGAAAGTGTAGGACAGCTCTGCCCGTGTGGGCTCCATAGAGCTCACAAAAGCGTCAGATCAGGTACTTTCTAATTCCTTGTCTATTTACTGGAGTTCATGGCTGAATCCTAATCTACATTACATTTGCAATCAGAGAAGAAGGAAAAAAATAAAGAAACTAGTGCCCTTGAAAAAAGACGCTATTCCATTTATCAAGTCAATAGGCTTGGTATTTTTCATTAATTGTTGTTTTAATATTAATTAAGGACATTTATATGATGTTGAAAATTCAAACTGAAATATATTATCTGTCACCATGTTTCATTTTGTGTGTCTTGTGGCAGGGTCTTCCTATTAATCTCCCACCGCGTGTCCCCTGTGAGATCCCCTCGGAGTGAGCCTTGTGGGTAGGAACTTGTTCTGACCCTGAAATAAAACAGTAGGACAGTGAAGTCTTTTCCATTAGAAAATTCCCTCTGGCCTAAGTTTGTTGACTATTTATTCTAGATCCCCCCTCAAGAAAGAGAGTCCTTTGCCTCTGTTTTGTGACCCGCTGTACTTGGGATCTTGAACTTTTAAAGGGGTTGGAGAGAAAAGCTTGGTGTCTTTTTTAGTTAGAAGTTAGTGAGAGAAATTGTATATGTGCAACAAACAAACCCAAATGTGGGCCTGAACTGCTATTGTGTTTCTACCTTTAGTCTTAAATAACCCTCCTACGTAAGTCTAGTGTGGGACTCTCTGAGCCTAGCTGAGCCTGGCTCACAGTTTTCATCCTGCTCCCCTCTGTCCCTGACTCCCCTGACAGCCAGCTGCAAGGATCACTTCCATACTGAACTGACTGCTTCTTCTAGGACCTGGAAGGGGAAAGGCAACAGAAGACGCCTGGCAAAGAGGAGAGAGCCTTGTCTTTCTATTGGCCCAGGCGGACCTTAGACTCTATGTCCCTGAGAAGGTTGCTTCATCTCTGCAGGCTCCCTTACCACTTCCTCAATTCGGAGAGTAATATTAACTGATGAGATGCACATTGGAGAGCTGATAGGCAGCATTCCACGGCCTGCTTGCTGCCACAGCAAGCCAACATTTCACCCACATCACCCATTATCCACTGTTAGCTTTTGCTGAAGGCTCTCAATCCTGCTTGCTTGGCGGGGGATTTTATGTGCCAGAGCCTGGGTGTTCATGGAAGGATCTAGAGAAACAAAATTAATTCACGTTCCTTTGTGACCATAGAGAAAACAAACTCAAGAGCAAAACAAGAAGATCGGCTGTTGATTTTTAAAAGATAGAAACAATTAAGTTTGATCAGTAGGTGGCCATAGCATGTTTCATGTACAAGCAAGGACATACTTGTCCAGATATGCACAGATCTTCTTTAAGACAAAGAAAGGCAGTCAAGCCCACATGCCCACATGCACAAGGACTGCCAGAGATGATTTACCCTGTTCCAGGCAACATCAGCAACAGATCCTGCAATCTCCTGAAGAGTGCTCTGGAGGCAAATGTTGTCATGTGACTGTACTTCAGTTAGAATTATGTTTTATAACTTAGTGATTCTGGATTTCTCAGTCTTGTTCTCTCACAACGATTTAAATGTGGAAGCGTAGCCAACCTGTTTGCTAATACCGTGGAGATGTCTTGAGGACTTGGACTGACTTGAATCTATTTCTTTTCAGATAAGTAATTTTGCATTGAAGATTTAGTCTTTTCATCTCTGTGCTTTTGTTGTATCTGAACAAGATGTTTAAAGCCATTACTGAGAATCAAACTGAAGCTCATTCTCTCGTCTTATGTTTGGAGCAAAGAAAGAAAGGCACCATTGCCTCTTCCCTGGGATGCGCTGCTCCAGCTCGAGTTTTTGTCTGATGTGACCATGGGGCCATCCAGCACCAGGCCAAGAGCTGCAGTGTAAACATGGATCAAAATGCTATAATCCCAGGCTGGTCAGCACGCAGCTGCGGTCGCTGCCACACACAGGGATGTTCTGCATAGGGCTTGATCCCTGGACATCATTAGGTCCAGAGGGCCAGGAAGTCTGCTGTGAGATTGTTCCTCCTAGAAATGACAGGGAAGCTTCACCCTTGATACCTCAGCAAGGTGGTTATAGAAAGAACACCCGAAGGATGATAATATCAGCAGACATGCTAACTGGAAAGGGGAATCTCACAGTGCCTCACCCCGAGAGAAAGAACTAAGGCAACTAATGACCGGAGAGAATTAGCCTTTCCCTGGAACGAGCTCCTGAAATGGGTTATCCAAAGGGACTGAGTCACAAAATTACAAACACCTAAGCCCCATGTATGTACATATATCTGTGCATATATATGTAGCAATAATAATCAAAAGAGAGGCCATCAGTTTGAGAGGGAATGGGAGGGGACATGGGAGGAACTGGAGGGAAGACAGGGGTGAGGTGAAGTAATATCATTAAACTTAAATTTTTAAAATGAAAATGAAAAAAATTAAGCCCATAAAACCCCACAAAAGAATGATCATCTCATACTGACAGAAACTTTTCCAATTTGGGGAAGCAAAAGTTTCTTGTCAAACTAATTTAATAAAGGACATTATTTCCAGCAATTTCAAAACCATTAAAGTTAGGGGAAAAATAAGGTTTACTTTTTTTTCTTTGAAAAAAGATTTATTTTTCTTCTTTTCAATAGAAATTTTGAGGAATAATTTTAAACACTGCCATTTACTATTTTTTAGTTTATTACAAAAATGTTTTCTTGTCATAAAATGTCTCGGTGACTTTCACCCTAAATCAGGAACAGGAGACCTCAGGTAGGCACTGGTGGAATTAACCTGTTTGTTTCTAGACAAAGAGGCCTGTGTTATAAACTTTTTGAAGCATCATGCATCCCTCTGGTTTTTACTAATTTATGAAAAACAACAGACAAGCATGTAAAAATGGAAGAAACCACAAACTCTAACACAGAAGACAGTTACATTTTTTGCGGTGCTTCGAATCATCAGTCAAGAGTCCTTCTCAGAAAAGGCACCTTGAACTCTGACTAATATCATGCAGCCCTGCGCACTCTGAACTGCCCCTTCCTCTGGCGGAAAAGCTTATCACTTTCACAGCTTCTGAGAAGTCATAAGATCGAACTCTTCACTCTTATGTCTTTCATTTCTCGGTTTGTTCTTCCTTTTTCCCCCGGGGTGTCACTCTGGAGCTCAAGCTGCCCTCAGACTTGCAGCAGCCACCGTGTATGGAACTCCTTAGCTTGTCCCTCCTCGATAGAGGTCAGTAAACAGGATTCAGGAGACAAAGGAGCCACACTCTTCATTTGAAATGTTTGCCACTAAGCTGCCAGAGGAGCAAATGGTTTGGTCGGTAGGCAAGCTCTGCCCGCAGCCTGAGTACCTGGAAATAATCTAAATTTTGCCCCAATTGTGAGGACCCTGAGTACAGGCCTTACTTAGTCCCCTAAACAATTGGCAGCGGTGACCACATCACTTACGAGGCGGTCACGGGATGCTGCACCTGAGTGGTTTTAAGTAGCAGGAACTTATGACAGAGTCCTCAGTCTTTCCCACAGCCTCTCTTCTTACTCCGCTCTGTACTTAGGAGGAAACACTGATCAAGAGTAATTGTGACATTGTCTCCCCTTACCCAGGTCATCTCTGTGGCTTCTTGATTCAATCCAAATTAAGCTAGATATCGGACAGTGGAACCTGGACAGTGCCACCAGAGCCTGTCTGTCCTTCAGCCTGTGGCACTGTTGGGAGGCTGTAGAACTTTTGAAAAGTGGGGCCTAGCAGACTTCAGCTGCCTGAGGAGGTGAGCCCCTCACCTTCTCGAGTTCGCGTCTCGGCTGTGAGAGGACCCTTCTTGTTCACTGTGTGCTCAGGCATCCTGAGAAATCAGGGACCCCAAACAGGACCAACTGGCCATGGACTGAAACCTTCAAGATTATGAAGGCTGACTACCACACCCCTAGGGACGGCTTCAGATTCTAAGGGTCTCACCATTGAATCCAGAAGAGACCAGCAGCAGGCGTCGGTGCTGCCGTCCCCCAGGGAACTGCCGTGTCTTAGTTCCAGTGCCTTAGCTTTCGAGTCTCCAATCACTGCTCTTACTGCTGCCTTTAAGTATCTTCATGTTGCTCCCTTTCTCCCAGAGGGAAGCTTTTCCAGTCTGAGTACAGTTCATACATTTGTGCGTATTTACTTCGGTATAAACCTCAAGAAATCGCATGCAAACAGGCATAAGCAGAGACTGCGCACCCAACTGTTGTAACATCTGTGGGTGGGTGGGACTGTCTCTGCTGCTATCTACTCTGCTGTTTCTGTCTTTTCTCTTCCTCTGGCTCCACAGGCCAAGGTGTCTGTTCAGTCAAATTCTGACTGCCCCACACAAATCACAGAGTCTTTGTGAGAGTTTATTTACAAGAATGGCTCCGTATTTGTTTGAGTGTGACAAGTTTCAGGTTTTCAGTGATTCCTTGTGAAACATATTCCAACACATGCATGACTTTACACACACACGCAGAGGCACACATACACGAACACACATGCATGAACACACAAAGTCCAAATGTCAAAATAATCCGAGCTGCCATTTTTATCCTTATCAGGTACCAGACATTTTACTAATTATCTTTCCTATAACCTCTCATTCTGTCTAACAATGTCAGTGAAAGATAACTATCAACCTCGTTTTACTCTTGAGAACACTGTGGTCTAATTTGTCCAAAGGCCTAAGTGCTATGTAGCAAGAATTGAATTTTTAGCAAAGGCTCTGTCCAGCCAGTCCCTCTGTCCTTATGCCTCAATACCTACCTTTCCCCCTAAGGGCTGGGCCACTTCCAAAATTGTCTACTGGGTGTTAGCAGGTTACAGGTGTCCAGATTCTTCTGTGCCACCCATGATTCAGTCCAGAAAACTGTGTGATTCATTTTGCCACTCAAATGGCACTTCCTGGCTTTTCAGCACAATCTGCACTCACCTAAAGGCACAGGAAGTCACGTCCTTTTACTTACTTACTTACTTACTTACTTATATTAATACAGAGTGACTTAAAAGTATAACCAACTCTCAGAGTACAGAGATAAGAGATAAGATGTCTCTTCGTTTGAGAAGGCTAAAAGGCTACTCACTTTCTTTAAATGCTTCTAAGATGTTCTCTATGCCAGGAATTGTTTTGACAATTCATTGACCTCTTGGTAAATATGTTTTATTTACAGCATTTCTTAAGACCTCAGGATGATGCAGGAGTTGCTTACCATCTTTCCCAAAAGGGAAGCAACATTTAGCGACTAGCTTGCTAATGGATACTGCTTCATCAGTTCCAGGGACTTCTGAGGGCTGGTGTAGATCAGTGGTAGCCATACAAGGCTTAGGGTTTGTTTGATACCCAACACCACAAAACAAGAGGTGACTGGTGGTTTGTTTTGTTGTTGTTGTTGTTGTTGTTTTGTTTTGTTTTGTTTTGTCTCTTGAACCATTAACGGACTGCAAAGTGGTTTAGACATTAGTCATTTCTGTTGAAGTCATTACTGGAGAGCAACTGTGCTGAAGGTTCATTTGGTTCAAAGCATTGGAGATTTCTGGGCATCTTGCTTCATTGACGCTTTGTTGAATTCGCATCAGGCTCTTCTGACTCCTAGTGCTACATCCGTGAGTGCAGTTGATTTTACCAAAGAAGTACACGGTGGCTTGTAAAGAGGGGTCAACCAAAGTATGTTCCAATGCCCATTGTTGCATGGCCTGCCAGCTACAAGTGGCTTTTGACCCCTTTTATAATGATTGGAAGAGACAAGGAATATTTCATGACATGTGAAAATTGTCCAGAATTCACAACCCGGTAGCCATAAAGATTATGGGGAATGCGGCCACTGTCATTCATTTCTGCATAGCACGTGGCAGCTTCCACAGCTTGAAGATAGTGGTGTCTCCTAAAGGTCACAAAAACAAATATATTTGCTACTTGGAGCTTTTCACACAGAGTTAGCTGACTCCTGTGCAAAGACACACACACACACACACACACACACACACACACACACACACACACACACAGAGAGAGAGAGAGAGAGAGAGAGAGAGAGAGAGAGAGAGAGAGAGAGAGAGAGAGAGAGATTTTTGCATATCCTGTGCCTTGTGCTTTAGTATCTTTCAACAAAGGACTGATGCGGTTCAAATTTTCTTCAGTGATGTTTGTATGTACACAGACACAGTTACAGGAACACCTCTTTCGTAATCTGAGGCCTTCCGTTCTTTGTGCAGGTTCCTGAAGTCTCTTGCTTGAGGACTTTTACTTATTATTTTGCATGTATGTGTGTGCACCTGAGTGTGTATATATGTTCTCCACTATATGTAGGAGTCTGTGGGGGCCAAACAGGAAAATAATTTCCCTGAGAACTGGAGTGATAAGCAAAGTAGGCATTTTAGCAAAGCTTAGCTTCTCCTATGGCTAAGTGGCTGAAATTTCAGGATACTAACTGCTATACAGGTTACAGAGGAATAAACGCCAAGACTGGAAAAGAGTCTAAGAATGAACTCTCGTCATAACCCACCATGTGCTTTCTCGTCTTCCATCTTAGTTTACTGTGATAAAACACTGACCAAAAGTAATCTGGTTCCTGATGGGAGATGTTATTCTGTATATATATTTCTCATACTGGTTAATAAAGCTCCGTGGCCAATAGGAAACAAGATAGGCGGGGCTAGGAGACAAGGAGGAAAGAGGAAGTGGGAAGGAGGAGTCGAGATGTAGCCCAGGGAAGAAGCAGGATGCCTGCCACGGCTCCCCATAAGACGACCACGTGGAAATACTTAAATAAGTAGAAATGGGTTAATAATTAAGGCAGAGCTAGCCCATAAACAATAATGGTAACTGGCCAACAGGATTGTATCAAATACAGAGACTCAGAGTGTTATTTGGGGCTGGTGCGGCTATGGGCCCAGACTGGCGGCAGGACCCGCTGCAGCTGGCAGGATCGATCCAGCCGGAACAACCTGCCGTAACAGGTCCCAGCAGTTACGAGTACTTCTTGTTCTTGCAGAGGACCCAGGTCCAGTTCCCAGCACCCAGTCAGTGCCTTGCAACCATCTATAGTTCCAGCTCCAGCACA
This sequence comes from Cricetiscus sungorus, assembly GCA_030556225.1. NCBI lineage: Eukaryota > Metazoa > Chordata > Mammalia > Rodentia > Cricetidae > Cricetiscus > Cricetiscus sungorus. The sequence goes on from JANBXA010000114.1 coordinate 11,970,849, forward strand.
TCCAACATCCCTTCTGACCTCAGCGCAACACCAGGCATGAGCACAGTGCACAGACAGACACGCAAGGAAAAAACATTCACACACGTAAAAATGAAACACCTCTTTAAAACATAAAACAGCAATCAGGCTTTTATGTGGCTATGTATCTCAGGTCATAGTCCATCACAGAAGGAAGCCAAGGCAGGAAGTCACTGGGGGATGGGAACCCAGAAGCAGGAACTGAAACCGAAACTAAGTGGGCCTGCTGCTTGCTGGCTTGCTCGCTGGGTTTCCTTCCTCAGCCTGCACCCCAGGCCCACCTGCCCGGGGATGGCCACAGTGTACTTGGTCATTCAGTGTCAATCATGAGTCAAGAAAGTGTCCTTCAGATGTGTCTCCTGGTTAATCTCATGGGGCTTTTCTCAGTTAAGATTTCCTCTTCCTCGATAGTCTAGGTTGGTGTTGAGTTGACAAAAGCCAACCAGCATATCCCCAAAACCGAATTTGCTGGACACCTTTGCCTGACGACTGGGACCTTTACAACAGTTATTGTCGAATATGGGAATGAATGGAGCTAGACCTTGGTACCGGAGCGCTGGTCTGGGCTGTCCCTACCAGGTGACACTATACTAGATGGCAACAGACTTAGGAATTTGCTCTTTGGAAACACTTCACAGTCCCAACATGTTTTAGGCATTTTCCTTGTTTTCCACAGTGGGGTGACCAATGGGCAGCAGAATGACCCTACCCCCCCCACACCAGCTAATGCATCAAGACACTGTCTTCCTTCTAGAAAATGCAATTAGAAAAGCTGAAGCCAACTCCGCCGGCATGGCTTTGCCCAACCACCACCTAGAAAATAGCTGTAGAAAATGTTTGTTTCACCGTAGCAGATCCAGAACCCACGCTCTAGAGCTGAGTGGCCTGTGGATAGAAACAAAGTTAACTTTTTCTACATTTGCCCAAATTCCATACTTTTATACATTTTTCTATTTTTTGAGATTATAATATAATTAACTAAATTTCTCCCCTCCCTTTCCTGCCTTCAAGCCCTCCCGGATAACCCTCCTTGCTCACTTTCAAATTCATGGCCTCCTTCTTCATTAGTTATTATTACATGCCTTTATGCATACTTATAATCATATATGAATATGCATATATCATATATTCTATTCCTAAATAAAAATCTGGATAATGTTACTTCTATGCTTGTTTGGCTGCTTAAAAAGGCCCTCTAATATTTCTACTCTTTCCCCTAATATATCTGTACCCAGAGATGCTCAAGGGTCAGACTATGTGCCTGGTCAGCCAGGAGTACCCACCTCATTCCCCTAACACTCTGTTTCTCACACTAGAGACCACAGGCTTCCTCTGTAAGGTGGTATTTGGGGGATTCCTCCAGGAATCCAGAGCTGCTAGCAGAGTTCCTACTGCTCTGAATACCACAGCAGTCCGAGCAGACGGACGCACAGATAGGTATCTTCCCAAACTGACGTTTCATGTGCCAGATATCCAAACTTATTCCGATGATGGCATCTGAAGCCTCCCAGAAACAGCCAGATACACAGCTGGCTCAGATGACACAGGTGCATTTTTGTTTAAGGATGTGGCCCCTGGGAAGTCTCACGCTCCAGTGGAAGGCCACATAGCCAGGAGTGCATAGGCAGTGCGAATTAGACCAAATGAAAGAGGAAGAGGAGGACACAAAGTTAGGTGGCTATAGTATTCAGAGTGGGTCTGCGAGAAGATGCAGGAAGGAATGAAAACGGTCAAAATACAATGCATGAAATTCTCAAAGAATTAATAAAGTATTTTTTAGACCAGCTTGTTTGGTTTTCACTCAGTTGTATGGATTTCCTCTACTCCTCCCAGGCCTGGTGCCTGCATTTGCTAGGTAAATGTTACCCACTGGAATGACCTCCAACCCAGCCATGTATGAAAGTTCCATGATTATCTCCACTTTATAGATTAAAATGAGATCTTCGCAAAGGTGGGCCAAGTTATCTGGCATCAGGAGACTCCAAGCTGGTTCCAGAGCCCACCAGGCCTGCTTCCTCCCCAGTCTGAGGTGATTTTCTCTTTCAGATCTGTGAAAAGCTGATCTCTGTCCTGTATCTTTTAGAAAATGAGAAGTGAGGCAGCCAGGGTCTTGGTGCTAACTTACAACCTATGTGTCCTGTGTTATCTACAGGACAGGGCTTCACATGACTGAGGATTTCAAGCCTTTAAGAAAAACATGGCCAGATATCTCTACCTGCTTGAATTATTCCAAAGCTTTCAAAAGGATAGAAATGTTCATTACTATGTGATCACCACAGCAAAACTAAGAAGAAGGTATCTTAGAGATACCAAGAGAGGAAGATAGGCTGGCTCTTACCTGTAGCAGAAATGAAAATTGTGCATGATGCTAGCAAATTTAATCATGAAATGTAGCCAATTTAATAAAGCACATAACAATGAATCTGATTTTATTTTTGGTCTGGAAATACCCTTATGATTAGAGTAAAAACCTGCAAAAGAGAGAGAGAGAGAGAGAGAGAGAGAGAGAGAGAGAGAGAGAGAGAGAGAGAGAGCATGCGTGCGTGCGTGTGTATGTGCACAGAAAGAGGGAGAGGTACTCTTCATAGTGTTGGTCATCTCATCATGGCAAAGAATTATTCAATATCATTTTCTTTTTCTTGTTCCTTGAAAAAGGTAATTTGAATATAATGAGAAGATTCCAAACATACAAGAAAAGAGAGAGCAAGGCGTACTGGTATATTCCTGGATTCCCAGCAGTGAGAATCAGAGGTAAAAGGATTAGAAGTTCAAGGCCAAACTCAGCTACATAGTTAAGACCAGTCTAGTTTGCATGAGATTCTACCTCAAAAGAAAAACAGCAAAGAATGCTGGCTAGCAAGTGTAAGACCCTGGGTTTCATCCCCAACATGATAGGTAGGAAAGAGCAATCAAAAACATAAAATACCTAGATTATACTCAATGAGAAATCTTCAGGGTTTACCTCAAGGGACTCCTGAAGTAGCGTGTAGCAAAATTCATTACCAAGACTCTTTTAAAGTCTATAAATTTTATGTAACTTCAATCAAAATTCCATATAAATATTTTAATAGCTATAATATCTTATGGGTCTACTTATGCAAGACACTTAGAGTCGCCAGGTTCCTAAAGATGCAAAGTAGAAGGATGATTGCCAGCACAGGGGGAGGCAGGAAACAAGAGTCTTGCCTAATAGGTCCGGAGGAGCAGTTTTGCAAGATGAAAGCTGTCTAGACACTGATTACACAACACTGCCAGTATATGTAACACAACTGAACTCTACATTTGAAAAATAGTTAACACGGGATATTTTAGACGGGATTGTTTTAATGTTTGTAAACAAAAACAAAACACTATCTGTGGTTTTTAGACCTTAGAATCTTTGTAATCACAGGAAGGGGGAGTCCAACTTCATTGATAGTTGGGTTTAGTTGGCTTTCAAGAAGAATTAGAGCTTGACCTGGGGATGCTGTGGGCAGAAGTAGTTGGGAGGAAGTTGTCTTGGTTGAGTGTGCTGGAAGCCTGGACCCCAAGGCAGCTCTCCAACTATGCCCACATTGGCCTCTCCTGAATGCTTCATATGCACTCTGACAGTCAGGGTCACGGGCTGCCCTAGTGGTCACACAATGGTAGGAGGGGTGATTGCCCTTTCCTTGGAGGCCAGAAAGAAGGGGCAGCTGGAGCCACTAGCAGCAACCCCTCTCCTCCTCCCACCCAGTCCCAGGGCAGTGAATGGAGTGGAGGAAGGCGGGTTCTAGTGCCTTCTGCAATGTAGATTTTAAGTGAGCAAAGGAGCAAGTTTTATAGAAGTATATTCCATGCAATCTGTATATTAAAGCATTTACACTTACATAGATTCGTCCTTTATATTTTGCAGTCTATGATCTATTTATGTCACATTTATGAATAACTAGAAAGTACCTGTTGCTCATTCAACAGTGTAACTTCAGTTGATGTTATATATAGTTAGTTCTAAACTAGACGGAAGCCTCCAGCCATCCACCACAATCATGCCCAGTGCCAGCCACTTTGAAGGAAGTATCTTAAGTCAAGTCTTTAAAGTAGTATTTTCATTATGTTACAAAGAAAAATAACAGAATCTCACAGATGTTACTAAAGAAATAAGATGAAACTCAGGATCTTCACTCCTCCCCATTATTGCTTTTCCTCAGACTGGGGTCTCACCCCAGGAGAAAAAAAAAATCCCAAAAGGAAAATGATGCATGTGAATCCTAGGGAAGCAGAGAAAAGTTCCTCCTCGCTCCAGTCCTCCTCCAGGAATCTGGTGGAGAAGAATTTTCTCTGCATTTCTAGAAGTTCTGTGATCATGCTTAAGGCAACCTGGACCCAACAGAGATGAGCATTCTGGACTAGGAAACTAATCTGGGCACATGCTCAGCCCCGGACTCAATGCTACTACTTCCTGTCCACTGCAGAAGATAGGGCTCTCTAATGTAGTAAACCTAGATATGGAGCTACGCTTTGTAATAGACAGACAAGGACATATCTGCCTGAAAAGGATACAAACAGAAAGAAAGAAACAATAAAGTCAGGATTAAATGTCGATCCGTGGACAAAGATTTGTATTTAATCTGGCTAAATCTTTAATATTGTTGAAGTTCTAATGGCTTCCCTGAGCCTTACATGTGTCCCTGTCATCCTTCCTTCCAAACACTCATGGGAAGGTACACATTGTCTGGTGGCAGATTATGAGGAGCAAAGGGGAGGATGCAGACACTAAGAGAGGCAAAGGAGAGACTGGGTGAAGTTGCAGCAGAAATCTGTGAAGCCACCTTTTACTAGAACTGCAAAATCAACAATAATGGACAGCACAGGAAAAGTTCAAGCAGACATCAGCCCTTTCATTGCAAAGGACTTTAGCTAGAGTCTATTTTAAGCTATCATTATAAATTTTATTGTTTTAGATTTTGAGCAGAGGGATGTTTTGTGTGTCCTTCCCTGATGAATTCTGATTGCCTTTAGCAATGCTTGGAATAGATCGTGTCAATGGCTATTTGCTGGATGATGTAAAGTCAACTTATAAAGCAAGGGAATAGAAAACACATCCATTCACAGATATGCTCCATTCAAAGGAATGGGCTCAAGAGTTAAACTCTGAGGCTGCAAAGAATGGGAAGGCACTCCACAGGTGTTCAAGTAACATTCCAGCTTGACTCATCGGCTGGAGTTCCCACCAAATCATGTCATTTGAGGAACGGGGATCGCAGACAACGAAATGGTATACTTGTCTTCAAAGAAAACAACCCGTCATGTCTGGGTTAGGCTTTGCCATCCTCTGCATGGTTTCATGCTCTAAACAGATGTGTTGAAACAAGACGCCATGGTGATGGCACTTTGGGAGGTTATTAGATCAAGCAGGGACAACTGTCATGAGCCAGATTAGTGCCCTTCCAAAAGAGGCTGGAGAGACCCCACCACCTCCACCATGTGAAACGGGCTCAATCTGAGTGTGGAGCCCCCTTTGGACACAGATACTGTCAGTATCTGAATCTAGGACTTCCCAGACCCCTGATGTTGTGAGGCACAATTTCTGATGTTTGTACATTACCCAGCAAAGATATTTTGTGTAAGCAACCCAGAGCAACTGAGTCTTCATAGACCAAGAACAAAATGACTATAAATTTGGTTTGTAAGTAAAAGAAACAAATGTTTCTGACGACTTCTTGTCTGATTTTCATTCTCTAATGTGCTAGCCGGAGCTCTGAGTTTCAAATTGTCCTGGTTTGTACTTGGACTGCTCTATGGAAATAATAGGAACATAGAATTAGCGGCAGTGCCTGAAAACCATAGGGACAGTTTCCTGGAGAAGACACCGCCACCTGATTTCAGCAGCCATCAGAGGCCACATTCTCTGAGATTTGGGTCAGTTGTGGCCTGAGTGTCCCTGTCTGCTATGCTCTCACAGGTAACCATGCAGCCAGCCACACGCCCGGCTTCCTCACCGGTTCTTCCAGTAAGCCCTGGGAAGCTGGCCCTCTGCTCCTCAGCAAGCTTCCAAACCTAGCCTAGCAGTGGATGGGGGCGGGAGGTGGCTGATGCTCTCCGTGAGCTCTATAGTACCTGTAGGCTTAGCCTAGAAAACTTCATGGCCGCGTTTCTGGAGGATGGAGAGGAAGGAAATCCAGCTCCCTGTGGGTTTCTGTCCTGGGCTGCTTGTGAAGCTGCCCCAGGCCTGGATCCAGTCATCAGCTGCCTACTCAAGTGCCCACAGCTGCTTCCCAGTCTACTTTCCAGGCCTGAACTCAGAGCTCGTTGTCCTGGTGGCTAGTCATCCCCCAGTACTACTTTTTGTAGGCTTCCAAACCACACTCCAACCTTCTTATGTCAAACCCTTTTTAGATACTATGTTCTCTTTCCCAGGATCAGGATCCTCCCTCTCTCTCTCTCTCTCTCTCTCTCTCTCTCTCTCTCTCTCTCTCTCTCTCTCTCTCTCTCTCTCTCTCTCTCTCTCTCTCCAGTCCTCCTGGTAGTGGCTTCACATTTTAACAGTTCACCGAAATAAACCCTAACCACCTAAGGACCCAGAGAGCACCTCCCTAGTACAAATTCTTCTATTAGCTGCCAAAGGGAGGGGCTTCCGAAGGGAGGAGAGGCAGACAAATGATCCTAGCATATGACAATACCGTGACCTACATGGGCACAGGGAGCTGCGGGCACAAGAGAATGCCCACTTCACCTGGACGAATTGCACCTGGAGGGGGGAAACTTCCTGGACCCCGGTGTGGACCATTAGCTCAAGATAAGAGGTTGAAGGAGCTAAAACTGAACTAGAGAGACTGAGTCTGATGGACCTACGAGCCAGGCTGTGTTGCTGTGTGTCATGAACCATGGCTGCAATTTGTGACTTGTCCCAGAGTGCCCCGTAGTGGCTGATCCCTAAGTGTTTAGAATTTGAAGATTGTCTCTCTGCTCTCTTTGGAGACCCTCTACATGAATATGGCTGTTTTTTAATATTAGGAAAATGCATGTGAAAATAAATAAAAATGGGGCCTGGAGAGCTGGTTCAGTGGTTAAGAGGGTATGCTGCCCTCACAAAGGACCCAAGTTCAGTTCCCAGCGACCCACAACCACCTGTAACTCCCGTTCCAGAGACAGACTAACACACACACACACACACACACACATACACACACACACACACACAGATAAATCTATGTTTTATTTCTTTGTTTTGGATTTTTGGTTGTTGTTGTTTTGTTTTTGTTTTTGTTTGTTTGTTTGTTTTTTTACTGTTGTTTTGTTTTGCTTGAAATATGGTCTCACTATGTAATCTTTGGCTGACCTGAGAAGGCTTGTCTCAAACTCACAGAAATCTGCCTACCTTTGCCTCCCAAGAACTGGGATTGAAAGTATCTATGTATTTAGGAATACACACACACACACACACACACACACACACACACACACACACACACAGGTAACAACAATTAAAGAAAACATTGGCCGTGAACCGAGAATTTGACAGAGAGTGGATTGGGGGAGGGGATATGTGGAAGGCTTTGGAGGAGTGGGAAGATGGAGTAAATGGTGTAATTTTATTATAATCTAATTTTTCAAAGAATTTTTAAAAGTAGTCATGCATTTTCATTGAAATGGCAATGAAACCTTAAAGCTGTACTACAAAAATGAAGAATCATACATTTCCAAACAGTTTTCACTGCTAATAGACCCTACAGACATTACATAGAAACCCTCTTACTGAATAGATATCTACCCAAAGTAATAGACAACAATGTGTCTATAATGCTTTCTCCTTTTTTCTCAGTTTTGATGTTATTTTTTTATGTCTGAAAATGTGTATGGTTTGGGAATCTTGCATCTTCTGGGATATAATAAACTGTCATCATACTCTTAACTCCTTCTCATAAATGCTTAAAAGATGAAGAATACAAATGTGACTTTTTCTTGAATGCACTTGTCTCAAATATAGTTTAAAAGTCCAACAGAAAATGTTTTATATTGAAGAAAGAAGGCATGTGCCACCACACCTGGAAAAATACACCGTTAGTTTTAAAGATAAAATCAAATACACCTTGGAACATGTTTTAACTTACCACTTGGAAGTTGCATTCTCTACAAGCCTGGCATGTGATGTCTTGAAGGGGTCAATGTGCTTGACCATACATGGCCGGTCGCCTTGGTCCCCCTCTCCCACTCTTGCTGCCTAAAATGCTAGGGACTGACAATCCAGGTTCTTTCCCTTGCAGAGATTTCAATTCAGGCAGGGATCAGATATGTCCTCTGTCTTAGGAGTTTTCTGTCAGGTATGAAAAATGGACAGAGTGATAAAGAAGACAGAGAAGTCAGGTATGAGGCCACTAAGTCCTATGGCAGCACCTGTCTCCGAAGCCTACTGGTCAGCATAAGCTTGGCACAGCAGCTCTGTGTACGCTAAGTGGTATAAGATTGTTTTTTTGTTCCTTCCCATGAGATTTAAAACATACTTTTTAAATATGTCTCCTACACACAATCTTTTACTGCAAAAAAAACTGAAGTCTTATCTAATCCTTTAAAAATCTCATATGCTATTGGTTTTTTAAAAATGTCTTCTTTTGGGTGAGTGTACCAACATTCAGTTGGTAATCTGAATGTACACCCTGAATCAACAGGACTACTGGAGCGAAAGACATGAAACTGCGTGTGTCCTTTGCTTATTCTGTGACAGTCACATCTACTTGAGTCAAGGACTGCATGGCATTGCCTAGAGTTTCCCATCCCTCCTTCCCAAAGCCAAAGAGATGTGCACACCATCTGAGTACCTTGGAAATCCATCATGTTAGATCTGTCCGAACAACTGTTTAACCCTCTTTTCAGCTCAGAGGCTTTGAATTTGACCAAATAACAGATCCAGTCTGACTTTTTTCTGTGGACCAGGTTTCTCCCTTAGGCTTCCTGTAGCCTGGTTTTTTATTATCTACACTAAGAAGCCTCCAGAGAAGAAGACAGTTTCCAGGATGAGTTTGCTCAAGAACAATTAGCTAATGTTGCTGATGCCCGTGACTTCTGACAACCCAGTGTTCAGTAGACTGCTACTGCAAAGTGGGAACTGGGTAAAGATATCAGATTTTATGAGATATTTCCATAGTCTATTGTGTCCTGACCCCGGATGTAAATAGCCTGAAGACTTTGTAGTTGGTGCAGATGAGGGATGACATAAGGAGACCTCCTCTCCACCCACAACCCCACCCAGCAGCAAGAATAGACCCCTGATGTTTGCATTCTTCGAGGCAGCCTTTGCCTAAAGTTCTCCCCTCCCTGCAATTCGGCTCAACTGTGTAGCACATGTCGACCCTGCAGTAATGAATCGGCAGAAGCCTAATTCTCCTGATGATTAATGGGGCTCCTCAGATGCAGCCCATTATTTCATCCAAAGTTAAAAGAGTGATTCATCATTAATCATTGTAAGAAATGGGCTCTGTGAGTCATAATTCCGGGCCAGCCCATTTCCTTAAGGGTCCTTCTTGCCTTTTGTTATTCCAGAAGTGACACAGTCCACAGCCCCATGCTGCCTGCTCTCAGACATGCTCATTTGCTGATTAATTTTCTTTAGAAGTCGCATACCTCAAGGATGCTTACTGAAACTGAAAACCCTCCGAAGAATCCTCCTGCTTTCTGATACCAGGATCCAGCTGGCCTCAGTTCATCCAAGTTAAAACGAGCACACACACTCAGAGACTGACAAGACCATTCCAGGCTGGTGGTCCTCCTGGCTTCGTCACGGCCCCATCACACCATGGCATTTGGAGGTGGCCACTGGAATGGACTCCAGTCCCTTGCTTACCCCGGCCCTCCCACTACTCACTCCGCTCGGTCCCCACAAGAATCTAGGGAACCCCGGCATTGATCATTGATGTGCTCAATGTCACTTCAGGTCCCTGAACAAAATGATGTCACCACTTTTTATGTGGAAATTTGCCGGTGTTTGCTCTCGCCGTTGCTGCCTGAAAGAGTTACTTTTCTTATTGCGGTGACCAAATACTTGACAAGAGGCAACTTAAGGAAGGAAGGGAAGGTGTTCACTCTGGCTCAAGGTTTGAGGGGACATCGTTACTGTGGTGGGGGAGTCATGGAGGCAAGGAGGGTGTGGTAGGTAATTAAGAAGTAGAGAGCAGACCAGAAGTGACGCTGGACCATGAGATGTGAAGGCCTGATCCCAGTTACATACTTCCTTCGGGAAAGCTCCATCTCCTAAAAGTGCCAGAACCTTCCTAAACAATACCATCAACTAGGGATGGGTTGTTGAAACACATGAACTTGTTTATACTCTGGCCTCTCCTGAATTGGGAAGATAGAATACATCTGCCAGCACAAGGGAATAAAAGTCTCCTGTGGTAGTTTAAATAAGAGAGTAGCTCATATATTTGAGTCGTCAAGGAATGGTGCTATTTGGAAGGATTAAAAGGGTTAGGAGGTGTGGCATTGTTGGAGGAAGTGTGTCACTGGGGTAGGCTTTGAAGTTCCAAAGGCCGGTGCCAAGCACAGAGGCTCGCTATCTCTGCCTATGGATCAGGATGGAGCCCTCTGTTACTGCTCCAGCACCTGTCTGCTGGCCTGCATGCTCTCTCCATTATGATGGTAACGGACTAAACCTGTGAAACTTTAAGCAACCCATCCAATTAAATGCTTCCTTTCATAAGAATTGTGTGGGTCCTGGTGTCTCTTCATACCATCAGAACAGTGTCTAACGCACTGTTCCTGGGTTGCACCATCATTCCATCTTGACACAGCAGGAGCACCGTGCAGAAACCCTTGTGGCAGCAGGATACCACACGCAAGAGCTAACAGCTTCACTGCAAGCACACTCCATCGTTTCATCCTCCTTTCTCCTACCATGCTTCCTCCTCCCATGCTTCTTTACTCTCTCACACGCCCCTTCTTAGGTCTCCCTAGATTTTCCCCTTAAGAATCTCACAGTTGGTGCCAGGATCGTAGCTTAGCCCATTCATTGGTGGGATGGAGAATGGATTGTCTTAGGAGGGGCGTGGAGCTTTTCACTATAGTCCACAACATCTCTCAAGAAACAATGATTCTTAGCTACAACGTAAAGGCAACCATGTTGGATTGCAGTCTGGCTGGAGCTCAGTTGTTAAGTCCTGTTCTAGGATGCATGGAACTTCAGGTCCTTGGGTTCAAGACCAACACTCTCCATTCCTAAGAGCAGAGGCAGCACCTGTGGGGTGAGGCAGCACCTGTGGGGTGGGGCAGCACCTGTGGGGTGAGGCAGATGGAAGTTCAATTACCTCTGTTCACAGATGCCTAAGCCTGGCATAAAAATCCCTACAGAATCTACTTTTACAAAATTTCTGTTAGCACTAATAAATGAGTTTAGAGAGGCTTTTGAATTCAAAACATAACAACAACAACAAAAAAGTTGTATCTGCTTGATGTCAACTGACAAAGGAAATTAATAAAAACAAAAAATGTCCAGGTCAGCAAGATGGCTTTAAGAGTAAAGCAATATTGCCAAGCTGGAAATGAGAGTTCAGTCTTTAGGATCCACATGGTGGGAGAAGAGAAATTACTCTTGTCAGCTGTCTTCTGACCACCACATGCATTCTGTGGCACATACACCACACACACCATACACACTCACATACACACACACACACACTCACACACACACCACAGACCACACAAAACAACCACACATACCACACACACACCCCACATACACCAGGTTTTTTAAAAAAAGAATTCCACTTTAACAGCACCAACTAAACCAAAATACTTAGAAATATATTTAGCAAGTAACTGTACAACATTCCCTCTGACAATCATAGTTAAAGATGTTCACGACTTAAATAATGGTAAGACTTGGCTCAAGGGCTGGAAGACTTGAAGCAATCAGTAGTGGGGAGTTTCTCCCAAGTGATCTACTCTTCTTTGTAATCCAGAATCGCAGCTAGCTCACTGCTTTGCAGAAACGGATGACGACTCAAAGATTCACATGGGAAGTCCAGAGACCCAGAATAGTCAAAACAACCCTGGAAGAGAAGAACCAAGTTGGAAGCCTCACAAATCCCAGTTTCTAAATGTATTACAAAGCTACGTTAATCGAAACAATGTAGCACTAGTATAAGATAGGCATAATGGTGGATGTGATTAAGAGATCTGAAAAAGCCCTCACATGTCCAATGACTGATTTTTTGATAAAGGCACTTAAACCATTAATGATGACTGTCATTTCTCAAACAGTACTTAATAAGATATCTCCATGAAAATAGGCAAAGTGAACCACTAGGTTAGAAAGGACCCCTATGGCTTTGTAAGGCAAGAGAACCCAATGGCACACTCTTCTACTTTTACCATGTACTAGCTCACATCATTTTATGACGAGAAAGAGGCCGACACTGATGCTATTATTAGTTCAGATTTCGAAGAGTTCAGAGCTCTGAGAAATGCATCCCTCTTCCTTATAAAGCTACCCAGTTAGTGGTATTCTGTTATAGTAACAGAATACAGACTAAGGTAAGGCCCAAGACAGATCCTCTTTCTCCCATAATTATGCTTAACTCTAGAACTCTAATATGTTGTCTTTTTTTTCCTCTGGATTTCTATTTTTCTTATTGTGTAAGTCCTAAAGAGGTAATAACTGCATCCCAAACTATATTACTACATGTCTTTCTAAGTTTATCCGGCCTCTTTGTAACAAGTTATAATTTGTTGAAGACCAGAACCATCTCCATGTGCTCCAGCCAGAAGGAATGTGCTCATGCATATTAGAAGCATCAGTCCTGCTGCTGGAGAATACATCAGTGTGCAGACTTCCTCCACAAAGACAGCCCTTGAAGTGTAGTCATGATAACCTTTCAACAGGCCTTTCCATCCATCAGACTTACCCTCAATGTCCAACAGTTATCTGTTGGAAGAGCTCATCATGCAGGCAAGCAAATCCACCCTGACTATACCTAGTGAATTTTTCTACAGTTCCTAGTTACTTTTTATAATTATTCTTTGCTGGCCTATCTTTGGTCCTTGACTGCAGATTCCTGAAGGACCTCAGGAATTGTATTTCATTGACCTCAGAGTTGCATTGCACCTCTCCAGCAGCTTCATGTAGAAGTTTGTGGAATAAACAAGTCATAGAGCATAAAGGCCCAAGGAGACTCACGGCTTCTCAATGAATCTGCTCTCCTGCCCTTTGCCCTTCAAGCCCAGGTGTCTGCTTTCCACTAACATTAACAACACTCTTTTGACTCCCATCGAATCGCACAAAGGCCCCCCCTCCTCTATCACCACAAAAACAACAACAAAAACCAGCAATAAGTCCATATGAAGACAGCCTGCATTGAAGTGAAGCCAATCAGAAATGGTTGTTTGTCAAACTTAAAAGACAAACGTTAGTTAACATGCCTCCATTTAAACAGAGTTCCGAGGCTCGTCAAGTTCAAGTTTCATTTCTGCTTGGCCGAGTGGAGTTTCCTGGCTCGATGTAAGAAAAGTCCAAGGGTATCTGTTAGAAGATGCTGAGGACCTGGGGGGGGGGGGCTCCAATTTTATTTTGATGATCATATAGACATCCTTTTCCCTTAGAAGTTATAGGGGCATTGATCTTGGCACGCTGTCCTGAATGTTACTCAGCACTGTTCACGGACAGGTAGATAAGATTCCCAGGGTCCAAGGGTGATATTTCTGTGATAGGAGTAAGGAAGGTTCTGAGAGCAGACTGGGGGTGGAACATGAGTGGGTTCTGTTGTCTGTCCAAATGTGATTCATGTAACATTAGGGCCGTTGCTGACACCCCTGTGCCTCTATGTCCCTGTCTGGAAAATGGGTTAATGGCTTGGCCTTCCAAGGGTGTTGCAAGGTTTAATGAGTTAATGATGCTCCAGCACTTTGAGCCTCAGATGAAAGTGATCCCTCAGAACAAAGCTGGTGATTATGTGTAATTAAAGCTCGGGTTGGAAAGCTGGCCTGAGAGTCACCACAAGAGAACTCAGGCAGAGAATAGACCCAGTGTGCAAATCCCTGGGAGTTTTCACCCCGTCACATGATCCCACTAAACTAACTGTCATGCTTCATGTTACAAGAGCAGAGCCCTCAGAATCAGTGTGGGGAGACGTGCATTGCCATTGTCACCCTGAGGTCATGACTACTGCCCGGCCCCTTGAGATATGTTAATCAAAGGGTGAAGCTCACCCACTCCCCTGAGCATTTATTATCATTATTATTATCATTATTATTATTATTATTATTATTATTATTATTATTATTATTCCTTGTGTCTTTCACATCATGTCTCCCGATCCCACCCATCTCCCTTCCCACCCCAAAATGAAACAAAATAAAATTTAAGAGAAAAAGAGGGGAAAGGAGATGAAGACTACGGAAATCCGTCTTGGGAGCGGCAGTGTGATACGGAGTCAGTCGTGCAGTAACCCACTTTATCCATATATGTGTACATGTAGACATTCGTTCAAAAGAATCATTGATCTTCCAGCACCTTCCTGGACACCCTGTTGCTGCCCTGTGGAGATCCTGCAGCCCTGAGTCCACAGGACTCTCTCTGTCTCTCTGTCTCTGTCTCTGTCTGTCTCTGTCTCTCTCTCTCTCTCTCTCTCTCACACACACACACACACACACACACACACACACACACACACACACACACTGCTCCGGCAGATCTCAGATGAGGTAGATATTGGGATAGGGCCAACCCATAACCCTGGTTGTTGCAGGGTTGGCCAGCCTGCCCCCTCTCCCCTGTCCTCACCACCAGGGGGCGCTCTCCACCATTGCCCCGGCTAGCTCACCCCCTTGCAGAGATGAACGAAGGGCAGGGCCCGTTCTCAGGCTTCCCTGTCTTCAGGGCTGGTTCTCCCACACCTACACCCTCTGGGCAGCTCTCTGCACCGAGCTCTTTTTAAAATGGACCTTTCTAAAGAATTTTAGGGACATCAAACAGAACCACTGCCATCCGCCTGTTCCTCGTGTGATCACGAATCCCTGTGGTTCCCTTAGTAGAGGAAAACCTTTTAATCTACAGAGAGGACCAAACACAAATACTTCTCGTGGTGTAAGGCAAAAGTACTGGTCGTGCAAATTAGAACCACACAGACTTAAATGAGTTCAAGGTGAAGCGTTCACCCAGCACGATTCAAAAAAAATAAAAAGGGAAGAGATCATTGATTCAGCCATACAGATGAAGACTTCCGAAACCAGATGGATGGAACACCAAGAGTAGAGATCCACATCCCAAAGACTTGACGCAAGGCCCTGCACCATACTCCTCCAGACAGAGAGCTCTTTCTTCCCTGCCAGAAACCACCCGACAGCGATGCACAAACCACAGGTCCTGGAGTTCTCCAGGGTGAACCAGCCACAGCCTGTGCAGGCCCCGCTCGCTTGCTCGCTTGCTCGCTGGCATCAGAGAGGGGAGACCTCACATGACCTCACTCAGCATGCTACTACCCGATGACCCAATACACTGTTTCATTAGTAGCAGGGGGCACTTCAAGTGTGCAAAGGGCTCTCCCTTGTCGAGCCATCCCAGTGTCCGAGTGGTGAGAACAGACCACAGGGTTCCCCGAGTGTTAGACTGAGTTAGACACCTTTTGGAAGGGCGATGTGGATGGAGCGCTGGGATGGGGGCCGGGGTGGGGGCGGGGGTCAGTAGAAAGGGACCGCCACACAAAGGCTGCTGGGCGCCTTCCGAGGGACGGAAGGAGCCTGTGTGTGCAGGCAAAGGAAAGCAGCAGCCTGAAGGGTAAATCTGAGAACCACAATCGAAGTCTTCACGGAAGTGCCACTTGGTGCTTTCAGAGGAGAATTAGCTTTAGGCCAATACAAAGGCCTTCTCCTTCTGTTGTTTCCACTTGGACAGGCTTTCCCTGTGTGCTCAGGACGGCCGGAAGCGGGAAACTCTCCCGAGAGAAGCCCAGTTCTAAGGACAGCACTCGAGGAATGGGCTGACTGCCCCTGGGCTTCCTAGGCATGAGCAGAGAGGCGGCTGCTGGGTGCAGAGACTTCAGCCGCTGCGGGATCTCGCTCTCCTACGAGGGGGAGATAAAAGTAAAGACCAGTCGTCGCTTCAGGAGCTGTGTGAGGCCACTCCAACTCAGGGCTACTCACTCAAGTGAGTAGCTCCCAGGCTACTAATGAAACAGTGTATTGGGCCATCAGGTAGTAGCATGCTGAGTGAATGTGTGTCTCTCATTCCCTAGACACTGGTCTGGGAGCATTTAGAAGATCATTATAAAGAAGGTTTCCCTGGAAAATACAAAACTTGCTCTTCGTACTTCAAAGCAAAATCTGTAAAGTCAGACAGACTCTGATCTGAATCTCATGGAGTAAGGGGTAAGACAGAGGTCCCTAAGGCTGCTGGGGCGGTGACATTCTCACGCCGTCCTCTAGGTGGCAGCATTTAGTTAGGGCTGCACATCCACGTCCACCTTCAATGGCGGCTGGAGGACGACTGGGTTGAGCGAGTTTGACTTGGTCGGCTTCAATTTTCAAACTATCGAGCATAATCAATGAAAATTTTAATATCATTAAGCGAATGCCTCTGCTGGGGGAAAACAGTTGGAATTCAGCTCGGCCTGACAAAGAGGAAGCGGCCTATCGATCACACTCAAGGTCACAGCTGGCTCAGAAAGTCCTCACCTCCTCAGATATGCAATCTCTTCCTTTTTCCCCTCCTCCCTTGAAGACTACATTAGCGCAACATAAACTGGTGCTGGCTATTCCTTTTTCATCCCCAGGTAGTTTTTAAGATTGACGAAGGTGCTAACTCTATCCAGTAAATATTTTTTTAAAAATTAAAATGCTACGTACTGTGCCCACCACTGAAATCAAGGCACTATACTAATACGGCATATTATTAGAAACTGGGGAAAAGACTTGTGAAAATTTTTCTTAGAGACCAAGTGTGCCTATAAAGGACGAACAATCTGATCTCTGCAGGGGGCCTCATTGTAGATGAACCTCTGGTTGTCATTTGGTTCTGTCCCTAGGAAAACAGTTTACGAAGTTGCGAAAGATCCTCTGGGGCAGACATTCCCAACCAGTAGATCAGGGTCGACAGCCAGGCTCCTAACTTACCTGGGGCACTGCCAAGACAGGGCTGCCCACACCCTCCCTGGCTCAGCAGGTTCCTATCCGGTGCTTCCAGTTAGGAAAGGAAAGTGCCAGTCCCCATGCTGCTTCTCGCTGGGGCCATGCACACCGTTCTGGCCAGCCCAGGCCTGAGCCTGATGTCCCCTTGGGAATTACTCTACTTCTCTGATGAAGGTGCTGGCCACTGGCCAGGGGTCAGAAAACCCCACTCATTGGGGAGTTTCCAAACCTTTGTTTGTTTGGCTTCCTGAAACCTTCCTTCCACCCCTAAAAACCAAAAGCTGTTGTTTTTCATAGGTATGGGTTGGTTTTTGGTGGGTGTTGTTTCTTA
Organism: Cricetiscus sungorus; assembly: GCA_030556225.1. Lineage (NCBI taxonomy): Eukaryota > Metazoa > Chordata > Mammalia > Rodentia > Cricetidae > Cricetiscus > Cricetiscus sungorus. The sequence continues at coordinate 11,988,271 of JANBXA010000114.1, forward strand.
AAAAAAAAAAAAAAAAAAAAGCAAGCTTTAAAAAGCCCATAGCTCGCCTGAAAAGTAAGTACAGTAATCAGGACATCATTCATTGAGTTCTGAGTTTGTCAGTAAATACAGAGAAGGGGACGGAGAAACAGGCTTCTATAACGAGTGTATTACCCAAAGTGGTTACACGCAGCAATGAATGGGGTTTACACAGTCAGGCTCCCCCATTTAGGTGAAGCTTCAGGAAAGCCACTGTGTCTGTTTGCTCAGCTGTGGGGACAAAGTGCCATAGGCTGGGCAGCTTCCATAGAGATCTTTCTGAACTCACAATCTGGAGGCCAGAATCAAGACCCCGGTGTTAGGAGAGATGGTTTTGTCTCATATGCTATTTTTGTTTTTGTAAGAGTTCACTCCGTGGCTTGCAAACAGACCCCTGTCTTCTTGCACTTTGCAGTTTGCAGTCTGTGTGTGTGTGTGTGTGTGTGTGTGTGTGTGTGTGTGTGTGTGTGTGTGTGTCCTTTTTCCTTTAAGAATGGGTGTCCATATACGTACAGCTCACCCACACGGCTTATTTTTGCCATCAAGGATCGTGTCTTCCAATAGAGTCACATTCTGATGTTAGTACCTAAGCACGTAAAGCTAAGAGGGAACAAAACTCAGTATGTAACAGTTACCCAACCTCTCGAGCCTCTGCTTGTTCACATGTACACATGTGAACAAACATATATGTATATGACACCAACAGCCTCCGAGCGCGTATATGGATAAACTGAGCAGGAGTTATAGTGCACTGGGCCCTGTGCACAACTGAGGGACACTAGACAAAGTCTTTGTCACCTTTACCAAGGAGTTACAGGGACATACACCTATGCAAATTCAGCACCTCAGATCAGAGCCACTCCAGTGTGGCAGGGATGGGGAGAGCAAGAAAAGGTATTAAAACCAGTATCCACGCCCCACGCCCCTCCCAGACACTGCCAGCTTAAACTCAGTTCTTGTAGAGGCGGTCACAAGAATCCAATAGAAAGGGTGCATTCACGGGGCCTGACTTCAAGGACTCAAATCCAACTCAGGTTCATCGTAAAAGCTAGAAAAGCCCCAGGATCCAGTTCCTCCTAACAGAGTTAGTGGTACTGCAGAGAATAAGCCAAACAACCAAACCCCAGGGGTCCCGGCAGCACAGTGACAGGGACAAAGTTTTAAATTCAGACGTCTCTCAGCAGAGACAAAGGAATGCCTGTCTGTTGCTGCTTCTCCGGGGAAAATGTCTCAGCCATTAACCTAGTCACCCTAGCAGTTGTGACACCTGATGCTGGCCTTGCAGCAAGGCCCCCCTGAAGCAGCACTGCTAAAATGGCCGAGAGAGTGAGCAGAAGCAAGCCAGGACACACACAGGCGGTGACTTCTTGCTGGGGGAGGGGAGGTGGGGGCAGTGAGCCAGGGCAGCCAAGCATGTGTGTTCCAGAAAGAAAAGCAAACGCAGATCCACCTGGTGCTTCGCTCTGTCCCCTTCACCAAGCCTCCTCACTCGTGCTTGTTTTTAATTTACGACGCCAGGCACTAAAGGGACCGTCTATAGATTTAACATTGACATTTCCTTCATGCTGTAATCCTCTGAATCCCACTCGCTGTAAATCTCAACCAAATGGCAGAAAGATGACTTTTTTTTTTTTTTTAACTAGTGAGGATACTATAATGAGCTATCTTTTTCAGTATTTGAGAAAGACTGAATGAGGACCACAGGGTTTGGACAGCCACATTCACCTCCGAGGCTGCCTTCAGGAAGAAGGCCATCCTGAGAGACTGGATTATGAACTGCCCCTCTATGCACTGGTTGGAATGGGTTCCTGCACAGTGGTTCTAGCCCCCGTTTTTCCCACTAACATAACTCAGGTGTCACACAGGCTAGGGGATAGATTTTTATGTGGCTCTCTATGCCCATTGCAATGGGGCCAGGGTTTTTTTGTTGTTGTTGTTGTTTTTTCTGACTGCTTTGGTAAACTTTAGAGCGCTGCATATAGGAAGGTACACACAGAGGAAGAACACTCCCTGGCATGTCCTAAAAGGATTTTGAGATTTTTGGATGAGCAAAAGAGTGTAATTGTGTTAAGCCAGGTGTGCCCAGGTCCCCTTCACATGGTCCAGTAAGACACTTGGGTACTTCTTTCTCCACCCTGACTCACACATCTGCCCAGCACCTCGCCATCCATTGCCGTAGTCCATACTCTTCCTCTGCTTCCTCTGGTCTCACTTGTTTCCAGTCTACATGGGAAGTAGTGTTAATAGTCTCCCGAAGATGCCAAAGCCTGGATCCCTGTAAACAGGGAATTAAGGTTATATGGGAAATGAGGTCTCTGGTCAGAGGGTTTCACTATGGGGGGACAATTCCAGATTTTACAGGATATCACAAAGAACCTCAGGTGTGCGTGGAGGGATGGAAGAGTCGGGTTCAAAGTGTCTGATGTTGGAAACACTCACCCTGCAGTTTCTGGCCTTATACACAGAGATGGGCCCAGAGTCAGGCATCACTTTCAAGGCTGGAAAAAGGGAAAAGCACGCTTTCCCTTAGAACTTCTAGAAAGGATGAAAATCTCTCCAGCCCCAGGGGCCCCATTTTGAATTCCAACTCTGGAGCTAGAAGTCATACACCGATGCTGTTTGAAGACACAGAGAGCACACAATAACTTGTCACAGCAGCAGAAGGGAGCTTGTATTCCTCCTCCTGTCCAGATACCGAATGAAAGAATATTTTATGAAGACCTTAAGCAACCCGGCTCCTTTTTTTTTTTTTTTTTTTTTTGGTCTAAGGACATAATTTTAAGATAATGGGCATTGAATACTATGTATCAGACACATAGTTTCAGATGAAATGAATCCACCTGGGGAAGATTCTGCCTCCTCATTCGATTTCCCTTCTCTGCCTGTATTTCTTGAATGAAAGGAAACATTTCAGGAACTCAGTTCAGCATCTGACTGCTGCTATAACAAATTTCCAAAACCACAATTATATTGCCTTTTGGAAGCCAGAGCAAAATGAATCTTGGAAGGCTGCATTCAAGACTGGCTTCTTCAGAAAGATTGTAAGAGTTTGCCATGCGACTGTGTCTCCTCCTAGTAACATCAGAAGCTACACCCATAAAGTCTCGCCAAAATGACGCCCAAATGTGATCTGAACAAGGACAACATGGAACAATGACATGTCACATGGATGGGGTAAATCCCACAAGGCCTCAGTCCTACATACAGAACGACAGGAAGTTGAGTAAAGTTGGCCGTGGGAGAGGTGATCCTTCCCAAGGAGAGCACAAGAATTGGTCATCCAGTGACAAATGGTGAACTCTGAAAACACATACCAGTGATGAACACATTGTATGTGCATACATACATAACAAATAAACAAAAAACTGGTTACTTCTGAAGGAAGGTAGGCAGGTAGGGTGTGTGTGTGTGTGTGTGTGTGTGTGTGTGTGTGTGTGTGTGTGTGTGTATGCTTTGTTCGGCTTTGTTTTGTTTTCAAGACACTATTTCTCTATGTAACAGTCCTTACTGCCCTGGAACTTGCTCTGTAGACCAGACTGGTCTCAAACTCACAAAAATCTACCTGCCTCTGCCGCCGGAGTGGTGGATTATGTCTTTCACAGTCTAGAGAGGCTCCAAATATTCTGTCTCCTGGCCACACCGTTCCAATCTCTCTGGCACCTCCCACATTTACCCATAAGGACCATTGCTATCACATCAGTTCAACATAAATGCAAGGCAGTGTCTCCATATATCGTACCTCTTAACATAGTTACACTTGCAAAGCCTCTGTTCCCATGAGAGGCAATGAAGAACCGTGGGTTCTGGGGATTAGGACCTGAACATATTCATTATTCAGCCTACAGTCTACCCTTTGGCCCTCAGAGACTCACACCCATCCTATACCCACAATGCCCTCACCATGCTCAGGTCTGAAATCCTATCAGCTCATCTCAGATCTCCTCATCTAATTGGGTATAGATGAATTTTGCATGTAATCCATGCTGGGAAGAAATTCTCCTCTGTATGAGAAGCTGTAAAATTATAAAATAATGTGCATGCTTTAAAAAAAAAAAAAAAAAAAAAGCAACAGGGTAAGCAGAGGCCAAACGCCCTGAATACCGCCATCCAGGGGGCAGAAATAAAAGGAAAACCCGAATCTCTGACCCCAAATAACTTCTGAGAAAGCAGGCTGTCTGTGGTCCATCCTAGGGCTGACATGATTCTCTGTAGTTCTGGGGTTCCATCTTCTCTCAGAGTCACCTCCTGTTCTACAAGGGCAACATGTGTTTGCAAACGAGGAGCTTGATCAGCTCACTGCCTGCCTGCAGAATTTGGGGAGACCTACTTCCTGGTTTCATCCATTCATCCTTTGGGGTCCTTTTGGGTCCAAGCTGGCAGTTTTTCTGCTGCTGTAACTCTCTCAGTAACCAGCAGAGTAAATGATAACGTGAACATGATTTTTGAAGGTTGAACTTGACCCTGCACAGAATACAATTACTCACGTTGTTAAATGCGCATTAACCATGGGTAAGGTCTGTGTATGATCTTACCCGAAAGGCTTTTTCATCTGTGACCCTTACAGGGGAAAATCAGAAGGAACGCTGTAAAGGGAAATTGCTACCAACAGGATGGTGACAGGTGGGTCAAAACAGAGGGACTGAGTCCAAACTGAGTCAAAATCCAATCACTGCTGCCAGCAATAGGGAGAACGTCTCGTAGGAAATCAAACTCATATCAAAAAGGTTCCGTTCGTTTGAACGGATTCCAAGCAACACCCTTTCCTGAGTGACAGCCCCCATTCCTGGCCAGCGGAATAGTAAAGAAGCTGTAGTCAAAAGAACCACCCAGGCCCGGCTACTGGAGAACAAAACAGCACCACGGGTGGAACTACAGGCAGGCGCGGGGCCCGAGAGGACTAACCAGGTCTTCTATATCACTGCATGTGTCCCAGAACCTATAGGTTGGCTTTGCTCTGTGAGGAATTTGTCATGTACTCTGGTTGATCATTGGGTCATATATTTAACACAAACCATGACAAATGGGTAAGAGGGTTGGAATCCGGTTCAACCGCTTTGGAAAAATGGTTGGTAGTGATTTGAAAGAGATGCCCCAAATCCAGCAACCCCACTCTTCGTTACACACCCTTGAAAAACACTTACACATAAGCCCTTTTAACAAGGTCAAATCGGCTTGTACGAGGCAGAAAATGCTACTAATCCAAATATGTACAGACATGAAAAGTGATCATAGCAGTGTTACATGTGCCCACCCTGAAGCCAGGCTGGGGTGGATATGTACAAGTTACAGCTATAAGTTTCAACACAAATGACAACGGAGCTTAACACTGAGCAAATAGGCCAACCATAGGAAACGGCCTGGCTCATCATTTCATAAAATGCTGGCTGAGCGGGCAAAACACACTGCAGAATGTTAGCATATGTCACAAAATGGTAATTTTATACATGAAAACAAGTATTTGGTACTGATTAACTGAGGGTCAGATACAGGATTGCAGATCACGCCTCCATCATGAAAATTATCCCCTGGATATTGTGTGTAACTCGAGCAAAAGCATTTCACTAGGAATGTCATGGCTTTGTCACCCAAAGGCCAGTTTCCCCTCTCTCCACACACCTCCTCCACCACCCTCAAATTCCCTGACTTAGAGCAGTAGGATGGGGGACAAGGAAAGCACACATGAGCTACATCAGAGCATCTTAAAATACTTCCCGTCAAAACCTGTCTTTGTCAAAGAACTCTATGACCCCGGTGTATAAAGTAGGCATACAAATTAAATATGTCATAAAGAAATGTATTTTAACAAAATTTGGGCATGTATGCATATAATTTTAGTTTCTATTATAGTTTAAAACAAATTTGCATACTAATGAGATAACGGGGCTTGCTAGTTTTTACACAAAGAATTATCTTGGCTGAATATTTGATACTGCAGGACACAGGGTAATTTCGATGTCATTTGGAGTTGATCGATATTTTCATTTATAATTGTCAATGCTGAGAATGTCACTTTGAATAGTGTGTAGTATAACTCAGTAGACAAACATTTAGAGGAACTTCAGAAGCTCTTGGTAATTCTAGCATAGTCCCAAGACAAAATTCAGTGAATGAAATCAAACAGTAATTTTTAAAATGAGACATTCTAACGTAATACAATCCATAGACATTCTGATTTTTTGACACATAGTGAAGGCTGACAGTAGGAGAATATTCAAATTCTTTGTTTTCTATAACAATCATGTTTCTGTGAGAGCAAAAGTCTTTGTATATCCTTCTGATATGCACAACACTGCAATCATAATGAACAGTAATTAGAATTTGAACCAAACTGCTTAAGGCGGCATTCACTGGTGACATTCATGTTGCCACACATGTCTCAAACTTCATGTTGTATGTTCAGAGTCAAGGGTGCAATGAAGTGACGTGTTGCGCCATGGGAGAGAACCTTCCAGAAATGCTTTGGAGTCACTGCTCGATTTTGATTTAATTTTTTTTTTGCTGTGTGTTAAGACACAGTACACTGTCGCCACGTTTTTCACGACCCCACCTTCAGTGACGTGGCCCTGTGTGAAGTCACACAGTGAATAGCTTAAGGGGCCAGGAGTTAGATCAGGTGGGACGGCTTTGAAGTCTTTGGACATTCTAGATTCCAGTATGGATCCTCTGATGGATCTTTCTGGGAGCCTTCATGAGCAGCCAGGGTAATATTCAAAACGTAGACTCGATTTTACTCTTTCAGCCTCCTGGCCCACCCAGGTCTTACACACCCACCACATGTGAGGTCTCTGTTGGGTCCCCTTACTCTCTGGTTTCTGCAGTCAACAACCGTTCTGCAGGAAATGCACGTGTGCCCTGGCCCTGCTGAAGGCAGCAGCAAGCCCCATACCTCCACTGTGTCCTGCCCTTGAGCAACCGAGCCCATCTCTAGTTTTCTTTAGATTTTAGGCTTGAGGGGTGGAGGTCAGCCTGTAAGCGTTAGTTGGTCCCTTCCCTGAGCATCAGGCTAACACCACCTCCCACCCATATTCTTGGTGAATGCTCAGTATAGACATCACAGGTTTTTTTGGGGGGGGGTTAGTATATATTTATGTATTTTATGTAGATTAGTATTCTATTTACAGGTATGCCTGCATGACAAAAGAGGGCATCAGATCCACCCATGTTGGAATTGAACCTGGGCTTCAGGAAAAGCAGACAGTGCTCTTAACTGCTGAGCCATCTCTCCAGCCCAACATCATAGTCTTCAATAAAGAAACCCCCCTCAAAGTTTCCTACACATGACTGGATCAAAGCACTTCTAGGGAAGGACACTGGAATATGATTGGTCATTGCCTTTAAAAGTTACTCATTGATATTCTTTTCTCAGTCAACTTGAGCATCTGCTGTCCATATACATTAATGCCTTAGGCTTTAATGAACATCTTGAGACAAATAGCAAATATTTAATTCTTCATATGGAAGGCTGCAGCTTTGGGATACACTACAAGGCTTCCTGTTATAGGACCTGGGATCAGAGCCTCGGGCTTCTGTCCTTTCTGGTCCTCCTCCTTAAGCTGATCTCCTCAATTGCATCTTGCTAACACAGCATCACTTGGGAGCTCACTTTAGCTGCTGCACTGTAATGAGTAGTATATGGACACAGAAGGGACGGCACTGTGTAAATATAACTCATCTTTACCACTCTGATCACAACTGCTTGACAATGTGGAGGTTGGGCTTACAAAAAAATGATCATGGCAAGCAGGATCAAGGTCCCCTAGAAACTATACGTCAACTGCATATGAGCAAAATCCTAGATGTTTGTTACTAAAACTTAAGAAATTTTATCTTTGAATAACACAAGTGGGAGGAACCATCTTCTCCCATTCAGGAAGTACAGCTCTTAGGATAAGGGGTAGGGTGAAGGAGCCAGGAAAACACGAGCTTTCCACTGAACACTCATTTAGTAAAAGTATATTCTTTGCAATTTGAGGGAAATACTTGTACAAAAAAAAAATGCAATGAGTAAACACTCAAACTTAACTAGGTGTTCTGTAATCTTGTTTGCTAAGCCTTGAGAGCCTGGTCTCAGGAAGATGCTTCTTCCACAGACCTCATATGTTCAGGGCTGCATCTCAGTTTTGAGCAGCCTTCACTCGTTTGTAAGACGTTTCATTTCAGTCTTACTCTACTTTGTTTCTTCTCCAGACTGAAATAAAGCATACCGTTTCATAGCCAGTCTCTAAGTACAGACCAAGAGACTGTTGTTTATGTTTGTTTAGTAACTGTGCATAGGTCATGGGTACTGTAGTCATCTTGAGAAAAAGTGGGATCCTATCCTCTCAGAGGTCTGGCTCTGTGGAGAAGCATGAACTGGGCTCAGTCATGTCCACAGATCTACTTGCTTGACTTAGAGGGGAAATTGACAACTGTATTATACTTGCTCATTATAGACACTGAGCTAAATCCTATGTATTTATTGTCTTCCCTGCCTGTCGTGTTGCTGCAACAAACTTCCCAACAAGAAGCAAATGTAAGGGTTTACTTTGGCTCGTAGTGTAAAGGTACAGTCCATTGTGATGAGGGATTTGCAGTAACAGGAGACCTGGCCACATTGCACCCAGGGGCAGAAAGCAGCCAGCGAGAGTTATGAGCACTAGGGCCCAGATGGATTTCATCTCATTCAGCCCAGGACCCGAGCCCAGGGGATGGTGCTGCCCAGTGGATATTGCCCCTCTGTTAAGTGTGATTTGAGATCATATCAAGTTGCTGATATTAACCATCACACTTATTAAAAGGCTGTGGAATTTTCCCTTTAATACCACACAGAAATAAAGCAGTGATGTACCCCAGCCGACTGTGGCAGATCAGAGGCTGCCCCCTCCCTTGACCCACACCTTCCCCTTACTTCACAGGTCTGACCACATTGCTGCCGAATGCTTTGCGACCTTTGTTAATATGGAAGATCGGATGCTTCTCCATTCTACCATCAGCCTCCTATGGCAATTATTGGCACAGCTGCTTTTCACTATCAACCGAAAAGTGCCTTGTGCCCCGATCATCTCCATGCTACCCCAACACATTGAGACCTTTAAAAGTGGTTCAGTGGCACGTCAGCTTCACCTTCCTCCTGTCCCTGACACTGTGACTAGGTTTTATAGCAACACTCTCACATCGGCAGCTCATTAAGGTTTCTTTTCAATGTCCCTTCTACTTCGTGAACTTCTGTAAGCTCTCACGGTTCAGCAACAAATATTCCAGGGTCTGTAGTATAATGCCCTCTCCATCCCTGTTATCTTCTCCAGCTCAGGATTTCTCAATGTCAGCACCACTGACATTTGGGAGAAGACACCACTCATTCCAGGGGGTTTTCCTATGAATTGTGGAGTGTGAGGCAACACTTCTGAATTCTGCTCACTAAACGAGTGTAGTTGATCCCTCACCCTAACCCAGTTGTGACTATAAAAATCGTGTCCAGATGTCAGTAAATTCTCTAGCGGAGAGCACCATGGGAGAGAAAAGCAAAACCACCCACTCTAGAAACCTCCTTGTCAAAGCCCTACTGTGTTTCACCTCCTGTTTCTTTGCATAAACTGCATTTTAGGGTGACCAGTCACCCCAGCTTGCCAGATACTAAGGAATTGCCCAGACAGTAGACCAAGTTCTGTGAAATCCAGGACAAGCAAGCCAATGTGGTGGGCGATGTAGCTTTAAATTCCCATAAATTTACTGGTATATTTCCTTCACTTTGTCAGAACAGAACAATGTTATCCAGACCAGGTATTGGGCAATGGATTATGAGATGTCTCACAATATTTCTAGATATTTCTACTTCATGAAACAAAAAAAATCTGAGTTCAGTCTGATTATATTTGTTTTGTGGTTATCTCTTCTTAACCATTTTATGTCAATATGACACCATCTATAGTCATCTGAGAGGAAGGAGCCTCAGCTGAGAAAATATCTTTGTAAGACTGGACTATGTACAAACCTGTAAAACATCTTCCTAATTAATGATGGGAGAGGGCCCAGTCTATTTCAAGTGATTACTGATCTAGTAATCCTGGGTTCCATAGGAAAACAGGTTGAATTAGCCATAGCAGAAAGCCAGTTAGCAGCACCCCCCAATGGCCTCTGCATCAGCTTCCGTAAGTCCTCATGGGATTCTGTCCTTCCTTCCTTCTTTCCTTCAGTGATGAACAGTGATTTGGATGCATAAGGAAAATAAACCCTTTATTCCCCAAGTAGCTTTAGTCATGGTGATTTATCACAGCAATAGAGATCCTAAGACATCAATTGAAAACTAAAAGTCTATATCAGTATATTAAATTAAGAATTTTGTAGCAATATATTAATGTATCCATATGTTATTTATTCCCACTCATCAGTTCCACCTGGACTTAATTATTGTTCCCCAAATAAAATAACAGATAATCCAATTAAAAAATGGGGTGGAGAGCTAAACAGTGAATTCTCAACGGAAGAAATTTAAATGACCAAAAGACGTTTAAGGAATTGCTCAACATCTTTAATCATCAGGGAAATGCAAATCAAAGTGATTCTGAGATACCATCTTACACCTGTCAGAATAGCTAAGATCAAAAATACTGACAGCTTATGCTGGAGAGGCTATGGAATCAGAGGAACATTCCTCCACTGCTGGTGGGAGTGCAAACTTGTACAGCCATTTTGGAAATCAGTGTGGCAGTTTCTCAGAAAATTGGGAATCAATCTACCTAAGGATCCAGCGATATCATTCTTGGGCATATACCCAAAGGATACTCGAGCATACCACAAGGACACTTGCTCAAAAATATTCACAGCAGCTTTATTCGTAATAGCCAGAACTGGAAACGTCCTAGATACCCCTGAACTGAAGAATGGATAAAGAAAGTGTGGTACATTTACACAGTGGAGTATTACACAGCTGTAAAAAACAATGACATCATGAAATTTGCAGATAAATTGATGAAACTAGAAAGAAAAAAACATCCTGAGTGAGGTAACACAGACTCAGAAAGACAAACACTCATAGATGTTCTCACTCATAAGTGGATATTAGATATAAAGCAAAGGGGTAACAAGGCTACAATCCACAGCTCCAGAGATGCTAGAGCCTTCCTCCCCTAATCGATGGAACCAGATGCAGAGATCCACAACCAAGCACCAGGCCAAATTCTGGGGATCCAGTTAAAGAGAAAGAGGAGGGAATACATGACCAAGGGAAGTGAAGATCATGATGGAGAAATCTACAGAGACAGCTGAACCAAGCTCATGGAGACTTATGAACTCTGGACCAATAGCTGTGGAGATCCATGGGACTTAATGAGGCCCTCCTTATGTGGGAGGCAGGTGTGAAGCTTGCCCTATCTGAGGGGGCCCCTGGCAGTGGGACCAGGATCTATCTCTGGTGCATGAGCTAGCTTGTTGGAGGCCATTCTCTATGAGGAGATGCCATGCTCAGACTTAACACAGAGGGGGAGTCTTGGTCTTGCCCTAACTTAATGTGCCAGACTTTGTAGATTCCCCACGGGCACCCTCACTTGTTGGGAGGAGTGGATGAGGGATTGGCTGGTGGGAGGCAAGGGGGAGTGGGAGGAGGGATGGGAGGGAGGACTTTAGTTGGAATGTAAAATGAAATTTTAAAAATAAATAAGTTATTGTTATGGTTCCCCCTTCATCTTCTTTTGGAATTCATTTAGTCCGAAATCTAAGTATTCCCCACCCTGTACCCTTACTTACCATGTTGGTTCTGGTACCCAAAGGCTTTCTAAGTCTTCTGCATCCTTATTCATTCTTCTGACAACACCTCCCTGTACATCTCCAGGTAAGCACCAGCTTAGCATTGTTCTTCTCCTTTGTGAACCCACAGGCTACTCTGAAGCTCATCAGGATAGTGCTGTCCTTAAGGCTGTCACTTACCTTTCCTGGTCACAGTATTTCTCAGCCACAAAGGCGGGATCTGTGCTTCACTGAGCTCCATCTTTTCCCATAACATTCTGATTTGTGGACATTAGTGTTAAGCAAGCATATATTTAACTTAATTGAAGGCATTAAACTATAAAAAGGCAACCCATGAGTTTGTGAACATTCATTATGGTTTTAGTGTGTTAAGCAGAATATAGACTGTCCTTGATATGTACAAGGGAAATAATAGATCCCATTAGCAGAATTCAGAAACACGTATTTTTTTTGATTTCTCCTTCATTTTGTTTCAGCCAACAAATGTGTTGACCAAGTTTTCGTGTTAACTATATTTCGCATCTTTGACTTTTGTCTCTTACTTGGTTATTCTTGTACCCAAATGGACCAAATATTTGATCACTTCATAAAGTTATTTACATTGTTAATTGCATAGACATGCAGAGAATGTTTTATTTAATTTATTATATATGATATATAATTTAAATTCTGTAACTAGTTCAGTAAATAAACCCATTCATTTCTCCCTCCATCCCTCTATTTTTTTTTTTTATTTTCTTTAGATAACATTTGACTGTGTCTTCACCCTCCCTCCTCAGTTACCTAAATACTTAGATTGTAAGCATGCCCTGTCATGCTTTATTTTCAAGGCAGGGTTTCTCTGAAACTTTGGAGCCTGTCCTGGAACTCACTGTGTAGACCAGGCTGGTCTCAAACTCACAGATTCACCTGCATCCCCAACACTGGGATTAAAGGTGTGGGCCACCACCGCCCAGCCGTATTTTCACAACTTTAGGAGCCATACATTACAATAACGATCAACAGCATCACTCACGGTCACCAGATTTCGATAGACTCCTCCTAGAGACTTTTTGACTACGGTGAACTACATGTGTATTAGTTTGCGTTCTGTTGCTGTGAGAAAATACCGTTATGAAAACCAATTGCAAAAGAAGCAGTTGACTTTTGTTTATGGTTCAGAAGGTCAGATTCCCTCATGGCAAGGAAGCCATGTCTTGGAGGTAGACACAGGAAGCTGGTTGGTCAGGTTCTCACTCACGTACAAGACGAGGAGGCAGTGAGAGACGTGGGACAAAGACACCAACTAGCAAAACCAACCCCCAGTGGCATGCTTCACCCCACAAGGTGGCACCTCCTTAAGTTGCAATAAGCATCCCAAACAGCATCACCAACTGGAGTCCAAATACAGGAGTCTAGGGGAAAGAGTTCTCAATCAAACCACCGCAGCATAGAAACTTCATTCTTAGCCAGCTTCCTACCACTGTTACTTTGCTACCCTAGCCCTATCCTAACCTAAGTTAAATCGACTTACAAGAAAGGAGTATTGACTTCAGTTGAGCAGTTTCAGTCTCCGGTTCATTGCCCCTGTTGCTTTTGGAGGAACAACATGCCACAAAAACACTCAGAGGAATTCGGAACTCACTTGCACTGGCTGGGAAGGAGAACGAGAGAGACAAGAAGGGACTGGGACCCCAATCTACCCTGTGAGGGTTCACACAAAATGGCCTAACTTCCTCCCAGATTCTGCCTTCTAAAGGTCCCAGCATCTCCCAATAGTGCTGGTGTCCAAGCCTTCATCACAAGGGACTTTAAGAACTAAACTCTAACAGGGACATCTAGCACATTCACCAAGCTAGCAGGGTCACTGTGTAGTCCCAGATCTGCTGACTTGTTTTTCTTTTCCCAGGGGCCCTTTGCTAAAATTAGTTGAGGTGATTTTGTCATACCATAAGCAGCTATTAACTTTGTAGAGAGGACATTTTAGACCTCTAACACTCAGCAGCTTTGGAACGCAAACAAACGAGTGACTCAGAAGAAAGGATGACTGCTTGGTGGCCTCCGCAGCTCTATGCAGAGACTTTCTGAGAATAAGAGATGCATTCAGCATGGGCCCCAGGCAGCAGTGGGCTTTCCAGCTCCTGCCGTTGCGTTCCTGAAACTATAACAAGCCTGGATGAGGCACAGGAGACCCAAGACCTTGGCACATTTTCACCTAAGCCAAGTCACACCACTGAACCCGTTAGGAAATATCAATAACTTCCGAAAAGTGGATTGCAGTTGAGCGTATTTCCAGCTGTCAACACCTCAAGAACTGAGGGGAATGGCCAGGGAATTGAGATATGAAAATAAAAGAGAGAAATCGCATGGAGTTCCTTTCATATCATCTCTCACATGCCCCTCCAATCCAAACGCACCGCCTTTCCCCAGATGAGGAAAACATAAATAGTAAAACCGGAGGGGGTGTTTTATTTCATTTGTAAAGATATGGGGGCAGTGAGATTATAAAATTCCAGAAGTATTAACTCTGATGTCCCAAAGACCACTTTCCATTCCGTGCTTACATTCTATAATCTAACCCAGATGTTTTGAATTTTTCCCAAAGAGCGTATTTCACAGAATTAATGATTTAGTGTGGCATGGCTTCCAATCTTAGACACATCATTCCTACCTATACTTCCTCCTTTGTACAAATGCCAGAAAATTTTAAGGATGACTATCCTGTAACTACAACGATGTTCCAGACTTCATGTTAACGTGGAACATCATAAACATGTGGGGTATGTATTATTATACCAACGGGCATGCTGGCCTCCAGGCCCACTCAGTAGCAGCAGCTCGTCTAACCCCACCCCTATCCTAAACACTCTAGCTCATGGGCTTTCCACCCCCAGCTTCTAATTCCTATGTATCCCTGCCATCTCAGCCATGGGCTGTCTCTCTCTCCTGCCCCTCCTCTCTCCCTCTCCTCCCCCCTCTTCTCTTATGACCTGGTTCAGTCTACTGGCCAAGTTTAATCTGTGACTTTCTTTCCCTGCTCTGTACTCGCCCAGATACCTCAGGTTGTACTTTCCCTCGTATCTGCAATTAAAAAATACCTTCCCCCAAACTGGGTGGGGGAGCATGCCTTTAATCCCAGGGGGATCTCTGTGGGTTCTAGGCCAGCCTGGTCTACAGAGTGAGTTCCAAGACAGATAGGGCTGCACAGAGAAACCCTGTCTTGAAAAAACAAAAACAAAGCAAAGCAACAACAACAAAAAACCCACAAAAAGAAAAACTGGCTTCCCCTAAATGGTACCCTGGAGCAATCATGTCATCAATTTACACACTAGGGAGAGACTCTTTGTTTTCCAATTGTCATTTCATTTTTAAATGTATTTATAGAGTTCCTAACGCTACAAACTCTTTAAAAACCACTAGGGAAAGAATACAGAGAGTTGAGAAAAAAGGAGACTCAAAACACACAGCAAGGGCTGCGTCCTCCATACTGATGCCAAAGGGGAGGGAGGAAAGCCAGTGAGTTCAAGGCGCCTCCAAACTTGTTCCACCTATGATTGGAGAAAAAAAATTGCCGAGTTTCAGGGTGATGACATTAAACGTTATAAAGTTTCACTCTGAATCATACAGTTTGCATATTCCAGACTCATAGAAAACCCAATAAATATGGTCATAAAAATAGATAAAAGCTGAAACTGGAAATTTCCACACTTCCTGCTTACAATGCTAACATCCGACCACACCTGGGCTCCCTGCCTGCATTGATCACTAAACCTGGCAGATAAACAAAGGCTCTAAATAAACAAGTGTCCTCATCTACACTGGCCCCAATTTAGCAAATAGATGCAGTGACTCAGCTCCTCCCATGTCACAGCGCCAGCCAATTTTGCTGTGGCTGTCAAGGTCATACAGACAGCTTAGGACATCGCACTGCACTGCAGAATGCAGAACAAACACAGCTCCCTGTTCCCACCGCCTGTGCCATCTAAGCCTTCATGAGCCCCTTGTCGCTACTGCCAGATCAGGCAGACAGCCTTGGAGACAGTCTTGAGGAAGCAGCACTGAGTTTCTGCTTAAACTTTAGATCAGCCCTCCCTGAGGCTTCTCCAGCCCCACTACTACTCATAAAGACAATAAAACAGCAGGAGAGGTCAAGTCAGCTCAGTCCATTTTAGGAACACAAAAGCTACCCAAGGAGTTAGAGACCATCTTGTCCTGCCCACTGCATGGCAATGTCGCCGCTATGGTTCTCACAACCCAGGCTTGCAGGCCCACCGAACCTCCCCCAGATCCTAGCAGATGGCTCCAGTGTGACCGTGGTCCACTCACACCAACCCTGAGCTCTGTGGTCCGGTCCAGAGTAGAGCTTGTCCTCTGTTCCAGCTCACACAGTGGTGAACGGATGAGAGCGAGCTCAGGAGCAGTTGAATGGTACTGACTGCAAGAAAAGTAAATCATCTTGGCTGAAGGTTAAGGCCTCCCCAGGCACCATAAAATATTCTTGGTGAATATTTCAAGAATCAAATAAAGAGTATATAGTAGGCTAATGTCCTCACTTTGAAACAAAGCATAACAGCACCTAGCGAGACACAGGTTGCCTGTAACAGAAGAGAGGAGAAAGCAGCATAGAAAAATACCACTGCCCATAGTTTTTTTTTGTTTGTTTGTTTGTTTTTAAAAAAAAAAAAAACTGATTTTTGGTTTGGGGCCCATGGCCTCTTTCCAGTGAAACATATTAAAGCCAGTATCAGGAATGGGACAGCCGGGGCTGCAGGCATGACTCATCCTCCTGACAAATAGCCACCCAAACAGTTGGCAAGCCGCCCTGTTCCAGCCCCCTTCATGATCTCACCACGTGTAAGCATCTGGCCCATTCATCACCTTCTCCAGAGCATGAATGAATACTTAGGATGTAGATAATTTAGCAGAAATATATGTGTGTATTCTCATGCAGATAAGACAATTATTTCATAATAGACATGGAGCCTGAATCATCTTTGCTGATGTTTGATCCTACCAGCACTGCAGAAAAGCACACGCTGATATGTTAGGTCGCCAGGAAATGGAGGCGCAGACGGAGAGGGAGATTACAGGCCACTGAGCATTGGCTAATGCATGCTGTGATCTTAGCCCTTTCTTGTGGATATCCGACTTCACAGGGAAAGGCAAGGGGGAAACAAAGCAGGCTCCTCCCAGTACGGACCATTTTCCCCCATAGCAGGCTACTAGAGAAAAATAAACATATGAAGAAAGAAAGAAGGTTTAAACAAAGAGAATACGGGAACGAAAGAGAGAAATTTACGAACCGGACTCTCATGACAACACGCTAACATTTGAGTCTCATTGGGTTACTTCCCTTGAATCACTGCAAGACCAGTTTGCACAGACATCAGTAGTAGCAATCGTGATTTTCTTTCTTTCTTTTTTTTTTTTTCTTTTTTCTTTTTTCTTTTTTTGCATTAGACATTAACTTAGGGAGGCTCCAGGCCCCCTGGATCCTTATTACACACAGCACTAACCTTTTGGTAGAAAAAGTCCCGTTAATGTTTTGATTTAATTGGGCAGGAGTTGGAAGGTGCAGGAGACAGAGAAGGAAGTTGGTCAGGAGGTGTGAGGAAAAGTTTGTCTGAGCCTGAATGAGTAGCGATGCAAAGGCAGAGGTGGAGGAAGAGGCCACAGGAAAGCCATCGCCTGCTCTGCTGCCCTGCCTGGCAGTCAGGGGTCACTTCTACGAGATGATCACGAGTTAGGGCTCCAACTCTCCCTTTCAGTCTTCTCGGCCAGCAGAGCTTTGTCAACACTGAGTGGTGCTTATGCGCTGTTATTCAGATAAACTTGGAGGTGCTGGGCTAATCTGTCATAATTCCTTTGAACTTTTAGTCCTGTTTCAGATCAGCCCATTGCTCTTTCAGCTGTAGAGAAATGAACGGCCTCTGGGGAGAAAGATACCCACACACCTCTTTCATTTGCCACTGACTGCTAAGTGAAAATAGCCACCTGCCATGGTCTGGCTTCAATTCACCAGTTCCCCTTGAGCAGGCCGTGGGGCCTCCCACTCCTCTGGAAAGCCCTCCTCAGCAGCCAGGGCCAGGATGACATGCTGTCCTTGTGAAAGGTGCGAGTAAAGATTAAATGGGAAGAGTTAGGGCCCCTTCAGTAAGCGGAAGGCAGCAGAGGCGCACGGGGGTAGGATGTAGGATGGTGCTTTCTATTTCAAATGTGTGCCACCCAATCTCTTTAAGACCAGACAGTCTCTCTAGGAGCCCTTGGTGCACAGACAACCTGGGAATCGTTTTTTCTCCCTGGACTCCCAAGATATTTATTCACTTAACGTTGGGTAACGCGGCAGACACATTAGTGGCACTGTAGCTTCACAAGTAGCCTGTAAGATAACTAGTCTAACATGAGTCTGAAGCACACTACCACCACTCCTGTCATTTCCAAGATGAAAACGTCAAGGGAGACAGCACAAGATGCGTAACTTGGTCATACCATGGTGACAACGGGTGGAGGAGTGGGTTTAAACAAGATCAAGGTCAGACCAGACAGAAGCAAAGAGACGGTTGAATTTTCTGCCTCCCAGGTCTCATGTTAATAGGAAAGGAGGACACGATCTGAATAATTCTTTTAATTATAACTTTATGCCAAGCTCTGTAGCAGACACAAGGCAGGCTCTATACTAAAGACTTCTACCTGTCTTTCAGTACATAGTGCCTAATGGATGAAGCCTCGTGGCCTACGTTAAAGAGGGAAGTCTCAGTTGTTTGTTGTTGGTTTCCTTACAAGCACATTTTCATATTAAGTGTGTTTCAAATAGAGCTAAGGTCTTGGAAAGCTATTAAGAAAAAAGCCAATGAAAGGACATAGTCCAGAATCTTGTCATATTTTACTCTGCGAAGTATGTTAATTTCCATGGATGCAGAAATTATGATCAAAGAATGAGTAATACAAGAGTCTCTTTCCTGTAGAAATTTTAAAGCAGAAGAAATAAAATATGTGTATATAATAGGTATAGATATACACATATGTTCTGCAACGTGCAGGGAGTACAATAAAAGGTGATTTCCAAGATGAGACTTAATAACAAAGAACTACTCTCCTTCCTTATCATAAATACACATAATACATGAATCAGACCATGGGGAAGTACGAAACTACAGAGTACTAGCATGTAATGATAATCAAATACCCCAGCAGAAACAGGCTCAAGCACAGAATTATTTTAGCTGGCAAGTAATCTTCTACCTCACTGAGCTGGTGTCTCTTAGACTGGAGTGTGTGATCTGCAGGTAAGGGAAATGGTCTACTCCCTGGCAGGCATATACTTTTGGTGCGCTGTGTCATTTTAATTTTGTGAGGGTATGAGCTAGGAAGTGGGATTTTATTTGTTGCACAAGTGCCCTCATCAAACCCCTTTGGTACTGTAAGTGGAACGCAATGAATGCAATTGTTAAGTGTGCTTAGATATGTGTTCTTAACCTTAATGCTCTAAATTGGGGTCTCATTAGTGTAATTTGTCATGGAGATAAATGTATCTTTCTGGTTTATCTCTCTTCTTAAGTAAATTAGGCAACCCAACCAAATCAAGTTCGATTGTTTGGGAAGTACATCTGCAATAACATTACTTACTATACCAAATTCTACCAGAATGGGCCATTAAAATATATGGCACCTACAAATTGAAATATAGCAAATATAACTATAATGTTAAACGTTATAAACCAAGACAGCTATCAAAAGGACTTAGGAACTACCAAAGGAACATTTTTACTTTTAGTGTTTTATGTTAGAAGCGTGGATCTGGAACTCAGCCCACCCAGATGAGAGTTGAAAGCATAGGAGTGGATAAAATGGCAAAAGAAAAAAAAAGAAAGAAAGAAAGCAGAAGCCGGGCAGCAAAAAGATTGTAAGAGCCAGAGGGGATGGATAACATCAAGGAAACAGCATCTCATAGACACAACAGTACTGATGCACACGAGAACTCACAGAGACTGTGGCAGCCTGCACAGAGCCCACACAGGTTCAAACCAGACAGGATCCCAGGGCTGAGAGGGGAAGTGGACACAATCTCCCATCCCTAACCATTTCCAACTGACAACCACTTGAAAAGAAAGAATCCATTTTCTCCAATAGCTTCACAGGATATATTAACCACACTAAAGGGTAGGCCCCATGCCCAGCAGTAGGCAGTAGATGCCCAACATAAAATTAATTCAGTGGTAGTTTTGAGGATTTGTTTTTTTTTTTTGTCTCATAATGCTTTATTTGGGCATTTTTTAATCTTACTGGTTTTTTGCTTTTATATTTTTCTGGGTTTTGTATGTATGTGTTTCTTGTGCTTCTTTGCAATTTATTCTGATTTGTTTGTTGTTTTATTTGTGTATTTGTTTGCTAAAGAAAGAGAAAAAGCACGGGGTTGTGTGGGAGGGAGGTGGAAAGGCTGTGGGAGGAAATGGAAGAGAGGATCATGATCAGAATATATTGTAGGAATTTTCAATAAAGAAAAATTAATAAAGAAAGGCAGAGAGAGAATGAAGGACAGATGCTAGATGCTAATACCTTTGCTAAAATGTGGGTCTTCAGCATCACCCAAAGGCCTATTTTGAAAGCTTGGTCCCCAGCTTGGGAACAGAAGGATGCTGTCCCCCTAAGATGCAACGTCTAGTAGGGAGCCTTCTGGCCTCTGGAAGATTGGTCATGAAGAAGGAGATAATAGGACCCCAGTCCATGCCTTTCACTTCTCTGCCAGAGGGGGACACTTCTGCTCCAGCTAGTTCCCTCCCTATGTCACCCACTGCTGTCTCACCACTCAACAGGAGCCAGAGAGCAATATGCAGAACCCTCTGAAAGAGTGAGCCGAGAAATCTTCTCTCTATAGCTTGATTCCTCAGGTGCTTCTTTCAGAAATAGGCAGATGACCAACACAAGGTCCATCAAGGAGCCAAAGGCATCAGCAAAGCCGAGGAAACCAATGGGCTAACCCGGAAAGAGGGAAAGTTAAAGTAGGTGTGCAATGTACTGGCACCTGAGTATTTCAGTCATCTCCCATGACACATTTACCCACCCTGTCATAGACTCTTCTCTGTCACCCTAAAAGAAGAGAATATTGGCACAGAGTTCTTGGGTTTTTGTGACGTTGAACACAAAAATTCACAACAGAGAAACCACACTGCTAAAATAGATTTCTATTAAAGACGGGTCTGCACACCTTAAAGGTAAGTAAGCATCATAATAAGATGCTCAGCTTACAATGGGGCTGTTGCCTGATAAACCTCCAGCAAGCAGAAAGTGCATTTACTACACCTACCCGTGAGCTGTCAGCAAACTACTTGAGGAGGATCCTTGGCCAATCCATGAGATCTGGTGTCTGAGCAGAGCTCCAGTTCCTGGCCTTTGCCCAATGTCTCTCATAACACATATTGAGCTCCTGTCCCCAGGAGAAGACCACATTAGAAGCACAATTTCCACTGACTATTTAACATTTTGCACCACAATAAAATTTAGTTAAAGTAAATTGGATAGGAACTATCTGTGCATGCATGTATTTAAAGGCAAATATCTTATTCGGCAACATTCTATGACCACAATAAAACCCAAGAAAGTGTCGCAAAGTCATGCTACTGAAAAAGCAAGAATTGGGTAAATTCTGTGTGGGGTACTGTGGTACACAGAGTGACCCAAAGGCATTTTCTCTGTGACCCTGGGCATGTTACCCTACATTCCAGAAAGATCTTTGCGGAAGTGTGTTGGGGAATATTACTTTAAGGTGAGTGACATTTGTTGATACCACAGTTGTTTAACTGTGATTCTTTGCCTGTCTAAAACACTTGGTGGTCCTAATAAAGAGGTGAATGGCCAATAGCGAGATGGGAGCAAAGATAGGTGGGGCTAGAGGTATAAATAGAAGGAGAAATGAGGAAGGAGAAGCAAGAGAACAAGGAGAGGAGGCCATCAGGGGCCAGACAGACAGACAGACAGACGCCCAGGCAGCCACAGAGTAAGAAGGAAAGTAAGATATACAGAAGTAAAAAAAAATAAAAGCCAAGAGGGAAAAGGTAGGTAGGTTCATTTAAATAAGAAACTCTGGTTGGTTAGAAACAAGCCAAGGAATTCATAATAATGATAAGATTCTGAGTGTACTTTACTTGGGAGCCGGATGGCCCCTCAAAAAGACCTAAAGGATCAGAAAGCCAAAAGAGTGAAAAACATTTCAAACAATAAGACGTGATCTAGACCTGAGAAGGCTGCCCTGCGTTAGATGGACCGTAAATGTTGCCTGAGCCTTTTCAGAGGCAGGCAGATGGTGTTTTGGCTGCAACAGAGGAAGCAAGATGTGTGACAAAGGCAGTAAGAGGCTGGGGGTCACAGAGGGAAGGGGCTGAAGGATGCAGGCTCTTCCAGAAGGTAGAAAAAAGAAGAAAATATTTTGCCCTGGAGACGAGGAAGGAGCCAGCCCCGCAGATACCTGAATGATAACCCTGTCACAGTGCCCCCAGACTTGGGCTTCCATTAGTAAGACCTCACAGATAATCTGTCGCAGAGCAACAGGAAACTATCACACTTTGGGAAAATGGTCTACTGTGGAGCACTATGTAAAGCTGCCCGCTGCCCTCTAGTAAAATGAAGGCACCAAAGTTCTCCGGGAGCCCGGGCCCTTCTCTCTTGCCTGATGCCCCCAAGCAGAACCATGCTTGTGCAACATGCCTCGTGCAGAAGGTTAGGCTTCCAGAGAGCGCTTGGTTCTGTGAGCACAAGGTAGGAAGAGCAAGGCATGAAAGAGCCTGCTTGTGGCCAGCAGGAGGAAAGGGGGAGTGTGTGAAGCCTTGATCAGATCAAAGGAGGTCGTGGAGCTGGAGGGGGCAGGGCACTCCACAGGCCACCTTCAGGCCTGTGAATCTGAATGCGTGTTCGCTTTAGCAAAGGGGCTGGAGACAGGAAAAGGGCTGGAAATACCTAAAGGCAGGAGCATATGTTCTGCTTGTTGAAAAATGTCGGTGGTCCTCAAAAACAGCTTTGACTCAAGACAGAGCAAAACCAAAACTCAAATTCAGTAAAATCAAGAGTGTAATCCTCCTCCCAATAAGTGCTTAGAGGCCTGGATGTCTCAGCAGTAACTGCTGTAAACGGCCTAGAAGGCAACACTAACACAAATCAGGGACAGTGTGCACAGTGCAAAAACACACATGACAGCAAGAGGCCAGAGAAAGCTCCAGCGTTGGAGAGAAGTGAGAGGCAGAGGTGAGCACCCCGGGGCACATCACTCCCAGAGAGCAGAGCAGGAGGCGGCCAAGGAGGGATGAAAGGAAGTCCTGTGCTGCAGGAGAAGCTAGGGGATGGATGACTGTGAACCCTTCGCAAGCGAGGCAGGCCAAAGTTACAGGAAAGAAGTGAGCAAATGTTGACTCTGGCCACAGAGGTCACGGTGCTAGGAGGGGCCCAGAGGGCAGGGGTGAGACAGTGAATTAGGCAAGAGGATGGAGACCTTGGGGGCCCAGTCAAGCTGAGGCCACACTTTGTCCTTTCTGCTATAATATTCAGGGTGAGAATATTTGAGAGTACAAACCCTTCGCTTTCACACAGAAGGGAGGAAGGGGAGAGAGGAGCAGAGAGGATTTAACATACCTCTTAACTGCACTCATCCGGACAGGATCTCTGAAAAATCATACAAAGTGAAAGGATTGTTGCTCCAGAGGGGGACTGACACTTAGCTCCATTTCAAAGGGATGACTCAGTATGCACACAGAAGGAGGGGGAATCAGGAAATGCTAGAAACAGGACACAGATCATCAGCGACCATAAGAAAATAAAGGTAGTGGGAGACGTGGGGACAGTGAGGGCTCATCTTTCGGGGTGTCCTTAGTGGGAATTAAGGATTCTCTTGAGAGGGCAGTGGGGTGGAGGCAGCAGAGGAGACGGGGGTGGGGGGTGGGGAGGGAATGAGCTTGCCGAAGCTGAAAGGCCTGCCTTTCTTCCCCAGCTGGAAGTCTGGTGTGAGCTGGCAAATTGCAAAGACAGCCGGAAGTTACCAGAAAGCAACCAATAAATGACCTAATTTTTCTCAGTGACTGGGGAGGTGAGGTCTGTGGAGGCTTGACCAAAGCAGGAATGGAGACAAGGTCTTCAGAGGAGTAATGAAGTCTGAACTAGTTTGTGAACTGCTCAGCACCAGAGGTCAGAGCATAGCTGTACCTGAGCACACTGGAAACCCACGAATGGGCCATTGGTGGTTGCTGGACCTGGGCCTGTGGGAGCCCCCAGGTATGAGCGGCCTCTGTGAAGGTCAGTGTGCCTGGCCACACAGCTGTCCAACTGCTGAAATGCCAGCCATGTTTATGTGGTGTCGAGGCCTTAAAGAAGTGGTTGATTGTGGTAGCTTTTATTAAGCGATGTGGATTATAATGATGGAGCTTGCTTGTGCTCTTGTAATCTAGCTTATACATATGAGCATATGCACACACATATAAGTTAGTGATCATTCATTCAACTTATATTTGCTGAGTACATTTTTTTTGTGCCAGCAACGGTTCCAGAAACTGTAGAAAAAGAAACAAAAACAAAAAACAATAACAAAACAGAGGAAGTATGTGCTATTTAATGAAATAAAATAATATAAAATTATGACTTTTCTCTGCCAAGGGCTATGTGCACAGCAATAAGAGCATACTATCAACAGAGGCTAGGGGGTGAGAGGGCTTCTGCCTCAGTGCATGTCCCTTTACCTTACATATTCCTTGGAAGGGTGCATACCATGGCCCGCTGTCATCACACCCCACTTATGAGGTGTGCAGAACTAGACCCATGTCCTGAATTGTGTGTTTGTCAGCGGGCTGGTTAGAGCACCAGTCCTCCCTTTGCAGGTGGGTGTGTTAATAATGGAATCTTCCTGACCTTCCTGTTTGCCGGGAGGGCAATCCTTTCTAGCTCTGCTATTCAGACCCAGCCCCCTAAAACACACTGTGTCATTGGCAATTCTTTCTAAATTCACATCACAGGGTTCTTTGCACTAACACATGCCGAGACTCTGTAGAGCCAATTCCAGTTGTCTTGCAGGGTGGAGATGCCCTTTTACCAATAGCCAGTGAATAGCACCAGCGTAGTCTCTCTATGAACTTTTAAGGTGTGCAGACAACATAACACAACACCACCTCTATTTCTGCCCCATTTCCTTCCACGGCTGTTAGCCTGTGTTTATACATGCATATCTATACAAACAGGCAGAATATTTAGATGGCCTGAATGTTGATGTTCCTCCAAAAGTACATGTTGAAATCTGATATTAATCTGTGGGGCCTTCATAAGGTCATTAGGTCACAAAGCTACTTCCTGGATGGGGTTAGTGGCCTTCCAAAAGGACCAAAGGGGTACATTTGGCCATCTGTCCTTCTACTGAAAGGCTTCTAGTTTGGGATTCAAGGGAGACAATGAGGCTGATTATCATTTTGTGTAAACGATGTATTAAAAGTGTCATTTACAGTTAGCCAGATGGGGGTTCTGAGGTCAGGCCTGCCAGGGAGAGTGAAGGCTCCTACTTGTGGGTCTCTGGGGAAAAGGGAGGTTTTGTGTCCTGTGGCTAACAAGAAGTCCACATTAGCCTGCATTTAAGGGAAGAAATGTGGGACTTATTAGAGGGCACACATAGTTGAGATGTACCTGCTTTTTCAAGTTGTCCTCTGGTGGGCTAGAGTCTGGCAGACAGTGACTCTAAAGGTCTTTGGTATTTTCATTATAGTTTCTGTTGCTGTGGTAAAACACCATTAGCAAAAGTCATTTGGTGAGGAAAAGGCTTATTTTATCTCACATTTCATCACTGAGGCAAGAGGGGGTGGGACTTAAAAAGCAGGAACCCGGAGGCAGACACCGATGCAGAGGCTGTGGAGGAGTGAGTGCTGCTTACTGTCCTGCTTCTCTGGGCTCGGTCATTTCTCTTTCTTATATCACCCAGGCCCACCCAAAATGGGCTGGGCCCTCCCATATCTATCATTATTATTATTATTATTATTATTATTATTATTATTATTATTATTATTATTACTATCACTATTTTGGTTTTTCAAGACAAGGTTTCTCTGCATGACTTGGCTGTTCTGGAACTAACTCACTCTAAACCAGGCTGGCCTCAAACTCACAGAGTTCCACCTGTCTCAGTGTCCCAAGCGCTGGGATTAAAGGCGTGTGCCATCACACCCAGCTCCATGTGAATCAAGACAATATGACATGACAAGACAGTGAGAGGTTCCTCCATCTTATAATCTTGCTGAGGCGATTTTAGGTTTGACAAGAATCTGATCCCCTTGATGGGAAGCCCCATGGAAAATTACCCAACTCTATTCTAGGAACCCAAAGTCAAGATGCTCCAGCCAATTTAGCTTCTGTTAAACTGCTTGCTTGCACAAAACCTCCCCCCTGCAGAATCCTAGAGAGATACTAGGATGTGGGTTTTTGCCTTAAAAGCCCTTACTCTAAATGTTGGTACTGCACTTGGGTCTGGAATAGCTGAGTGTCACCCAGTAGAGCTGGGATAAACACTTTCAATTGCCTTCAAACTGTGTCTGATTGGTCATCTCTTCCGGGGTCCCTGTAACAATGCCCCAAAGGTTTCCCTACAGGCCAGTCCTATGGAGGCATTTTCTCAATCAATATTCCCTCTTCCTGACTGTCTAGGTTTTGGTCAAGTTGACAAAAAAAAAAAAAAAAAAAAAAAATGAGCCCATACAATTGATTCCTTGTCAACTTGCCACAAAAATGTATCACTTATTAAACCAATGTCTTCCCTTTTATTGTTCATCCCCAAAGCCACATAGAAATATCAATATCATGAGAGAAACATCCCAACTCTTAAAATTCCCATGGTCTTTGAAAAAAAAAAAAAAAAAGCCAAACACTTTAAAAGTTCATCCAAAGTCTCTTTCAAAGTTCAAAGCCCTGTAAAATACCTATGGTCACTCTAAAATATCCCAAGTCCCCCTAAAACTCCAAAGTCTCTCAACTCTGGGCTCTCTTAAAATCAAAACTAAGTTAAATACTTTTTAACTTCAAGAAAGAAGAGCCAAGGTACAATCATGATCAGACTAAAACAAAACCAGAGTCTAATAGTGTAAAGATTCGTGTCATACTTCTTGAAGTTATGGCTTTCTAGACTCCAAAGAGCTTGACACAGTACACATAGCACATTTCATAGGGTTGGGCTGGCTCCACACCAAGTACTGGCCTTCAACAAACTGGGGTCTCTATGGCACCTAAGGCTGCACCCTCACAAACAGCCTGTCCTGGGCTCTCTTCCGGGACTCTGACCCCATCACATGATGCCAAACCTGAACTTCTCTCAATGGTACCTTCAGTCCTGGGCCTTATCCTGCAACCGAGACTTCACCATGGCCTTCCCTAGCTTCACACAGGGCCAAGCTTCAGTGCTGCCCATGACCCCTTCATGCCTTCAAAACCAGTACCACCTAGGTGACTCTTATACACTATCAAGTTTGGCTGCTGGCACACATTCAAAGTGAACACCACCACACCCAGCTTGATCTTTTAATCACAACTGATTCTTGAGCTCAAGCCAACCAGAATCATATACTCTTCAACCACAGATGCCCCCATAGAGTCTTTGCTTCCCTCTGAAACATCACAAGCCAAGTCTCCACCATCGTCATTGACCCTGCCATTCTTATATTCCAAGCCCCCAAAGAACATGAGAGGTATGTACTCTTTAATCACTGAGCCGTCTCTCTATCCCTATACTTTCTTAACACTGCTTCTCAGCTTGCTGAACGTTCACCTGCTGCCCTGATGTTGGTAAAATGAGCTTTGCTCTGGTTAAAATAAGACCAACAATGAAGTGTTTTCATTCACTTGGTTCAAGAGATAAAAAAGTAATAGGAACAACATAATAATAAAATCAGAGATGTCCTTCAGTTAGGTGTCCATTCGTAAATAGAATGAAACCAGGCCTGCTCCTTTGTCTGAGAATCTCAGCCCTGTGGTGTTAGGTTGTTCCATCCCCCACCATGGATTACCTAGGTCAAACATTTTCCTCTCAAACACAGTTGAGTAGAATTTCTTTTCTTTCTTTTCCCTTCCTTCCTCTTTTCCTTCCCTTTTCTCTCTTTCTTTCTTTCTTTCTCTCTTTCTTTCTCTCTTTCTCTCTTTCTTTCTTTCTTTGTTTTTTGTTTGCTTGTTTGAGATAGGGTCTCATTATGTAGCTCTGGCTAACTTGTAACTAAGTAGTAGACCAGGTAGCCTTGAACTCATGGAGATCTGCCTTTCCCTATGTGCTGGGATTAAAGGTCCTTGGCACTAAAGCCAACTGGAGTAGAATTTCTAAAACTTAAGTCTTGTCACTCTGGTGCAATAAAAACAAAACAAAACAAAACAAAAAACAAAAAAACCCCAACTACTAGCTATGAGAAGCTGGACTTGGTGGCAGGTTCTTAAGTTCTTACTAGGAAACAGCAAGAGCAAAACACAAACAGCCTGACTCAAAGATGTCAAAGGACTTCACAGATACCTTTTCAAAACAGTACAATGACTAAAAAGCACATCAGAGATGCTCAATCAACAGGAATTATGAAAATGCACATCAAAACCACAACACAACAGTATTAGCACCATTAGGATGGTTTGAATAAAAAGTGTTGACAATATGTATTGAAGGAAGGTAATGGTGAAGCCACCGTGGAAAACAGTCTGGCAGTGCTACAGGGCAAACATAGACTTACCATACATACATACATGATCCTACACCTGATCCTACACCTTCATTCCTCACGGAAGCTGGAAACAGTCCATGCACTTGTATCCTTGGCAACACAATTGCACTGTGACCCAAAGATGGAAACAGCCCAAATGTCCATCACAGATGGAAGGAACGATGGACAATGTGTGGTATGCTCATGCGATAGAGCTCTCAAAAGAAGGGGAATTTTAACATTGCAACATAAGAAAGCTTAATAGCATTATGTTTTGTGAACCCAGCCAGATACCAAAAGATACATGTTTGTGTTCATTGACTCCTGTGAAATACCCAGAGAAAAGTTACAGCCACAGAGACTGAATATGAAATAGAGGCCACCAAAGTCTAAGGCATGAAGGAATAGAGAGCCTGTGTTTGACACTTAGAGGATTTGTACTTGAGATGAAGGAATTTTTAGATGTAGGAAATGGTCATGTGATATTTACTATACAGTATATAATATGCAGGGGCCCTGTTAGAAGAGTTAAAATAATAACTTTTATGGTTTTACCCCATAAGAAATACAGTTTTAAAAGACATTAGTACTTGGAAATGTAAAAATGAAAGTATTACTGGTTATGCTTTTATAAATAAACACACATTTGGTCACCCCACCCCCCATTTCCTCTTAAGCAATTCCTGTGTGTTCGCTGCCCATGTCTGCTTTTCTAGAACACTTTTTTTCCAGCTGGGACAAACATCCTATGGCACCCATATCACATCATGCATTTGCTTGCACAGGCCAATCTCTGGGATAGTATACCCACCTCCCCACATCCAGCTGGGATACACCTTTCCAGGCACCTTAGCTCAGCTTGCTCCAGAGACTTAACACCGTCACCACTGCCCCAGTCAGGGAAACCATGCTCTCTCATCCTCCTTCCTTGCTTTCCCCTACTTAGATCACTACCGCAGACAATATAACATTTAACACGCTATTTATAGGTATGCCTTTCTGTGCTTTACTGGGGTGAGCAGCAAAGCCTTTGTTTTATTTGTGTAGTAGAGTTTTTAAGACCTCGGGCTCTATGTGAACCTGAGTCACATGTTTGAACAACTTGAGGTCTAAGTTTCACCCTTCAAACAGTGGGAATAAGAATAATCTCTGTGCCATAGACTGGGAGTGAGGAGTAAACGAAATCATATGCTTAGCAGAGAGACTGACAGAAAGGAAGCATGGAGGCAGAACAGTTGCTGACTGGTTCAAAGGTTGGACATCTGAGGTCAAAACTTTCCAAGAGAAACAAGTAAACTAGGCATGGACAATGATGAAGAAGGACAAAATGGGAAAGAGCGTGGCCAGAAGCAACAACGTGACAAGGTCATCTTTTGGGGCCTATGTACCAAAACGCAGTCAAAATACTTCTAAAGGCTTCCTGGGTTTCATTTTTCTTTTTCTTTCTTTTTTCCCCCTCTCTTTCTTCTTTCTTTCTTGCATGTGTGTGTGTGTGTGTGTGTGTGTGTGTGTGTGTGTGTGTGTGTGTGTTCATGCACAAGTGCACACAAGCAGTATTTTATGCATGGGTGTGTTTTAGAGGTCAGAGAGGGATGCTCAGTGTCTTCTTCAATCACACGCCACCTTACTCCTTCAGAAAGTGTCTCTCGTTAAATAGAAAGCTCCCTGTCTCAGCTAGGTTGGCTGTGACCCCTGACCTCCTGGTACATACCTGCCCACATCACTCTCAGTTCTGGGGCTACTGGCATGTTCTGGATTTCACATGGGTGCTGAGGATTCAAGGTTATGTCCTCATGCTTGTGTAGCCAGTGCACATACCACTGAGCTATCTTTCTACCCACAAGCTTTACATTTTTTAATGGTCTAACTTCCCGAAGAACCAGGCACTTGAATTTTTTAAAAACTCATAAGAAAAGCCTATTGCAATAGACTTTCAATGCCAAATCAACAACACATCTTCCTATGTGAAGAATGCATAGTGGGTTTTCTGTAGACTTCGAAGAAAGCCTGGAGTCAGTTTTGTATGCTGATGTATTTGTACAACAGGTTGACAGCTTGTGTTTGCTCCTAGAGTTGGCATTTGTGGGTACCCTTTCTTCAAGACTGTCTGGCTTTATTGTGAACTCTTATATTCCACTGAAGAGTACAGTAAAGATGAGCAATGTATAAGCGTACAGTGGAGATGGCAAATCAGAACCTCTTCTAAACAAAACTCGCCATTGTAAGAGTCCTCCTAGTTGTCATGGAGTGCAATTAAACTGTCTCCACTCCCAGCCCCAGGGCAGGGCTTGTAACCTGGCCTCAGCCATCAGCATTCCCCTTGGTGTTCATAGACCATAAAGAACAGAGGCAACATCAATGAGATTCAGGGACATTCTTTACTACATGATCTGAAAGGAGGCAATTGAGCCTAAAACATAAGATGATGCATTGGTTCTCAAGAGACTCTTGGTACCCATAAGATTCCAGGCGGGCCAACACAACAGAAGGCTTTGACACCAAAACAAAAATGAGCAGATGTTACTGATACGCAGAGCCCGAGTGGTGTTCCATCAGCGCTAGCCTACTCTTTTCAGCTTCTGTAAGTCAATAAATTCCTTTTGTGACCAAGCTAGTTTGGGTTGGGTTTTTCTGTGGCTGCAACCAAATAATCCCAACTGACATCCATCAAAGCCATCCTCCCCAGTGAGAGGTCACACTTTGATTCTGTAAAGAAGATAACTGGTTTCTTTAGCTAGCTCCACTGGGAATGAATTGGGCATGTTGGAGACGCACTGTGTGGGTAAGGGACACTATCTCTCCTTTGGGGATACCTGCAGTTCATATTTCTGGGTCGGCCGGGAACTCCTATAAATTCCACCTGTTAACACATTTTCTTTGCAAGAATTTGTACCACTTCACAGGGAGGAGCCGGAAAAGGGAGGTAGAGAGGGGAAGGCATAAGACAGAATATGAGTGACTGTGCAGGAAGTAATATAGCTGGTGGCCCTTTAGCAAAAGCCTGGCATGTGGGCACATGCGGTGTAAATTCTCAGTAGAGGAACTAATCGGGCAGCTTTATCTGATCTGGAACAGCAAGAGAAAAGATGCCGGCTCTTTTCTGTGCCCTGGCTTGCTGTGACTGAAAGTGTTTGGGTGTGGGGCTGGCACTGGGGTGTCCACAATGGAGCCCTGATGACAGGCTGGGGTCACTGAGGAGCGAGAGAGTGTGCCAGTTGCCACCAGTCAGTTCAGGAAGGCGGCCTGTGTGAAATCCAGGGCGGCCTTTTGATTGAAAACCTAAGTGACGCGTGCTGAGAGTTGATGGTAAGTGGTAGGGGATTTCTCAAGCCCTTCTGAGCAATAGAGGCTTGCTTGCCACCGCATCCGGCCAGAGGAGGCCTACAGAAGCAGACGGAGCAGGGTTTGTGGATGGGCACTTTACTAGTCAACCCCTCCAGAGCTTGCTTCCTTCTCTTTCCTGGCTCTGTGGTCCTGGATTCATGAGTTGATTTCTTTGAATTCATGTCCACAACTCTACATCTGCTCTTGACATTAGTAAATTAGTGGGATTATACTAACTCAGAGTCCATGATTCATAATAGCAATCAGATAGTTCCCTTGCCCCAATTTTCACTTCCTCCAACTTCAATGACCATGGTCCACTGCATCCAGGAAGGATTCTGTGGAGATCTCAGAAACAAACAGCTCCTAGATGAAATCACACACAGTTCTGAGAAGCATGGGGATAGCCTGCTGTGCTCGGCTCCCTTCTGCTCCCTTCCGGGTGTGAGTCAACCCCCTGTACAGCATGTTTACACATTATGCCCTGTGAGTCTCTTAGTCACCCAGGAGACATCTCAGCTTTCAGATGGGCCATAATGATATCCAAATGCTCCAGTTTAAATGACCTTTGTCTTACAAATGACCTCAACGTAAAAGAGTATTGGTGCTGGCAACTTCATTACAACATATTGTTAGTGTTGTTCTCATTTTTTCCCCCTTTTGGTGTTGTATATAGTCTCCAACTGTGCCTGGTGTAACTTCATCATTTATATATACGTCCATATATACATATATATATATGGATGTATATATGTATATATATGGATGGATACATATATATATATATATATATATATATATATATATATATATATATAGAGAGAGAGAGAGAGAGAGAGAGAGCTCAAGATGATCATCAGATGTGCATGGGGTCTTGGGTGTTGTGCATGGACACACAGACCCACTGCAAATAAACAGTGATAGAATGTCACTCACATGTGGAAATACACTGCTGGATAAGAGGCTTGGGGTACTTAAACATGGGAATTTTGTTCTTATTTCGCAAGGTCAAGAGACAACATTTGTAGTACTGTGCTTTACTGTGTAATGTCGAGTCGAAGGTTGTCAGTTCGAAAGCTAACTTCTACATTTCACCAGGTTTTGCTCTATCCAGTAGAATTCTAAACTGCTTAACAACTACCTCTTCATCAGACCAGGTAGACATTAACTAAACCCAAAGATCCTCACTGGACCGCCAGTTCCTCAAGAGCAAGATATAGTTCTTAGTCCTCTTTGTATTTCATCTGCATAATACAAAACTAGTACCCAAAATATGCTTTCTTAGGTCTCCAACACTCAGTAACAGGAAAACAAACGATCAAAAAGATTTAAGTGCACACCAAGAAAGTGAGAGAAGTAGTATACTCAAGAAAAAAGATACTTATCCCAAGACAGCAGGAGGATTTATGCGAATAAGGTGACTATGTGAGTTTCTAAACATACAGAGACCCTAATACATCTGGAGAGACAGTTCAGCTCTTCAGAGGAACCAAGTGGTCCCAGCATCAACGTGGTGGTTCACAACCATCCATCCATCTGTAACTCCAGTTCTAGAGGACCCAATACCTTTTGGCACATGTGGTGTATATACATACATGTAGGCCAAACACTCAACAGAGAAAATAAAAATACATCTTAAAAAGAATGGCAAACATTAGCAAGTGTCAGCGATGTTACAGAAGATCATGATGGCCACACACCCATGGTGTGTGACCCAAAAAAGCTTTCGCCACATGAAGAACAGTCCACAACTTCCTAAAAGCTTGTGTGGTTAACTACCCACTGATGCAGGCTTTCTACCGCTAAGTATTTTCCTATCAAAAAAGAAAGTGAAGGGAGGGAGGAAAGAAGGAAGGAAGGAAGGAAGGAAGGAAGGAAGGAAGGAAGAAAAGATGTCTACCTGAGGATTTGTGTATGAGTGCCCAGTGAGTTTTGTTTGTAGTACTCAAACCCAAAGATAGAAGTCCACCCAAAAAGTTGATTGGAAAAGCAAAATATATATTTATTTGTTTGATAAAATACTACTCATCCATGAAAATGAATTATCTCTTAAAATATAGAAAAGGCATGGGTGACCTCAAAATAGATATAATGAGCTAAAGAAGGCAGACTCAAAAATAGAAGAACAGAGAGCAAACAATTCCATGACCACCAAACCCTAATGAATGCAAGTGACTATAACAGAAAGCTGACCAAAGGTCAGATGGGGAAGAGGGCGACAAAGCAGGGAGTGACAGAGCTGGGGAGGTCAAGAGGTCAGCAAAGAAACTTCTTAGACTAATGAGTAGACTCATTTCCTCTTTCCTGCTTCTCTCTCTCTCTCTCTCTCTCTCTCTCTCTCTCTCTCTCTCTCTCTCTCTCTCTCTCTCTCTCTCCTGTCTTTCCTATTTGTTCAATCACTGTTCTTTTGAGATGGGTTCTCATCCAGACTGCCCTTGAACTTGCTATGTAGCTGAGGATAACTTTGAACTACTGTGCCTGCCTCCGCTTTCCAAGCGCGGAGGTTACAAATGTAGGCCACCTGAATTCATTGCCCTGACTGTGTTATTAGTTTCATGATTGTGTGTACATAAGTCTTCATTAAAATTTGTAGTTTATTTTGCATAAAATGTGTGTGCTATTTTATGGATAAAGCATCTGCTGGTGTCAGAAATATTCTCCACTGGTGGTAACTTCTTTTATATTTTACTATACCTAGAATTTAGGTGTGCCTTGGATATAGTTTGTTCCCCAAAGTTCATTCAGAGGCTTAGCCCTCAGAGTGGCAGTGTTGGGGTGATGGAAACGTAAGAACTGGGCATAGGGTGAAGTTATTGTTGTGGGGACGATTAAGGCTGGAGGTTAGAGTGGGCTGACGTGAAGCAAGACTACAGTATGCTCTTGGCATTTATGTGCTCCAGGTGCCTTCTGTCTCTGTGCCACGAGACCTGATGGGAGGAACCCTCCCCAGGGGCTCCAAAGAATGGGGCTACCCTGTCCTGGACCTGGAGTAACAAAAGTTGAGAGTTAGTCAATCTCCTTTTGCTTATCAAGTACCCAGCCTCCATCATCTTGTTACAGAAACAGAAATGAACCGATGCAACTTTCAAGTTCAGTGAGATTCTCAGCAAGAGGGAAATAGCCCTGAAGGGAAGGGTCTTGACTCTGGGTAAGAGTTTAAAGAGTGACCCTGCCTTCTGCCCTCATTCTGGATCACAAACATCTCTAGTGCCACCCAACTTTCCATCTCTTGTGTGGATCCTTTCAGAGAACACAGCCCAAGCCACACAACCCCACTATGTAGCTGGTATTTTTTCCCATCAGGGTCCCGCCCCTGCTTTGGCCCCAAATTAAACACACAAAGATTTACAATAATTATTAAACTGTTGACCGATGGCTAGGCCATCTTATTGGTTAACTCTGCCTTAATTATTAGCCCATTTCTATTAATCCATGTATTTCTACATGGTCTTATCTTACCAGAAAAAAACCCAGTGCATCCTGTCCTCCTGGTCTCTATGTGGCACCTCCTGGTCTCCCCTCGTGGTACCTCTCTGCCTCTGTTTCCCAGAATTCTCCTTGTCTCCTATCCCTGCCTATCTTCCTGCCTCTATTGGTCAAACAGTGTTTTATTCATCAACCAATAAGAGAAACACATACAAAAGGACATTCCCCATCACCGCTAAGTCCCACACTGACCAGCAATCCACAGCTCTCACTGCCAGGCACCTTACTGGCCAGCCCAAACTTGGCTGCCAGGCCTCTCTTTCTCTGAAGCTCTGCCACCACTTGCCTCTGCAGTGGGGGACACTGAACACATTTCTGGCTGAGTGGGTGCCAACCTGGCCCACTGGGTCATTTAGTTGTCATCAATACTTTCAAAAGCGAGAACAGTCGCTGTATGTGTCCTGTTGAAACCTGTTTAAAATACCTCCCCAGCTTTGAGCCCTTTCCTCCCAACAGTGATTCAAAAGACATTTTGTGGTAGCTGCCACGCCCCACCCCAACAGCACAGTGGCAGTGCCCTGGTTGTGTTAGGAAGACTTTGCAGTCTTCCTGAGTGAAAGGCTGCCACATAAAGACATCAAGGAATTCTAGAAGGCTTGGCCAGCTTATTCTGAGAATTTATCCAGCCACTTCAAGCCGTTTCTTCTGTTGATCTATGGGATTACTGCAGAAGCAGCCTTGGCTTTTACTGATTTACCCCAGAGTATCATCCTTGCTGGGGAACGGCTGCGGGTATCACAATTGCATAGGGATTTCGTTTTCCTCCGACAGGCTCAAAGTAGGATACTAGCATTAAGTACACAATAAGCCTTATAGGAACGGAAAGATTTGTGGATTATAATTGGTTCTTATACACTTAGTTCAGGAGAACTTGGGAAGGAGATTTTCATCTTCCTCCAACATGTACACAAGCATGACCTGAGACATGCACTCTTACTGAGAGGCAAGAGTGAAGGTGTGTGTGTGTGTGTGTGTGTGTGTGTGTGTGTGTGTGTGTGTTTGTGTGTGTGTGGTGTTTATGTATATGGTTCATATGTTTGGTGTGTGTTTTTATATAGTGTGGGTGTGTGATATGTATTTGTGTGTAGCATAGTTGTCTGACTTTGTATGTGGGTATGCGTGTGGTATATGTGGCGCTTGATTATCTACGTATGTGGGACTATATGTGAGGGTATATTCATGGCGTATGTATTTAATATATTTGTGTAGTGTATGTACATGTTGTACAGTGGCACTTGTGAGAGATATATATGTATGATGTGGCTGTGTGTGCAAGTGTATTGCTGTGGGTGTACAGTGTGGTGTGTATGTGTAGTCTGTGTGTGTGTGTGTGTGTGTGTGTGTCTGTGTGATGTGTGGTGAATGGTATGTGTTTGTGTTTGTGTATATTCTGTGTGTCATGTGTAGTGTGATGTGTATTCATGTCGGGAGGCATCTGTGTGCTGTGTGTGGGGGGGAGGTATGGTAACATTAGTACTGCTTGACCAATTTGTACAGTGGAAATTGTGCTCACTGAAGAGTCAGGTGCTGACCAATCAAGGAAATACTGGACAGGAGAGGGATACATAAGACATCTCAGAGGATGTGGAGTTGACGTCCACTGAACAATAAGGTGGAAGACGTCCTGCTGACCAGAGGCCCCTTACCTCTTGGGTGCAGACTCAAACTTCAGCAAAGCCTCTCTGCAGCCGGAATTCTTGGCAGGCAGTCATGTGGGGGTAATTTCTCCTTTGTGTGGCTCCCGCTCTCACCCTGCCCTTGTCCTCTCTGGAATCTGCAGTGTGGGGGAGGAGGTACAGCTCCACCAGCAGGGACATGGCATGTGACAAAGGTCCTGTGGTCTCCTCCCCTTGGTGGAAACGGGCAAGGAGGCGCTGCAGAGAATGGTGAGGTGACCTAGCTAGTTTCTGCCACTGTGCTTGACCATTTGCCTTTCGGTACCCAACTGAGCACTCACGTGACTGGACAGGAAGAACAAACCTCACTTCCAGAGTCAGAATTCAAGGACAAAATTTTACAAAGAAATTCATTTCCTGACGGTTATTGAAACTACGTCACAAGCAGTGGATTTGAGATAGTTCTCCTATCTGCCCAGGGCTGAGAGCTGCCTCAGCAGACGGAACAGTCTTAGGCTGGGTGAGGCTCAGCATGGCAAATAAGGGAGCTGGCTATCTGGTGACAGGTAGCACCAAGAGGAAGGAGGAGGAGGCAGGAAGGCAGGGAAGGAGAGAGTGGTGAAAGGTGCAGGAAAAGAAGAAGGGATGGAGAGAGGTGAACCCCTCTACCTCAGCCCCTTGGAGCACTTAGCTGCAGAACCTGTGGTTTGGGGATAGTTTACAAACTGCTGGAGACACCCTCTTCCTTTCCCTTCTCCTTTCCAGTTTCTGTCTCTTTTGTCTTCTAAAGCGTCATCATCAGAAGTCTGGGAGATCATCATTGCTGAATTGGGGCAGTTCTTGCATACATGCTTGAAGTCAAGTTAGAATCCCCGGCACCATAAAAATCAGGCAGGCCTCATGGTAAATACTTGTGATCCCAGCACTCAAGAGGTGGAAACACAGAATCACAAGTTCAAGGTCATTCCCAGCTACGTAGTGAGCTTGGGGGCCAGCCTGGACTATATGAGAAGCTGCTTTGACCCCTGGGACCCAAGATGTTATTAAAGGTCAAGAGTTTAGTGTTGATTTCTAGTCAAGAAGCCATTGGGATAATGCAGAAAGGCAAAGAGCAGACACTAACAACAGAGCTCAATTGTCTCTGGGGCCAGTCCCTTCGAGGATCCCTGAAGATTTTCTCTGGGGAAAGTCCCATTGTGGATCCCTGAATACTTTGGAGACACGAACCTAACCATTGACAGTAAAAAGTTTCTTAGTGGGGACAGAAGGCAAAACCTTGTCTTCTTTGCCCAAACTCCGGACAGCAGCCAGGTCCAGCATCAGCCTTACTCTAACCAATAGAAAATGAGCAGAATTGGTGCCCACCAGCAAGTCAGATCATGTGACTACACATGCACCCCTCTGTTACTTTTCTGTTCTAGCTGGCCAGAGGCAAAGAGCCCTGGGACCCTGTCAGAATCCACAAGTGAAATCTGGTAAGTGACAAGGTGGAATGAACCCAGCCACAGCAAGAAGAACAGCTGCCCAGGCAGAAGTCCCAGCTTCTACATAGTATCTGAGTAGCACATGAACTCATGGGGTAAAAGGCTAATAGAGGGTTAATGGGAGATGTCCTTCTGCATGTATGCTTCTCTTATTGGTTGATGAATAAAATACTGATTAGCCAATAGCCAGGCAGGAAATATAGGCAAGTCAAGCAGACAAGGTTGGGTAGAGAGGAAGGAAGGAGAGGCCGCCAAGAGGGACACCATGTAGGGACCAGGAAGATAGGACATGTCAAGCATTCTCTGGTAAGACAGGGCCATGTGGAAATACATAGATTAGTAGTTATGGGTTAATAATTAGACAGAGTTTGCCAATAAGAAGCCCTAGCCATCGGCCAACAGTTTTTTTTAAAGTCTTCGTGTATTTATTTGGGGCAAAGTGGTTATGGGACCAGGTGGGACAGAAACCTCCATCTTCAGAGGATGGGAACTCTGTTACAGCAGCCAGAACTCCCTTGTATACAAAATGGCCTGACTCTGCTCATCTCAGAAGTCAGTAGGGGAAACTGAACACACAAGCTAGAAGTCATCCCTGCTCATCCATAAGACTTGGAGTCTTATGACCAGTGTTCCATCTGCAGGACATGCCCAAAGGGTTTGCAAAACATTTGATGTGTGAGTCAAGGTACGGAGTTTAGTTAGTCAAGTACGGAGTAAAATGTCCCTTCTCAGGTCAGTCATGGAAGAGAACAGAGTAAATTAGCAGCGTGAAACATGGAGTTTGTATGTAGCTCCAGCATGATGAGTAGAACGTGAGTTAAACAGCCACTGCTCTCCAGACATCCTGAAAGTCCAACTAATGGGATACAGAAAGTTTGTGACACTGGCATGATTGTTTTGATTTGGGTATGGCACTTGAAGGTGATTGACAGTATTTAAAACGGGGTACTTTTTCCTTAAACGCATCATCCCTTGTGTACACCCTATGATTATTTGAGCAGCCAAGAAGTTCTCATTGGGGCTTCAGGGCAATGTTCTGATGTGTGACCCCTCTTGCTTGCTGAACCAATAATCTTCTATGCCATGGCTCTGGAGGGATGTATGAGTGGGCAGAAGCCGATGACGAGAGAGGCTTGCTAGAGGTGTGTCTTCCCCAGGAGGAAAAGGGAGTAATCAGCAGTGGGATGAGGATCTTAGCTGCAGGGACTCCACTATGACCTTGGGCGTGCAGATGCTGCGGGGTTCTGAGGTCTCAAAGTTCACAGTGTGGACAGCCAAGGATGATCACTGAGCCATCGGGAGCGGGGAGGGCAGCTCAATCCTCTTTGGAGTACTGACTCATGCGCTTACTTGCCCAGCAATGAGAGCTGAGACTAGTTGTGCAACTTATCTGCTTGGACCACAGAGAACAGGAAAAAAAAAAAAAAAGAGATTTCCCTTTCAACACACCAAGATACCCAATGGTGGCCAGCTGGGTCTTGAGAGCCAGCAGGGGACACTGCTATTTGTGTGTACCTGGCTCTACAACAACAGCTCTGGCCAGAGACACTTCATCTAGCAGAAGTATTCTGTCTGTTTTAGCAACTGCTTCTCCTGCCCAGGTCTCCTGTTACTAAGTCTGCATTCCCAGGATGCTGACATCCATCCTACTCTGAGTCATTGCAGCTCCCTGCTTGGTCTGCCTAATCATGGGAACTCCCAGTACTGAGCCTTAGTGGCCTGCAGCCTGCGAAGGTCACAGATGAAACCCAATGCCCTCACCCAGCTCCTCAGAGCTGCAACCTTGCCTGCCCCAGATTTAGGCCTGCGTCAGAGACTGCCTCAGGAGGTGGGAGGGAGACAGTCTGTTTTGTTATAACCAGGGTGGTTTTCGGGCTATGCCAGACAGCTAAGAATAGTCCTGAATCCAGAACTTGCTTAGTAAGCTCTAACACACAGGGCTACACTCCCACTGCTAGAGAGTTGGGTGCCTGCTAGTGAGTAGGCTTCTACTTTTTTTTTTTTTTTCCCAGAAACCATGATAAACGTTAGTATACCTAACAACAGGTACTCACAATAATGAGTGAGATAGCCAGAGAAACTAGAGGAAAGGAAAGCCAGCTGGAGAAATACAATAAGCCCTGCTGGAAAGATGACTTG
Organism: Cricetiscus sungorus; assembly: GCA_030556225.1. Classification (NCBI taxonomy): domain Eukaryota; kingdom Metazoa; phylum Chordata; class Mammalia; order Rodentia; family Cricetidae; genus Cricetiscus; species Cricetiscus sungorus. The sequence continues at coordinate 12,028,720 of JANBXA010000114.1, forward strand.
GTAAAAGCCCTTGCCACCCAAATGTGGCCCAGAGTTCATGTCTCCAAAACCCACAAGTGTCTGACGTGGCAGCCCGGAAGTAGCTGTAGCCCTTGGGAAGCAGGGACAGCAAGCTGGCTTGCCACACTCTGGTGCAACTGAGAGAGCCCTGGCTCGATGAGGGAGCCGGAGAGAGATCAAGGAAGACTCCCACGTCCACATGTACATGTATGCACACACGCCTGCACATGCCCTCCTCTCTCGGCTTTGCCTGTGACCTGGTGCCTGCTCAGAGTCCTCTGGAATCACGAGCAGGTCTATTTTACCATTTATTCCTTCAGTTCAAATAGCTTCTACTTGGTTTTTCTCTTCAGTTTTCCCTGTTTCCTCCCTTATATAAATAAAGACCCTGACTCCAGACACAGAGGTGGCTTTTTCACTGTGTTCGGTGCTGTCACCCCAGCACCCAGCTGTCACTGACTCAGTAAATGGAGTCCTGAATCTGACTCTCCTGCGAGTGCAGTGACCTTTGATTCTCTTCACCCACCTCACCTGTGCAGGTGCATGTGTGTGTGTGTGTGTGTACAGTGTGTGTGTGTGTGAGCGGTGTGTGTGTGTACGGTGTGTGTGTGTCTGTGTGTGTGTATGTGTGTATAGTGTGTGTGTGTCTGTGTACGGTGTGTGTGTGTGTGTATGTGTATGGTGTGTGTGTGTGGTGTGTGTGTGTGTATGTGTATGGTGTGTGTGTGTGTGTGTGGTGTGTGTATCTGTGTGTGTGTATGTGTGTACAGTGTGTGTGTATATGTGTGTACAGTGTGTGTGTATGTGTGTACGGTGTGTGTGTGTGTGTGTGTGTGTGTGTACGGTATGTGTGTCTGTGTGTGTGTATGTGTGTACATGTGTGTACGGTGTGTGTGTCTGTGTGTGTATGTGTGTACGGTGTGTGTGTGTGTGTGTCTGTGTGTGTGTGTGTACGGTGTGTGTGTGTCTGTGTGTGTGTGTGTGTATGGTGTGTGTGTGTGTGTGTGTATGGTGTGTGTGTGTGTGTGTGTACGGTATGTGTGTCTGTGTGTGTGTATGTGTGTACGGTGTGTGTGTGTATGGTGTGTGTATGTGTGTATGGTGTGTGTATGTGTGTATGGTATGTGTGTGTATGTGTGTAGTGTGTGTGTGTGGTCTATGTGTGGTTGTGGTGTGTGGTGTAGTGTGTGTGCATATATGTATGTAGTGTGTGGTACATGCATGTGAGTGACAGGGTGTACAGCTGTGCACATGTATACATGTTAGATGCCGTCCTCTGTCATTCTCTACCTTATTGTCTTGAGCAGTCCCTCACTGAACCAGAAGCTTGACATTTCAGAGAGGCTGGCTGGCTGGAGACCCCTTAGGATCCACTTACTTTTGCTCCCTAATGCTGGGGTTACAGGCAATTGCTGTGACGGCCAACTTTTTACGTGGGTTCAAAGTCAGGTCCTCTTGCTTGCAGAGCAAGTGACCTTACTCACAGAGCATTTCCCCATACCCCAGCTCACCTTGACACCCGTTTATTCCATGCAGGATTCAGGAAGCAGCACGCAGTCCCCACAGAAGGCTGTGTGACAGTGTGGCCAGAAAAGGTGAGGCCAGGCTCCAGAGAGCAGACAGGAGGGCTGAACAGCAGACAAGACCTAAGAAGAGGTCCTGTTGCGGCCTGGATGGAGCCCAAAAGGAGGAAGACAGATGCTAGATGTTCTGAAGTCATAATCCTTTGCTGGGCTAGCCCGGGACAGAACCCAGGTCTGCACAAGACAAGCCAGAGCACAGAGAACACGGAAGACGCTGAGCCAATTTTCAATGCCGCTGAGCTTAGTCCCTGAGGTGGAAAGGCATTATCCCTTCCACCTATGGGCTGGTGAAGGGTTCCTAGATTTCTCACAAGCCAGCATCTCTCTCATCCTGAGGACAGCTCTAATTTGACAAGCTGTCCCTCTACAGGCAGGACCCAGTTGCTTATCTAGCCTCCAAAAGGCAGCTTCCCTGAGCAGACTCTCCTAAAACCAAGGGCTCAGAGGTCAGAAACACAGAACTATGCTACCCTCCTTGAGATGCAGCCAGGGCCCCATCAGCCCCATGTTTCTGATTTCTCTACCCAACCTTCCTAGTATTACAGAATTTATATTAAGAACTCCAAAGTTCAGTGACCTCATTTTGTCTGTCATAGGCCAGAGGCCCAGAAGACTAAAGGAATTGGCTATGTCTTGTGGCTGGCAATGGCCAGGTGGGGAAGATGCTGAGGATAGTGTCTCATACCCACCATGTTGTTCCACGTAGCCTCTTTCTCAAAGGACACTAGTCACAGGCTGGACTTCACCTTGAATTAGGTCTCTAGTGCTCCGGCAATTCTCACTGTGATGGGGACGATAATGAAGCCACATGGAAGAGAACTTGTCTACTTCAGCCCCTCGCCCTTTCGCCCCCACTCCATGATGGGATCAGGTAAGGTCACTCCTCAGATGGATGAATTCTTGGCCCTCCCAGGCTGCTTGCTCTCTCTAAGCTCATTACCGACTGGTTAGGCTCACACTTTCCTAGGGCCTGCAGGGAGGAGAAAGGTAATTAAATGTTTGGCTTAAATGGCCTTTTCAGTTGACAGAAATCACTGCACAGGGAGGCAGTGGCCTCTCCTCCTAGGTCCTCTTTCTGCCACGGCTACGCTGCACGTCCCAGGCAAACTACAAGAGAAAGCCAACCATGAGACAAAAATCAAAATCAACCAAAGACTCCTGGCCTCCTGAAAGACCCTGGAAGAGGACCTTCCATAGACTGGTAATGAAGGAGAATGAAGCCACTCTGAGGGCGCCGAACGTGTCCTACGAGGCCCCTCTGTGCTTAGATACTGCCTTGTTATATGTGAGTTCCCTGAGTGCTGGTCACCCCAATCAGGAAAAAATAGAATCAGGGTTTTTTCTGCTGACCCATATGGACTCATTGGACCATCCTGCAGTGTCCAGGTATAATAATTGTGCTACCTAATGGATGTTTCCAGAATATTATTGGAAAATGCAGCATCTGCATCACAGAAGAGTTGTGGTAGGCAAGAGGACAGGACAGGTGACGTAGGCAGAACATCACTGCTCTTCCTTCCAATCTGGATAAATGAAGAGTCAACAATCTACTCAGACAAATGGACACAATATGCATTTGCATACCAAGAATTCGGTGCAAAAAGGAGTGTGATAAAAACACACAAGACCGAGACAGTGGGGGTGGTCTTTACTCCCTGCACTTGGGAGGCAAAGGCAGGCAGATCTCCATGAGTTGGAGCCATGGTCTACAGAGTGCCTTCCAGGATGCCCAAGGCTACACAGAGAAACCCTGTCTCAAAACAAACAAGCAAGCAAACAAACAAACAACCCCCCCCAAAAAAAACCAGAAATACACAAGAGTGTATGCTGTGGAAAGTGATATTAGAGCCAAAACAGAAAGTCACAAAGAGAAATCCCTGGCCATTGACCTCATTGGTGGTGTTGGATGAAGTATCTCAATTCAGACCCCAAACGGGTGAGTCCAGCCTCAGCTAGGGGTCCCTCCTGAGAACAAAGTTCCCAGTACACACAGCATTGCTGTGTTAAAGATAATAGCAGCCTGTTTCCTCGGAACCTCCATATACATTAGTACCCACACAATGTCATCTATCTGTGAACTCAACGGGCTTTTCTTCATGGGATAATACAGATTGCCACTGTTGTGACTTAGAACTCCACATGTTTGAATAGAGAGCCTGCATCACTTGCACTTTCAAGCAGCACTAACTCTTCAGAAAGGTTTCATTACGAAATGTGGCCCAAAAGCCAGTAATAGCAGTCATTATGAGAATACACATCAATATCTAAGGACCTGCAATTACTTTCACATTTGCTGAAGTAGCATCAGCGGCTACCTGCTTGCACGTTCCTCTTGGTAGGATCAGATGCCTACAGCTTCTACCCATGTGCACATTTGTACTACAATCTGTTAGAAATCGCAAAGAAATTCCCAGTAGAAAGCTTATTAGTAGCATTCTGTTCCAAATTGAACATTAAATTGTAATTAAGGTGACTTTATTGTCATTTAATGATATAATAACTTTAGCCCCAATCACATCAAGCTTTTCAGGATTTTTCATGGGAACAAATGTACGAAACACATAGGTCTGCTCTTCTGGAGGTTGGGATGGCTTGAGCTGGTCACCAAAACACGGGTAAGGAGAAAATGTAACAGACACGGTTCCCCAAGTGTGTGCGCTTCTACACAGACTCCTAGTTTACCCTCACCTAGCTCTGCTCTCCTCCCACCAGTTGGCCATGTAACAAGCCCATGAAACGGTAGACTGTGCCATGGGTGTTTCTGAGCTGATATGTAGAAGAATGTGGCCCTGTGCACCCCTTCACTTACATTCTACATGGCCTTTGCAGACATGCCACAATCTGTGTGTCCACATACGTTTCTATGCATGTACTGTGAATCAGTAAGAAAATGTAGAAATAGGAGGTGTCTCTGAGCAAATTTTGCCTTCTCTGGGACCCTTCAGTCTTGCTTACTATAACTGGCCCTCAGACCTTAGCACAACTGGCTCCATGATGGCAGTACCATTCAGGCCACAAAACTCAACATGTAGACAACACCACCTGCCAAAATGAACACCAAGGCCTAATCCATCAAAGTCTGTAGTTCTGGGGAAGTCTGTAAATGCACTAATGTTGCTTTTTGGCTTCTGTAGTTCTAACAAGAGCTAACTGCTCTTGTTAACTGAGGCGCAACAGCCCAGGATGTGTTTCTCTTTTGTGTTTGTTTGTTGATGTTGTTGTTATTTCTGAGAAATTCACCCTAAGAAAGGTTTGGGGCTATACTAGGATCCCAAAAACCCAGCGTAGTCACCAGCTATCTAATAAAGACTTTCTGTAGGCTTAACCCTGTGTCTGAGCAGGCTTCTCTGATGAATATCCCACAGCATTACAATCCTGCTGTTTGATGGAAGAATTAAATAAAGATTCTCTCAAGGCCAAAGGAGAGAGACAGACAGAGACAGAGAGAGAGACACACACACATGCACAGAGACAGAGAGAGACAGAGAGAGAATTCTCAGTTGTAGTCAGGTATCAAGGGCTCACTGAGGGGGTTCCTTGCAGAAAGAATTAAAGAACAGAGAGGTGAAGATGGCAGGGAGACCTAAGGGTGAAGATGGCCAGGGAAGCAAAGAGCTCAGTGAGGTTGCCATCTCAGAGCAACTCCATCCTTGGCCTGCCCATGATTTGATGATGGAGAGCCAGGAACACACATGGACCACACAGTTACCACCCACCACCACTATTTGATGCAAGACACCCTACCTTCTACACTCCTGTGTCAGTCCACTGTTACATGTGCACCTCCTAACCTGGAGGAGGGTGTAAGGCGCAAGCGTTGTGACCCAAATGTCCCCGTCAGCTACGAACATTTCCATGAGCGGAGAGAAGCGATGGCTGCTAGTGAGTGAGCCGTTCAGCCAGGTCTGTGCCTGGGAGCTGTGCTAGTGTACATTTGCATTCACATTGAGTTTGCTGATCCAAGCAAGCTTTCTAATGATTCCGGGTCATAATTCCTATGGGAACTTGAAGAAGAATTGTTAATTGGATAAATTTTATCCCCCACAGCTCCAGCTGGTCCCAAGGCAAACGCTGATATAAGCATTGCTTTGACTACTGCTATCTTGGTAAAGTTTCTGTTGTGATGACAAAATAGCTAAGACATTAAAAAAATTTTACATATTTCTTTAGTTTGGGTCTTAGAAGCAGGAAAGAGCAAGAGTATGGTCTGCCATCTGATGGGGCCCCTTGCTGCCTTATAACATAGGAGATGGGTTAACCATGGACACTTGTTGCTAAGAACTCTCTACTCTCTATAAGGCCACCAAATGTCATCGTTCTACCCTTGTCACCTCACCCAATCCTAATTGTTTCTCAAATACTCCACCTCTGAATATTAGTAATGTATGGTACGAATTTGGGGGCTAAATGCCCAAAGCACAAACTTCTGAGAGATATTGTCAAGCCATTGCAACCATGTGTCTTGATTGCTGGCATGCTATGATAGCACTGTGGTGGCTCTGGGTGACTTCCCTGCAGAATCTGATTGCTTCCTTATCATTCTCAGCCACGCTGTGCTTATGAACTTTCCCAATTGCAATTTAAACTGAGCCATGACCAATTCTCACCAAAACACCAGCCAATAGGGTCTTAACTGAATTCTTTGACGAAAGCAGCCATGTCTAAGAAACAGAACGTATTAAATTTCGTGAACAGAAAGCACTCATTTCTTCGGATAGTTCTGAATGTGGAAATGATAGGATGTGAGCACTCCCCAAAGCCTGGTTTTCTACCCCGCAGGCATACATACAGCTCATATTAGTGGCACATATTTAAAGTAGCCCCTCATGCGTGTAGCTTCCTGTGCAAGCTGGAGAGTCAACTGCTACATCAAGAGGCCTTTCCACTTCAGGGAGCTGCGGCAATAAGTAAAATCAGTGAAAGCAAGCCACATGCAAACTGCTATATGTCACTTGCCCCTAAGTGAGTCTTGCATGCCAAGAGTGGTTAGGCTCCATCCTATGTCATTGAATCAGAGATGGTGAGTCCTTGGATAGTGTGGTGGCCAACATCTTATAGACAGGAAAGGAAAATTAATTCAGAGTCTATGAAACTCAGTAAGCGGGAATCTCTCCTTTACTCGGAATGGGGTAATTTCATATCAGAACCTTGCTATAAGCACTTTGCTATATCTGCTCAAGGAGCTTAGTTTCACTGAGTGGAAGGAAGATCCAGCATTCAGAAGCAGCAGTGGCCAGTGGGTTTTGGAGAAGGGAAGTCGATGCTCAGCTCCCATCTCTGTTTTCACAGCTGCCCCACTCAAGAGCTCATTGTAAGTACTCTAGGAACCCAGGACCCAGGCCCACATCTGCAGGGCAACTGCATCCCATCCAGTTGGTTGTACTCTTGCTGCAGGTGGCTTACAGCATGAGTTGATGTACAGTTCAAAGATCATCACGCCAGAATCACTCCCATTGGCCTATCCACAGACTTCTTCCAAAGGAGTCCTTGTCCCCCCTGCTTCCATGATTATCATAACCCACCAACCCATTGTCATTTCTCTGGAGCACTTTGCCCACTTCTCTTTCTACCTGCTTGTCTTTCTATACAGGGTTGTCTATTGGAGGAGCAAGTAGTCTAAGTGGAGAATCAAGTTCAATGGTGTTACAAAGCTCTGTCCATTGAAGAGCCATGTATCTGTGTCTTTTAAGGACACAGGAGACACATAGCAGCAGGCCGTCCTCAGCCTTGTTTCAATATGACAAGATAACCCCTGGGTGAGACAGGCCCCTGCTTCCATCAGAAGATAACAAGATATATGTATGTGAGAGTATATGTGAGTAGGGGGGACGGGCACCAAAGCAGAGTAGCTGCATCATCTGGACTATCAGTTCATGGAGTTTGGTCCCTGAAGCTGCCTCAGCCCATCCCAAGAGTCATTGTTTCTGCCTTAGAGAGGACTTCTGTGGGCCTCATTTTATATCTTAGTAGACCGGAAGTGCCCAGCTCATGGAACAGTTGGGCTTGTGGTCAATTGATATTCCAGATTGAGATTTGCATTTTCTTCCAGTGCATGTCAAGATATGCTGGAGATGTCTAGCACAGAAACTACCCAGCCCCCACCTTCCCACCTGAGGCTTTCTACAGGCACCACCCAGCATCTCTCTCTCTCTCTCTCTCTCTCTCTCTCTCTCTCTCTCTCTCTCTCTCTCTCTCAATGCGGTTAGGCCTACAGCCTCTGTTGAATCACAGCAAGGACTTTCTTGCTCAAGGACCATCTCAAAACTGACAATCTTCCGTGTTCCTTGATAAATCTCAGAGAAGTATTTCCAAGTACTTCTATGCCTTCATAGTCAAAAAAAAGCTTTAACATTCACTGTGTTCTTAATGAGTTGTATGGATGCACAGTAGCTATTACTCCTGACTTTTCCCCTTCCTGTGAATAAATGACTCGTTCCTTATTTTGAGGGATCACAACTGCATGTGCCACACCATTGGGCATCAACAATCTTTTGCACCACAGCAGAATGCTGAGTCTTTGGTGAGCTTGCCTCTCATTCACTGGAACATCTGGATACACTGACCTCATGCATCAGTGTTCTGCAGATGTTCTAGCCAACTCAGGTCCTTCCCGACCATCTTAGATCAGAATGCAGGAGGCTTGACATGTCTCAATTAGTCATCTGTGACTGTATATGACTGTTCTTCCAGGATAGATGTGAATACCTTTGCTCTTCACTGATGGAAAACAATGCAGTCATTAGAACCGTTTGTGTCCTCCATACCTGAGGCTGTCATGAACTGCCCGAGTGGTGACAGTGGTGTGACAAAGCAGCTGCTTACCTCAGTTTTCCACAGCCCATTGTCTCTTCGGTGATTCATCTGCTTCAGAAAGGTTCAGACAAGGGCAGACCAGAAAGGACAGTCATAATGGAAGCTGTTTCCTTTGCCACCTGAAGCCATGTATCATATCAATTACCTATGCAATGCCTTTCGTGTATCATGCTGTTTTTAATTTACTATCCACCCTGGAAAACACATTCATTGGGATTTTCCTACTACAGTAATCCTCCTAAATGGGTCCCCCAAAAGCAATATGAAGATTCTGGCAGTCTTGTGTGTTCTTACTGATTATGAAGTTTTACATTTGGAAAATGACCACTTGTTGAACTGTGTACCTGTAAGAGCTATCATGAGATGGACCAGAGTCATGACCTTACATGTGTTTGCCTCGCAGAGCTTTTCTCCTTCTGTGCCATGATTGATGACCCTTTTGTTGAATCAGCATTAACTCAGACTTCCAATCAACATCCTTTGACTAGGCACCAACTACTCCTGAGGAGTTGCTTTTCAAGTAGAAATGTCCACGTTTAAAAGAGCTGAAGAACCACCATGGAACACACTCAAGAGTTTTTCCTTGCTGGACCATGGCCTTCAGCCTGTGAGCTCTATGGCTGAGAACAGGCTCATAGCTGGAACTTGGTTGGTAGAGCATGTCTGTCTTCATCTTTGTTCCTAACTCCCTTTGGTTTAGCTTTATGTGGCTACTATAGACATAAGGACAGAAAACAAGGCTGGAAAAGGTTAGAGTCCTCGATTTCTTGGGATTGTGTTCTGCTTTGCTCTGGTATGAAGGTGCATGTTCTTTCCAAACTCACAGAACGATGAGATCCCAGCCCACAGAATGATGCTAGACAATTCTTTTGGAGAGTTGATTAGGTCATGAAAACAGAGCCCTCTGAATGAGACAAGTGCTTATTAAAGAGACCATGAGGGCTAGTTAGGTCCCTTCCCCAGATGAGGACCCAAGGAGAAGATGCTGTCTATGAGCCAGAGAACACGCTCTCAGCAGACACAGAAACGCCTCCATCCTAGACGTCATGCACTTCAGAACTGTGAGAAACATGTTGATAAGCTACATGTTTTTGTGTTAATTTTTTAGAAGAGCTTCAGTGGAATAAAGAAACCTTTCTTAATTGCCTTCTCATGACATCACAAGCTGAAACCCCAGTATGTGAAAATGTAGGCTCTCAGCATTGGGCAGATTTAATGCAAATACAACAGTAATAGTGGTTACCAGTGACAAATTGCCATGTATTCCAATGCTTTACTGGGTGCTGCATTTCATCATCACAACCCGTGGAGAGAGAGTGCCTCATTTTGTGAATGGAGAACAGGCCAACATTCATATCACCCCCGGAAGCAGTGTATTAATGAATGAAGGAAGGAAGGAAGGAAGGAATGAATGAATGGAAAAACAATGGACAGCAATCTGACACATGGACAGGGATCTACACTAGTGGAAGTTTGGACCAGATGTTAAAATTCTCTTTTCATTGCAAACAGAGTAGACTTCTATATATAACTTCCTTTTCCGTCTGATCCCAGACAACCTGGAAACTCCAGAGAGTTCAAAACCATAGGGATTCCATGAGCTGGTTCTATGACGACCCACTGGAAACACCTGAGATGAGCAAGCCGGGGAGACATCTCCACCATGTCCTGGAGGAGTGGTCACGCACCACACGGGAGGTTCCATGAGGAGTCGTGCACTGGCTTGCAAACCGCAGGTCTCAACACATTCCTGCATCGTGGCAGCTCCATCGCACTTGAAACAGGCCCACGGAAACATGATAGCACAGAACAGGCCAGACTGCACAGAGGAGTGCTAAGAAGAGTCTTGTGAAATTTTGTACTTCCAATCAAGTAATAAATGGTTCTTCTTGTGGGGGAAAAACACAACAGCAATGTCGAGAAGGGCTACAGAGAATACACGCTAAAACTTGCTAACGGCTCGCCAGTCTCAAATCAAGGGGCACAGTGGGCCCTGAGCTGGCGTCCTGAGAGGAGATGGAATGGCTGGAGCAGACGTGGGCCCCTTGGCTCCCTGATATCAATCTAATTATAACCGTTTTCATAACCTGAGCAGTTACGTTAATGAAAATTAATGTAGATGACAGCATGTTAGTAACAACAACAACAAAGAGGGTAGCCAGGGACATCCAGCCAAGACAGGATCTGTGAAACACAAGTCACTGCTTAGCACAAGAGGGCCTTCCCAGAAGGAACATGAAGCACTCCTCCCTCCAGGAGTGGGTATCAGGCAGTAACTTGAGGGCAGACTTCAGGTGGGTAATCAGAGCCTGAAAGAATGGGTTTGAGCCCGCCCCCTAAGGAGGGCTCTATAGGAGTCACACTTCATACTGGGGCAGCATTTTCTTCTCAGACAGCTCTAGGAACTTGGCCCTGCTTATCTCAGCCACCCATGTGGGAAGCAGCGGCAGGGATTCTGGCTGTGGATGCCCTGGGCCCCAGGACTGCGTGTATGCAGCTGGAGAAGGGCATGGCATTTGCTCACCCTGAGGTGCTGTCGCCGTGTCAGAGCCGCAGGCATGTCCACTGAAGGCAATTGCATGCTGGAGCCAGGGACTGAGCCTGCTGCAGTGTTGGAACTCAGGTCACACTTGGTGGCCAGCAGCAGTCCAAGCTGATCCTTGGTGGACCCTGGGTGGGGGTGGGGAGGTGTGCTCTGGGAGTTTTCCAAGATTTTGTTGAGCTGTGTCCTCGCCTAGCTCTTGCCTCCCACTCTCTGTTGGTCCTGTTTTTCCCCACGATTCAGCATCAGCATAAATGTCACCTTACCAGAAAGCCTCTTGCTGACCACACTGCCAGAGCGGTGCTGGACATCAGGCCTCTCTCAGGGTACCCTGCTCTTCTCTGAAGCTCTGCTTGCTGTCACTAATTACACTGCTAACAGGCATGCTTGGTTTGACACCTGCCTCCCCGTGAGACTGAAGCTCTGCATGAGCTCCGGACTTCACTCTGGATTAAGAAGATAGTGTTTGTTACAGGAGTCAGTGCAGTCTTATTTGATTGCAGAGGCTGGGGAGTGGACTAGGTGGGAGAGTGTTACCCTAGAATGAACGAGACCCTAGGCTTTGATCCTCAAAACTACGGAAAACCCATTAAAATTTTGATTTTGTAACATCATTAAACCATTGTTTTGGGTCTTACATTTTGAGAAAATAACACGATTGCTAAACTACTAAGGGCACACCCATGTCCACAGCAACACCATTGAAAAATGAAGAAGATGCTCAGAAGGATGTCTACGCACACAGTGGCCCATTAGTCAGTCTTCTAAAGGAATAGAATTCTAACACAAACTACATGGATGAACATCACTGTCATCACATGTGAATGAGCCAGACACAAAAAAGATAAATGTTGTATACTCTACTTATGCAAGGGACCTGGAGTAGCCAAACTCATGGGGTCAGGAATGGTTACCGGGGCCGGGGATTAGGAGAACCGGGGAGTCGAGTTCCGGTTTAAGAAGGTGGAGTGTTCTGGAGAAAGGCAATAGGGGCCATGCACTGATACCACTGGACTAAACCGAAAAGGAAAACTCCACTACAATTTCTAGAGTTTTAGCAGCCAGAGAGATGGCTTACAAGTTTAAAACGTTTCTGCTCTCTGGACAACCCAGCACTCACGTTGGGCGGCTCACAACTGCCTGTGACTCCAGTTCCAGGGGCTCTGACCTCCTCTTGAAGCCACATAAACGACAATAATGATGATAATGATAATAAGGATACATTCCAAAAAAATGAATAGTTTTAAAATAAAAAGTTATATACCCCGTTTATTCCCATCCACTTTCCCGTCGCATTAGCATGGGGTGTATTTTGTGGGAACGATAACAAATCAACACAAGAAAGGTGGACCATATGCAAAATGGAAGTCCTGACTGAGTTGGGAAGCTGCAGAACTCCTCCTCCTCCTTGCAGTCAGAGAAGCTCAATGTAGTACTCCATGGTGGTTACACACTGTGGCTGTGGGAAATGCTCGCTCCTGCCGCAAGAGAAAGGCAGAATTTTCATGATTGTTGCATTTTCAAAAGAAAGGCATTGCTATAATGTTTGTGAAAAAAAGGATTTCATTGCCAAATTTAGAAAACAAAAAATCCTAGCCAGGCATTGGTGGCACACACTTTTAATCCCAGCACTTGGAAGGCAGAGGCAGGCGGATCTCTGTGAGTTCAAGGCCAGACTGGTCTACAGAGTGAGTTCCAGGACAGACTCCAAAGCAATACAGAGAAACCCTGTCTTGAAAGACAAAAACCAAACAAAAGAAATTAAAATCCAAATCTGAGGAGGAAATATTTGCAAGATGCCTATACTTGTTCACATTTTTCTGGAATTTTTTTTTTCTTGGTGGGATTGTGGGGGAGGAGGTAAGTACCTTGTTTCTGAACAGACAGCTGGGATTCAGCATCCACTGTCACCAGTGCCAAAGCTTACCACAACAGGAACGGGCAAGAATATTAGTGTAGTTATTCCAGGCACAGAGGCCAAGGTTAAGGAGGGCCCGGAAGGAGGAAATATAAAGATCCACACTCAAGAAAGTTCGTGAAGACCACATCTAACACCAACCCGCCCATAGAACGATACAGTAGCACACCCAATGCTCTGCCAAGGAACTAACTCTGATAAATGTTTTCATTGCCAAGATTGAATATGCTACCTGGGTTTCACTAACAAGCAATCTGAGAACAGAAACTCTGAGCTGAGAAAATGTCTCCAGAAAATTGACCTGTACATGAGCGTGTGGGCTATTGTCTTGAGTAGTGATTGCTGTGAGAAGGCCATGACCATTGTGGGTAGTGCCACCCCTGAGCTGATGGTCATAGCTGATGTAAGAAAGCAAACAGCAATGCAGAAGGAGCAAGCCAGTGGACAGTACCCCTCCATGGCCTCTGCATCAGCTCCTGCCTCCAGGCTCATGCCCTGCTTGAGTTCCTGCCCTGACTTCCTTTGATAATGAATTGTAATGCAAAAATATAAGCAAAATAAACCCTCCCCCAGTTTCTTATGGTTAGGATGTCTTATCCCAGCAATAACAACCCAAGACCTGTCATGGGATGGTGCTGTCACAGACTTGACCACGTGCTGTTTGAGAGGATTGTGGTGGCGTTTAAATGCTGGGCGAGTGAAGCTTTTGAGTGCTTAGAGGTCTGTTCTGTGGGAGCTTGAAAGATAAGAATACTGAGAACAACGCAGATGAGGGAGGCCTGGCTTACTAAGTTTCAGAATCCCACAAAGACTATCCAAGCCATCGAATATTTTGAATTACAAATGACTAAAGTGAACCCTTTGCTTTGCTGGGACAGTGATTGGGGCTGAAGAATCATCTCTGATTAAGAAGAGACCAGCATCATTGAGGCAAACTCTTCTGGGATGTGTTTGCTGTGGTCCAGAAGGGGACAAGGCTGTACCTTGTGCTAGCAGCTGATCTGGGTAATGTGTGAGAGTCACATGAGGGGCATGCAGCTTTTGAAAGCAGGAACGATGATGGACAGCAACTGAGGCAGGGCTGTGCGGCAGGGCTGCAGCCCTGAACTAAGGCCGGTACAAGCCACTGGTGTAGTTGCAGTAAAGGTCCCAGAATTGAGGGAGTCGTGGAGAGAAGTTGAAGCTTAGCACAATGTGGCGGGCTCAGGCTTCCTGAAGGGAACTCAGGAGAGGCTGCTGGTGAAGGTGCAGCCCTTTGGTGATGCCAGGACCATGGGACACTCACCAAGAGCAGCAGCAGCCTGAGATGAGCTTGGTGCAGTGGAGGTGGCTGTCCAAGTCCTTGGGAGGAGGCAAGTAATTGTTAAGGAGTCTAGCCCCAAGATTCATACTCTCAGACTCTGGTCTGATTGTGATTGTGCCCTGCTTGTCCCTTAAAACAAGAAAGTATGTAACTTTTATTTTATTTTATTATGAGAGCCTATAGTTAAAAGGGTTTGAACTTTTAAAGAGACTTCGGAGTTTCCCGAGACTAAAGAATAACAGAGAGACTATAGATAACTTAAACTTTACTTATTTTTATCTTGCGTGCATTGGTGTTTAGCTTGCATGTATGTGCCTGTGTGAGGATTGTCAGATCTCCTGGAACTGGAGGTACAGACAGAAGTGAGCCGCCATGTCAGTGCTGGGAATTGAACCTGCATCCTCTGGAAGAGCAGCCAGTGCTTTTAACCACTGAACCATCTCTCCAGCCCCCAACTGTAGATGTTTTAGACTACAGCTATTTTAGAGAGGCTTGAACTTTGAAAGAAACTTGGAATGCTTTAAAAGACTAAACTTTTTAAAGACTGTGAGACTTTTAATATTTGGAATATGTTTTATAGTGTGGTATTGATCTGGAGAATAAACAAGGGAGAAGTTGTGGCTTCATAAGTAATGTCTTGGTGTGTCAAGTAGACAAGGGTTCAGTTGTTCTGGCTGGTTTTTGTCAGCTTGATACAAACCTAGACATATCTTAGAAAAAAAAACATCTTAATTAAGAAAATGCCTCCATCGGATTGGCCTGTAGGCAAATTTGTGGGGGTATTGTTTTGATTAATGACTGAAGTGTGAGGCCCCAGCCTAATGTGGTGGTACCACCCCTGGGGAGGCGGGTCCTAAACAATATAAGAAAGAATGGTGAGCAATGCAGAAGAAATAAGCCAGTAAGCAGCATTCCTCTGTGGCCCCTGCATCCGCCCCTGCCCTTACTTCCCAGGTTGCTTATGGTTATGGTAGTTTATCACAGCAATAGAAACCCTAATTAAGACACTGAGTTAAACCCTTGTACTTTTGTTGCTGTGGTTAAAATACTATGGCGAAATGCAGTTTACGGATGAGTTTATTTTACAGTTCCAGAGGATAACAGTCCATCATGGCAGGAAGGCGGCAAGCAGCAGGCATGAAAGCAGGAGCATCTTCAGCCATAAAGAGAGGACACAGAGTGATCCAGATGCTAGGTGAAGCTATGAACTCTAAAAGTCCACCCAGGACTCCACTGCCTAAACCTCCCCAGACAGCATCGCCAACTGGGGACCAAGTGAAATGCCTGAGCCTATGAGGGACCACACTGCCCCAATGTGTAAGGATGATGCTGAGAGAACTAAAAGAAGAGAAGGATTAGAGATGGAGGACCAGGCTTCCTGGCACTCACCCTTTGGGGGACATGCTTACCACCACTGCAAGGATGTTTGCCCGTTCTTTGTTCTCTTCAGGAGGCCGAAGAAGGCTTCCTGTGTCTAGAAGTAGTGTCTGTGCTCCAGGCAGAACCTACAGCTTTGTGCTGGAATTTATGTTGCTCTCAACAGACCTTCCTCTCTCATTCTGCAATCTGGCCACCCCTGACAATGCAGGTCAGCTCTCTGATGGGGTACACAGTAGTTGCCCCAGAGCCAGGTCACTGTATACCTCTCCTGCAGCATCAGATTGACAGAGCACAGAAACAATCTGTCTTCTGACCTTTGAGGCTGCGGAGTCCTAATTACCACTTGATATCTGGCCCGTATTTTACCAGTGAACTTTGTGAAGAATAAAACAGCAGCAAACTGGAAAGTAATGCGATAGGGAAATGTGGTGGAGGCAGTCTGACTGTTGAGCACGAAGGAAGGGTGCACCTAGAGTGACAAGGACTGCATATAACCTTCTGAATCCAAGCCATCACCATGCTGAGGCCAGATCAGAAAACCAGAGGCTGGAGATTGTTATAAAGGCCGAGCTCAGTGTATCCATGTTCCCTTGATGCCATTTGCATCTCTATTTTTTATTTCAAAAAAATAAGATATCTTTAAAAAATCAGTCATATGATAAGTCTGGTTTTAAACATTTATAGTCAAATAATATAATCTATTCAGTATCCTTCTTAAACCTCTAGATCCCTTGCAGATGACAAAAACTGGATCCAAGGAGGCAATACAGTTGTTAGTCCAGGAAGCACAACTCTCCCAGCAAGGGCTTGGAAATAGAGAAATTTCCCATTCGAAGTGTTTTTCAAAGCCATCTGTGATTTGTCAATACACTGACTTAGAAGTTCACCAAGGGACACAGAGGGAACAATCATCAGAGGGTTATGTGAATATACTAAAGATGAGGCCAAAAGCCGTCCAAGTCACAGAAGTACAGAGCCAGTAATGGTTACCACGAGCCTGAAGCAGCCAGGGCAGAATTAAAGGCTGTTTGTCACATGATATACGCTCAACTATTCAGGAAAAGTAAGTTCTACGATGTCTAGTCACAGCATGGTGAGTGTAATTAACCATGATGTCCCATGCATGTCAACACTGCAGAGTAGCATCCCACAAGGAACACCTGGGAAAGGGACAGAAAGAGTGTAAGAACAAGAGGATGCAGGGGAAGATGTGACATAGCCATCATGAATATCTAGTAATAGTGGGTACCAATTAACAAGACTGTAGCATTCATCATGGTGGCCCACCCCATCTGGGGTGCTTCTGACCTTAATGGCTGATGCAGGAGATGGTCTCAGATTCTTCAATGGTGTCACCTCTAGGGGACTAGTGGAGAACAAGGACTTCAGAAGAAAAGGAAGTGAGACAACAGAGAAAAATGGAGGCATAAATGATCATAGAATATTATAATAATCTATAAAACTACCAAAAATAAGATTAAAAATAAGATTTAAAAAAATTGTCAACCATAGATTTCAAATGTCCCCACGGCACAAAGTAAGCTTATGGGTGACAGATGTGTTAACTAGCTTAATCTGACATCTTACACTATCATATCCTGACATCACGTTGTGCCACTTTAAGTATATAGTGTAATTTTCCAGTTTACAGGTAATCTAGAGAGCTTGTAAAGCTCGTTAATTAGGTGAGCATTCTTGGGTGTCCTGAGTGTCTAAAGGTTCTTTCGGGTATCACCAGCTGTTAAGTAAAGAATTGCTGGATTCTGAGGCCAGGGACTGGGCCTCGGGGTAAACCCCTGTGGCGTACTCTGACTGGCCCATTACGCTTACCAGCACAAATATCCTAAACTTAGTACTTGGCCCGTTTGTCCAGACTGGTGCAAGTGTGGCTTGCAGTAGAAAATGTGAACTCTCTCATGTGGAGCTAACTTAGATCCTTCTGCAGGCCAAATGGTTAGCACAACCCGGAGCCCAAATTCCTCAGGCTGTGACATGTCTGTGGAGGAAGGGAATGGGAAAAGGACTTACACTCACCTCCGGCTAGGGGCTGTCTTCACTTGCTGAGAACTGAAGCATGCTGGGTTCATCCAGGGATGCCCATTGCTCTTTGTCATCTTCTAAAGCCCTCAAGTGATCCTTCTCTCTCAGAGAGGTAGGCCACCCCTCCCTGAGAAGTCCTGTCTACCTGCTCAACCCTGGGTCCCTGTGTAAAGAATCAAAGACAAGAGTTCCTTGTGCTGGCCACTATGGGAGACATCCCTGTACGGTACTAAGTGACTACTCCGAGCCTTCCTTCTAGTCCTCTCCACGTGACTTCACACTTCTCCCTTGGGCTGTACCCTCCTCACTTCTCTGTACTAGGCTTAGCCCTGTGGCTTGCCCTGGCTGCAGGATGAGAGCAGACGCCGGGCAAGCAAAGGCATGTGGTTGAACCTGGACCATCCTCTAGAAAAGAGCATGCCTGGGCACGCCAGAGTGGAACTGTGGGTAGCTGGACGTACTCTTGCATCTACGTCCCTGAAAGAATGTTGCTTATGGCTCTCAGATTTGATGCATCTTGGACGGTTCTTGAATGCTACTTCTTGTGTGGTTTTCCCGTGGGATTGCATTTTGACCAATTGCACTGCAATTTTACTTAAGAGTAAGGGAAACTTTTGAAGCCAGAGACAATAGAAGAAGAAACAAACAGGTAGAAAACTTCTTTTCCATGTCAGCTGTTCCAGATCCTGCATGCCGGATGCCTTACACGGAAGGGCTGTGTTATACCCGTGAGGAGACAATCATTTGGTTTTCTTCATTTTATATTTTGCTCATCTTTGTGTCCTAAAGGCCTGAAGTATTTTGAGTCCCCCTGATGGTGACAAGTGCCTAACTGCCTCCTAGTGATGCTCTTATTAGATGATGCTGAGCTGTTATTAGAGGCCTACAGTGCAGGCATCCCCCTGAATGGTTGAGAGGAAGGATTGCAGACAAGACTGTGGCACACAGAGGCCAAGAAGGCAGGGGTGCGGGTCTGTGATGAGCAGCAGGGTATGGCCACGTGTTAGCTCCAGACTGGCCATTGCAAACTCCAGCCAAGCTTCTCCCTAACCTTGCTCTTCAAAGACGAGGTCTTCATAGTTCAGGCTGGGCTCCAATTCATGGTCCTCCTGCCTCAGTCTCCCAAGTGTTCTGGTCATGGGTGAAGCCACTACATCTGCTTTGGTCTCCAGCATCTCACTGACATCTGATCGGAGAAAGTAGAGTGATTAAGGTCCGAGGACAAAGGGCTCAGTGTAGGGATGTGCTAACCCAATGCCTCAGATGCCAACCCAAGACCCTGCCTGCTGCTGTCACATGGTTCCAGATTGTCCCACATCACAGTCTCCTCTCAAGATTGCAGCCATTCTTCCCAAGGCTAGAATTCTATTTCTTCAATGCTCCCTATGTCTCCCAGGCCTAGACTCTGTTTCCTGAGCCAACATTATGACCGGTTTGCATGGCATGCTCCTCAACTGTGTTATTAACAGTCTCTCGGACTGCCTGAAGATCATGCATGAAGCCTACCTGAAAACCAACATGATCACTGCCGCATCACCCTCTTATCTTCCCTCTTGGACTCTTTTAAAGGCTCACTCACCCATCTTCTACCACATAGCATCTTTACCTTTACCGTGCGGTTCCTTCCCCCAGTTGTCTCGTTTCAATCTACATAAATGCCAATGGGTATTTTCTTGCTTCGGCCAAGCTCCTCCCCAAGCTCCACCTGGTTATAGAGGATTCCATGGGTACTGAATTATTTATTGGCTCATGCTGCTGGATGCAAGTTCCTGAATAGCCAGGACCTTTGCCGTGTGTTTGGTTTATTTCCTCCGCTGTGCTGTCCTATTCATCCTCTTCTCCAAAGAGAAAATAATGAGGGACTAGAAATTCAAAGCCCGAAGGGATAAAAGATGATTTTCTTCACAGGCAGAAAAAAATGGAGCATTGTGAATTTTTTTTTTTTTTTTTTTTTGGTGCCGTGGTCCAGAGGCTTCCTGACTAGTCCTGAACTCTAGGGTCTTCACACACAAGCCACCAGATGGGGAGGAGGAGAATAGGAGGGGAGCTGGCCCAGCTCTGGGAGGGGTCCACTTCCTGGGGAAGGACTTGCCTAGTTCTAGAAGGGTCCAGTTCTTAGGAAGATGGTTCCAGTGAGCGTCCAAGAAGGGTTTGGCAAATGATGTGCCTCAGGATGGACCTCCCAGCTACCAGGAGATGCACTTGGGGTCCATACTTTCTCATGGCTCTACTGGTCAACTCCACCTTCTCCCACCTTCAGCCTCGAACTGGATGCCCAAGCTCTCAGCTCCAGGCAAAGTCTCTGCCCTTCAACTCACTGGGATCCTTTTCTACCAGCTGGGGTCACCTCCATTCGCAGAGTTCTTGGAGCTTTACTGGCTTGGAAATAATATATTCTAGACCTTAAACAAATGATCCCATTCAGCTTCCAGCTAACCCTGCATCAAAGTGGTACTTAGCAGAGACGTCTTCCCCCTCTTAATGCTTGGGATTAGAAGTGTTTCAAATATTGGAGTTGGCTTTTAATTTGGGGATACCTGCGTAAACATAACAAGATAGTTTTGCTAAGTGGCCAGAGTCTAAAGAAAGTTCATTTGTGTTTTTGTTTTTGTTTTGTTTTGTTTTGTTTTTGACTAATGTTTATTTTAGGTGGCTTGTTCATGTTTGCTTTCTTTGAACAGGTCTGCCTGGGTATCTGGGTATCTGTCTGGGTATCTCATTATATAGCTCAAGTTAACTTTGAGCTTGTGACCCTCCTGCCTCTGTCTTCTGAGTGCTGTGGTTACATGCTTATGCATTGTCTACACATCTACATAATTTTAAAAAGGAAATGTTATAAAATATTTTTCATAATTTCCTCATGGGATGAAGTGTTATGGTCCAGAATTTTCAACATAGGGCATTATGTCAACAATCAAGAAGTTTCAGAGACAGTCATGGTGGCCCAGGATTTTGACCCCAGAACACTAATCCCTGTGGTCAGGTGCTGGAGCAGAGGGCCTAGCCTGGGCTATATTGAAACCCTGTCTTCCCTCAAATCAAGTTTTCAGATCTCGGGATTTTTTTTTTTTTTTTTTTGAGTTTTGGACTAGTGCTAAAGTCGTAGTTTCACTTTTAAATGAGGGATCTGAGGGCCCTAAAAACACCCACAATCCATTAGTTACAAACCAGGATGAGGGTCGTCTTGGGTACTGGACTCCCAAACATAAGCCTCATTGCTCCACATCTCACCTTCGTGGGGGCTAACCTTGGCTAAGTCCCCCCCCCATGTGGGGGTGAGGATGTCCAGGTAGGAAAGGAGCCATTCTTTCAATGGGGACTGTCTCGGTGCCTTGGAAAGCCTGGAGCCTGGCACACAGGATGTGCTTAAGGACTACGGCATGTGTGAACCAGTGAAGGAAGCCTCTCTGGCAGCAGCCTTCCCCCTGCAGCTCACAGAGCAGCTCTCTGTTCCCCTCTGCCACAGTTTTCCACAAGCCTGCAGAAGCCTTGGCCATGACTCAGCAATCACTAGCCACTGTGTTTGTAGGAACGTAAGTGCCTTTTCCAAACAGATGGGCCGTGCACTCTTTTGCCAGTCCACGATCGTTTTTTTCCCCTCAATAACTTTTGGATTAAGACTGAATAAAGTGGTACTTACTTTCCGGCTTACTTCCTACTTTCTTTCCAAGAGGGCTGGAAGTTCCACAGAAAGAAATAGGTCTTCTACAATGCTAACTTATTTCTGAACAAGATGTGTTAAAACTGGGTTCCCCTTACCTCTTGAGCGCTGAGTGTGGCTGGAGACAGAAGTGTGAGAAGCCAGCCTGGGCCAGGGCTTCAGGAGAACTCCAGTGCTGCCTGGGAATACTGTGAGGACTTGGATACAAATATATCTTCTAGACTTTTCTACACTGGCTAGAGCCCTTCCCTCTAAGGAACTGTCACGGATGCTAACATGATTTATAGCAGTTATAAAACCTTACTGGCTGATGGGATAAGTATTAACATAATCCAGAGCCATGTCCTTGTCACACACCCTATGTAGGTTAAAGGGACTCTGAAGCCCCATCAAAGCACTGACTTATCACAACTCAGATCTGCACAGAAATGAGTCCCAGTAACAATGCTCAATGTTAACAAGCCCCCTTTTTAGCTCTGGCCTTTGCAACCCAGACACTTAGGGAACTTTACCTCACTGGTACCCAAAGGGACGTCAGCTGTCTGTTTGGGGACATCCTGAGACCCAAAGCCAAGAGATGGTGTTGAAGGAACACAGGGTGGAGTCCACAGCCAGTTCTCACATTCTGAGTGCTCCTAAGATCTTTAAGATGTATAGTAACTCCTGGGAGCTTTTTGTTATTTTGTTTTTGGTTGGTGGGTTGGTTGGTTGGTTGGTTTTTTTGATTTGGGGATTTTCTTCTTATTATTATTATTTGTTTGTTTTGCAATACTAGGGATTAGACCCAGGCTCATGAGTGTGCTAGGCAAGTGCTACATCCCCAGCCTTTGCTTTGTGTTTGTTTTGCTTATTTAAAGGTTCTCATATACCACTGGGTATGCCTGTGAACTCACCAGATAGTCAGGGCTGGCCTTGAATTTATGATCTTCCTGCCTCAGCTTCCTGAATCCTAGGATTGCAGTCATTGGCCACCAAGCCTGGCACTTGTTTGTCAAACAGAGATGTGATGTCATAACATAGTTAGTACCATCCGTCAAATAAGCACTGGCTTTCAAATTTATAGCCATCCCCCATCACTCTAGCACAGGCATAAGAACGCTAGACAGGATTTTGAGCTGGGAAGATTCGTGATGAAGCCCCTCTACATCTCTACATTTCAACATGAACCTCTGCAACATGAAAGAACTGTGCTAGATCCCCGTATGGGCCGTAGAACGCATCTTCCAGGACCCACTAGGTCTAGCCAGCAGATGGGAAAGAGAAGAGAGATGGCCCTGCAGAGCTCGTGCGATGGTCCCTTGTTTGCCAGGGCCAGCATTTCATCGTCTCAGAATGAGCCTGGTCAAACAAGGACCCAGTGCCTTCTCTTGTCCAGGGAAGCCACCATGGTCATTCTCAAACTGCACTGTAACAGTTTGAAAGAGAAGGAACTCGCAGCCTTGGTCTTGAAGTAAGTCGACCCCTTCTCCACCGTCACTTTCAGCTGGAATACTGTACTTTCAATGCCTAGAATTCTAAAAGGTCTGCTGTTCCTAATTTATTGGGTATTCATTATAATTATCTTACTTGTAATGAATTCATTTGGCATTAATTTGGACGTCATATGTACAGTACTTCCATAAAAATTACTGTGTGATTCAGCCTTAATTTAATCCATCTTTAAGGAGAAATGTTAACAATCAATTCATATTACTTGGTTCCTTAAGCCACTGGCAGAGCCTTTATTATAATTATTATTATTTATGAACTGTGCAAGGTATTTCTGGTATGTGTACTCTCACATTTCTCCACCACCCTATTCTCCTATACATACATCACTGCTGCCTTGAAAATAGATCCGCCTAATCAATACCTCAGTGTCTTTATCTTTAAATTTGTCACCTTGTATTTGCCTCTGTTAGCCCATCATTATGTGGAACCCCATCTGTAGCGATAAAACATGATATTTTTCTACCACAGTCGTTCAAGCACCCCCAGGTAGGAAAAGGGGGCATTGTCTCATCTGTGAAAGCTCCAGTAAACAAAACCATGTTTTTTAAATGAGAACAATGGGAGGACGTTGCCTTGGGAGGAGTGATATCTTAAGTCGCGTGATTTCATTTGTGTATGTTTGCCATAAGATTGCACATATCCTGGTAAGAAGTGAAAATAAAAACAGTGTACATACTTGTCACAGTTTAATGAGGCAGGAGCTATGAAAATGTAGCCTGTAAGCTCTCACATGAAAATAGGCAGAAAAACAGATGAAACCCTCCAACGCCAGAGTAGAAAAGGCATGAGAGAGTAACTTGTTTGCACCTCTTACATTTGACCTTAAAGCCCTGTGCAGAGAAAGCACAGTTATTTTTAAATGAGTGAGACCATGAACTTTGTCTATGTAGGGTCTTACAGCACGAACAGAGAGGAAAAGTGACAAAGATGCCATTTTAAGTTAAGTGAATCATTTTAGTCATTTATTAATCATGCTCTAGTTTTTGACACTTGATTAGCTTTCTTAGTCTTTAATCCAAAACCCCAAGAGCAAATGCTTTATATCTAGCAAACGCAGGTGTGTGTGTGTGTGTGTGTGTGTGTGTGTGTGTGTGTAAATCGCAGTCTAACAAATGTCAGTTGGAAAGCTTATTGTGAAACATGAGATTGAAGCTTGAAGAACCATGTTAATGTGCACTTGTGTTGGCTTTTGTCAGGAAGATACTGTGCTGTCACGAGATACGGGGTGTCTTGCTCTGTGGTTGACACCATGACATGTGCACCCATCACACTCCTTCCCTTCATGCATGCTTCCCCCATTGGAACAGGCGTGAGGTGATGGTAATCCGAGGAAAACTCACCATGACGTGTTGGCTACTAAAGGGTTATTTAAGGCTGTCACCATGATCCGTGCCCATGCTCTCACAGGGTCTCAAAGGAACAATGGTGCCGATACCGGATTTTGCTCTCTTATGATTTTTATTGATGCACCTCACTTGTGCAAAGATAACAGATTTTGTTGTTGGTTTTTCCAAACGTCTGAAGGACGTGTCTTTGTTCTGCTTGTCACGTCTCATCATTTCCATTCTGAGACTCATCTTGAGTTCTATCTGCTCTAAAGGAAACAGAACTGTTCTACAACTCTATCCAATGAGACTGGATTCTCATGACAGAACTTGGTGTTGAAATGCTTACTGACCTTAAATTAAAGGTCGAATCTGGAGGCTAGGGAGCTGCTCAGTGGGTAAAACATTTGCCACATAAGCCAGGGGGCCTGGTTTCAGGTCCCCAACACAGAAGCCAAACACAGTAGCATGTGGCTGTAACTCCAGCACTCCCGTTGCAAGATGAAAGGGAGGACAGAACAATCTCCCTGCAGCTAGACTGCCATAGACAAGAGCCCCTTGTCACACAAGGACCGACACCCAAAGCTGTCCTCTGACTGTCACATGTGCACCACGGTGCGTGCGGGCACGCGCACTCACACACACCTAAAACACCAAAATAAAACAGAGACCAAACTAAGCTAAAATCTGGAGCTACGTTTCTTTTTTTTGACCGATCAAGCCTGTCGCTGCCATGCTGAGTGTGCTCTACAGACACGAAGTGTGCTAGGCTCCTCCGAGATGCCTGCAAACACCATATGGAATCAACCAATGCCATGGCATCCAGCAAAGAATTAGCATTTGACCAGGCGCTCCCTGGGGAACACAGCTGCACTGGATGAAAAGGCTAGCCAGGAGGGCCTGGAGAGAGCATCTGTTGATGGGGCCTCACCTTTCAAGTGCGCACACAGAAGGCTCTCACCTGAGCCTGCCATCTGGGTGGCCTGGACAGATGCACAGAGCCTCAGGGGTTAGGTTTACAGGTCCAGGGGGGTGTAGCTCTGTTCCAAATGCATTGATGGTTGTGCGAGAAACCCGTGAAGCACAATAGTCTTGAAGTTTTAGTTGATTATCAGAAAAGCGCTTTTTGTATCCAGATCTGGGAGGCCATTTCCTTCCATTTACAGGCATGGTGTGCACATGGCAACAGTGCTCCAAGAAATGCCACCCTAGACTGTGGTTGCAGCAGACTGTACAGCTCAGTTAGTCCAGGCCAGACTGGAAAATCTTCTTCTAACATACTGTTAAGGAATTCCTAAAGCGTACCAGAATTCCTAGCTGGAGAAGATAAGCCTTGGTCTCTAAGATAATAGACGTTATTTTTGAATACCAAAATAAACACACAAGAGCACAACTAGTTTTCTAAGGCTGTCATTAAAAAGTTCTCAGTTAGTGTTGTCATTTGACCCTGAAATGTCCCCCTCACACTCTCTTTAAATCTTGTCCCTCAGCTGGTGGCACTAACTGCAAAGTTAGTTACTGGAGACCGACTTTGAAAGTTATCACATGGCCCCTGCTTTCAGAGTCCTCCTCAGCTTCCCCCTGTGTGAGGTGAGGAGCCTTTGTCACATGGTGCAGCCACCAGCGACAGGGCTGCTCTGCCATGCCTGTCCCTGGCACAATGGGCCGAAGACTCTGAAACGAGAATTCAAACTTAATCCTTGCCCCTGTAGGATGCTTCTGCCACAGCAAGGAAAAGCTCAACACAATTGACTTCACAACAGAAATCCACGGCCTCCTGTTCCAGAAGCCAGAAACTTAAAGTCAAATTGTCAGCAGAGTTGGCTCGTTCTAAGAACTGTGATGGAGTTGTTTCAGACCTGGCTCCTAGTAAATGGCCATCATCTTCTCCCTTTGCTTTCATGCAGCCGTCTGTCTCTCCAAACATCTCTAAACTTCCCCTTCTTACAAGGACACCATTCAGACTGGATCGCAATGAACCCTGATGACCTCATTGTAGCTTAACTGTCTCTATAGAGACCCTGTCTCCAGATAAGGTCTCCTGCCAAGCTACCAATGAGGAATCAGCCTGGGAGTTGAGGCAGGCAGTTCTGTTCAGCTTGTAACACTTTCCTGAAGGTGCTCTGGCTTCAGAAAGCACAAAGTCACTTTGTTTCTGGGTTTTTCCGTTAAGAAACAGACCAACGGAGAGTCTGACAGGGACCGCTCATGCCTATGCTTCTGTGCCTCCTCTTTCAAGTAGAGGAAAAGAAATCAAATACATTACTGCCTGAGATTAGAACCAGGAATGCATAGCGCTGAGGCTGACCAGAATGGGGACTGCAATGCTAGGGAGAAGCTCTCAGGTTAGCCCAGGGGCTGGTCAAGTGCAAGCCAGAAGCATGCCTATCAAGGCTTGTCTGGAACCAAGGCCATTCTAATGATAGTGTAATGACACTAAATGACACGAACTACAGTCGAGACCAGGAACTGAGAAGAAGGATTAGAGGACAGGGGGAGAGGCAACTGCGCCTTGATGATGCTCAGCAGATCCTGTATTGTTTCATCGAGTGTGTTTGCTTCTTCATATCCCTGCAGCCAAGAGGAAGGTCCTCAGGCCCTTTAGGGTGGAACTTCCTGCAATTCATACAGTGTTACAGGCTGGTCTTGCTAGCACATGCCTTTAATACTGGCACTCAGGGCTAAGGCAAGAGGGGGTGAGTGAGTGAGTTCAAGACCAGCCTAGGGCTATATTGTGAGATTCTATCTCAGAAAAAAATCCTAAATAAATAATTATAATATTGATAACAAGATTTTCTGGTACCATCTCCTCATGTTACATCTGTGTACTGAAGTATGTCCTCAGTCCGAATTCTGGTCCTCTCTCTCTCTCTCTCTCTCTCTCTCTCTCTCTCTCTCTCTCTCTCTCTCTCTCTCCTTTCCTCCCTCCCTCCCTCTCTCCTTATTATTCATTTGTTTGTTTGTTCTAGCAAGATCGTACATAGTTCCGGCTGACACCGAACTCACTATAAAACCAAGGATGACTGTGAACCACTAATTTTTCTAATTTATCTCCCAAGTTCTAGGATTAGTTACAGACATATATTACCATGTCAGTGGAACTGTTTGTTTTTGTTTGATTTTTGAGAAGTGGACCTTAAACTCACAGTCAACCTCCAGCCTCAGTTTTCCAATATGTGTGTTTACAGGCATAAGTCGCCACACTCAGTCTTAGTCTGATTTTCTTGAATTAAATATTTTCCTTTGTGTGCTTTCTATTTTTTTATTAAACTGCATTTATTGAATGTGTGAGTGTGAACGTGTGTGTGTGTGTGTGTGTGTGTGTGTGTGTGTGTGTGTGTGTAGGTGCTTGAATCTGTTCTTTCTTTCTACCACATGGTACCCTGGAATCAAACCGAGACTGTCAAGCTTGGCAATGACTGCTTTTTCCTGCTAAGCCATCTCTCCAGCCCTGTTGCTGCCACTGTTGCTTAGTTTTGTCTTTTACTTGGAAGAATAAAACGACCTTAAAATCTCCAGAGATTTGTAACTTAACATGAACAGAATTACAAATTATCCTTTTCTTCCATTCTGACAACTTTCCCTTACGTTTCTTTTCTGCACAGACATGGAAAGTACACGCCTAGGAAGGAGGGGAGCAGAGGTCCAAGGTGGGCAAGGGATTTATTTTTAAGAAGAGCAGAGGAGACTTCCTTTTGAAGAGAACAAAAGCTCACGGCCACCACACAGTTTGAAACAGCGGATGAAGTGAGGCTTTTTAGACGCCACATCTTCTCTGTTGCTTTTGTTAACTGCAGAGTGGAATCATCATCTTTCTCCTGAGAGAGCACAAAACCATCTTAAACCCAGCGAAAAGCCCCCAGCACCATCTGTTGCCCCGCTGAAGCGTTTTAATGGGGGAAGGGACAGCCAGTTGATAAATTGGGAAGCACCCGAGCGCTTCCCCACTCGGCTAGAAGAGATGCAACCAGAGGAGGATTCCCTTCCTGGGTGTTTGGATTATTAGCTCGTGTATGTGGGGAAAGACGTAGGTGGCATAGTGAAGTCACATTACCGAAACAAGATACCTCAAACTAAGGTGCCAAGGACTGCTTCGGTGCTGCTTGGGAAGGGACTTCCCTCCTTTGACTCGGAACAGTACCATCTGACAGTTGTTTACTTGCTAAACTATCGTTAAATTGAACATAAATGTAAAAATAGCCTTAAAAACAATGTGCAGCTTGCCATTACCCTGACCACACATGAATTTGACTCAGAAAGGGAAATCAAATAGTTAAAACACCATAGGTCCCCCCCCCCCCGGGCTGTCATCTAAACACGCCCTGGCCCCTTGGAACAGAGCTGCGGCTGAGCAGAGAAAGGCCCGTGGGTGTGCAGGGCTTCCCGGGTCTGTGGGGCAAACAGTGGATCTGTCGCCTCACCTAGGCGTTAATGAAGGAGAATAAGAGCAGCGTCCAGGGACAGACAGCAAACATCCAGCATGTACAGCCAGTCTCTCTGGGCTCTCCTCCTGCTTCAGGGTGTCCGACAGTGACAAAGCCCTGGGGAGCAGTATGCACAGTAGCTTTGAGCATCAGCCTAGGCGTGATTTTTTAAGAGACTGTGCGACGACGTGGCCACCCTGGCTTTAGCGGTGGCTCCCCCAACTCCGCAGCCCAGGGCTGGCCCGAGGCCTTCCGGCAGCGGTACCAGATGCAGCCGGTAGATGGCGCACGAAGCTGCCGACTCAGTCGAGGATGCCGAGAGATAATATGGACCGTGAGGCAGAAGGCAGAATTTTGATTCATAAAAAACATAAAGTGTACTTGATGAACAATAATAATAAAGAAAATTGACTACTGGGATCTATGGAGTTGAATTTT
The DNA here is from genome assembly GCA_030556225.1 of Cricetiscus sungorus. Lineage (NCBI taxonomy): Eukaryota > Metazoa > Chordata > Mammalia > Rodentia > Cricetidae > Cricetiscus > Cricetiscus sungorus. The sequence goes on from JANBXA010000114.1 coordinate 12,057,638, forward strand.
AAAATCCCTGAAATCAAGTTATTTAAGATTATTTAATTTAATTTACTAAATTTCAATAACTGCCCTGCAATGGTGCATGCAGGGCGTTTAGGTTTTATAGAGTCTAAATGCTTCTCTTTAGGGTGATTGCAGGCAGTTGTGCGGTCGCCAGAGAACTCTGTCCCCATCTCCAAGCTGTGTAAACAAATTGAGGCGAGAATAATTACTCACCAAGAGAAAGGCAGGGAAGAGAGCTCCAGCTACAAAATATGCCCCTTCCAGCTAATGAACCCCCTCACAAGTGATCTGAGATCAATGCTGGTGACTTTATTAAAACCAGCCCAGGAGCAAATCTAAGCTAAGCAGTGGTGCTCCTTGTAACGGAATAAAATTTAAAATAAAATAAAATAAATTAGGTTAGTGAATGTGCATTTTCAACTAGTTTCCCAGCTGGAAATTTCGTGAGATTTTTCTAGAAACTTGCTTCTCCTTTGAGAAAAGAATGGTTTTTGCAACCAAATGTAAGAAGTCTGATCGTGGAAGGCAACCCTCACATTCTCCTTTGTGGGGTACCGGCATCTGCATCATGCTTGCACAAATGCTGAAGTCTAACTGTACAAGCAGGAAGTTACACGCGCGAAAATATTTCTTCAAATATCCGTGTGTGTGTGTGTGTGTGTGTGTGTGTGTGTGTGTGTGTGTGTGTGTTCGGGCATACATGCTGTCTGCATACTATGCTCCTCCATTGTTTTCGGCATAACTGATTTTGGCACCAGCTTGTTAGCACTTTGGAAGGGCCTTCATTAGCACTGGGATAGTAGCCAAAAGGAATCCAGAAAAATCAACACATGGCTGCTCTTGTTCTCACGATAAACGACAGCTTTCCTGGAAAACAACAACAGTCGAGAAGCAAAACAAAACCAAAACGCAACAACAGTAGCAGCAACATGAGTAGAGCACAGCAGACATCACTAACTTGGAGTTTTTAATTTTGAAATGTATTTATATATTCAATTTTTACAACTCCGGGTACTTTCACACAACCAAATATATAAATAACAGAAGTATAATAAAGAACCCTAGGAGGAAAAGAACAATCCCATGGGCTCATGTCTCTTTGTAGAGGGGGGGAAATTGCCAGGCAATAGCGTGGCATTCGCTGCCACACCAGCCCCCGAACTGAAAGTGGTCCACGGAAACTTCCACACCTAATCCACAGTTCTTTGGAACCTGAGTTGTAACAAGAGCTCTTCTGGGAAAACAGAATTTCCCTATTTACGTGGACATCTCATCTTGAAACCATTAGTAGGAAGTTGGGTTGCTCAGGTACTGTGAAAGTATTCTGGGAAAGCAGTTAGATCTAAACTTGTCAAAACTGGTATCATACTATATAGCTTGTTATACTAATACCAGCCCTCACACTCATGTCATAATAGATAGACAAAAAAAAAAAAAAAAAAAAAGACACTTTGAAGAAAAGCAGTAGTCAAGTCATTGAGAACAACCTCAAAGGGTTAAATTAAGTCTCGAGCTGTCAGAACAGTGGGAAATGGAGTGTGCAAGGTCTTTTAAGACTGGAGACTCTGCCCACTGGGTCTCAGGAGAAGGCACTGGCCTTGTCCCTCTTTTTTAGCCCTTTGCCCTCTCTGGCCTCAGTTTCTGTTAGATTTTCTCAGTTGTTTGCAGTGGATTTTCCTGAAATTTTCCAAAGAGCGGGGAGTAAGGAATGAGAACGATGAAGTAAAATTTGAAGTCAGGAGAGGTGTGCAGAATGCATTAGGCACACCTTCCCAAACAAGAAGAGGGAACACATGGCCCGAATGGGAGCAGTCTTTAAGGGGAGCCCTGTGCGATGCCCGTGCTAGGGTCTTGAGAAGCTGCTGGGAATAAATGGCAAGAAATCAGAGTAAGGCTGCCTAGAAGTGTGGCTCCAGAGTAAAGCAAAATTCCTAAGCGGCAGAGCATTAGAATGCATGTCCTTCTGCACGTGGAAAGGTGGCCACCATCTTGTCTACTTGAAGCTCATTCAATGCACAGAATTGGAGATATGGGGATAACAAGGCTGCAAATGTATGGGCTGGGAAGATTAAGCCCTAGAACTAAAATGTGCATGTGTGGCCAGTGCTCTAAACTGCCTGGGAGCAAGCTGCAGGCTGAATACGCACGCACTCTCCCAGGAGCTAAGCCACGGCTCGAAATGACTCCAAATCATAGCTGTTGACAACCGCTCATCCCTACAAATGTCTCCATCTCAGGCTATTGCTGATAATTATTGTGTGAATACGCTCAGTCTCATGTCTGAAAGAATTGTCTCACTTTCCAAAGAGGGCCAGAAAGCCAACTGAAAGATTTCCAGCATGAGAGCAAGGTTCCAAGCAGATCTGAGGCTACTTCTCAAAAACCTATTCAGGACCCTTCTCTCTTTCATCTCCCCCAAGATGAGGTTAGAAGCTGGCTGGTGTCTGGCGGGGAGGGCAGCGTCAACATTCTCTATATTTATTTATTGGCAGATTGGAAGGCAGCCACCATTTACGGGCCTTCGTTCCCAAATAAGGGAGAGCAATCGTGGCTGCCAGTGATGTCTCCAGGCCACCTGACTGGCCTCTCTGCACAGCCGAGGGGGGTGGAGGGGAAAGGGTGTATCCAGGGCATTAATTGCTGGCCACCATGCTTATGGCACAGTTTGATGTCACCTTCACTCAGAAAGGCCCCAATTAGAGAAGGTGTTGGGCTGCAAGCTCCCTGAAATGAGTTAGCTTTCTGAACACAGCTTGGAAAGACAGCATCAATTGTATCCCAACACAGGCTCCCAGTGCCACTATTTAGACCCCTTCTGGGTTTCTGTTGAGTGGTGTGACTGGAGTGTGACGTGCAGGCTTGGAGAAGGTCCCGAGGGCATGTGGATGATTGTGGAATGCCACGTTTCACTCACGCCCATCACTACTTACACTCTTCAGGAGCTCTAATGGCCAAACGTGACACACAGGAGATTGGTGGATCACAGGGAGGGTAGGGGCGCCTGCAGCCCCTCCTCTCCCTGAGGATAGATAAGCAGTGTGTGTGGTTGGTGCAGGAGCATTTATTTATTTTTTTATTTATTTATTATATTTTTTTGTAGTTAAGCCACCCGTAAGTTGCCTATGCACCTGTAAGAAACCCCAATTAAACTCACTGGTAGCCTATCAGGAGTGACGAGAAGGATGTTCACCTCCCAAGGAAAAGTTAATGCAATGTGCGTGCTGGTGTGTATGCTTTTGGTAAATGGCCTTCGGAGGAAAGGCAAAGTTAACTAGAATTTGTTATAATGTAGCAAATGGAAGAGAGCATGGCAACAGTCTCTGGAATAGTCTAGAGAAAGCGAGATTGCCTTGGATTGGCGGAGAACAAACAGCTGTTCTCAATTTCCAGCAGCAATCAGAAACCATAGAGCCAGTCAAGTCCTTAGCGATAATGGAGTCTCCCCTCTTCATCTGACCAGTGAGGAAGTTTGGGGTTTTTACAATGAGTCTGAATCACAAGTTGCTCCACTAAGCCTAAATGGAGGCTGGGGCTCTCCCTTGGCTGACAGAAGCACTAGACAGATTTGTTTAACCATTATTAGAAGCACTGGCATTTCCTCAAAGGAGCTTGCTCCCTGACTGAATCTCTAGACTGAGAGCTAGGTGATAGTTCTCCATCACCACCCTTGCCAGAACACAAGGGACATCTGCAACAGGTCGCGTTTGCTTTGGGTTTTGTTGTGCTCGAGAAGAAACCTGGGGCTTCATACATGCTAGGTAAGCATTCTGTCACCACACAGCATGCCAGCCACAGCTCCTGAGCTAGACAAGTGGTGTGATAAAGTAAGACTGCTCTTGTCAAGCTATCTTCTACATGCAGGCTTTCAGAAGAGGGTACAGGGCAAGCTCGACTGCACCAAGATTTAAAAGACTGAAGCGAACCAGACAGGACATCCAGAGAACCTTCTAGAAAACAGCGACGACTTCCCAGTGTGTCCAGACTCACAAGCAATTTCATGGGAAGCAGGTTGTGGATACAACCGTGTAAGTTACTCAAGTTCTGTTGGCCAACGCCATGGCCATAGCATGAAATTTCCTGTTTGCGCCATAACCTCTGAATTCAAAGCAAAATTGCCACCAGCTGTGCTCTAAACATATTTTTTTTTTGCCATTGCAAAAGGAGCAAGGCATCTCAGGTGGAGTGTGGATGGAGGGAACGTGTTTTCTATGCCTGTTAAGGTTAACCGAAGTCAAGCTGAAGGGAACCGCTCCTTAAGATGGCAGGTGTCAAAGAAGAGTGTAGACAGCCCAGAGAACAAAGAAAGAGAGCAGCCTAGAAATTCAGAGAGCATACACTTACATTAAAATTATGAACATAGAAGAAATGTGACCTCGTTAACAGTTTACGCATTAACCAGTGCTGTCCAGATAAAGTGAAGCATGCATTTTCAGGGCTGAGACAGCACCCCTGTGTCCATCGTTCCCTTTGTCGTCTGCTACCCATTCTTTCTCTCCAATGGGTCATCCCAAACAAACGTTATAATACTTTCTCAGTAAAGGCTTCCAGGGTCCCCTGGGCAAAGTTAAATACTTGCCCTATGATTCCAGATATCGAATTCTTTATATTATGATTCGCACCTACTTAATGGTTGTCACATTAAATAGTAAAGAACAGTCCAGAGAGAAAGTATCACGTGCTTTGCAATCAGAGGAAAGAGAGGTATGTCCCACCTCCTCCACATACAAGCTGTGTCCTTAGGCAAATTAGCAAATCTTCCTGTTTTCTTAGTAAAATTCCCCTGACAAAATGGGGGTGATAGCACCTTCTTGAGCAAATCCTTTGATGTGGGCTAAACAATGCCCGCATAGCACTGTGTGTGTGTGTGTGTGTGTGTGTGTGTGTGTGGGAGAGAGAGAGAGAGAGAGAGACACAGAGAGAGAGAGACAGAGAGAAGGTGAGAGAAGAACACAGAGAGAGAGATAGAGAGACAGAGACAGAGAAAGTGATAGAAGGACAGAGAGAGAGAAAGAGGGAGGGAGAGGAAGAGAGAGAGACAGACAGACAGACAGAGAGAGAGAGAGAGACAGAGAGAAGGTGAGAGAAGAATACACAGAGAGAGACAGAGAGACAGAGACATAGAAAGTGAGAGAAGGACAGAGAGAGAGAGGGAGAAGAAGAGAGAGAGAGACAGAGAGAGAGAGGAAGAGAGAGAGAGAGAGAGAGAGAGAGAGAGAGAGAGAGAGAGAGAGAGAGAGAGAGAGAGAAGGGAGAGGGAGAAAGGCTTCCATGTAGCTCAGGTTGACCTTGAACTTGTTATGTATCAAAGGATGGTCTCCACCTAATTCAATAAATTAGTCCCCATACTTTTCCTCCTGCATTTTCCCCTCCAGAGACAGAAACATCCTCCATCCTCTCGTCTTTGAAAAGTTCCCAGGATCAAACCCAAGACCTTGAACACAGCAGAGACTAATACAGACGTCCCTCCGTTTACAAAGCAGGTTTCCGATTCTCAGACTGGCAGGTTAGAAGAAGCCGTAACTAGACTCACTTGATAGTCATCCCGTTGTGAAATGATAATCCTGCAAGGGGAATCCAGCGCCTTCCTCTGGCCTCCATGGGAATCCACACACACACACACACACACACACACACCATTAAAATTAGCAAATCCAACCTTTTATTTAGAGTCCAAACCAAAGGTAACCAATCTGATGATAAACAACAGGGGTTCAGAGACGGCAGGAAGCAGGGTGTGCCATGATTCCCACACAGCCTCTCCCCAGACAGGCTTACTTGCTGAGCTGACGCAGTCTCTGCCCCCCCCCCCCGTCATCCTCCCCCCAACTCTCCTGGGGCTGCGGCACCACTGACTTCTTTGCTTGGGGACCAGAAAACCAGCGCCAGTCTCTGTGGTTGCTTTCCTCAGAAGGACCGACTTCCACCCAGCTCTTAGTGGTTAAGGGCAATTTCTCATCATCTATACTAATACTGCTTCATTCAAATTGGAAATGATAGATGATTAACAGGCACGAGAAAACATGTTGTGCTACATTGGGAGAGGATGCAAATGACAAAAACATGTTGCCTTCTGGACAGGCAGGGAAATGGCTTGCAGCAACACACCCGGCTCCTTGCACCTCCGTGTCTGGCTAGACGGTTTTACGGCATTTAGCAGCACAGTGCGAAGGCACCCAGGGCCCACCATAACCCTCAAAAAAACAGCGTTCTCATGTGCTAATGGCAACCGAATCAGAAACACATGGATTTAATTTCCTTCAAAATACCCACGGGTATAAAAATCAATGCAGGAAAGCCATTTGGCTAACTCTATTTGGGGCTTTTCTGAGCCCAAAAATTGTGAGAAATTGTTGGAAATGGCTGCTGAGCTCCAAATCCCACCAGGTTGAGCCTTCCCCCAGCGCGGCCCCTGCCTAATGCGATGTGAAGCCCTGGCTGTCTTTTTGGAGCGAGGCAGGTGCTTGCTGCCTGGTACCTTCACGGCTGCCATCTCTACAGATTTCCTGCTTTATGCTATTAGTTCATTCGCTCAGTGTCTTCCACCACACTGCCGTCAGGGAGATCTCATTTTGGCAGCAGAACGGGATCCCTGCCTGAAAGTTGATAGAGGTTGAGCTATTTGCAGAAATAATGCTTTCCAGACGTACTAAACAGTACCCCTCTTTCCAGATGGAGTGGCATTAGTGTTGCTTCCAGCCATTTCCTCACCTTCTGCTGTTCTTGTCAGTTCTCCCATATGTACCACAAGCCTTCTGTATTCCGGGGAATCTTGGAAAATGGCTCAGACCCTCAGCCTCTCATGGCTTGCATGCAAAAAACGTGTGTGTGTGTGTGTGTGTGTGTGTGTGTGTGTGTGTGTGTGTGTATGTGTGTGTGTTCATGTGTCTGTGTGTGTGTCTGTGCATGTGTGTATGTGTCTGTGCGCGTGTATGTGCATGTGCGTGTGTGTGCATGTGCGTGTGTGTGTCTGTGTGCGTGTATGTGCATGTGTGTATGTGTATGTGTGCGTGTGTGTTCGCATGTCTCCACCCTTATGCATGCACATTCCATTTCCCTCCCACCTCCGGGGAGTCAAATTATATTTTATGAGAGAGCTAATCACTGGTGGAGCAAGAGCTTAGCATGAATACATGGGACACTAAAGAAGGCCCTTGTCATAGCCGATTGCCTTTGCCATCAGTATTCATAGCTGACTTGGGTGCCATCGGCATATCATATTGCCATTTGGTGGCCTCTGGCTTCAGTGTCAGAGGCTGTTTCCCAGTAGTCTGGGTTAAGCCTGTTTGTGTTGTAACCCTTCTATGGTTTTCATGTCTGTTCCAAAGGGCTGCGACTGAATTGTCATTGAGTGTTGAGGGGTGGGACATTTAAGAGACCAAGTTGTGAGGCCACTGATTGATGAATGGATTAATGCTGCTATTATTCTGAGAGAGAGTTAGTTGCTGTAGGAGTGGACTACTGATAAAACAATAAATGGACCCCCTATGATTTCTGTGTTTTGTATGTGCCCTTGGCCCCTCTGCCTCCCTCCGTAGTACATAGGTCCCCATACGCAGGTCCTCACCAGGTGCTAAGGCCATACTCCCCAGCCTGTAGACCTATGTGCCAAAGAAACTATTATAGAATATATAATCTGTGTATTCTTTTATAATAGCAGTCAAAGCGCTAAGACTGGCCCATATACACGGTCCTTTATGTTGTAGGAACCCACGATATCATATCCTTACACAGTTTCTTCACTGAGAAATTATCCAGATCACCATATGGACATGCAGTGTTTTTGGAATCCAGAAGAGGACATCAGGTCCCTTGGAACTATAGTTACAGGCCTGTGACCACACCATGTGGGCCCTGTGAATGGAGTCTAGGTCTTCAGGAGAGCAATACTTGCTCTTAAACATGGAGCCATCTTTCCAGCCCCACAAATGCTAGCTAAGTGTAGGCCCATGATCAAATCAAAGCTGTTTTTAATCTCCAAGAAACCTAATTTCTGTGACTTCATGGAGCCAAAAGACTTTTCCTCTCAACCCAACAGTCGCCATGCATAGAATTCACAGCTGTGGCACTTGTGGGTCATTGTGAGTTGTGTAACTGAAGATCAAAGTCCTCACACACCCTAAACCAATGCTTTCAACCACACTGTGTATGGAGACGCTAGAACAACAAAGAAATTATTTTGCAATCATTGTGTCCAATGGCGGCATGTCCATATGGTCAGGAAAAAGGGCCCTTAGCAACCACCTGGATGTCTTCTCACCTTAATCAAGTTTCATTTGCCTTCAATATTACCTGAAGACTTAGGTTTGGGGGCTAGAGAGATGGCTCAGTGGTTAAGAGCACTAGATGTTCTTCCTGGGTTCAATTCCCAGCACCCACACAGCAGCTTACAACTGTCTATGACTCCAGTCCCAGGGGTTCCAATACACACATGGCTACAGACACACATGTACTCAGAATACCCATTTACATAAAATAAAAATAAAGGTCAAAAATCATTTTTACAAAAGCCCTAGTTCGAAGTCCCTAACTTCTTTGCTTGGGTCAGAAGCTACAAAAAATAAAGAATTATCACTAGGGATAATGATTCCTTAAGCCTTCTTTCCCCTTAAGACAGGGTCTCATTGTAGCCCAGGATGGTTAGGAATTCACTATGTCGATCAGGCTGATCTCAACTTTCCTTAATTCTCCCCCCTCCAACTCTGGAATCCTGGGATCACAGGTGTCCATCACCTTGAAGAACTCTGCTTGATTGAAGGGTAATAGAGTTAGACACAACTCTTCATTTCTGTATTCATTGTCTTGATGTCCACCCTCTTAGGTTCCTACATGCCAAAGAGAAAAATACTACCCTCCCTAATTCTTCTCTGGCTATTGGTAAAAGAGAAAATGTAATAGCCAGCCATTACTCATCAACTCAGATTTCCCATGAGACCTGCTCCTCAAAGGAGTTATGGGAGACAGAATACAAGGGAAAGGCTTGCATTCAGCTGTAGCAGAGCTAACAGGTTGATCAGTGTGGCTCACCAGTCCTACGAAAGGAAATACCTTAAACAATTCCATCAACATTGATTTACTTTAACCAGGTGATATGTTAATGAGCCAACCTTCTTGTTCCCTAAGTGACATTACTTCTCAAACTAACAGAGCCCTCCACCTTTTCGAGAAAAAAAAAAAATCACCGAAGAAGCCATGAGTTGACACTTGCAGATGAGTCTAATTCCCCGTGTCCTGTGGATGCGTGCCGTGTTGGGAGAGCTCCGTGCACATCGAGCTGATTTCTGCTGTCATCAGAACTGACCTTCCATCCCCCAGGAGGCCCCCAGCCTGTCTGCTACAATGACAGGGAAAGGAGTCAGCCTTCAACCTAGGGTCCTCAGAAGCTCAGCTCGGCAGGCCATGTTCAACCCCAATGGGGCAGCTGGATCACATGAATTTTCAAAAGTAAAACAGCTGACTTGGGAGGAGGAGGGAAGGGGGATACATCCGTACTTTTCCCCCCTTGTGAAGTCCCTGTAGAGGAAATGCATGGCCCAGTGTTGATCTTGGCCTGGGCACACACAGTGCCTCTGTTTGGAGGATGAGCCGACTCCTGCAGATGCGCAGATCAGCCATTTCCAAAGGTTAATTAAATATTACCATTGTTTTCCATGCTATTAATGTCTGTTCCTCTAGTTCTTCAAGAGAAAGGTTTTGCCCCACTCCAAAAAAAAAAAAAAAAAAAAAAAAAAACACGGTTTGAACATGCCTCTCCATGCCTCTCTAGTTTCTGCCCCTTTTAAAGCCCCGAAAGAGAATGACCAAAAAGTCAGGAGAGACAGGGTTCAAGAAGAGAGAGCCACAGAGATTTCCATGTTAGAGGCAAAAGGCAGCTTGGAGCTGGGGCAGCAGGGGCAGCAGCCAAGATGATCTGAGATACAATTCCTGCAGCGCACAGGTCCAGCTGGGGTCTCATCACTCCAAAAAGGTTTTCTAACAGAAGCAGGGGACTGACGGCTGCCTCCACCTTTGTGGTTGGTAAAAGAACTTGTTTTAGAATTTAGTGACCGCTAAATCTTGGCCTTCATTGGCTCTGGGAAAGAACCTGGGTGGTCAGTGAACACAGAGCCAGGAAGATGGCCCACTCTGCAATGTCAGCGTGTCCCTTGTCACCTCCAAATGGCAGTTTCTCTCCCGCGCCTGAGGTGACCTGATATGGGTAGGACAAGGGCCTCAGTGCAGTGGGGGAGGGACTCTAAGACGGACAACAAGGGATAATAAGACAGAGGTCAGGGAGAGGACACGGTTCCCCCTGGCAGGAAGTGCCGCCCTCTGTGACTGCAGTTTACAAGAATCCCCTAGCCATCGATGAGCACAGCAGTATGCAGGAAGTCTCTGCAGACAGCCTATCTTCCAGGGAGAGCAGGACATGTTTTGTTTGCAAAGTAATAATGCCTCCCTGGATGTGGGCAGGACGCGGCAGACCTACGGTGTGAGGACTGAAAAGCAGGCAGAATGACAGCAGGTGACAAGTGCTGCCTGCAGGTGGCCTGGGGTTGGCCCAGAGGAACTGAGGCAGGTGTAGTGCCAACTCTGGCCCTGAGCCCTGCACCTCTCCCCTCAGAACCTGCAACCTCTAAGAGCTACGAACACAGGGCACTCAGGTGCAGAGCCTGCCATCAAGTGAGCCAGGTTGGAAGCCCATTTCTACCATCCCCTCACTGGACCACTTCATCATGGCTCATTTCCTAACATATCTTTGTCTGTAAAACAAAACCCAGTTGTTTTATGCTGTAAACTTGGTAGAATATTAAGAGGCTTGGAAAGCGTATGGGAAGCAGGGAGAGATCAGGAGGGAGGAAACCTCTACAAGGGAGAAGTGCGGGGTGGAAAGACTTGGGAGAAAGAAAAAAAGAACTCCAAGGAGGAAGGGCAGAAACAACAAGGGGAGGATCACAATCCCTTACTCTCCCGGGGCAGGTACCCTTGGATGGCCAGGGTGACAGTCACCCAGAGCCTAGCAGTCCTGACCCAACACTGGTGTCCCTTACTACAGGGCATCTGTACCTGCATGAGGCCGGACACACTGGCTACCTGCATGGGTGTGAGGCTGGACAAGCACCAAATGAAAATGATGCTTAGACAAGCTCGGACTGAAGAAAGCAAAGGTCGAGCCTTGTGTGTGTCTTCCTATGTACTGGGTCTCTAGTAATCACGGTGACAAGAAGACAAGGTGTCTAAAGAAAATTGTGTAACAAATATTAGGGGCTTTAGACTGAATTTCTGCCTACCAAGTGTGTAGTGCCTCCTAAGCTGTGCTGGGCCCCAGATGAATTGGAGGGGTTACCAGAGAAGCCCAACCAAATCATAGTCTTCATATGGACGGTGTCACAGCACAGGATTCAGAGAGGTAGAGTGAAGAAGGACAAGACTCAGAAGGTCACTCATGGTGTCAGCAGTTTCACTGATAAGCAGACAGAAGAGCACACTCAAAGCTTGGGACAGTAAATGCCAAGATTCGCATGACAAAATATAATAACAAGTAATAGAGACTAGGATTGACTCTATGAATGAATGAATGGGAATGGTTGGATGAATGAATGAATGAATGAATAGCAATGTACACTCCAAAAGTGGGCAATAGGATACTTTCTAAAGAAGGTATGCCTTCCTAATACATACATGAAAAAAACCTTCAGCTTCATTCATAAACAAGTATAATTGAGCAAAAATTACCAAAAGAACCATTCTAGATTGTTAACCTGGCAAATTAAAAAAAAAAAAAATGAATCCAACAGAATATGGTATAGACAAGTATGGCTGCCTTGCACCAAAGAGACATATATCCTTAATATACAAAGAACTTTCACAAAAAACAAGGAGCCGAAGAAGCTGGCTGAGTTTGAACAGGCAATTCTCAGAATAGGTGTAGGTGGTTGAGACAAATGAGGTACATCTCATTCAGGGAGAGAGAGAATAGAGATATAGAGATATGTTCCCCATCACAACCAGGCAGGGAGTTTCAGTTTTCAGTCTACGGCATCACAAATGTGGGTAACTTCTACTCCAGAGATGCCTTTATGGCTTGAGTAGACTGAGTAGAAAATTCTTGGGTCAAGGTGGATAGTCCCCAGAGTGGTTTGTAGAATCCAAGCCAGTCATGGGGGGAGGGGTGGGGGGGACACAGGGCTTCGTGACTGTGGGGATTGAATGACAATGGCCCACAGGCTCACATATTTGAGTGATTAGTCATCAGGGAGTGGCACTATTTAGAAGGATTAGTAGGTGTGACTGTTGGAGGAAGTGTGTCACTGGAGGTAGGTTTTGAGGTTTCAGAAACCCAAGCCAGACCCAGTGGCTCTCTCTCTCTCTTCCTGCTGCTTGCTGATCTGGATGTAGAACTCCAGCTACTCTTCAGCACCCTGTCTGCCTGGGTATACCATGCTTCCGGACATGATGGCAATGGAGTAAACCTCTGAAGCTGTAAATAAGCCCCAATTAAATGCTTTCTTTTGTAAGGGTTGCCATGATCTCGGTGTCTCTCCACAGCAATAGAAACCCTAACTGAGACAATGATATGATGGCATTGCTCTAATGTGTATATTGTGTTCCCCTTGCCAGAGATCCAAACCTATGGTACCATAAGACCTGGGTGCTATTGGAATTGTAGAACAGCAAGGCAAAATAAACCTTTTTTTCCTCAGTTAGCTCAGGCATTTCATGATAGTAACAGAAAGCGTAGTAACACAGGAGGGCTTGGGGGACATAGCCAGTCCCTCAGCAGTTAACAAAAATAAATATTCTTACTGCTTTTCTGGAGAGTAGCCCAGTAACATGGGTAATAGAACTTAAGATCTCTGAAATATGTGTTTCTTCCTTCCAGACAGCAAACTTTAATGTGTACTCCCCTTAAAAGGAACGTCCCATTCTTTCTGCTGCTGTCTTTGTTTGTTGTTGTTTTACATTTCAAATTGTGGAATCATTTCCCATTTTTATTCACACTCAGACAATTCTAGCTCAATTGTTTCTTATTTTAACCAGTGTAAGAGGCTGCTCTTCCTTGCTTCCTTTCTGTCTTCCTTCCTTCCTCCCTCCTTTCTTTTCTTTCTTCCTTCTTTCCTTCCTTCTTCCTTCTTTCCTTCTCCTCCCCCATCCCCTCCAACCCTACCTCCTCCTCCCCTCCCTCCCTCCTTTCTCTCCCTCACTCCTTTTCTTCCTTCCTTGTTATGCTGGGGTGGGGGTGGGGGGTGGAACCCATGCTAATATGTACTCTCCCACTGAGTAACACCCTAACTCTGTATTGCATTTCTTTATGCCATTCTGCAGATCAAACCCAACACCTTGCTCACTCTAAACAGACACCTCACCATGCTACACCCCAGCCTCCCTTACCACTCTCTCAATAGCTCAAATGTTCAAGCCCAAAAGTAAGAGTGTATGCGTGGAAAAGGACCTCCTCCATCCAAGCATCCAGGTCACCTGTTCATCTTCTTTCAGCCTTGGAACTGTCCCCCTGCCCTTTCAACTAAGCACATATTCCCTCCTTCAAGACTTCCCCCATTCCTGGCAGGAGTCCCTGTGCTTGGACCCCTGCCCCATCCCATCCTGCCAAGCTGTCTCCTGCAATCATTCCAGCAGCTCCTGAAATCCGGCTTCCTCCGCAAAGCCCTCCCCAGCTGAGAGCAGAGTGCTTTTCCTCCGGCTGCCCACCTGTTCTGAGCATGGGCAGTTTCCCTCCTCCCTGCTTGTGCTCGTAAGAGCAGCAGACCCACAATGTCCTGTTCAGTAAATGGCTTCAGTGTCCTACATGTCCTTCCCATGAATCGGCATCCATGGTGGCAGAGGCATGTGTTTATAAATGTGTTTTGCTTGTATCAGCAATGTGGGAGAGCTGTGTGGTGACTGTTTGTGTTCACTGGAAATGACCTTGCACAGCGTTACCAAGTTCAAAATCCCAGAGCTTGGTAAATGAGGCTTGCATATGGGTCAAGTTTGCCCTCTGTGACTCTGGCTTGGACCTCAGGACGGGGCAAAGCTCATTTAACTGTCGAGATCCGAACATTACACTAAAGACCGACTTTGGTGGAGCTGAGAATTCACCCTTTAAAATGAGGTTAAAAATAGTGCCGACACCTAAATAGAAACATTAGACGCTACTTCCCAGTTACATTTCCCTCTCCCATGATTCAGCAACACCATAATTGAACCGGATCCCACAAGATTAGAACCCTTCCGCTGTTAAAAATGGTCGAGGGCTTTTCTTTTAAATCCGTGTTCAGAGTTCATGTCTGTCCACTATTAACATGAATTACGCATCCGTTTCAACTTCAGGAAAATTGCTACTTTCACAGCCTCTCTTAAATGTCAAAACAAAACTGCTCTTCACTTCTTAAAACCCCCAAATCTTTTTCTGGTAAAGAGGGAAAGGTGTGTGTTTGAGATCAGACAACCCCGGTACACCCACTCACACAAAGCAGAACTCCTCAGCTCCCTCTAACTGGTAGTTGGACCACCGACAGGCGGTATGTGTGTGTGGGGGGGGGTGGAGTACTGCAGCTCTCTGAGATATTTAACTCTTCATTTTCCACCCAAAGTGTTGTGTGGCCTTCTCAAATCCCCGTTTTAAATCTACTATAAAATGAGATGGCATGCAAAAAGATGTTTTATATGATCAAGTAAAATTGTATTCTATATTCAGCAATACTACCCCCACCTGCAAAACAAGCCAAGGATTTTTTTTTTCCTTCCTTTTCTGGAAGGTGACAGGAGAGCACTCTTAGTCCACATCTCTGGTCCACGAGAGGGATGCTTTCCTGATTTATATAGTCAAGGAAATAATGTACTGAGGAGGCCAAACAACAATGACAATAAATTATACATGGGAGAAATAGAAGTTTGCCATGCTTTAGCATCTCTGCCTGCAGTATTGTAGTGGGGCCCGGACGCCTCCGTCCTCTGCCTGCTTCCCAGTGTGTGTGCTCATGCCCACTGAGTGTCCTCTGTCGCCTGCACGGGATCTCAGCGACAAACGAAAGCAGGTGAGTGGCTGCGGACTGTTCACCCTCACCTCCCTCCTCCTTGGGCCATCAGATTTAATCCAAGGGCATCCTTGAAAGTGGAGTGGCATGAAGAACTGCCCTTGTCTGGGCGGCAGGGAGGGGTAGTAAAACCCCACAGGTTCTGGCTTCTGCATAACCTTTGTCAGCATCAAGGGCTCTCTCCCTCCCACATCAAGCCGACAGTCCTCTGCCCAAATCCAGAAAGATCAGCAATAATTGATTTGGCTTCTGGCCCATACCCTTCTGGTGCAAACGCCGAGACACAGCACAGTTCACTGGCTGCTTCCGATCTGACTCTGCCCTCCCTTCGAGCGGCTCCACACGTCTGATTAAAATCGGTAATGCGAGGGTCCTGGAGTGGAGAGGTACTCTTTATTCATGTCAGATGCTGCCTGGGAGGGTCGGAGCTTCCTCCTACCAGACATTTCACTAGTAAACAGGAAAGTTACCCGTATTGTCATGCTTGCCCTGACCTGCAAGCTAGTGAACAATAAATCTTAATTATAGTTAAATGCCAAAATCTGCAAAGAACGAGGCAGCACTCGTCAACTGTGAATTGGTCCGACTTCTCCACCCGCCTCGGCTGGGCTGCAGCTGCAGGAATACATAAATTAGTTTGTGATTTGTTTGTGCCAGAGCAATCAGTCGAGGCTGTTCCTTAAGAGCGTTTCCAGTATCAGTGGACGTAGTGGCATTCATCCTACTGCCATGTCAGATGCAGGTGGCATCTGGGTTATTTTTAAAGGGCTTTCAGCATTGTGCTTGGGCTGATAAGAAAGCACTATTTTAAAATATCTCGGCCCTTTTCCAAAGTAGCGCTCAGTCCCCCTGGCATCATCTGCTGGGTCCACACTTGTTAGTTACCTTTGGATTTATTCGGAGAACCACTGAATAACCTTTTTGTTAGCAGTCTCTTTTTAGCAGTGTACATGGCTACTGGAATTGGAGGCAGGCATCATTGGGGGTTCCCCCTCCCCCGCTTTCCCCTGCTGCTGTAAAGCTCATGTGTCCCTTGGTATTCAAGCATTTGCTTATCATAACACTAACTAAACCTACCCCGTTGTCCCTTTGCCCGGGTCCTCTTGATATATTGGCACCTATATGCAAGAATTAGAAATGCAATTGCCAACATAATTCTGTTCAATGCCTTTAGGCTGTTCTATTCATGTCTGAGACTGACAGGGGACAGGAGATGGAACTCGGGAGACAGGACAGAGTTTGAGTGGTTCCAACCCATGAATCAATTTGCAATCTCTCCATATGATTTTGAGCAAAGATCCTGTTGTCACTGGTAGTCAATCACCTGTAGATGCTTCTGTTGGGCAGTTCTCTAAATAATACAGCAGTGAGTGCAGCCGGTGGAATCAGCTGGGTAACAGCAAGTCTGGAGAGCAAGCGAGAGTCCACTGATTACCATTGGATGCCTGAGAGGGACAGGGAGACAGAGGTAGGAAACCCCTTTCCCAACAGATGTTGGGGTGGGGGAGGGAGTACACAGGCAGGTTTCCATTGTCCCTTCTGAAGGAAGAAAGGAAGGAAGGAAAGAAGGAAGGAAGGGAGGAAGGAAGGAAGGAAGGAAGAAAGGAAGGAAGGAAGGAAGGAAGGAAGGAAGGAAGGAAAGAAGGAAAGAAGGGAGGAAGGAAGGAAGGAAGGAAGGAAGGAAGGAAGGAAGGAAGGAAGGAAGGGAAATAACGCTTATTCCATCACTCAATAGTAGCATTGACTTAGAATCACAAGCAGAGAACTTTCTTCCTAGGAAGGCTGTGTCGCCTGTACACTCCTGGTGCGCACCCCCCCCGCCCCCAGTCCACCAGAAGCCTGGTTCTTGTGACCTGCAAGACCACACTGCTTCACCAGCTTCCTGTTTCTGTCAACGTATTTTGCCTCTTGTCAGTCACATTCAGGCAGCCCCAACTTCGAGCTGACTCTCTTCCAAGTTTTCTGGTGTGCTCACCAGTCTGTCCCTGGGGGCCCAAGCCCCAGACTTCAAAGCCAGAGCCTTCTGCTGTCCCTGTGGTGAGCACTGGCCTCGTAAATGTTCTGACTTTTTTCAGACCAAAATCTAAAGGGCCGGCACAATGATTTTCACCTGGCCTCCTACTTCTGGTGGTGGTGGTGGTGGTGGTGGTGGTGGTGGTGGTGGTGGTGGCGGCATTGTGATGGCATAATGGTAGTTGTGGTGGTGGTTGATGGCGATGGTGGTGGAGATGGTGATGGGAGTAGTATAGAGGTGGTTTTTGAGGAGGGAACAAAGATTGTTTGCCCTATACACAGATTTGACAAGAGACCCAGAAAGACTGAAGATGCTAAAACTACAGAAGACGTGTCCAGGCTGCCCACCCCCACCGAGGCTGCATGAAGAAAAAGCCTGTTTGTGATAACCGCCCACAAGCTGTGCGCTTGATGTGTGTTGCTGCCTCTAATCTACACAAGCACCGAACAGACAAGCCTCATTAGTCTGATTTTAAACCATGGCAACTAAGACTCCGAGCATCGATTGTCTTGTCCTGCCAAGGTCGCACACCTGACATATTTGCCTGCCTCAACTCACCTCTCTCTCTTCAGTACCATCGAACCATCCCAGTGACACACTTGCTTCATCTAGACCTCCATCCAAGCGCTATCCTACTAGAGGTGGCTTCTTTTAATAGACTTGTCTGTTTCAAACAGTTAGTCTGTGGCTTTTGACCCTCTCACCTGTCTTCTTCTTTAGAACTACTTAATATTGTATATATACCGTTGTCTCTTAGTATCTGTAGGTTGGTTCCCAAAATCCCAGAGAAAGCCAAAATCCAAGGACTATCAGATCCATTTTATAAAATTAGTATTGCCCTGCAACTAGTGCACATCCTCATGTATCTTCAATCCTTTTCTAGATGACTTATAACGCCACTCAAGGAGAGCGCTCTCTACATAGCTGCTACAGAGCATCATTTGGGGAATGGCAATAACAGCTGTATGAGATCTGTATGCATACCATTTTTTCTGGAGTATTTTCTGAAGGTGGTTGATTAGGTAGATGAGGGTCCCATGGATACAGACAGCTGACAAGAATATTACATGTCCTGGCTTGTGTATGAGGGCTGGTACTGTTTTATATACTTCTGGATTTTCCTGGTAAGTGGTAGGTACTTGAAATCTGTTTAATGAGTTAATGGATGGATGGATGGATGGATGGATGGATGGATGGATGGATCTGAAAAGTTTCTGCACCAAATAAGCCTCTCCACCAATGCAGCAATCCAAGTCAGACTAAATCAAACCGAATTAGAAAAAGCCTACATTTAATAGATACAATGCTCCCGGATGGCCTCCCAGTCCCCCAGAGAAGAGATGGGAAAGAGATACAGAAAATCACGAGTCTATTTTCAGGGAGGACTGGGGGGAAAAAAAAAACTAGTTGACCTTGAACAAGCTTGGGCTCCATGCAACAAATTTGCCAAAACTAAGCAGCATTTGGGTGTGGTAGTCCAAGCACTTCAAGGTCTAACAGAAGGATCAGGAGTTCAACATCATCCTTGGCTCTACTATGAGTTGGAGACAAGCCTGGACTACATGAGACCCTGTCCAGAAAGAAAGAAAGAAAGAAAGAAAGAAAGAAAGAAAGAAAGAAAGAAAGAAAGAGAAAGGAAGGAAGAAATAGGGGCGGGGTAGTGATGAAAGAAAGAAAGAAAGGAAGGAAGGAAGGAAGGAAGGAAGGAAGGAAGGAAGGAAGAAAGGAAGGAAGAAAGAAAGGAAGAAAGAAAGGAATGAATAGGGGCAGGGTAGTGATGAAAGAAAGAAAGAAAGAAAGAAAGAAAGAAAGAAAGAAAGAAAGAAAGGAAGGAAGAAAGAGGGGCAGGGTAGCGATGAGGGTAGAGATAGCCAGGCAACTCAACTGGCATTTAATTTAAAATGAAAAGGTGAATGATCTATCCCTGTAATGGGACATTATTCTGCAATGGAGGGGTTATTAATATTAAAATTTGACAAATATCAGTTGAGCTCTGAAAAACTGATAGTTGACGCAGTTATTGGAGAACCATAGTGTATGTTTGGTTTTGGTTTGAGTCTTTTGGTTATGTTTGAGTCTTTCTTTGTCTTTAAGTTTTAGGAAAGCCAAGTCAAAATCTAGTGTATGGAATTTCACTTCCGCTTTAAGATGTTCTGTGAGGGTGACGTGCTCTGGAGCTGAGTGATGTGTGAAGAAATGATATCAAGCATCTCCCTCATTCCAAGGAGAATTCTGTTTTGAAATGGTAGCAATTCGGGCTTCTTGGGTTGAAGAAAAGGGGAACAAGGAAAAGCAAGGTAAAGGAAAGCTGCTGGAGCTTTTGAGCTGGACTGATGTGTGTGAAGACTACAGTAATTAGAAAAGCAACTTTGAGGAAGTAAAACTGGCTGCAGGAGGAGGGAGGAGGAGGGACCAGAGATACTGAGTCCATATGTGATGGCTACTACAGGAAGCACACACGCCAGTTTTGAAGAAATAGCCCCCACCCCCCAAATATGGCTCAGACGCATAATCCCTGCCTTTCGAGATGTTCCCATCCAGCTGAACCTTAAGCCTTGATCACTCTCCCTATGCTCTATAGAAAAGAAAGTTCTGGTTCTATTGGGAGGTTTCAGTTACCATGAAGGGTCAAAGGTCACCTTGAAGGGTCTTGGACCAAACCTGACCCCTAGTTTGAGCTACAGAAAACCCGACAAGGTTTGTTATTACATCTCCAGCTGGAATTTACCGTTGGAAATGCAGCCTTTGTCACCAGACACAAGGAGGAACTGCTTTGCATTTGATGACATTTTCAAAATAGTGTGGAAAGCCTTGACGTTTTTATTAGAAAATCTATAAAGCCCAAACAAATGGTTTCATGCTGCTTTGCCTCATTCTTCATAGGTTCATCGGCAATCCATCATCCCTCCCACTTCTTCCCTGCCCTCCCACTCCCCTTGAACCCTTCAGCAACAACATCTTGCCCATGAACAAAAGAACTACTCAGCAGAGCCCTTTCAGCCTCCATTGTCCTTTGCCGCTCAGCTCACCCCTTAAATCAAGCACAATCATCCAGTCTTGACCAGCTCTTTCTTCTGAGAGGCCATCAGTGTTGTCACCTCCTTCTCCAACCTTTTCCTTCACCTCTCGGGACGTCCTATCACAGACGCTTCCCTTTGACTAGAGATGGAGCTATTTCCCTGCTCTCTCTTACATTTGCTCCAACATCCAATTAGGACCAAATCATTAGATTCAGAAAAAGTAAGTGAACGCTGTCACTCTTGGGGAAAAGGCAAAGGAGCATTCCTTTCTGAATTGCTATTTCGAGTAAAGCTCTCATCCACCCTAAAGATCAAATAAGGTAAGTCTTCAAACGCAGCCTTCTCATCTTGCTCTTCCCTCTTCAGCGAACCCCACCTGTCTCATCACTCTGTAAGCTCTGCCTCTCCTTCAACCATACTGTATCAGCCAGCTTTCTGTTGTTGAGACAGATGCTTGATGTGATAAATTAAAAAAAAAATATTTATTCTGGCTCTTAATTTCAGAGGTTCGTGCTCGTGGCCAGCTTGACATGTTGTTCTTGAACCTGTGCCAAGAGAGAGCATCATGGCAGAGGCCAAGTGATGAAGGCAGGAAGCAGTGAGGTTAGAGAGGGCTGGGGTCTCAACATTGCCTTCATGGGCAGGCCTCCAACCACCTAACTAACTTCCTTCTGGTAAGCCCCACACACTAAAGTTTTCACTGCAAGTCTTCAACATATGTGCTTTCGAGAGACACCTGGCATCTAGGCCATGTCACTTAGAAAAGAGACTGTTGTGTGGCTTTCCCTCATCCACCCTGCGGATTCCCTAATGACCCATCTTCTCTGCCTGCCTCCCATCACACAGTAGCAGGCACACCATCTCCTGCAGGCTCGTTGTCTCTTGCCATTCTGATGCTGTCACATTGCACAAGTCCTGCGCCTCTGTTAGCACCATTGGATCTGGAACATTGGTTCTTTGCTAATACCGTTACATTTGTTTCTTTGCCCCCTCTTGCTCATTTTGACTATTCATCTTGTCTCTATTTTCCCTTTTATGCTCACCTATATTTACCTTCAACAATAGCTGTCCCTGGGGTCAATTGATCAACTTCTTCCTGTGTGCTTTCATTGAACTCACACGATATTGTCACTCACGATTCACCCTTGTGTGGTAGGGAAGGTGAGGACCATCGCTGACTCCATTTTACAGATGGCAAAATATCCCCTCACTACAGCTTCCTAGACCATAAAGGACAGAGGGAGCCCAAGGTGTCTACTTCTGCATCACCGTGCTTTCCCTATGGTATCCGCATTCAGCTCCTCGACAGTCATCCCTTCACACTGTCAGTCGGACTCCCAGAATGTTGCCTCTATCATCAGACTTCTTCTCAAGATGGCTTCCTCCACATTGTTTCACCTCCTTTTTATACCCACACAATGGCTGCCAGTTAGCAGTGTTGTGTATGACATTAAGTTGAGAGGAATAAATAAGCAGCAGGTCCTGCTCTACCTTCAATCTTGACACTCTGGCTTGGCTATCAGCTGTCTCCCAAGTAGGACTTTACTTCAAAGCTGTCGTGGTTGTGACATCCTGTTTCATAAGCCACCACCTCTGTCCCCCACACACTCATCACACCACCAAGATGCCCTCTATTTTATAACAGTACTCTTCCCTGTGTTCCTAAGCCACTGAAGCTGGGAAA
Organism: Cricetiscus sungorus; assembly: GCA_030556225.1. Classification (NCBI taxonomy): domain Eukaryota; kingdom Metazoa; phylum Chordata; class Mammalia; order Rodentia; family Cricetidae; genus Cricetiscus; species Cricetiscus sungorus. The sequence goes on from JANBXA010000114.1 coordinate 12,079,367, forward strand.
TCTAGGAGCTTATCTGTGCTCTTGTTTCTTCAAATTCAGTGTGTTTTGTAACATTCCCTCGGGCAAAGAGATGTGGACATAAAAATTGAAAGACCCAGTGACAGAGTCCCTGGTGGCCTAAGTGATTGTACCTACACCGGAAAGCATGTGAGGCAGTCAACAAACTGCCTGTAAAGGAAAACAAGACAAATAGGTAGGTAGATAGATAGATGATAGAGATGATAGATAGATAGATGATAGATAGATAGATAGATAGATAGATAGATAGATAGATGATAGATAGATGACAGATATGATAGATGATAGATAGATGATAGACAGATAGATGATAGAGATGATAGATAGATAGATATGATAGAAAATAGATACATAGAGATGATAGATGATAGATAGGTAGATATGATAGATACATACATACATAGTATAGATAGTTATGATAGATGGATGATAGATAGATGATAGAGATTAGATAGATAGATAGATAGATAGATAGATAGATAGATAGATAATAGAGATTAGATAGATAGACAGACAGACAAGTCATTTTAACATGTGTCTTCCTTCTGAAATAAGATTTGAGGACCAAATTCAGTAATTCTCGAAGAACTAGCAACAAATCCAAATATCAGGAAATGCAATACTGTTCTAAAAGGTCCAACTAGCAGGGAAGGGGCAGCAAATAGAATTCCTGTCCACAATCAGTAGGTATAGCAGTAACATATAGGAGCCACACTGGAAGAATGCTCCCTCCCCTGCCCGTGGTCACTCCACTGGAAGGACAGCCATCCCTAGAACACATAAATTTGTCACTCATTGGGTGTTTTCATATGACATTGACATAATGGAGTGAAGGTCCAACGCACCATCCGTGGTGTGAAAGCTGAAGTCTGCAGTCAGGAGTGGGATAGGCAGGACTTAGGTAGGCCATGTGGGAGAGATGCTATGAGCACTCCTGTTGATTCAGTAACCCTCCACCTATTCTCTTCTTGAGCTGCCATCTATCAGCCCCAGCACTGTTACTAAGAGAGCAGGACCAAGCCCTCTCTCCTTTCATCCTTTGTCCTCTGTGAAAGAGCTATCAGCCCGTGGTCCCCTGCGTGAGTGCCTTTCTCATGGGAGACATCAGAAAAATCTCTATCCATTGGTTATACTTCTTAATTGTTACAAATGCTCAGCAAGATGTAGCAAGACAGGAGGGGCTTATTCTGGTCTGTGTCTAAGACAATGTTGTCCACCTTGGCAGAAAAGGACGGCATGGCAGCTGTTGTAAAGCATCTGCTCACATTGAACCCATGTCAGGAAAGCTGTTGACTTTCTTTTTCTTAATTGAGTCCAGCCCAGGAGATGGTGGTACCCGAATTCAGGGTGGGTCTCCGCTCCTCAGTGCTTTCGGTAAACACCCTCACAGACACACACAGAGATTTGTGTCCTAGAGTCTCGCCTAGTCAAGCTGACAGAAAAGAACCATTCACAGGTGCCTTCCTCCTTCTCACACCCTTGCCATCATCTCCTACACTCCTGTCCGTGCACAGGCACTCACCCAGAGGCACTGTTAGGACCCTGACCTGGGAGCTCTGAGCTCCTTTTGGGCGAACCCTACTTGAACATGAGGACATCTTTTGACAGTGACCACTTGGCCGTTTGAGATGTTTTGTACTATTTAAAAGGAAAAGTCTTGGACACATCACAGCCCAGGAAGAGAAAGCTTGGGTTTCACTTGAGGAAGGACAGCAGCTTCCACTGTGTTGCCAGTTCAAATCCACGAAAAGGAGAATACAGCCTTATCCAGTACATGGCTGTGAGAATTCATCGCTTCAGGAATCTACTCCCTTCTGTGTTAGTAACTTGTGTGTCACCGTGTCCCAATACCTGACGTAAACAAAGAAGGGATGATGTACTTCCACTCAGTTTCAGAGGGTCTCAGTCCATCACGTCATGAAGGCCCAGCAGAGTTCATGGCAATGGGGATAATATGGAGGAGGCTCCTTGTGTCATAGAGGGCCAGAGCATGTCACAGCTGGAACCACGAGGCCAGTTTCAGCCTTCAAAGGCCTTTTCCTGGCTGGCACACTTCTACAAGCTAGGCACTGTCTCCTAAAGATTCCATAGCCTACAGAAACTGAAGAACCGACACTTCCCCAAAGCAAACACTCAAAACCTGTTCCTGTGGGGAACATCTCAGACTCAAACCAGGATCAACTTTCTCACAGCAGTGTGGAAACTGCAAACCTGTGACCCATCACTCTTTCCTTGTCTGATTTTATTAAAAGTAAAATTAAAATCAGCATAGATTAAACAAACCCATACCAATTTGATTACTATGTAACTCATGTGATACATATGCACACAAATACATGCTAAAAATACTAATTAGTAGGTTCGATTGTGTGTTTATGTTGAGCACATGCTGTGGATGTTCAGCTTGTACTACACTGCGGACCTTGATTTTAGGCAAGGCAGTCCTGCAGTCATTTCTAGACGCTAATTGTGGTGGCTCCCAGGATTCCCAGCACGTCTGTCCAGTCTCTGAATGGCCTGTGAGGGCTTCTCTACATTATAGTCCCCTGGGTTTCCACTGAGTCCTTGCCCGCCATCTGGCCTCTCTGCACTGCAGCTGTAGTCCACCACCCCCACCCCCACACCTGAGCTTGTTGACATCCCCCACCTGAAGCAAATCCATCCATCGAGAGTCCAAAATTACAACCAGCAATACACACACATACATACATACATACATACATACATACATACATACATACATATTGCCCAGGATCTAAATTTTTTTCTTCTAAAAGAACCAGTTGGTCTCAGCCTTCCTTTGTCCAATTTATTATTTCTACTATTGAAACATCCACAGCTGCCTGCAAAAATAAGGGGGCAAGGTCTACCCACATCTAATCACAGTGTCCAATTAGCCGATACCTCTTGCCTTGGTGGTGTGTCTCTCGAACATTTATAATTGTCATTAGCTGAAAGAGCAGAGAAGGTCAGAACTCAGGGTCCCTGGAGAGCAGCAGGTTGCAGGCAACAGTGCAGGCCTTGAACACCTCTGCTGGCTTTGCCCCTGAAGAAGGAAGGTGTCAGCCAGCAAGTCCTTGCTCGCTGTCATTAACCTCTGCTGCAGGGACATTTTGAGTGGCAGAAAACACTCAGCGCCACCCGAAGGAATATGTGACTGGTGGGGACATGTATACTATAGAGGAGCCTGGCACTTAGAATAGAGAAAAAGAGAGGAGGCCTTCCCCCATCAAAGGGACGTCCTCCTCAGAGGGACAGTTCACTCATCTGGACCCACGTGGCTCTTTGCCTCTTTCTCCATTTCTTTCTATGGCGCTGCTGCTCTTGCTGTTGCCTCGTCTGCGTGTTGACGGGAGAAATGGTGGATATCTATTTGCTAAGGGTATCACTACCAAATATCTCCGCTCTCCAGCAAAGCAAATTCCAAGCAACAGACACGATATTCTTGACCCCTGGGAGTATGTATCCTAAGGAGATTTAATAAATTCATTTGCTATGCTGTGCACAGCAAGAAATTGCTCCTTCTGAAGTTCTCAGCTGCGGCTGGAGAGACGGCTCACCATCTGCTTGCTCTTCCAAAGGACCCAGGGTCAGGTCCCAGTACTCACATGGCTGCAAATAACATTTATAACTTCAGTCCTAGGGAAGCCAATGCCCTTTTGTGGCTTCCGTAGGCTCCAGACATAGGTGTCATACACAAACATACATGCGGGCAAAAGATTCATTCGCATGAAATAAAAGAAGTTCTTTTTAAAAAAAAGTTCTTAGTTCTTCACTCACTCCAGCAGGTGGGAAGGGGCTGACATAAGAAAGTATCAACGCAAAAGGAAGAAAAGAAGCCCTGACTGATAGTCCAGGCAATCCCTGCCACGGCCCCACCCCCACCCCACCCCCACCCCACCCCCACCACTGGTTATCTTTATTTTTGTTTAATAATGTATTATTTTTATTTTATGTACATTAGTCTGAACATACGTCTATATCAGAGTGTTAGAGCCGCTGGGACAAGAGCCGCAGACAGTTGTGAGCTGCCGTGCAGGTGCTGGGAACTGAACCCAGGATCTCTAGAAGAGCAGCCAGTGCTCTTAACCACCAAACCATCTCCCCAGTCCCCATTTACTTATTTATTTGTGTATTTATTTATTTTTATTGGTTTTTCAAGATGGGGTTTCTCTGGGTAATAGTCTTGGCTCTTCTAACATTTACTCTGTAGAGCAGGCTGGCCTCAAACTCACAGAGATCCGCCTGTCTCGGCCTCCTGAGTGCTAAGCCACCACCACAGTATAGAAAATGCATCAACGCATTTCACTACCACTTACAAAGTGCCTGCCCTAAGCTGCTTCAATGGACACTATCTTTCAGCGTTCTATCATGCCTAGCTTGTGCCCCCCCCCCATGGAAAAATAACTCCTAGCATCTGGGAACGTGACTGTCATGGGGACAGGACCACTAAAGTGACCATTAAGGCGAAGTCCTATGAATGGGGCACCAACCCAACACTGCTGTGTCCTTATGCAACCAAGAGGCCAGGACACTGCTGTGTACAGAGGAAGAGCACAGAAGGACAAAAGGAGAAGATCATCCACAAGCAGACCGGAAGCAGGTCTCTCCACACCTTGGCCTTGGAGTTTCGGCTTCCAGAGCTGTGAAGGATTACACATTCCTGTTTAAGCCACATGGACTGTAGCACTTCCGTACGGCAGCTAAGCAAACGGCTGGATCTCCCCAATGGCCTAGACGACGGTGCTCCTTGACTACAACAGGACTGCACCCCAATCTTCCTGTTATTAACTGAAAATGTCATAGTTCGAAAATGCATTTTGTCCATGTAGAACTGCTGAGTGTCCATGCTCAGTAACAGCCCGCACTGTGGACTTGTGCTCTCCGAATGAGCCCCAGGATGCCTGGGGGCCTTTGCTTTCCATCTTGAGAGAGTCTCCTGCCCCTGAAAAAGAGCCCGAGTCAAATTTAAGGTATGTTTTCTACTGGATGCATATGGCTTTCACACCAGTGTAAAATGGAAAGTCTAAGAGGCACCCATGCTTCTTTCATATTACTTGAGATGAAAGTGCCATTTCTCACCTATTAAAAACAGGAGGCACACTGGGTACACGTGACCCTGATCATCCCCAGCCACTTAAACCTACCAGCAGATGGTCAGCGCTGGCTGCACTGCAGGCATCAAGTGAAAGCTGATCCAGGCATAGAACTGTCCCACAAGCTGTGGGTCAGCCAACAGGGGTACCCACGAGGTGGATGTGGGGTGCAGAGGGACCCTCTAAGGCGTTTGTGCACAATAAGCCAGATAATCTTCATCACATCTGTGGGCCCTGGGCTACTGTCATTCCACCTTATAGGCGAGAGGATCGAGGCACAGTAGCAATACAACCTGTGCCTGTCAACAGGGGACAGAATAGGGCATAAGCACAGGCTGGACCCGAGCCTGTGAGCTTCCAACCACCTGAAACCACGCTGAAGTGAAGCTGCCTAGAGCAAAATCGTTGGGGAACGGCAAGGCCTTTCTAAACCAGCAGTGCAATGGTTGCTTTATCCATAGGGCTATGTTTCAAACTCCCCAGTCAATTCCTGAAATGTCAGGCAGACCCAAATCCCTCAGACACTGTGTTTTTGTTTATACATAGATGCACACAAATTTACTGTCCTTCCCATCTAACCCAATCACATACACACTGTGGTGACAGCTTCTGCAGTTTGGAGAGCTATGGCAAAACCAGCTTCAAGTCCCATCCCTGCCCATCACTGTTCCACAGACAGATTTATTCTTCTCACAAACTGTAACAGCTTAAGTGTGTCTCTTTTGTTGTCGTTTTCTCTTTCCTTACTAAATGGAAACACTCACCTTTTCGTGCGAGCAAGTATTTTATAGTTTCTCTTTGCACATTTAAACTGCCACCATTCCCAATTTTGCAATGTGAGCACATTATCGAGTGAAATAAAGATTGCTTGACACAATCATTGCAATAAGGGAAACAGTTTATTCAAGATGGTGATATGAGACTTCTCCCAGGGAGACCAAAGAATTATCTACTCACTCCAGTCAGAGAAGGCACCAATAGACCAAAGAAAGTATTCTGCCAAGGACAGCTTGGTGAACCAGTCAGTTACTGGAGTTGCCAGTAACGGAACACCGTTACTCAAAAGCAGTCACATGACTGAAAAGTCTCCTGGCTACTTCTAGGCAGCTACACTACTAAATGCCTGTGTGCCCACCCCTCACGCCATCAGTTGCTTACTTCTTATATAATGTCGTGGAGGAAACGGGTTTCATGAGGCGCTAGTAAAGCAAATGACCTGTGAGGATTCAAGGTATGCCAGAGATGATATGTCTCAGTATACTTCTGGAACCTTCCATTAGCCCCTCCATGTGGTCTTCCATTTACCAAGGCTGCCCTTTCTGAAGCTCTTGTGCCCTAGTTATTTTGTTTGTTCTTTCAACTTAACACAAACTATAGTCATTTGGGAAGAGGGACTCTTAACTGGAAGAAAATGTCTTCATCAGATGGGTCTATTTCTTGATTAAGAATTGATGTAGAAGAGCCCCGCCCACTGTGGGTGGGGCCACGCCTGGGCAGGTGATCCAGAGTTGTATAAGAAAGCAGGCTGAGCAAGCCAGGAGTTAGCAGGGTCCTTTCCACAGACTCTGCTTCAGTTCTGGCCTTCGGGTTTCTGCCTTCCCTCTCTGTGACCTGAAAGTTGTGTGAAAAAATAAATCCTTTCTCCCCCAAGTTGCTTTTGGTCATGATGATTTCTTGTTGTTGTTTGTTTTGTTTTTTGTTTGTTTGTTTCACCTTTTTACATTCTTTTTTACTTCCTCAATGCGATATTTTTTATTAATTATTTGGGAATTTCATACAATGCATCCTGATCACACTCACTTTGAATTCCATCCCCCACTGCTGCACCCTCCCCCCACCCCCCCACTGCTGCATCCTCCCCCATCCCCCACTGCTGAACCCTCCCCCATCCCCCACTGCTGCACCCTCCCCCATCCCCCACTGCTGAACCCTCCCCCATCCCCCACTGCTGAACCCTCCCCCATCCCCCACTGCTGCACCCTCCCCCATCCCCCACTGCTGCACCCTCCCCCATCCCCCACTGCTGCACCCTCCCCCACCCCCCACTGCTGAACCCTCCCCCCATCCCCCACTGCTGCACCCTCTCCCATCCCCCCACTGCTGCACCATCCCCCCAAACAAGCAGGCAAACAAAAAACACCAAGTCCAGTTTGAATTGTTCATATTCACTGAAGCGTGGTCCAACTCCTAGGAGCCAGCCCCTTAAAGATAACTAGTCCTCCACTCCCTACCTGAAGCCATCAGCTGTGAAGAGCCACACGTCAGCATCTTTATCACAATTTCTAAGGGTTCTATTCAGTAGCTTCCTGTCTGGAATGTTGGGTTACTGGGGGGGGGGTGGCGGTGATCACAGAAGCCTTCAATGGCTGTCATTCTGTTATGCGTCTGTGGTCATTGGTACCATTGGAAAAGAAGCTTCTGTGCCCATAGCAGCTGGTGACAGCACAGATCATGGAATTCCAACTAGTTTCTGAGAGTATCAAGGAATGTGGACACCAACATGCCTCCAGTGGCGCCACAAACTGTGGACATCAATAAGGTCTTCAGCAATGGACATCAACATGGCCTCTGGCAGCAGCATGGACCATGGAATCTTTCAAAGAGCTTTAATCCAGAAAACAAAACAAACCAGCCTTCATCTCAAATGTCTTGTTTATCAGAGGCAGTGTGTCCTCTGGAGAGCAGAAGCAGGGGGGGGGGGGAGTACCTGCACAAACTCCAGACTTCTCTACACCACCCTGTCCTCAGCAGGTAATCTTCAAACACTTCAAAGACCTACAAAACACAGCATAAAAATGTTATAAGAACTTAGACTTTTCCTAACAGTGAGACACGTCTGTTCCTGAGAGCACCAATTACTTCAAAAGGATGATGGGCATTGAGGAAGCTCCTTATGGAGTTTGCCTTCAATGTGGCAAGACAATTTGGGCAAGACAATGTGGCAAGACAATTTGGGCAAGAAACTACTTTTGGCTGGACTTTTTGACCGTATGCTGTAAAAATGGGACATGCAGTACTCTGGAAAGTGTTTGCTGAACTTGCCAAAACAAGGTAGGACAATCCTTCAGGGTTCCCGCTTCACAGAAGAAACTGCCAGACATTCTGCAGGACACAGAAGAAAGCAATTGATGAACAAGGCAGGACATATCTACAAATTTCCTGCTTTGTTGAAAAGCTAGCCAGATATTATGGGCCTGTAGGCTGAAGAAGGATACCACAACTTTACAGAACTTTGGGTGACTGCCCAGGCAGCCAGATGTCTCTATCATTTCTAGAGTTTTAGAAGTTGCTTACAATGCACTTCCTGTTTACTTCAGTAATGTTATATCCTTCTGGAGTCTTTGATGAAGTTAGAGACTAGATACTTATAATTATAGTTTTGCTTAGTTATAACAAAAGATAAGTTATATATAAAACTTTAGACTCACTAAGATAGGATAGATGATGGAGCATTTCTTTAAATTTTGCCAAATACAAATAGACTAAATATTATAACTGCAATTCTTGCTTGATAACTGTTTTGTTATATGTAATTTTACAATGTCAAAGTGAAACCTTCCTTTTTAATTAGACAGAAAAAGAGGAGACGAGGTGGGATGTCCTTCTGTATGCTGTGAATATGTGTTGTTCCCATTGGTTGATAATTAAAGCTGCTTTTGCCTATGGCAAGACAGAATGTAGTTAGGCAGGAAATCTAAACAGATATTCAGGAAAAGATGGGCAGGGTTGAGAGGAATGTGAGCCAGCCACCTGAGGAAAGAGATACCAACAACAGCTTATGGAGAAAGATGCCAGAGCAGAGGTAATGACATAGCCAAGAGGCGATATACAGATTAGTAGAAATGGGTTAATTTATAAAAGAGAAATAGCCAGTAATAAGCCTGAGCCATTATCCAAACAATTATAATTAATATTAAGCCTCTGAGTGGTTATTCGGAACTGGCAGGTGAGATAAAAACTTCCAACTATGCATGCGTGTGTGTGTGTGTGTGTGTGTGTGTGTGTGTGTGTGTGTGTGTGTGTTAGGTATATGACATATATTTATTCCCTCTCCCATAAAATATCAAGCCTCAGGGCACAGACACTATGTCATATTCCATTTTGCAAGGGATAGGTTCTCAGTTTTTTTATACAAATCCATTAATCGGAGTAGGTGGTGGAAAAGAAAAAGAAATCTTGCTGAATAAATTACTTACTGTTAAAAAGAGCAAACACGACATCTGGCCTACTCCTTCCAAAGTTTTACTTTAAATTATGTCATTTTTCCCAAGAGTCTTAGAACTAGAGAAAATACATTGTGAATCTCCAGGAATCTACTCTACCCCCACACCCAACCCCCTTCAACAAGTATCAACATTTTGACAGTCTTGCCTTTTGTCCTTTCCTGCCACCCATCCACCTGAGGAAACAAAGATGGCTGGGTGTTTTCAAACACAGAAGACATCAGGTTGTTTCTCTGCAAATAGCAAAGGACTCCTGGATAAATAAAGACTTTCCTTTAATTACATAACCACATGCCAACAAGTTAGCAGTAGGTCTTTAATACCATCTAAGGGCCAGGCCATACTCACTTTGCCTCCATTTCTTAAGCATGCCTTTATAAAGTTGATGTTGAAGCTACAGGGCCCATGCACAGCCCACAAGGCTGATCTTTATGTGCCTATTGGTTCTCTTCTGCCAAGTTCAGTCTGAGCTCTCTTTCTACTCTAGATTTTTTTTCTGCATTATGGGATATTTGTACACTGTATGAAGGTGTATTTGCTGTGATTGGTAAAATAGAAAGCTGAACAGCCAGCTGGGAAGTTGGTGACACATGCCTTTAATCCCAGAACAAGGGAGGCAGAGGTAGGCAAATCTCTGTGAGTATGCCACCAGCCTAGTCTACAGAGCAAGTTCCAGGGCAGCCTCCAAAGCTATAGAGCAACCCTGTATCAAAACAAACAAACAAACAAAGAAGCCTAAACAGCCTATGGCTAGGCAGAAGGTAAAGGTGGGATTTCCAGGGAGAAGGGGAGGATAAATTTGGGAGTGCGGAGAAGCCAGGAGACACACAAAGAAGAAACAGAAAGTGCAAAATTAAAGAGAGGTACCACCATGTGATAGAAAGTAGATTAATATGACTGGGTTAATTTAAGCTATAAGAGCTAGTTGGGAACAAGCCAATGCTAAAGGACAAAATTTCATAATTAATAAGAAGTCTCCATGTCATTATTTGAAAGCTGGTTGGTGGGATAGAGAACAACTTGTTACATTTTTGCTGTTTCTTTGTTAGAGAAAATAGTTCATTTGCCTAAATTCTCATGAGTCTGATTGGTTTCTTGCAATATTATTCTCTCTCTCCCTCCCTCTCCCTCTCCCTCTCTCTTCCTCTCTCATCTCCTTCCCCCTCTCCCTCTCCCTCTCTCTCACCTTCTCCCTCTCCCTCTCTCCCTCTCCATCTCCCTCTCTCCCTCTCCATCTCCCTCCCCCTCTCCTTCTCCCTCTCCCTCTCTCCCTCTCCCTCCCCCTCTCCTTCTCCCTCCCTCTCTCTCCCTCTCCCTCTCCCTCCCCCTCCCTCTCCCCCCCCTCCCCCTCCCCCTCCCCCTCCCCCTCCCCCTCTCCCTCTCCCTCTCCCTCTCCCTCTCCCTCTTCTGGAGGCTGACATAATTGATATTTGGAGAAAATTTTGAGTGCTCTGTAGAAAGTCACTTATAAATGAGTGTAGACATGGGAAAGGCCATGTTAGACACCCATGTTGGAGATTGGGGCTCCCTGGACTACGGTACCAGGGGTAGATCAAAGGCTGTGTGATAACTAGTTTTACGTCAACTTGACACAAGCTAGTTATCTGAAAGGACAGAATCTCAATTGAGAAAATTCCTCCATAAAATCTGTGTGCTCTGTAAGGCGTTTTCTTAATTAGTGATTGATGGGAGAGGGCCCAGGCCTTTGGAAGTGGTACAGATCCTGGACTGGTAGTCCTGGGTTTTATTAAAAAAGAAAAAAAATCAGGCTGAGCAAGCCAGGGTAAGTAATCCAGTAAGCAGCTCCCTTCATGGTCTCTGTATCAGCTCCTGCCTCTAGGTTCCTGCCCTGTTTGAGCTCCTGTCCTGACTTCCTTCAATGATGGACCACGATGCAGAAGTGTAAGCCAAATAAACCCTTTCCTCCCCAAGTTGCCTTTGGTCATGATATTTCATCTCAGCAATTGGAGCCCTAACTAAGACAGGCTGCAAGGACAGAGGAACGGCTACTCCAGAAATGTGCAGAAGAAGCAGCTGGTGAGGCTTATTGACCAATTAAAAAGGGCTGTGCTTCTCCATGCTCTGCAAATAATGAAAGTAAAAGCTGGGCCTTACCATGCAAAAACACACACAATACTGCTTTCTGTTAGAGAAACATCTAAATGTTTACATTCTTCTCACAATTGTCATTTATGGCAAGTTTTAAAGGCATACAAAGTTGTAGTATTATTGTTGGTGTTAAATTTTATTGCCGTGGCTTTAAAGCATAAACAAAAATAATTCCTTAAGTAGTTGGCAACAGAATTATCCTCCTGGGAACAGATTTTACTGCTATGGATACTGTAAAGCACAAAGATAATAAATTTAAATTGCAGTATTAGTATTGGGAATAAATTTTATTACTTTGGCAGAAACACAAAGAGGCAGGATTCATAACTCTTGTGAGTTTTTTCCAGCAGTTGGTTTACATTCTAATGGCATCAGGACTGGTGTACAGGGAAGAGCAAAGGTTACTGGTATCACAGGTCACACGTCCAGGTGAAAAATGCACTCAGAAGAAGGTACATTCTCACAGGTGGCTGTCAGGTAACAGAGCGATGAACCTCACCATCACAAGATAAGCCAGGTAGGTGCAGGTGGCCATTCAGCGTGGACGAAGGGACTTTGGGGTGGCTGTGTGTTGCACCACATTTTTTTTTCTCAGCAGGTATGAACAAATAACTGCTCGCTCCAGACAGTGCCAAGGCCAGGCTGGAGCGGCGATTCCAGCAACACCCAGTTACATGCACTGGGCTTCCTTACAGAGAAGAGTGAAGACTTCACTATAGGAGCATGGCCCCACAGTGACTGTGTGATTGAAAAGTCTCACCCTAGCCTGGATGACTGTATTCAACAGGAACGTCCCCTCCAGTTAACCTTACAGCAGCCAGCCCCTCCGAGGGCCATGTATGATTACATACAGCTAGTAGGAAGTCATGACGAAGTGGCTGAACTCTCAGGCGAGGGCCTAACGACCCTCCCTATTCCCTCCATCTTTGAGGGAACTCTAACAGGCCCTGTCTTGAGGGCCTCTTATATCTAGTTACCCCTACTCTGATCAAGACAGCAATAGCTGTTGTGCGTGGGTAGAAGAGCAGTTCACACCACTATGATCCTCTTTCTAACATGTCTCATGGCCGGCAACAGGCACACCCCATGGCTCCACACTGCCCTCATTTAGTTTGCAAAACTTCACTCGGCAGATTAAAGATGATTGAAGATTTGTGTCTACCATGGTTTGAATGTGTTGGAAAATTTGCCTCCCATGTGACAGGGCTGGAAGGTGGAGCCCTGTGTATGTGTGTGGTGGGGATCATAAACAGATTGATGCTACCTACTTTCTCAAAAACCTGGGCTCCTCTCTTTCTTGTCCACAGCGCGATTTCTACCACATGGTGATGCGCCAAGAAAGCCCTCACCAGGCTGTGCCTCCCTCCACCTTGACTCAAACTTCCTAACCTTGAGAACTACGAACCAACAAAATTACTGTTCACCGCAAACTGCCAGCTTAAGGGACCCTGTGAGATGAACATGAAACAGACAGTGCTGTGTGGCTTCTGACTGGTGAGTACCCCTGCGGCTGCCTATGTCCATCTGCAGGAGGCCACTGCTGTGTACCAGCTGGAAACCTGAATGTTGCCTTTCCTTTCCTCTCTCTCATTACCCACACCCTCCCCCCTCCCCAGCAGTGCAGGTGCTGACCCACAACCGCTCAGATGGAGCACATTAGACCTGTGCTCTCTCTCTCTCTCTCTCTCTCTCTCTCTCTCTCTCTCTCTGTCTCTCTCTCTCTCTCTCTCTCTCTCTCTCTCTCTCTCTCTCTCTCTCTCGTCGTCTCATTATGCAGCTCGGCTGGCTTCAAACATCTTCTGGACCTCTTGCTCGCTCACTCACTGTCTCTCTTTGGAAACTGAAGCTCCAGGTTAAATATTAAGAGATAAAATGTACTTTATTAACCACTGGGCACTCAGAGAACACATTCTACGACTCCCTAATGTTGTCCCTTCTTCTCCTGCTTTCTTCAGTCAACAAATGAACCTCTTGAGATGCAACCCACGAGCACTTCCAGTGTCTCCAGACCACACCATTCTCTGCTCCAAGAGTTACAGCTAAGCTCACAGAGAAACTGGTGCTTCTCCGAAAGCTGTTCATTCTTGTCGTTCCTCTTCTCTAAAACGTAGCCTGCTTCTTTTCATTGTCTAACCTGAATTTATCTTTCAAGACTTCTTTTGGATATCTGTATCAGAAATCCTGCTCTTAAATGCTTCCAAATATCCATGAGCACAGGGCGGGCACCCACAGGCATGTGAGCACAGATAACCATTCATGCACGCGCGCGCACACACACACACACACACACACACACACACACACACACACACACACACACAAACACACACACACTGGTGGCTCCTGTCCTGGCTCCCACTGTCCCTGTATCAGACCCTACCTGCTGATGGTAAGCATCTGCTTTTCAGCAAGTGCAAGAGGAACAGTGTCCCTGTAATGGCAGAGCTCTTGCTCGGGATCCTGTTTTCCATGTTACAGCAAACTCGGAAACTTGAAGCAGTAAGTTGGGACCCTCTCTAGGACCGCAAGCAGCTTAACTGCTGAGAGCTTTTTGTTTGAAGGAAAACTCGTCGGGTCTGGAGTTATGTGAAGTGTTGTTCTTCGAAAACAGGTCCCCACTGAGGTCATAAACCAGAGGATGGAATTCACACACAAGGACAGGCTGACAGAAACCAGGCCCTGGCCCTAGCTGTGCGAGGCTGGGTCCTGCCTCTGTCTCTGTCTCCACAGAAACAGCCATCTGATCAGCACAAATAAGTTTAAGTCCACTCTGTGTTCCTTTCTTACTTGGAGATAAACAATCAAGATTCTGCTAATTAGAGAAACCGTACCTGTGGCTCAAACTTAGGATTCCAGTTTTAGAAGTGAGATGTCGCTAAGTGGGAACGGTGTGGCAATTCTGAACTCACACTAGCCTGCTCATCAGACAGCATTCATCTTTGTCTGATATAAGGTCCTCTCAACCCCTGGACCAGAATCATCTTCCGAGTGACTTACAGCAGTCAGCTAACCTTTATGACTACACACGTTGCTGGGTATTCATGATGACCCTATCAAACTGAGATGACTGCATTCCATAATGCCTGTTTTTATTACATTAGTCAGGAAAGAGGAAATCAAAAGGACCGCTTTCAACAAAAATGTCCTGTGTTGGCAGTTCAATCCTCTTTCTGTAGGCTCTGGTGATTGCCTCATTGTGAGCCACATAAAGGAACCACAGCTACCTGCTAGCTTGACAAGGCTGAGCTCACACCAGCAGACTGCTTGGCTTATTTTTTTTTCCTCTCCCAGCAGCTCTCTAATTCCACCAAACCCACTAGATTAACAAAAACCTGAAAGTAAAATAGCTCCAAATGGTATCCCCGCACGAACTACTATTACTCCTGGCCACCTACAATTACACAGGTTTGATCTAAATGTCCCAAAGCATGATTTCATTAATTCATTTCAGAACCAATACATAGTTTCTCTTTTGTGGTTTTTCCCTTATTATTCATTGTCAGCAGAGAATGAGAAAGCACGAAAAGGCTACCCAAACAATTGCAGTGTGGAACCAACTTCACAGTCAAGATGACAAGAAAGTAGGAACAGACAGGCTCGGGGATGCGGAGAGAGGGGACAAAGTCAGACTGGACAAAGGAGGGAGAAAGATCAAAGTAGGGGCCAGCGGTGACAAAAGTAAGGCTCCCAGGGTGGTACATGAAGGTGCCTATTGCCTGGGACGAGTCCTGGGTACCCCTAAAGCACCTGCTGTGTCTGTGGACACAGGGACCGGCCACTCAAAGCTGATTGGAGCCCAGTGTTAAGTCATTTTCGGCTCTCTGGGGCAACCCTTTTAAAGATATTTCCTCCCGTGACAAGAGTCTTGGGCCAACACTGATGTCACATGTGTAGTTAATTGGCCTTGTAAGAGAGGGAAACGGCAATCCTAACATTCTTAATTGGTCCAGAGTGTTCCTTTTGAATATAATACCTCAGGTTGGAAAAGGGCATTTGAGTAAGAGTGCCTGTGAGCCGGAGCGTGCTGGTGGGCACCTGAGGCAGAAGAGACAATGAGCACAGTGTTTATGAGTGGAACTATGGGATAGAGCGGGACAGGACTTTAAAAGTAGGGGCCTGGAGTCCAGGAACAGCCTTGCCACTGCCTTGGCGTGACTGGCTCCTACACGCTGCCATCTATTCATCTCTAGGAGGAAAATAAAACAGCACGCATGTCCTAAAATCCCCAGGGAGGGGGTGGAGATAATGCCATGATTGGGTCATATGATCAGCGTGTAGCTTGGCCCTTACAGGACCTAAAGTGAAGGCCATAGCAGCACCTTTCAATATGAATAGAACTAGTGGAAGTGGGGGGAAACCTTTAAGATTTTATCTCTGTTAACAAAGATGGGATAAAGTGTCCCATCAGAGGGAGGCACGGATGCTAGCACAGAATGCTATTCAGGTAAGAAAAGTGTTGCCTCAGGAATTACCACACCACGTGTTCCTTCTGGAGAAAGAGGGGTGGCGGGGGTTCTGGAAATGCTGAGAGGAGGCTGGGGTGCTCCCAAGGCAGGAACTACAGCCAACTGAAGCGTTGGGAATGCTGCTTCAGCTAGAAATCGTTCCAGAAAGACAAAACTCGTTTGAAAACATCTTTCTAACCCTCTAGGCGAGGGTGAGCAGCACCCCATCCCCCGGGAGTGCCAGGAGAGGTCACAGGACCTCCTTCTGGGATCTGAGATAAACGGGGGCGCCTGAGCTGAGCCTTGGGGCTGCCATGGCTTGCCTACTGCTGGCATGGCTCCACAACAATGGGAAAGAGTCCCTTGCCCTTCAGAGGCTGCCTGGAAGCACCAAGTCCTCTGAGCCTTGGTCCCCTCCCTTCTTGCTACTTCTTTCCACTTCCAAATCCTACTGCTGTGGGCGTCTCTACGTCCTTCTGATGGTGAGACAGTCCCTCAACGCCAAGACAAGATGGTTGTCCACTGCACCCACCGAGGTTGGCCGTGCGGCCTCCTGGCTCACCCCTGTGCGGAGGAGGGAAGCCAGCTGCACCCCGAAAACAATACCACTACAAAAACAATGCTCTGCCCAGACGAGTCAGAGCAAAGTCTGCCTCAAATGTTGGCACACATGTGACATATTAATTAAAACAATGTGCATGATAAATAACATTGAGACCCAAAGCACAGAACACCTCTAAAATCACAGTTGGTAATTATGCCTGCGGCTGCTAAATCACTCTTAGAATGCCAGTGTTGCTTATTTGACAAAATTAGTCTCTGGGCCATGACCTTGAAAGGTCATCTGGTGGCACATCCCCTTCTTGCAAGCTGAACAATGTCTAAGTGCCAGAGGAAGAGCAGTCATCTAATGTTCAAGTCCTGAGGGGGGGGAATTCTTCAAGAGACCTCAGTGGTTTAATTTAATAATTGTTTGAACTCCAGCTTGTATACTTTCAACTTGGCCCTGGGAGCAAAGGGTTAGGGGAGGGGGCACGGTGCATATCTTCAAACAAAGAGTAGTAACTAGCTTTTGGTTAATGCCTCTCCCAGACAACGTGTCCTTCTGCATGGCTCACTTAACTTTTCCAAGATGCTATGAAAAGTAAACCTATCGGCGTTTGGCTCATCTTGACTGGGGACCACACAGGATCTCAGGGCTAATACATTAGGGCTGAGGATACGGCTGACAGTGGCTGAATGAGTGTGCCTGACACCGTATTCCCACACTCTGACCTAAGGATGCCCATCAACTCTACCTTCCTAATTATTCACAAGTTTTACCAAAGTTGACATTTGCTAGTCCAGTTAGTACCAAAAAGAGCCGGGAAAACCGGAGCCCTGTTAGCTTGCTTCCGAAATCATTTCCCGTTTGTGTCCCAGCCTACTATCAGCAGCTCACTAAGTGTATTTAATTTCATTCCCTCAACATTAACCCATGTACCACACCAGTGACCACAGCTTTGGTGCCCCAGCTCCTAAATTCTATTAGTGTTCAGAAAGGTTCTTGGTTTCCACATAATGTTCCATCAGTGCAGAGAAATTAATTAAATTAAAATTATTTTTATTGTGATTTAATTAGCTTGATTTAATTACTTTGTTCACTGACTGAGCGCTCTGTGGTTACGGCCAGACCCTCGCTCTCGTTCGTGGCATGAATGTTCCCAGAGAATTACACATTTTCTCTGCTCAGCCATTGGAGCAGGCTGGCGGAGTTTGCCAGAAACTCACGATTTATCACAATCAGCATCATCACAAATTATAGGAAGCATCCAGCAATATGATAGCTTCTAAATGAAGTGTCTGAAAGAGGGTCACACCGCCATCCTAGCCTGTTAATCCGTCATATTTCATAGTCAAGCTGACACCCTGTCCAATTTGCTATGCCTGCCTTATTGCTTGCTGCCTCTAAGAGTGTCTGCACAAGAGAACCCACATCTGTCCAAGCTGCCACGCTCGCTGATGCACCCTGTCCAACTGTCTGCTGGCTTTCTGCAGACCCGGGTCCTTAGCCTCAGTCCCCTGGCAAGGCGTTCCTCCTTTCCTTGGCCTGAAGTTCCGCACCCTAAGAATGTTTCTCATCTTAAAAACATAGGTAATAAACCCCAGAACAGTGCCCATGACTCAGCAGTCAGACACCTCCAGATACCTTCACAATCCTGTTGCAGTCGCTGTAAAAAAAAAAAAAAATAAAACCTTGGGACAGTTTTCCCTCGTGACTATTTCCAAGCAGCCGTGAGGCTGAGACCCTGCAGTGGGTGACACTCTTGTCTCCGCCCTTCCCCCTGAGTCTTCTCCACTGTTCAGTGTGTTGATTGGAGCAGAGCCACAGCAGACAGTCACTAAACAGCCTTGTGTCTTTCAAAAATAAAAGAATCTCTAACTCGCCTGTATTTGAAATGCATCATTTCGGTTAATGTGCTCAGAGTAGCACTTCTTTGTGTTCCGGTAACTGCATTTTAATATATTTGGCATGCTACATAATTCTGTGTGTTTTATTTTATCATTGAAAACCACTTTATCTGAGCAGGGGATCCCTTGGCTTTTCCACACAGCTAATGCTAGAGCATGGGCTTTTTTTAAAAAAAAAAAAAATCTTTGTATTAGTTTCCTGTGGCTGCTATAACAAGCAACTTAATCAAACAACAGAAACTCATTCTGGCACAGCTCTGGAGACCAGAAGTTCAGTATCAACATCACTGTCAAAAGTATCACCCCTCCGGGGTCTCCAGAAGAAAACAGTCCCCTCTCCCGTCTAGCCACATATGTACCTCTGCTTGTTGCCTCTCCATCCCAACCTCTGCCTGCTGGTTCTCATGCCTCCTGGCTTCCCTCTGTGCCGCCTTCCTTTGCACCTCATTTATAAAGACGTTTTAGGTGTGTGCTAGTGTGCATGTATGTGTACATGCAAAGAATGAGGACGAAACACAGGGAGGGCCCTGTCCACCTCAGGCGACTATCCCACCACTGAACTTCATCCCCGGTCTGTAGTGGTACTTTACCTGATGTTTTGGGGGGACCCCCATCAAAGAACTACTACCACTTCAACGTGGTCACATGGCAAAGACCTTATGTCCAAACAGGACACATCCACGTTCCAGGGATCAGAATGCATGTGTTAAGCCTATGCTGAACCCTTTTGTTGCTGTTGCTATTGTTGTAGTTGTTCCTGGGGTATCAATATTTATTTATTTATTATTAACTTCTGTCAGTGCTTTGTGGACTTCACCTCATGCACCCCAATCCCACTTATCTCCCCATCTCCTCCCTTCTGCCCTCTGCCCACGCAACTTCCCCTACAAAACAAATCAAAACTTAAAAGAAAAACCCCAAACAAAGCCAAAGAGGAGAAAGGTCTCGTCTCGTCGTGGAAGCTGCAGTGTGGCCCCGCGAGTCAGTTTACCCTTTACTTGTAAGTGTTCATTGCTGTGAGTCGCTGCTCTGGTTGGAGGTCTCCGCTTCTGCTGCCCTATCAATCATGGGCTCTCTTTGGGGCTCCTGTGTCATCGAGATCCTACAGTTTTGGACCTGTAGGGTCATCTCCTCTGCATGCTCCAACAGTTCATAGATGCGGTAGATGTTGGGGCGGGCTAGCTCATAGCCCTGGTTCTGTGCATTTATTTTTATTGATTAAGTTTGTTCTTCGGTGATTTCACATGTGAATATTCTGTTTACTCTTACCCTACCCTTTTTAACCTTCCTACCTATGTACCTTTCCACCTCCTCCCTATGAGGTCTTTTTAGTTTTGTGACCCATAAATATTAACCAGAAGATTCTGTTTGTAACTATCCATTGCAGCCTTGTGGGCTCACCCTGAGTACACACCTGAAGACAATGACTGAGTCCCTCTCTAACCTATGATTGGCTGTTGACCGTGCCAGTCTTGTGCCAGGCGGCATAGGCAACTACAGCTACTGTGGAATCATGTTTGCAATGGCTGTGTCATGCCCCAACTAGTGCGTCCAACCCCGTCTCATTACCTTTTAGCTCTCTGTTCTTTCTGACCCCACTTCCCCATGCTCTGTAAGCCTTAAAGGACGTGTTATGACTGTCCTGTTTAGGGTTGACTGTTCAATGGCTCCTCATTCTCAGCCAACATCAGCAGCCGAGTGCCTGCATTCACCACTGTCCCCTGCTAGAAGTTTCTCTAAGGATGAGAGTAGCATTTGTCTATAAGGTTATGCTAAATATTAGAATGTGTTTTGGCATCATGTCCATGTACTTAAATAACAGTAGAGAATTCCACACTAGCACCTAGGGCTGTAGGCTTTGTTTTGCTTATAGTGTTCACGGTACTAATCTATGTTTAATTCTTTATTGGCCTTTCAGTTCTGACACCAGTAAGCATTATGATGTAAGTAATAGAAAATCATTCCAAAGATATTATAAAGCAAGTGCCAAGTAAAAAGAGATGCCCATGGCAACGCCATTACAAATAAGTGTTCCTGAGCTGAAAGCACTGATCCCATCTTGCTGAATGTTATCCCAACTTAGCAACACAATGTACTACAGACGTCATTGCTCTTGTGACCATGAGCTGCTGGGAGCAGAAACTCTCTGCTACTGCCCCAAGTTGGAAGGAAGGTCCACACGATAAATGCCTAGCCTGAGAATAAATGGACTCTATTAAATGGGCATCCTCATTGCACTACAGAGTTAAATCATCACTGTCACAGCTCCGTGAGTTGAGGACCATCAGTAGTTAGCTATGAGTCAATGCAATGTTAGAAGAGTGACAGAGTCTTTCTCAGCTCTCTTCACCACCACCCAGGAGGGGATACAGGCCTTTTTCCTCTCTGCCTGATGACAAAAGCACTCACTTTCCAGACCTGTCTGCCAGAGCTGTGCAGCCTTGTCCCTGAATACAGCCTGGGCTGGTGCTTGAGTCACGGGCCCTCTTCTCCTTTCTACCTTCCTCCCTGTCTCTCTTCCTCCCTCCTCTCTTATTCTCTTACTCCATCCTCTCTTCCTTCCTTCCTTCCTTCCTTATTCTCACCCTCCCTTGCTCCCCCTCTCCTCTTCTCTTCCTCTCCTCCCTCCTCCTTTCTCTTTTTCTCTTCCCCCTTCCCCTCTTTCTCCCTCTCCTCCTGCCCCTAAGGTGCTGTTTTGTGCATTCTGGAACACTTTATGCGGAACTTGTGCTGCTAATCAGAATTGGAATGGGCATAGGCTATTTATTGGTTTGGTTTTGCTTTTGTTTTCCAATTAAATGGGACAAGAGGAAGTTAGTCTAGCTTCGATGGGAGCTTGGCAGGCTACTGAGTGAGACAAAACCCTTCTACTCACATTTACCAGACCAAGGCCCGTGTCCAAAAGAATAACCTGCTGTTGACACCACAAAAGAAACACAGAAAGAAGGTGTGGTGGCTCACAGCTGTAGTCCCAGCACCTGGGAGCTGGAGGCAGGAGGAACAAGAGTTTGAGGTCAATTTTAGCTGCGTAGCCAGATTGAGGCCAACCTGAGAGACAAGATATTCTGTCAAATTAAAAAAAAAAATGAAAAAGAGGAAGGAAGGACAGACAGACATGATTTGAAGTTTGGCAGCCTGATAGTATGGGAAACTCTCTGACCTAGAAACCTGGCTTCCTACCCTGGCTAATCCTCCCTTTCTGTAATGGTTTAAGAAGAGTTGATCTTTCACCTAGGGAAGCACATAGAGATGATATGGCGAGATAAACATGTACTGGATGGGTTCCTTAACCCAGGACTGTGTGTGAGCTGTGAGTGAGTGTGTGTATGGTCTATGTAAGGGGTGTGGTTTAATAAGCACACATGCACGCTAGGACATAATAACCTGTTTTGGGAGGAGTGGGGAAGGGACGGCGAAGGATTCTCACTCGCCTGGAACTTGCCCAGTATGTTAGGCTAGTTAACCAGTGAGCCCAGCGGTCATCCTTCTTCTGCCTCCCCAGTGCTGATATCAGAAATGCAGGCTTAGCCAGGCAGGGTGGGGCACACCTTCAATCCCAGCACTTGGGAGGCAGCTTGGTCTACATTGCTAGCTGCAGGGACAGCCAGAGCCACAGAGACCCTGTCTCAAAAAACAAATAAACAAAAGTGTGTGCTACCACCCCTAGGTTCTTGTGTGGGTTCCGGGATTGAGCTCAGATCATTACACTTAAAGGGCCAGAACTTTACCAACTAAGTTGTCTCACCAGCCTGGGACAGACTGAGTATATTGCATGCCACACAGAGGACCCTCCATGAATATTTGTGTCAGGTTCAAAGGAAACTCCACTCCCCCAAATCCTGGTGCCCCCTTCCCCTCTGCCAAAAGAGCCATTGTCTTATTACTGCTAGGTCCAGGGGAAACTGGGGACTAATGGCTGTCTGTAGTTCCTAGCAGTATACCAAAGCACACACTGGCCTCTGGCCTCACTCAGCATCACAAGAACCTGGTACAAAGTCCATGCTGGCATCCTGACCCTTCTCAGCTCCTCTCAACCTCCAAGGTAAGTGTCTGCAGCTAGTGGCCTCCCCCATTTCTCATCCCCTCATAACCTTACCATTTCTCTTTTGTCCTCCACTCTGGGCCCCCTCTCTCTTGGCCTCTTTTGCCTAAACTCTCTGTCTTCCTCTTTCACCCTCCCCCTTCCCCTCACCTCATGATCCAGGCCAGTCTTCCAGCCTCTGTTCTAACTACTGCTTTCGCTGTCGCCTCTGAAGTCTTCCAAATGCCTCTGTCTGTCCTCTCCCTCATATCTACAATACAAACCTTCGCTTCAACCATACCTGGGGGCAGTTATGCCTTCAGTTTATACATCCAGAGCTGAAATTCTCAGTTTATACAGTTTGTTTTCTTGAATGTCTGCCTTATCCGATTCACACATTGAGCGGGGGTTTTTAAGGGTTGCCTCTACAGATAATTATAAAACCCTCAACATACATAAGAGGCAAGCATCGACACAGAACAACTGCTTTCAACCTGAGTTATCAAGACAGACAGGCCTTAGAGATCATGAAGTTCAACAGTGAGATGTTGGGAGGTAGCTAGGGTATGCCCCTTTTCTTAGTGATGGTTTCTATTGCTGTGAAGAGACATCATGACCACGGCAACTCTTACAAGGAAACATTTAATTGAGTTGGCAGGTTACAGTTTCTGAGGTTTAGTCCATTATCGTCATGGTGCGGAGCATGGCAGTCTGCAGGCAGTCATGGTGCTGGCTACGTGCTGATCAGAAGGCAACAGGAAGTGGACTGTGATAGTGAGCAGTGCTTCAGCAAGAGAGACCTCAAAGCCCAGCTCCATAGTGACACACTTCCTCCAACTAGACCACACCTACTTCAACAAGGCCACACCCCCTAATAGTGCCCCTCCCTATGCCCTTAATGGGAGTGGCAATTACATTCAAACTGCCACACCCTCAGTGAACCAATGCTGAGAATCTAGGAGGTGGAGCCCAAGAAGGGGTCTCTAGGTCAGGGACAGAGTCGCCCTCCTAACAGAATGTAGGATCAAAGCATCTTGGGTTCCTTGTCTGGTGACTTTCCCTCTTGTATATGCTCATCCACGCGGAACCTTTTACCAGAGTCATGTTGCTCTGGACTCTATAACTAAATAACCTCCTCTTTAAGTTAGGTCGCCTTATGTGTTTCATTATATTATCAAAAAGAGAAGAAGACCAGACTAATAAAAGCATCCCCCAGCCTGGAATGGCGGCTAGGTGGTTATAAACACTAGCTAGTCTTCCAGAGGACCTGGGTTTGATGCCTAGCACCTACGAGGTAGTGGCTTCCAACCATCTGTAACTCTAGTCCTAAGGGATCCAGCACCCTCTTCCAGGAACCACAGGCACAAGGCATGCATGTGTTATACAGACAAAACAATTACAAACATAAAATAAGTAAGATACTATTTTTAAAAGTCTTTGAGTAAGAAAGAAAAAGTTGTCTATGTCATGTGACTTACTAACACAAAGATCCCAGGCAACTAGAGGCCTCGTTTGCTGTTCCCAAGCCTAGTGAGCCTTTATTCTAACAGACTTTGTATAACCCAAGGTCTGTGCTTGCATTGTAAAACCGACTCAGTGTTTGTTCCCAAACTGCCAAGGTCTAGGGTATTGGGAGTTCTTAGGATGGTGAGTGGAAAATGAACAAATAGAAAAGTTACTCAGAAAGAGGAGGGGGAGGAGAGGGGAGGAGGAGGGGAAAGAGAAGGGTTCTTGTATCTGTTCTTCCTTTTCCTATAATTTTGCAGATAATTTCTTAGTAGTTATCTTGGGGGGAAACAGTGTATATCTTAGATTTGTCATCATAATGTAGTTTGAATGATGCCAAATTCTTTTTTTAAGATGGAATACTGTGCATGTGTTTATCTCCTCAACATCATTATTATCACAGATTATTACTTTATTAGATATTGCGAGCCCATGACACACACACACACACACACACACAGAGAGAGAGAGAGAGAGAGAGAGGGAGAGAGAGAGAGAGAATCTATAGAGATAATAATCAATGCATGTGTCTATTAAACCATATGGGAAAAAAGAAAGAAGCTTCAAACCAAAGACAAGGATGCTGGGTTTTATCTTATGATGGGGGGTGTCCTTTTGCATATATTTCTCTTAATGGTTGATGAATAAATGCTGATTGGCCAGTAGCCAGGCAGGAAGTATAGGTGGGGCTACCAGACTAGGAGAATGCTGAGAAGAGAAATACAAAGTCACCGAAGGAGTAACAAGTCTGAGTATTCTCCAGTAAGCCAAGACCACGTGGACATATTTAAATTAATAGAAATGGGTTAATAATTAAATAAGAAGCCTGAGCCATCAGCCAAAGAGTTTATAGTTAATATAAGCCTCTGTGTGTTTATTGGGACCAAAGGGCAGTGGGACCAAGGGGGAAATAAACTCTCTCAACAATTTTATCTGAGTAGTGGCCTAACTGGTAGTTCTTCTTACTTCTTAGGGCTTCAACTTGCTGCCTGCTACCTTTCCATTATAAGCTAAGGAACTCCACTCGACACTTTTTGCAGTGTCAGTCTATTTGCAGCGACCCCTCAGCTTTCACTTGTAATTTCACCTGCATGTTTTTAAGGACCACTTTTCCAGATAGAGAATTCTCAGTTGCCTTGCTTGTGGTTTTTTGCTTGTTTTGTTTTGTTTCTTACAGGACCTGGTTCTGCCCCACTGGTTTTCAGCCTCTTTGGCTCTGAGAGTGGTCAGCTGTTGATCTCATTGAGATGCTTTACTCTCAGAATTGTGTGTTTGGCTTTCTCCTCGGAACCACACTGCATTCTTGTGTGTCTCCTATGGTGTATCTCTGGGACTCACGATACCTCGTGTGTGTGTGTGTGTGTGTGTGTGTGTGTGTGTGTGTGTGTGTGTGTGTGTCTGTGTCTGTGTCTGTGTCTGTGTCTATGTGTCTGTATGTGCTCATGTTAGCAGATCTGGAAAGTTTACAGCTATTGTCTGTTCAAACACTTTGCCTCCTCCCCTTTTCTGAAGAGCATAATGAATAGGCTGATGTGTTTAACAGCCAAAGATGCCTTCCATTTTCACTGGCTTTACCGTTCCTGCGGACCTGTTCAAATCTGCTGGAATGCTGTAGGAAGTCTCGTCTCGCTTGCTGGACTGTGGGGCAACTTCCTCTCGTCAGCTCTTTGTTGCTGTTTTCAATTTTCATCAACTGTCTCCCTGATTTCTTCCTTCTTTATCCAGGTTTCTTAGCACACTGGGTATATTTAAGATAGCCAATTTAGCATCGTTGACCAATAATGCCAGTGTCTGGGATTTCTTGAGGATGGCCTCGACTAATTATTCTGACCCATGAGTGAGCCATACTCTCTTATATGTTTGTTCACTTTGTGGGTTTTCTTTTTCGGTTTTATGTATGTTTTATTTACTTTATGTGAAACATGTATGAATTTATCAAGAGTGACATCTTAATGACTGGAAGTACATTTTATGAAAATAAACTCTTTTTTAACAAATTCTTTATTCATTTGTGGGTTTCACATCATGCATCCAGAGCCAATCCATCTCTCCACCCCTTCATATCAGCCCTCTTCCCTTACAATCCCCCCTCCGCCAACAAAACGAAATCCAAAAGTAAAGCAAAAGAAAAACCAAACCAGACAACAACAACCAGTCTAACTAACAGACACACAAAACTCTCAGCGTGGAAGCTATAGTGTGACAGGGTCACACGGTTTACCTCCTAGTCCATACATCTTTACTTGTAACTGGTCCCTGCGATGAGTACATTGGTCTGGTTCTGGGCTGGTCAGTGTGCCAGCTTTCTCTCGTCACCACCAACAGGGCAAGCCCAGCAGCATCACCCCGCTAGTTCACCTACTGCGGCAGGCTGTAAGCGAGGTCAATTCTCCTACTCGCCTGCCCTTGGGACTGGGTCATCTGCACCCACACCACCAGGGCCAGCCCTGTTGTCCTGCCCAGATGAGGCACAGGTCCTGCTCTCCCCAGTGGTGAGGAGCAGAACCAACTCTGCTGTCCTCACGCCACGGGAGGCCAGCTTTCCTACCTGCTGTAGGTGGCAAGGGAGGGGAAGGCATCCTTCCCTCACTCATGCTTGTGGTGATGTTCCTGTTTATGATCTAACAAATAACACTTTGCCGGACACGCAGAGCCACACTGGTCAGCCACACAGGCCAGGCAGTGGTAGCACACACCTTTAATCCCAGCAGCCACACTAGCTAGCCATAGAAGCTGGGCAGTGCTGGTGCGCGCCTTTACTCCCAGCACTAGAGAGGAATGTAAGTCCGGTGGAGACCGGAGTGCAGTGTACTCAGTCTGCAGTCACACTGAGGACAGGACCACCCCAGCCTTGGTAGAGGTAAGAACTCTCTAACGTTTGACTACTTTGCTTTCCTGATCTTTAGCTTGAACCCTAATATCTGTCTCTGGGATTTTATTATTCTTGTTATATCTGGCACCAAATTTTGGGGTACAAATTCATGAAAAAATTCGCTTGTCTGTGGCTTTGCAGCCACCAGCAAAGGCCAGTGCTGCGTGCAGGGATCAAAGCAGAGTCACTGCTAAACAGGCTAGCTTTTCTTTTCTTTTCTTTTTTTCCCCCAAACCTCTGAGCGAGTTTGGGATTTTCCTGCTCTCTAAATCAGTCTCCAGCTGTCAACCAAACTCCAGAATCACCTGGGCTCCAAACAACACAGAGCCCATCCATCCAAGACCGGCTGGCTCTGCCTCCAAGCCACACCCAAGACATATTCTTTCCACATAGTCCCATGTGCAGCTTTTCAGACAGCTCTCTCTCTCTCTCTGTCTTTCTCTCTCTATGTGCGTGTGTGTGCATGTGTGTGTTTGTGTGTGTGTGTCTGTGTGTGTGTGTGTGTTTCTGTGTGTGTGTGTGTGTGTGTGTATGTGTGTGTGCACGCACGCGCAGTGGGAGATGTTATTCTGTAAAAATGTTTC
This sequence comes from Cricetiscus sungorus, assembly GCA_030556225.1. NCBI lineage: Eukaryota > Metazoa > Chordata > Mammalia > Rodentia > Cricetidae > Cricetiscus > Cricetiscus sungorus. The sequence goes on from JANBXA010000114.1 coordinate 12,106,692, forward strand.
TCATACTGGTTAATTAATAAAGCCCTGTTGGCCAATAGAAAACTAGATAGGCGGGGCTAGGAGACCAGGAGGAGGAAAGAGGAAGTAGTAGGGAGGAGTCAAAATGTAGACCAGGAAGGAAGGAAGACGCCAGCCTCGGCTCCCGGATAAGATGAGCCATGTGGAAATACTTAGATAAGTAGAAATGGGTTAATAAGTAAGACAGAGCTAGCCCATTAACAATGATAGTCATTGGCCAACAGGATTGTATCAAATACAGAGTCTCTGAGTGTTATTTGGGGCTCACGTGGCGGAGGGACCATGGCAGCAGGACCTGGAGGCTGGTGGGGAGGAAAAACCTGCCGTAACATGTGTGTGTGTGTGTGTGTGTGTGTGTGTGTGTGTGTGTGTGTCTGTGTGTGTGTGTGTGTCTGTGTGTGTGTGTGTCTGTGTGTGTGTGTGTCTGTGTGTGTGTGTGTGTCTGTGTGTATTGCAGGCTTTCCCTACAATCCCTCTTCTTGCGCTGCCACTTTCAGCTCATGGTTATAGGATAGTTCTCGGATCAGATGTGCTACGCCTCACACTTTACTGACATTGTCGGTAGATTTGGTAAGTCACCTAGGAATTCTTAAAGGAAGGAATTAGTTAAAAGAGGTTTTCTTTCCCCACATAAAAAAATAGGAAACACTATTACAATGGAGAGAGTTAGGTCTCTGAGTGATTACACAATGGATGGTTTAAAAATGGAACAATTAAATGAAGGGATAATCAACTTAATTGGAATTGACAATCTGTTAATTACCATTTTGATAATCTTTGTTGTCAGTTTGATAATTCTTCGTTTATCTCTAAAAGAGTTGGTTGATGTGAGTGCCAAAATACAGGACTTAGTAAAACATATTAAAGCAGATCATAGAGGTATTCAAACTGAGAAAGAGGAATTTAAAGGAGAACCAAGTTTAGCATTGCATTATAGTTAGAGAGGAACAATCTAAGGTTTTCAAACAGCCCACCTTAATTTATCCAGTAACCTTACAGGAATTACCAAATGACAGACTCTGTAGGGTTAATTGGACTCCTGTGGCAATGTTATATTTAAGGAGATTCAAGGAAGCAGTAGGTAGTCTCATATGGCATGAATTTACCCTTTGTGAAGCAGATGTTAAATTCCTGGTCAGTTTGTAATAGAATCATCCCTAAAGACTGGATAGACTTGGTTAATGCTGTTCTAGAGCCTGGTCTACAGTTAAATGGAGTACCTGGATCAGAGAAGATGCTAAGACTATTGAACAACAGTGTAGCTATAAAGGTATAGAAATCTCCCAAGATTAATTTCTTGGAGAAGGAGATTATGCTACTACAGAAAGGCAATCACTACACGGTAACCATGCACTGGCTTTATGCCACAAAGCAATTTAGAATACTTGGGACAGAATTGGAGAAGTAGGAAAGAAAATTGAGTCATTTACTAAAATTACACATGGCCCAAAGGAAACCTTCATGGATTTCTTATAAAATTGATATTAGCAATAAATAGAATGATACAAAAATCAGAAGCTATAAAAATAATAATGGAATCTCCAGCTTTTGAAAATGATAATTCTCAATGCAAAAGGATAATTAGGTCACTAAAGGCAGACTCAGTGCCCTTGGAGGAATAGGTCTGTGATGCAAATGACCACGACCATGGTGGTGCTTAGATAGAAAGGATAATTCCCAGAGGTTTGAAGAAAAATTGAACTGTCAAGCGCTTCAATTGTGGCAAACAAGGTCACCTGAAAAGGGATTGCAAATAGGGCATTTCTAGAAGCAATGGTTTTATAAGCACAATCCAAACAGAACACCCTCCCTTCTGGATTATGTAGAAGGAGTGGCAAAGGCAGGCATTGAACTAATGAGTGTAGATCAACAAGGGACATTCAAGGTAACCCTTTGCCATCAGGAAACTCTTTTGCCTGGCCTCCCACAGGCCCCTATGACAAATTCAGTTCAGTTATTTCCTGTCATCATGGAAGCTCCTTCCCAGACCAATTAAAGAACCTAATGCCTATTGTAAGAAACCACATCGCTGTGGATGAGAGAAGCACTTTAGAAGATAAAACAAAAATTTCAGGAGACACCTTAACTCAAAATTAATAAAGGTTAGATTAGGAACCTCCCCAGAGTTAGGGTGGGGAAGAGTTTTGTTTTTGTCTTTTCAGGAAAATAAAAACAAACATCTTGAGGAATTTCAGACTACTCCAGCCAGGACTTGCGACAAGCCCTGTACTTTTCCATTATGCAGAGACGGGACAATGAATGATACTGATGCCTCTTCCAGAACTTAACAATTAACCACAATTTTTCTTTTCAGGGTCCCCTAAAGATGTCCTTGCCACCAGAGAGCAAGAAATAATTTTAAGAACATACACCCACATTCCCAACAGGTAGATCAGGTGGTATTTGGTTGTTCAAAGGGTTATGGATTTTTGCCATTGTTTAGGGGATTGGTTACAAGTTGTTATTGATAATGATCAGGAAAAAAAGCTAAACAAAAGAGATTAGATTCAAGGTTCTTACTTTGGAAAGAAAAAAAAAGGGGATACAGATATGATAGGATAAAAGGGTAAGTTATTGAATCTACTTCTAAAAGGTAACAACTAGTTTTAAATATTTTACATTGGATTGGATTTTTGTACACTGTATTCAAATTTTGTATATTGATACAAATTTTGTTAAAACATACTATACATGTGTTTCTAATCTTTTTCAAGGTATTGTACCTATACAGCTCATTTAACAATGTAATGCAACTGTCTAGCCCTTGAAAGTTATAACTAACTTTGTAGGATAATAAGGAAATGGAAGTAAGTAGTGACCTATTACAATTGAGCATGTAGTCATATTAGATATGTTTTCAAGGTAAAAACAGAGATATATTTCAAATAGGTTATCTTCAAACACTTCAGAGAACTACGGAATATGGCATTTAAGATGTTTAATAACACAGGTTCATTTTTTTTTTTTTTATGACAATGAGTCATGTCTGCTCATGGTAGCACCAATATACTTCAGAGAAGATGGTGGGCATCAAAGAAACTCACATGGAGTTTACTTTCTTTGTGGCAAGAGTAAGCCACTGGGCAAGAAAGTGCCTTTACCTCAACAGCCAACAGTATGCTATCAAAATGGGACAAACAGGACACCAAAGAGAGTGACTGATAAGCCTTGCCAAGACAAGGTGGGACAGTCCTTAAAAATCCTGCTTCACAGAAACGTCTGTCAGATATGCTAGGCGTATAGGCTGAAGATGGATGCCTCAATGTTGCTGAGGAACCTTGGGTGACTGTCCAGGCAGCCAGCTGTTCCTATCACTCCTCACATTATTTGGAAGTTGTTTGCTCATGCTTCCTGCTTACTCAGTTAATATTATGTACTTCTTGGGTCTCTGAGGGAGTTGAAGACTAGGTAGTCATAGTTTTCCTTGTTTACCAGACTCACAAAAGAAATTCACTAAAGAAATGTAAAGTATATAAGGTTGAGAGGCATAAAAAGGTAATTTTGAGTTGGTAATGCAAATTAGAGTAGAAAGTGAATTAGGTACAACATTTTGGACCCACCAAGATGGGATAAATAATGGAGTATTTTCTTTGAATTTGTCAAATGCAAATGAACTAGACATTGTTGATGTACTTACTGCATATAGTATATGCTGTATATAGTCTTTCTTATATTGGTTATAATCTTCTTTATTTCAGACAAAAAGTGGAAATGTGGTGATATTTTATTTATGATCTAACAAATGAAACTTTGTCTGAAGATGAGAGTGCAAAGCCAGCCTTACTAGTCAGCCACACAGGCCAGGCAGAGGTGCTACAAACCTTTAACCCCAGAACTAGAGAGGAATAGAAGTCTGGTGGAGACAGGTCTGCAGTGTATTCAGTCTGCAGTCATGCTGAGGACCAGGTAAGAACTCTCTAGTGGTTGGCCCCTTTGCCTTTCTGAGCTTCAGTTTGAACACCAATATCTGTCTCTGGGTTTTTATTATTCTTGCTACACACGCTACCACATGGCCGATGAGGGGGGAGCCAGGCCAGCTCTTCTGCTGTCACACCCTCATCCCCATCCCGCCCCACCTCCACCCCCATTCTAGTGTGCTGTGCAGGCAGGTTCAGGGCTACTCTGTCGAGGGCCACAGCTGGGGAGGGAGGGGCACGGGCAGCTCTCACGACCCTGAGAGGAACTTTCCCGCTTGCAGTAGATATCGAGGGTCAAAGGGGCGTCTCCCTCGCCCACTCCACTGTGTGACAGACAGACAGACAGTGGTGCCAGCTCTCCCACTCTCGTGCCGTCAGGTCTGGCTTGCCAACTCTACCACCCCACCCCACCCAAGAGGTCAGCTCCACAGAACACCCCAGGTGAGGCACAGAGCTCACTCTCCCAAGTGCTGCACTGGGGGTGAGGGTGAGAAACAGTTCTCCAGAGGGTTGCAGGCAGTGAGAGGTGTAGCCGACTCTGTACAGCCCTACCTTCAATGTCTTCAATGGTAACAGGAGCCACAGACATCAACACAGACCGAGGCTGCAGCAGCGCCAGTGACCCAGACATGGCCCTTGGCAGAATCCCAGGCCAAGACCTCACCATGACCAGGAGTAGCCATCCACATCACACATCATTATTCCTCACCACTCCCCCCTCTTTAGATCCATCTTTCTCCCGGACACATACACCCCCCCCTCTCTCTCTCTCTCTCTTCCCCCCCCATTTCCTCACCATATACTAACCATAATGGTGCAGGACCACTCAGGAACACAGGTGCCAGGCAGGCTTGGGGTTGACCTCTGACCACCCCAGGTAAGAGTCCTCGGGAGGAGCTGTAACTGTCCTCTGTGTACCTGGGCCTCGTGGCATTGGGCGGAGGTTGGGAGGCTGCCATTTTGTATCTCTACAGCTGTTGAGAGAAAGCCATTTTGAGCATTGTGTTTTGAGCTCTGAATAGCTGGCTGCAGTTTGTTTGTTGAGGGAGCATCCATTTCTTTAAACCATTTTTGAAATGTCTCTATTCATTGTGTGCAGTCACTAGGGTTTCTTTTCTATGCTCTCAGCAAGGTCTAGTGGCCTGACGAAGGTTTCCACAAATGTGGGCCTTCCAAAATAGAGTGGGTAAAGGGTAAAAGGCCCTGTGGTTTTTTGTTTTAAGATTTATTCTTCTTTCTGTTTGCGTGTGTGCGTTCCTGTGGAGATCAGAGGAGCTGGAGTTACAGGTAGTTGGCAGCGACCTGACGTGGGTGCTGGGAACTGAACTCAGGTCTTCTGGAACAGCGGCACATTCTCAACCACTGAGCCATTCTCCAGCCTGGCCATTTTGTTGTTTGTTTGTTTTGTGGGGTTTCATTTTGTTTTGTTTTTTTTAAAGCACGTGTCTTTCCCAGTATTGCTTTGATGGGAACCTTCACTTTTCTAATGATACCTCATAGGGGTTAACAACTCAGGGGTGTTTTGTTTTGTTTTTTAAAATAAACCATCTTTAAACTGCTTATCTTACTGAAATTCTCTTTAGAAGACAGGAAAAGAACAAAAAAGTCTATTAATGTGATCTAAAAAAAACAAACGGAAGAATTTAGGTTGAGGCTCAGGACTGGAAGACTAAAGTCATATCACTGGGTGAGGTGTACCTTTTATTTTGCATGTGTATGTGTATATGTATATGGTGTGTGTATGCATGCTCTCACATGTGGGGTACACAGACAGCACATGTATGCATGCCTATAGAGACCAGAAGCCGATGTCACATGTCTTCCTTAATTACTCTCTACCTTATATATTAAGGCAGTCTCTCACTAGAGCCTAAAGCTTGGCAACTTGGCTAGCCTACTGACCGTCTTGTTCCAGAGAACCTCTGTCTCCATTTTCCAGCGGCCACGGTGGTCCATGTGGTCCAGGCCATGACCACGGCATATGGGTATTGTCTGAGGCTGGGAATCCAACTTCTGGTCTTCATCCTTGTATGGCAAGTACTTGACCCTCTGAATCATCCCCCTTGCCCAGAGGCACACCTTTTAAGGCATCAGTGAGAAATCTCATTCTCAAGATCACAGAATATTTGATCAGGAGAACCACTGAGTCTAGGACGAAGGAGGCCCCACTACACCCTTCCTATGCTTACTGGTGGCCTGTGAGACCCCATCTTCTTGTGGTGCTGTTTGACCATTTAACCTGCATATCATTTAACATCTGCTGGGATTTATGATCTTTGCTCTATCGTACTTAACTATTGTAATTATGCTGGGGAAGAAAGGAAGCAAAGAAGGGAGAGTACAAGGTGTACCTGTGCTCGTGCCATTGGGCTTGTGGTGCTTTGAATGGGAAGTCTCCTATTGGCTCATATGTTTGAATATCCGCTCCCAGTTGGTGGAGCTATTTAGGAAGGATTGGGAGATGTGGCCTTGTTGAAGGAGGTGTGTCAGTGGGGTCGAGCTTTAAGGCTTCAAAACACTCACATCATCCCCTGTGTGTTTCTCTTGTTTCTGTTTCCAGATCTGATTGTGAGCTTCCAGCTGTTGTTCCAGTTCCATGCCAGTCTGCTACAATGCCCCCTACCATAGCAGGGATGGATCCCAATGGCTTATTCATTGTAAATGCAAATTTGCTGTTCCTTCTTTAAGTTGCCTTGGTCAACTAAGACAGAAATTGGTATCAGTAAGCAGGATAATGCTGACAAGAACCTGACAATGATGCTTTGAGAGTAGAAAATCAATTGAGTTCTAAGCAGAGTTTAATGGGCTTTTCTAGTAGAAGCTTGGAAGACAGTAGGACTAGGAGCTATGTGGACAATGGAGGCCCAGCTTAAGGGGTTTCAGAGGAAAACAGTATTCACAGCTGGGTTAGAGACCATTCTTGTGATACTCGACAACGAGTGTAGCTACCTTCTACATTCTGTCCCAAGAATTTGATCAAGGCCAAATTGAAAAGAATGGACTAATTTCTTTATCAGAGCAGCTTGCAAGACAACCTAACATTAAGTCTGTCATGTGCACATTAATAATCACTCTTAAGCAGGTCTACAATTAAGACAAAGGGAGTTGGAGCCAGGCATAGTGGCGCATGCCTTTAATCCCAGCACTGACTATAGAGGCGCATCAAAGCAACAAAACTTGTCCTCTCATTGGTCTGGAGCCAGAAGTTCAAAACCGTGGTGTGGGCAGAGCCATGCTCCTCTAAAGATACAAGCCCTTCTGTATCTCTTCTAGTTCCGGTAGAAGCTAGAAGCCTTGTGGCAGCATCACTCTACACCTGCTTCCAATTCCACACAGCCTTCTTTCCTGTGTGTTTGTCTCTCCATTCAAGGCTCTTATAAGGATGTAAGTCATTAGGCTTAGCGCAGGCCCAAACACCAAGATGATCTCACCTGAAGATCCTATTTTCACTTTCCAAACACCATACAAGCCACCATTGCCACCGGAGATCAGAACTGTGTTCAATCTTTGCCAGAGGAGTGTCTTACATAATGATGGCGGCTAATGCAGATACCCGTAAGGAGCCAAACTCACCCAATTTGGGCTTCAGGGAACATCGATCGGCAAAGAGGGAGAAGAAAGGATGCGCGAGCCCAGGCTGGGTAAATGTGCGGAAAAAGAGATGTTTTCTGGACATGACATGGTCACAGCGGTCTCTTGGGAACTCACTGCAGCTGTGTTTGCTCACAAAAGACCTGCACTAAATTGGATCTGCTAGTGTCTCATCACACATAGGAGAGGCAGCCACAGGACTCCTGCCCTTTGCTGGGAGTGGGGGTTGCTGGTGGAAAGGGCTTCACTTTCTTCAGAGGTGTATCTGCCAATAAGTTGTGGTCCTGGTATTAACCCCTCTCCCCCCCACCGCCTCCTCCGCCATGATTGTACAAGCAACTTTAATTACAGCCAGTGGGTTACCCACAAAAAGAAGGCATGAAAGGATGGAGGGCTTACTGAAAAGGAAAAGGGTTTCATTGGAAGAGAGTAATAGAGGTGAAAATATCTGATTAATTATATACATATATGAAACTCAAAAAAATCAATTTTTTTAAGGAAGAAAACTTTTTATATATGTTCCTTCTTGTGTGCAGGGGATGCAGTCTGTGTAGTCAGGATTTTCTAGGGGAAAAGAACTAATAGAATGACTATACATCACAAAGGGGATTTATTAGATTGGCTTACATGATACAGGCTTGGTAATCTAGCAATGGTTTCTGTACATGGGAAAGACTCAGAATCCAGTAAGTGCCCATTTCACAAGACTGGACACTTCATTGGTCCCAGTTTAGGGCTGAAGTCCTTGAGACCCACTGGTCTTCAGTCCACACGGGATGGCTGAAGAATCTGAGTTCTGACATATCAGTAAGGACAGCAGCGGCGGCGGCGGCAGCAGCAAAAGACAAGATGTGCTCACCAAGGGGTGAAAGCAGGCAGGCAGAAAGCGATAGCTTTGCGCCCAGACCTTGTATCTGGGCCATTGCTAAAAGGAGTCATGTACTCTTTCCCGTTCACGTAATCCTCCCAGGAAATTCCCTTACAGACCCACCCAGGGGCTTAGTTGATTACAGACTCAATTAGGTTGACAACCAAGATTAACCATCATGACGTCCCAGATGCCCAGCGGTGCCTAGAATTGCAGATGCACCAAACCCATGTCAACCGTGTGTTTGTCTGCACATACATATAAGGATAAAGTTGAATTTTATTTTAGACACAATAAGAGGTTCACAATGATAATAATAAAATGGGATATTTATATAAAATTATGTTAATGTAGCTTCTTTTCTATGCATGTTATTATACTGCTACAAAAAAAAACCAAATACATAGCTATCATGGTATAGTATAATATGAATATATATTTGTTCTGACTGTGGTTCCCAAAACACAGCTCATAAAATCCTCAGATTTCCTGAGAGAATGCCTTCAGCTGCTCACAATGAACCTCTTACAGTCACATCTGAGTGGTGTCAGTAAGGTGACATATGGTGGGTCCCCTTGATGGCCTCAAGCTGGGGTCACTCATCCAAAAAACCCAATGATCAGAGAGTTGGCATGTGAGCTCTATCTACCTCCAGGAAGTGGGTGGAAACTAAAGTTTAAGCACTGTAAAATCTCTTGAGCCTTGAGGTTCCAGAACTTTCAGGTAGTAAACACTTCTAGGTACACACGGAATAAAAGAGGAAAACACTGTATCTGGCCCTGTGTACCTCATCCACCTGACCCTTCCTAAGGTATATCCTTTATAATAGACCAGAAAATATAATTGAACTGTTCCCTGAGTTCTCTGGGCTTCTGTAGCCAATTATAAAGAGTGGGTTGGGGAGGGGGACAGGATATGAGAACTCCTGCCAGCCAGGTAACAAGAAAAATGGTAGCTTGAGACTTGTACCTAGTACCTGGAGTGGGGTTCCCTGCCATGGGCTGAGTCTTTAACATGTAGGGTCTATGGTAACTCCAGGAAGTTTTAGGGTGTAATTTATCTTTGGGTAACCAAAGTTAGTGTTGGAGGATTAGAGAACTGTTTTGTGTCATAGCAAACACAGCACAGAGGTTAGGACATGTCCTTTCAATCCATGCAGGGGAAAGGAAAGGAAAGATCTTTGCTTGCCTACAAAATTTAATACTGTTAAACACATAATAATTACACCAGTAGATTGGTGTTAATGGAATCAACCTAAGAAAATGTTATGAGCACTTTCCTGCCAGCCTGGTCCTACAGCTACCTCAGAGCCCCCAAACAACACACAAAACGCTGTATTAATTATAATGCTGTTGTCAATGTCTAGAGCTTCTTATTGACTAGTTCTGTCCTAATTATTAACACATAGTTACTAATATATACATATATATTTCTACATGGCCTTATCTTACAGAGAATGCCAACTCACATGTCCTCTCCTCCCAAGATCACATCGAGATTCCTCCTCTCTCCTACATGTCCCAGAATCTTTCTTGTCTCCTAGTCCCACCTATCTTGCTTCCCTATTGGCCATTAGTGTTTTATTCATCAACCAATAAGAGAAACATATGTAACAGAAGACTTCCCCCATGAAGAAAACATCTCACAGAGAAAGCAAAGGAAGCCTTTCATGGAGACTTCTTTTGCCTCTGGCTAGAGCTAAGGTCTTTAACAAACTTTGTTATTGGGTGTAGAGACTTCAACAAGAGTGGCTCCATAGGCTCAGTTGTTTAAGGCTTAATCGTGAAGAATGGTATTATTTTAGAAGAATTAGAAAGATAAGGAAGTATGGTCTTATTGGAGGAAGTGGGTGGCATGGAGGTTGGAGTCCTCAGTTGAGAAAATGTCTCCATAAAACCAGCTGCAGGAGAATCAAGATGGTGCTGGCTGCCATGGCGACTTAAGAATCATGCCCTGGACTCTCAGTCTAGGCTACCTGGCTGTAGCCTTAGCCCAACGCCTTGATCTCTCCTGAGAGCAAGCATTCCGGTCTCTCTCTTCTACCCCATGAGAAGGACATAAGAGCAGACTGCTGGGAAGAGAGGAGTCTACCAGGACCAGCGAGAGGGTGGCCTTCCTGCTTGGCAGGCACCAAGCATGACTGGAATCATCAAGAAACAGATCCTGGGTACTGGGAAACACAGATAACCTTCAGCGGCCAGGAGAGCTGGTCTTGGGCAGGGGGCATGAGAATGGGAGAGCGGGCACTGCCTGCCCCTCACCAGCTGCAAAACTCTGGAGAGCAGGTCCTGCATCTAGCCGGCCGGGGCAGCAGAGTAGAGCTGGTCCTGGTGGCATGGATGTAGGTGAAAGGGCCCAAGCACATGAGAGCAGGAGAAATGGCCTTGACCCTTGGAGCCTGCAGCATTGGGTGAACTAGCCCAGGCAGTGCTGGGGGGCTTGCCCTTGTGGGGAGGATGCTGGAGAACTTTCAGGCTGACGAACTCAGCTACCAACCAGGTCCAGATCCAGGGTTTTGAGTTGACCCACCCTAACACGCATCCCATTTAGGAACTGCTGGAGCATGTGAAGGGGCAGGTTTGGCTGATCCAAAGCTGCAGGATCTCCACAACATAGGGCAGCAACAGGATTTCCAAGAGGAGTCCAGTGTTGATGGCATAGCAGAAGCCAGAGACCTCAAACCAGACCAGTAATTTATTGCAATAAACATTTGCAAGTTAAAATCCATGGCCTAAAGAGTATATATACTGTGATTCACTGTGATGCAGTATAGCTCCCATGATGAGATTTTTTGTTGTTGTTGTTGTTGTTGTTGTCTTTATTTTATTTTGGGGATAGCTTACAAGGACAGAGAGAAGATACGAACAAAGGGGAGAGACACATGGGATCAGAGTATAAGATGTGAAATCTGTAGCGTGTATGTTTCCGCCAGCCCGCCAGTCTGGGCCCACAGCCGCGCCAGCCCCAAATAACACTCAGGAGACTCTATATTTGATACAATCCTGTTGGCCAATTACCATTATTGTTTATGGGCTAGCTCTGCCTTAATTATTAACCCATTTCTACTTATCTAAGTATTTCCACGTGGTCGTCTTATCGGGGAGCCGCGGCTGGCGTCCTGCTCCTTCCCTGGGCTACATCTTGACCCTACTACTTCCTCTCTCCTCCTCCTGGTCTCCTAGCCCCGCCTATCTTGTTTCCTATTGGCCACAGGGCTTTATTAACCAGTATGAGAAACATATATACAGAATAACATCTCCCATCATCTCCTCTTTTCTGTCTAAAGTAAAAGAAGGGGTTTAAACTTAACATAGCAAAATGTACCATACAACAGTTATCAAATAAGAATCATAGTAAACAATATTTAGTCCATTAACATTTTGTAAGACTTAAAGAAAATATCATCTATCCTATCTTTGTGAGTCTAAAGTCCTATATGTAACTTATCTTTAATCCTAACTAAGGAAAACTATAACCAAAACTATCTGTCTTCAACTCCTTCAAAGACCACAGAAGGATAATATATAAACTCTAGAAATGACAGAGAGAACTCATTGCCTGGTCAGTCACCCGAAGTTCTTCTGTAATGTTCCATCTTCAGCCCATAGGCCATAATGTGTGTCCAGACTCCTCAACAAGGCAGGAAACTTTTCTCTGTGTCCTGTAGACTGTCTGGCTGTCTGGCAGCCTCTTCCATGAGGAACCTGTAGCAATGTCTATCTTGCATCAGCAGTCATCTTTTTGTGGGTCCTGCATGTCCAGTTTCTACAACATAAAGTCAAACAGTCCAGAAGAGCAGTACCTTGCCCAAATGGCTAGTCTTGCCATATTAGAAGCAAACTCCATAATGTGTTTCTTCGATGTCCATCTTCCTTTCTTCTGTAGGTGGTGTTACCAGGAGCAGTTGTGCCTCACTGTCAAGAAAATCCCTAAACCATTTTAAATGCCATATTCTGTAGGTCTTTGAAAGGTTTGAAGAATGCCTATTCATCTCAAATACATCTCTGTATATCTAGAAATCCTAACTAACTTAACTCCAAGTTTTGACTATCATAGGTAACTCTCTAATCTGTATTAAATTATACATTACATTTTCCAATGAGCTATATAAACACAATACCTAAACAAGAGGAGAAATATACATATCACAAAATTGACCTTAAATTGTATCAATAAAAGAAAATCCATTTCAAAGCAAAGTATTCATATCTATACCATAATTCCCTTTTTACCTTTAAAAAGATTGTTTGTGGTTATAGCCATTTATAACCAAGTCCATTTAAATGAAAACAAACATTTATAAACAATATTTGGGAATTTGGGTGTTGTTCTTTCCAAGCTACTTCCTGCTGGTAGAGGGCGCTGTCATGGGGGTCCAAAGAAGATGCAGAAATCTTGGCAGTAGTCTGCAAGGCTTTGTCTCAACTGCTTTGAATGTTGGATCACCTGGGGAGCTGTTTCAGGGGGTCTGGCTTGATCAAACCATATAAGTCTGCAAAGAATCCATAGCTTTTCATTTTCTGTGGAAACAAAAATAGAAATCCTTTTCCCCAGTAACTTGTCCTTAGGCTTAAATTTTTGAGTCAAAGCATTTTTAAAATATATAAATTGAATTAATCCAGCAGCATTTCTTTTATCAGTAGTTATTTTCTCAGCAATCAAATAATTTAAAGACAACAGAAGCACATATAGTATCCAAAATTTCTCTGTGTTTTCCATCTTTACGTGGCTTTTTTATTACTCTATTTCTTCTATTTCTATTTTTACATATTTTGAGACAGGGTTTCTCTGTGTAACTTTTATCTGTCCTGGAATTCAGTGCATACCAGGTTTGCTTTGAAATCACAGAAATCTGCTTGCCTCTGTCTGCCTAGTGGTGGGATTAATGGCATGCCCCATTTTACCCATTCATTCT